>CM034541.1:51022411-51109127 GCA_020002185.1 Paraescarpia echinospica
GTTGGCACTTTAAAAACTTTGCCTTATGTTTCTTCCATAAACACAGTTTTGTGGCCAGAATTTCAACAAAAATATGATGCAGTGCATGAATGCACCATGTGGTCGACATCCATTTGCTGATGGCTTGACAAGGCTGTTGCTAGACAACAGGTCACCTGGTGGACAGGTCAACTGGTTAATGTGGGCTGGACATGAGAAACGAATAGAAGGGAATCACAGCAGCTAATGAATACAGATGCATTCAGAGTGGAGGGTCGAAGACGATCATGATCGAGATGAGAGGACAGTGTGAAAAGATTACGCTGGGTTGGGGGTGGAGAACGAGGGAAAGGAGGAGCGGGAGACAGCAGCAAAATAAAACCTACAATGAGAGAGATACATTTTATTCCGATCGATCATGAATATAATTGTACAGTTAATACATGGTAATTAAGAATACAGAGTGACTGTTCTATGGAGACCAGCACTAAGACCAAAAAGATCACTGGCGTGCAGGCCACCATGACGAATATACACATATACGTCTATCCAACTAGTACTGATATTATTTAATAATACTAGTCAAATCCAACAAATCAATTAATTAAATATAAGGTTATTAAAGTACAAGAAAACTACTAAACATGTAATAAATTAAATACAAAAATCAATTATTTACACTGCTATATCTAGTTCCCGCAAACTTTATCACTACTAATTAATACTAACCAACAATAACAATGTATCTACAGTATGGAAGGAAATTAAATGGAATGAAAGAAAACAAAAATAAAGAGCCAGTACTGAGACCAGCATTACAGCAGATTTCAGGGAAAAATGGAGAGTAATTATTAAAAAAGCGTTGGAGTGTGACGTACCTTGTTGCGTAGTTGAAGCAAGGTGTTATGAGGTTCTGTAAAGGAAAATGGCATACACTCGTTGTCCGTGCCGCTCACTTTCACCACCATCTGAGCCTTCTGGGAGGACTGCACTGGCCAGAAGGGAAGACACTGCAACACAAGACACACCTCTCACTGTCAGGGCTGCCACACACAGTTGTGTTCTGTAATGACAGGGGCCTAGCCAGCGACCCATCTGCCTGTCTTCAAGACTGGCAACTGACTGGCTAAGATGGGTAATTACAACTGATAAGACAGGTGGAATCTAGAATGTGCCAGTTAGCCACTAGATTAACAAATACTTGCAAGTCAAGGGGCCCACATTAATGGCAACCATTGGCACTAGTCGAGAAACAAATCAAATAAATCAGTACTATTTAAATAAATGGCTTAAGTGACACTGAAAAAACACTAAAACAATTAAACTGGCAATACTGGCTGTGACTGACGCGAGTGGCTTCAAGGCCAGCCGTTTGCTTGCAAAAGACACACTTTTGATTAATTCAAGATTGGACAAAAAATATTTCTGGCTAAGGGTCTGTGCAGTGACAACAAATCTAACTGTAATCAAGCAAGCGTATGTATGTATGTTTGTATGTATGTATGTATGTATGTATGTATGTATGTATGTATGTATGTATGTATGTATGTTTGTATGTTAATGTTTTTTTCTTAGACGGCTTGCACCTAGGGTGCCAAACTATCAGAGCATAATGTAATATAACACTATTTTTTCACAATACCCCATACATATAAGTGTAGGTGTGTTGTTGTATGTGGTGTGAATGGTGTGGTGTGTGTAAGTGCATGTGTGTTGTTGTATGTGGTGTGAATGGTGTGGTGTGTGTAAGTGCATGTGTGTTGCTGTATGTGGTGTGAATGGTGTGGTGTGTGTAAGTGCATGTGTGCTGTTGTATGTGGTGTGAATGGTGTGGTGTGTGTAAGTGCATGTGTGTTGTTGTATGTGGTGTGAATGGTGTGGTGTGTGTAAGTGCATGTGTGCTGTTGTATGTGGTGTGAATGGTGTGGTATGTGTAAGTGCATGTGTGTTGTTGTATGTGGTGTGAATGGTGTGGTGTGTGTAAGTGCATGTGTGTTGTTGTATGTGGTGTGAATGGTGTGGTGTGTGTAAGTGCATGTGTGTTGCTGTATGTGGTGTGAATGGTGTGGTGTGTGTAAGTGCATGTGTGTTGTTGTATGTGGTGTGAATGGTGTGGTGTGTGTAAGTGCATGTGTGTGCTGTATGTGGTGTGAATGGTGTGGTGTGTGTAAATGCATGTGTGTTGTTGTATGTGGTATGAATGGTGTGGTATGTGTAAGTGCATGTGTGTTGTTGTATGTGGTGTGAATGGTGTGGTGTGTGTAAATGCATGTGTGTTGTTGTATGTGGTGTGAATGGTGTGGTGTGTGTAAATGCATGTGTGTTGTTGTATGTGGTGTGAATGGTGTGGTATGTGTAAGTGCATGTGTGTTGTTGTATGTGGTGTGAATGGTGTGGTGTGTGTAAGTGCATGTGTGTTGTTGTATGTGGTGTGAATGGTGTGGTGTGTATGGGGAATTATGTGTGTTGTTGTATGTGGGAATTATTGAATGGTGTGGTGTGTGTAAGTGCATGTGTGTGCTGTATGTAGTGTGAATAAAGTTGTGGTGTGTGTAAGTGCATGTGTGTTGTTGTATGTGGTGTGAATGGTGTGAAGGTAATAATGTAAGTGCATGTTAGTTTGTTGTATGTGGTGTAGATGGTGTGGTGTGTGTAAATGCATGTGTGTTGTTGTATGTGGTGTGAATGGTGTGGTATGTGTAAGTGCATGTGTGTTGTTGTATGTGGTGTGAATGGTGTGGTATGTGTAAGTGCATGTGTGTTGTTGTATGTTGTGTGAATGGTGTGGTGTGTGTAAATGCATGTGTGTTGTTGTATGTGGTGTGAATGGTGTGGTGTGTGTAAGTGCATGTGTGTTGTTGTATGTGGTGTGAATGGTGTGGTGTGTGTAAGTGCATGTGTGTTGTTGTATGTGGTGTGAATGGTGTGGTGTGTGTAAGTGCATGTGTGTTGTTGTATGTGGTGTGAATGGTGTGGTGTGTGTAAGTGCATGTGTGTTGTTGTATGTGGTGTGAATGGTGTGGTGTGTGTAAGTGCATGTGTGTTGTTGTATGTGGTGTGAATGGTGTGGTGTGTGTAAGTGCATGTGTGTTGTTGTATGTGGTGTGAATGGTGTGGTATGTGTAAGTGCATGTGTGTTGTTGTATGTGGTGTGAATGGTGTGGTGTGTGTAAGTGCATGTGTGTTGTTGTATGTGGTGTGAATGGTGTGGTGTGTGTAAGTGCATGTGTGTTGTTGTATGTGGTGTGAATGGTGTGGTGTGTGTAAGTGCATGTGTGTTGTTGTATGTGGTGTTAATGCTGTGGTATGTGTAAGTGCATGTGTGTTGTTGTATGTGGTGTGAATGGTGTGGTGTGTGTAAGTGCATGTGTGTTGTTGTATGTGGTGTTAATGCTGTGGTATGTGTAAGTGCATGTGTGTTGTTGTATGTGGTGTGAATGGTGTGGTGTGTGTAAGTGCATGTGTGTTGTTGTATGTGGTGTTAATGCTGTGGTATGTGTAAGTGCATGTGTGTTGTTGTATGTGGTGTGAATGGTGTGGTGTGTGTAAGTGCATGTGTGTTGTTGTATGTGGTGTTAATGCTGTGGTATGTGTAAGTGCATGTGTGTTGTTGTATGTGGTGTGAATGGTGTGGTGTGTGTAAGTGCATGTGTGTTGTTGTATGTGGTGTGAATGGTGTGATGTGTGTAAGTGCATGTGTGTTGTTGTATGTGGTGTGAATGCTGTGGTATGTGTAAGTGCATGTGTGTTGTTGTATGTGGTGTGAATGGTGTGGTGTGTGTAAGTGCATGTGTGTTGTTGTATGTGGTGTGAATGGTGTGGTGTGTGTAAGTGCATGTGTGTTGTTGTATGTGGTGTGAATGCTGTGGTGTGTGTAAGTGCATGTGTGTTGTTGTATGTGGTGTTAATGCTGTGGTATGTGTGCATGCATGCATGCATGTCCAGCAGGTGGAGGGATCAGATCGACTCTGACATCCCCCTTGTCTGTTCCATTTGTCATGCAGGATTCTGCGACACAAACAGAATGACTCGACAGAACTACCAGAATTGACCCAAAGGAAGAGAAGCAGTGGGCGTAGTGGGTGACAAGAGAGGGGTGTGTGGAAGGGCAAAGAAAGCCAGTACCTGTCCAGGGCCAACGGCGATCCAAGGGATGGTTGTTTTCTCATCCGTTGCTACCTCCATACACTCGATCTCAAACTGAAAGCACACAAACAGATGTTATAACAACAACGGCTGAGAATAGAACAAACAACAAACAACAAACAACAAACAACAAACAACAAACAACAAACAACAAACAACAAACAACAAACAACAAACAACAAACAACAAACAACAAACAACAAACAACAACACCATCCCACATGCTCGCCATTTCCTGTCTACAATTCAGACTATTTTTGGGGAAGCAATACGGCCGTATCCTGTTCTATCCTTCTCGTGGCCAGAATGCCCAGATCAACGTGACCCCCACTCATCACCAGGAAGACTGAATACAACCAGATTTGATAAACAGTTTCACCCAATAGCAGCAATTTCTTTCCGCTACTAACAAATAAAAATAGTGACTGGTGGAGAATCAGCCCTGTATTAAATTTAATTTTCATTGCAAGTTGTTGTAAAAGTTTACTTTTCGGTACTGCCCAATAGGTTGGGGCGTAACATTTTTGGTCCAAGTGTACAATGATCACCCCTCTTGGGGGACCATGGGGGGCACCTTTAAGCAACAATCTTGAAATGGCTCTAAATTCTGAACTGTTCATCCTACATCAATGTGTTATTTCTCTATGGATTCAAAATTTGGACTAGCAACTTTTATGTGCCATGCAATTTTGCGTAGAGGCAGATATGTTGATGTTATTTGCGAAAAACCGTAACATTTCCGAACTTCCACCCTTTGCCAATCAATTTAACTCTAAATATCGTCTAACTTACATAATATTACAAAAGAAACCACAAACTCCTGCCAAGCAAAAAGGAATTGATACTACATGGGAAAGAGTAACTAATTTTGCATGTTTAATGCTATCAGAGGAATATCTTCATTATGCCACCTGGTGGATTATTCGTTAAAAATGGCCATAATTTATGAATGGTTCGTCTCACATCAACGTATGATGTATCTGGAGATTTGAAATGAGGAGTAGCAACGCTTAGGTTATATATTTTGTATGTAAATGCAACCACCAAGACATATTTAGCATTGCAACCTGATGCATGGAGAAGATCTTTGTACAATGTTTTCTGCAGTCAACGAATTACGTGCTGCTAGGACCTGGCGGAAGAAGTACCTAATCATTGGTGAAAAGACTGACTCTTCACAACCGTGCGGAATGACTCTCAGAATGTGGAAGTTGCTTCATGATCTGTCATTGTTTTACGTGAGAATATAATATGTAGCTTTGTTTTATTTGGATTGACGTTTATTGTACGATATAAAACATGCTCTGACAGAATCAATTATGTAAACTGGGCCAAATCAAGCCGTATTGCCTCCATAATGCGTGTTTTTTAACGAGAAACAAAATAAAAATGATGTGATTTTAAAGGTTTTGGTAAATATCATCAATATAGTTGCCTCAACGAACAAACCACCACATAAAAGTTGCTACTCCTTATTTTGAATCCACAGAGACATTATACGTTGATGTATAATGAACAGTTAAGATATTAGGCCCAGTTCACGTTGTTCTCTTACAAACACTCAATGATACACATCAATATGGAAAATAAGTCACTTACTCTCATATACTATCAATTATATTATTATATTTTGTTCTGAAGGAGGCTGGTGTTTCTTCTGCAATTTAATCTATGTTAGGTGATGTTTAGTCCTAAATTGATTGGGTATGGGTGGAAATAGTGAGGGAAATTAGAATTAGAATAACAACATTGTATGGATGTTTGCAAATAACATCAATATGGTTGTTATTGTGCACAAAATACATAATCTAATAGTTGCAAATCCTCATCTCGAATCTCCACAAACATCGTATGTTGATGGAGGATGAACAGTTCATAAATTAGGGCCATTTAATGAAAAATCCACCAGGTGGCATAATGTTGATATTGCTCTAACATCATAGCAATAAACATGCAAAATTAGTTAGTTTCTCCCATCTAGTATCAATTCTTTTTTGCTTGGCAGGAGTTTGTGGTTTCTGTTGCAATTTTCTCTAGGTTAGGCGATGTTTAGAGTTAAATTGATCGGCTAAAGGAGGAAATAGTTCTGAAATTTGTCGTGAAAATTACATGATTTTACAGTTTTTTGCAAATAACGTCAACATGGCTGCCTCTACGCAAAAATTGCATTGCACATAAAAATTGCAGGTTCAAATTTTCAACCCATAGTGACATAACATATTGACATAGGATGAACGGTTCAGAAGTTAGGGCCGTTTCAAGATTGTTGCTTAAAGGTGCCCCCCATGGCCCCCAAGAGGGGTGATCGTTGTACACTCAGACCAAAAATTTTAGTTATGCACCAATCTATCAGGCGGTATCAAAAAATAAACTTTTACAACAACTTGCAAGACTGAGGGTCTGGTGACTCCATTATAATATTGTAGTTTTGCTAGCAAGTGCCAAATTAGAAAAGTAGATGATTTCTGTGGCATTGAACACAGCGTTCCCCTCAGATGAAAGTTTGTAAACACTGATATGATGATATTAATATATTAACAGTATCGGTCCGAAGTATAAAATATCAATGTCTGACGCCAGATGAAACTGCATCTGATTCTCCTCCCTCAAACAAACGTAATTCCTTCTGATATCAGACATTGACATTCTGAGACAGTCCCTTACCTCAGTGTGGTTAAACAGCAGGTAATAGGGTGAGATCGAGACAATCTTGGTGAGGCCCGAACTGCTCAAACTGATGTTGATTCCCACCTACAAGTAGCCACAGATGTCACAATTAAGGACAAGTAATGTATTTGTACTTAATGTTTCAGTTTGTAAACACCCTTGAATCTATTTTTTTAGAGTTATGTGGTGTCTAAATAATTTTTTATTTAATTTGACATTTGTTACTCTCCAACAATTCACTTCGTTTATTCTGGTGAAACTAACAATAACACGCCACTGTGTGTGTCGACATTGTCGTGTTGTACAGATGTTTGTGAGCAAGAAATTGAGTTTTTCTGCTCGTGATTGTGATGGCTACATTTTGTTGGGTTGATTCAAGAGGTATGTGATTAAAGTGTACTATTTGTGGGCCAGATGTGTCGTATCCAAGTCACTGCTTCATCAGGAACATGTAATGTTTCTGTGGAAAATACTGTTTTTTTTCTGCAGAACATAGGAGGTTTTTGCTGCGGAACAAATACTATGTAGGTATGAAACATGATTACGATTGCCTAAATATGTCAGAAACATAGCACTACTAGCAGAAATAAAATGCTAATTATTAATGGTGTTTTCTAATGAAACTAATTATTACAATAAAATACAAAAGGTTAGACACTGTTACAAAACAAACATGTCAGATCATTGGCAGCATATACACAAAGACACTCTAACTGGATATACAAAGACGTTCTAAAATGGCATAGAGCAGGTGCACCATTCAATACATCACCACAGAACTCTTCAAGCAATGGAGACAGTATTACAACTGTTTCCTGTCTGACTGTTATTTAGGTTGTGGCAGGATGGTGGTGTGCAGCCTAAATCAGAACGCCTGAAAATTCCATTTTCAGAGGCAAAGTACTACTAATAGAGGGCAAGTTTAGACAGGAAAATAGAAAACATAAGCAGTCTGGTAACAACATTGCTATATCAGAAATTCAAAATCACCTACTGGCAACAAGGCTGTTACTAGCTATTACCAGGACACTTGCTGGTTCAAAGGTCACAGTTCTTGCAAACGAAAACAACTTTTGTCATGACACATGCAAACTATAAAGACTTATATTTTCTACCCCTTCAACAATAGCATTACAGGGAAAATAACATACCTTTTAATAAAAGCTCAACAGATCCTAAGCATAATTATATTAATTTATTTATATACTATTAATGTAAAAGACGAGTACTATTTGTGATGGGTAAAAATATAATTAAAGCACACAACTATTTCTATTAGTTCCTAGGAATGAAGCAAAGAAACATTTCAGTTTTGAAATGTGCCTAAGCAGACAAGGTAGCATTCTGTGAACAAAGTCAGTGAAATGTGCCTCAGTAGACAAAGTAGCAATATGTGAGAACATCAGAGAAATGTGCCTCAGTAGACAAGGTAGCAATCTGTGAAAACATCAGTGAAATGTGCCTCAGCAGACAAGGTAGCACTCTGTGAAACACACAGTGAAATGTGCCTTAGTAGACAAGGTAGCACTCTGTGAAACACACAGTGAAAAGTGCCTCAGCAGACAAGGTAGCAATATGTGAAAACATCAGTGAAATGTGCCTCAGTACACAAGGTAGCAATATGTGAAAACATCAGTGAAATGTGCCTCAGTACACAAGGTAGCAATATGTGAAAACATCAGTGAAATGTGCCTTAGTAGACAAGGTAGCACTCTGTGAAACACACAGTGAAAAGTGCCTCAGCAGACAAGGTAGCAATATGTGAAAACATCAGTGAAATGTGCCTCAGTACACAAGGTAGCAATCTGTGAAAACATCAGTGAAATGTGCCTCAGTAGAGAAGGTAGCACTCTGTGAAAACAACAGTGAAATGTGCCTCAGTAGACATCATAAGCAAACTGTGTGAAAATGTCAGTAATTTGCCTGAACAGATGGCACAGTGGAAATATCACAATGCCTGAGCAAAATACAGAGTTTGTACATTAAAGGTTCTACATAATGTAAGCAGGAATCGAAGCAAAACCAATCAGGGCAAACACAAACGTGCATTACTTCTACCTCAAACGCTGCGGGCATGCTTTGTTGTGGTAACCCGACAACACTGAAGGTGTTCATTAGGCCACCCTTTAAACGTGTCTGCTAATCGAAGAAATACAATTAAACATGTCCACAACAAGCATGCAGATTGGCTTTTGTTTTCACACAAGTAAAAGCTTTGTAAGCAGTAAATAAGACGCCGTTACACCTCATTAGGCTCCACTTAAAGATGCTTCCACAATTCAATTAGGTCATAGCAATTTGGGTTCGATGATGTTCACATTTAATAAACACATGTGTACCTCCATTGGAAGGTATAACTTTGATCATAAAATTGGGTAATTTATAAAATAACCTTATATCATAGTAAATAAAGGCAGAGCCATCTTTTCTCCTTTTAAAGAAGTCTACCTAAAAATACATTAATATATATGAAGGGTTCAGGGCAAAATGTGATATACACATTTTCCTTTGTTTTGAGAAAAAGACACTTTTGTCTTTCATCCTCAAAGTTTAAATAAAAACGTGTAAATGAAGTTGGTGTATATTAAGAATCCAAAATCATAGAGAAAGGTGGCAAAGTCTGAAATATTTGTTGCAGATTTGCTACACAAATGTGATATTAATCAACTTTGTTATAAAAAATAGGGTATATCCATACAGCGCGTGCCGTCACTCCGCGTACCAGCACCTGCGGCACTGCGGTGCTCATTGGTTAACTATGGATGTATCACGTTTTGATAAAAAAGACAGATGGCGTTTATCGCATTTTTAAAACAACTGCTTGTTTGATGGAGATTTATCAAATTTTTTAATAAATTAGATAGTATCCCAGTTCAACACGTGTTTAAACAAATGTTTCGTCCTTGTTTGGGCAAAATTCTTTAAAATATGCTTATAGTGTTTTGTCATGAAACCCTTCATATATAATTCATGCAAATATTTAAACAAAACTAATTAATACATTTCCACATACAATCTAGTATGTCATAGTGGATACTACTCAATAAATAATTATAAAATAAGAGTAACAATTTAAATGTGGAAGAAACTTTAACCTAAGTTAGCATAAATTATGCTTTTAACACTTAAAAACATAATCAAGTTCAATGTAATTAGAGCTGTCATTGATTGTCATCTGACTACTAGAGGGTAATCCGAAAACATTGGTCCACAACAAATAAAATTAGGTCCATATTAGAGACATGGGTTAGAACTAAGAAGCTATTTTGATTAGTGTCATACATTAATTTATACTTTCCCAAAAATATTGTTTATATGTGTTTGTGTGCAGTGGGAAGGCTACGTAAATACAAATGCATTTATTTCAGGTAAAAAATCCATAAACTGATACATACAAATAGGTATACAAACGTACATGTTTTAAAAAGTAAATCAGTTAATAAAGATTTACAAATTGTTTAATGTTGACTTTCAATGACAGCCCTAGAGTAGCATGCCAAAACTTCACAAATATAAAATAACAGGCATAAACACAACAATTGAACACAATATGAACCAGGGCAATACAATTAAGTCACACACAACAACTGAATACAATATGAACCAGGGCGATACGATCAAGTCACCCACAACAATTGAATACAGTATGAACCAGGGCGATACAATCAAGTCACACACATCATTTGATACTGGGGAACTCAGTTGTAGAAACACTGATTACAAGTTGATAACAATTTAGTAATCATGCACCATAGTATTTTTACTGCTACACTTCAAAGTTATTAGGTTTGTTTTTATTTCAGCAAAACCATTTTAATGGTGTTTACAACTGCTTTGTATGATTTGGGCAATAATAAATATGGAAATAATGTTTAGTAAGCATACATACTGTATATTATTACAGTTGGCTGAAATAGATATATGGCCTGGAAATTTGAATTTTTCGACAACCCCACAGTACAACAACATTTCAACCTTTTCAATGGTTTAACCAACATCTACACCAGCACAAACATACTAACAACATTGTAACAAACATAACAACATTGTAACAAATATAACAACAACATTGTAACAAACACAATAACAACATTGTAACTAATGACATTTCCTCAGTAATACTTTCCACACAACCGACTCATCAGACAGATTGGAGAATTTCTCACTTCAAATTCGCAGAAGCATGCCCAGCACACATACAACAACAACGATTAAACAATCACGACAGCCGCCTACCTCCTGTTTCCGGTTGCTGTCCAATTTGCAGGTGACTGTTCCTGAACTGCCCACAGTGTCCAGCGAGAACTTGTCAGACCACTCCGACTCCCCTATCTTCAGACAAGCCTGAAGCAACCAATGACACAGGTAAGAAACACTGTCATAAATATAATTTCTTTTAATCGACTTACGTTTACACAGATCTATTATCTGTAGTTATTTATGCTTATGTTTAAATTTCTTTTCTTTTTCCTTTTAATATATTAGTTTTATGTACAGCTCTGTGGATATGGTATTTTATAAAATAAATATTGTCATATTAGTACCATATTCACCCCAGTTTCCCTACTTGATGGGATTTTGGTCCAGCCAACATGTTCACATTTTCTTTTGACACAAAAATACACATTTTTATGTAAATTGTAATTCCTCCCTAAATCCTTGTTGGTGCCCAGCTTTGAAGATCACTGAATCATGGTATCATGCTAACCAATTCTGGTTTCGTATGCCATTGTGCTTTATCCATGACGATTTAGGCATTACAAATGTTAACTATTACTAATGTAATGGCAGATGTGTACACTATAAACCTTACCTACCAATTCAATCGGAAATCTTCAAAATTTAAAACAAATTAGGTAAAGACTGACTATACTGCTATGCATTTAACCTGGAGCACAATGTATCTCGTTAAAACAAACTTAGTCTTTCTTACAACAATGGCTCTTCATTTCATACTGACTCTATTAATGATCACCGGTCAACAGAAAGTAAACAAAAGGTAAAGAATGCATTAATAGCATCACTGAATGTTTAGGATGAAACGCAGCAGGCAGAGAAGAAAGAATCTGTCATCGTGAAACATGACTGAAATGACAAAGACACATGCAAATGTGACCAGATCTGCACCATGGTCAAAATCATTCTTTACAGTCGAATGTTACTGTTAATGACTGTGACAATACCCAGTGAACAACCCTTCATTATACATAGAATGCAACAAGGCAGTCAGACAGACATAGCATGAGATTGCCTCTATTTAGCACCTTTGATTTATCTTAAAATACGTCAAGTACCATAAGAAACATACATGTGATTACTATTATTGCTTACTACGTGATACATTGTAATTAAGTGATTCTAATCAAACCAAAACTTCACGCTGGGTTTATATGCATAACATATGAGATCTGGATGCCAGGTTGGCTACGTAAACTAATTGTAGGAAACCGTCTTATATAAGCTGTAACAATTACAAACATCAAGCTCAAGCACTTACTCTCTCCTCATGATGCCATTAGCCACAGAACATGCAGCAGGACAATAAGAAATGTGTTCAATACGTTAAAAACATAACACATATATCTAACAAGGCCACACCGCACACCGGAGGAACATTATCAGACTCTCAATAACCCAAAGTTGTCCATTTTCCATCTGGAGCTTGTTGCTTTGGAATGCAATCTTGCTAGAAAATCTTGCAAGTCACATGACACATCACATGACAAGTCACATGACAAGGTGAAGAACAGTACTATCTGAAATAAATGCAAATTAAATACATCAAACTTGCTCGTATGATAACAACTAACAAAAAGCCACCGTGCAAAATGCACCATAGTTGCACCAGTGCACCAGTGCTGCAAATAACTATAACTGAAACAAAAACGCATTTTATTTTAACTTTTTAGATGAGTAAATATGCAGAAAGCCAGACGGAAAACCATATACACAATGCAGTACTTGGGGCGCATAAGCAGCGATCACTTACTTTGCCCTTCTTCCTATGTTTAGTTTTGGGACTAGATTGGGGTGAGATGGGATCACACCCCTCCTGGGGTGTTTTGGGATCCTGCTCCCTAGGATCTTCCGTCTTCACCAGGGCGGCAGGGAAAGAAACAATTTACACCAGATATTTTCAATATCATTAAATGTTAGTTGATACCAGAAAATGTAAGTTTGCTCAAATTGTTACAATTTAAATTTTTATGTATCTACGTTTAAGGTGCTCAGAAAAACATTACCGTAAGCAAACACTGCTACTGTGATACGCAATCAGTTTGTCTGAATACATCACAAGGACAAGACTTGAAATAGTTCAACTTCCACAACTGGATATCAGATCATCAGATCTACCTGGCCTCAAAGTATTCGCACAGGCATTTTTTAATCTAAGGCCATTCAGATGCACGCTCCCAGGCTGCAAATATGTATGCACGCATGCACGTATGCACGCACCCATTTCAATCGACACAAACTAATTTATTTTCATCACCTGTGCAAATGTTTACACTTTAGAACAGCACATGGGTCTCAAGGAGAATACTAGACTTTGCTACAAGATTTAGGCCTAATGTATGGCATGTGTGGGCCTCAAGTAGATACCTGGTAGATGAAACATTAAGTATAATATAAAGGGTCTAATTAAAAACCTCACTATTACGCTCAGCCTCAGGACTGGACAAAACTGACCTGAATAGCGAGGTGACCGTATTAGTGGGACTAATTTGCTGTACTCTACTGTTGTGGAAACAAGTGTGGACTGTCCCAGGGTGAACTTAATTATCAAGGTGATGGTAAAAGTGAGGATCAACTGTACGCGCTTCATAAAAAGTAGTCTCACGAACAACATCAGGCATGAAGGAGGATAGGGAAGGAATGGAGGGAGGGAGGGAGGGAGGGAGAGGGAGAAATGGAGGGAGGGAGGGATGGAGGGAGTAATGGAGGGACGAAGGGAGGGATGGAGGAGGGAGGGAGGGGTGGCGAGGGAGGAATGGAGGGATGGAGGGAGTAATGGAGGGACGAAGGGAGGGAGGGAGGGAGGGAGGAAAGAAAAGGAGGGACGGTGTTCTGCACTTCATGTGTCAATAAGAGTACTTCATGTGTCAATAAGAGTACTTCATGTGTCAATAAAAATACTTCATGTGTCAGTAAGAGTACTTCATGTGTCAATAAGAGTACTTCATGTGTCAGTAAGAGTACTTCATGTGTCAGTAAGAGTACTTCATTTGTCAATAAGAGTATTTCATGTGTCAGTAAGAGTACTTCGTGTGTCAGTAAGAGTACTTCATGTGTCAGTAAGAGTACTTCACGTGTCGATAAGAGTACTTCACGTGTCAGTAAGAGTACTTCACATGTCAGTAAGAGTACTTCATGTGTCAGTAAGAGTACTTCATGTGTCAATAAGAGTACTTCATGTGTCAATAAGTGTACTTTGTGTCAGTAAGAGTACGTCATGTGTCAGTAAGATTACTTCATGTGTTGAGAGTACTCACAGGAGAGAGGGTCTTGATAGTGTGAGCACTGCCACATGAGCACATACTCGCTCTCCTCAAGAGCAAGCCAGGTCTCTCCTTAGATGCATTGTACGAGACCAAAACAGTATTTCATAAGATCACCAAGAATTGTTGGTTGAAGACACAAAAAATGGAGATGAAGACAAAATGTTACCACACGAGTATGTCAAGTAGCTTAAAACCCACATATATTGATGGCTATGAGTTTGATGAGTAATTGAATACACGGTATATACAATTAATAACTACAAATATTATCTACTGGAATTATAGATACAAATGTTATCATAAAAGTGTAATATATTCCATATTTTACACAGTTTATATTGTTTACTTGTTAACTAGTTTTCACTTGGAACTCATACTTTGTTTCTTTAAAAACAATTCTGAATGCACTGTTCAAATCACCAAGCATTAAGTCAATATTTTTTTAATGCATGCTTCATGAAATGTAAAATTAATAAACGGTTATGAAGTAGAGTTACATATATGTTTTAATCACAGTTCCAGAATTTAACTTAACTACAAAAATATCAGTAACCCATCAAAATAAAAACTTTCTTAAATTATATCTTGGCCATGGTTGTAAATGAAAGGTAAATGTGTCTGAGTACCAAACTTATCAAGAACAAATACCTAAACATGTGCGGATGCTTGCTGTTGATTTACACATATACTGACAAACACCTTCACAATACATAGAATACTATTTTAAGGAACAAAGCTATTAATTTTCTAAGATTAAAAATAGCAAATATTACAAAGAAATGTCAAAATCAGGCAGGCTTATGTACTGAGAGCCAGTAAACATATAATATATGTCTCTATGATGTAATAATTCTATAATTAAAGCATGTTCGATTAAAACTTGGAAAGCCATTCATCAAAATGCATATGTGTTCAAACAACTGTATAGAAAATGAGACGTCATATAAAGGTATACTTTGAAGGTAAATAGCCAACACAAACATTACTGAAACATGCAACTCTATCAATTAATTTTGAAGCATCATTATTATAACCAGGGCCCAACTGTGGATGTATTCCTAATTTACAACTTCATTAACCGACATGATATTTACCTGTAAAGGAACATTGGTATTATTTTGTAATACCGTTTCCTTCAGGATTCATGTGTAGAAAGAAATGAACAGTTTCTGCAGTGGTAATAACCACGTCAAAAGTCAAATTCCAAGAAACTAGAAGATCAATTATCCATTAAAAATATTACTATTATTCCACAACAATTACCATGATGCAAATGTCAGCAAACTTAAACCATGCCTTAATAAATTCTCATAAAATAAAAACTTATGACATTTTACCTAGAGATTTCACATTTTGGTCAAACTTCTTACCAATATAGTTTGAATGCAAACTGTGACGACTCAAAAAAAGTTTATTTGCAATCTTGGTGTGCAGAAATGCAGCAAAAGTGCACCATAAGAAAGGTAGTTGCAAGGCACATGCACTAGAGACTCCTTCACCAAGATAATGAGACCATAACAACAATCTATCATTACAAAAAATTCTGTGAAATTTAAGGAGGTTTTTCAAAATGCAAAAATCCACTGCCATATCGCAGAGGACATTATTGCACTGACACACCAGTGAAGCTGTCCCAGTGGTGTGCCATGGTGTTGGCAGTTTTCAATAAGGAAAACATATTTTAAAGAGTAAAATCAGGTTTATGAGCTGATAAGAATATTAGAGAAACATCCCTAGGTCACTTACTTTGGCCTTAGTTTTGGGGCTAGGCTGGGGTATGCCGTCTACCCCCGTCACTTGTGTTGACTTGTGGCCTTGCCCCCTTGGCTTTACCAGTGAGGCACGGCAGAAATCAACAATTCATGGCTAATACGTCTTATAGAGAAATATCCCTCCCTCCCTCTCTTTCTCATTCTGCCCTTCTTACCCCATGACCCCAGGTGAGTTTCCTGCACATGTGCATGAGTGCATGCTTTGTGTACGCTGTTGCACACGTGCACTACCACTCGACCACTTCTCCCCTACATGTGATTGCACTCATACATACACACGCGCACACACACACAAACATACATGTGCTTGTGTGCCAGACTGTGTGTGCATGAACGCCTGTCTCTACTCACTGTCGAGCCAGCCTTGAATGGATTAGAGCTGCCACAAAAGCAGAAACTGGCTCTCCGTACACATGAGCCACATTCCTCCTTAAAAGAATTTTGTGATGTCATATTTGTGATGTAATATTTTAAGGTTTATTTTTTATCAGATTACCAAGAATTAATTAAAAGGGCAATTTAAGCATTTATGGAGTATTTACAACAAGTTGTATACTGTTTTCTGTGCAATCAAGATTCCAGATCTTTAAAAAGTTTTGCTCCGTGTGCTTGAGTCTATACATGCATCCTTAAGGCTATAAATGCACCTAACTGACAACACTGCACTGATCAGCCAATCACTGCCTGGAACTGGTGACAAAGCTGGTTACTTAGCAACCACAGCATGGACAGAGAGGATGAGTGACAATTTGTTTAATTGTTTATTGAATTCGGGAGATTAACTACAGAACATGGAAAATTGCAGTTCAGACACAAATGGATATGTACTGTTAACCACTTTCATGGAACCTGTATTTCGGATGACTAGATGATGACGATTATGACTAGATGATGATGATGATGACGATAATCTGTAGTGAACCTGGACAGACACGCATCGTTGCTCATGACCTTGAGTCATGACCTTTGATTCATGACCTTGACCCATGATAAAAAAACACAGGCTGCAACACTGCAGGGTAACTTTAGGTTCTTAAGCTTACTACAAGATGAGATAATTGTGATACAGCAGCCTGATGAAATGAAGATTCTACACAAACATTAAAACATGGCCTACCTTCTTTGCCCCGATGAGTTGACCAGATTTGAAGGAGAACAACATGATGCCATCATGGTCGGCCACGTGACTCACCACCGTGTCATCATTTGACTACAACAACAACAAATACATCATCTCTACATCAAGTACTAAATAAAATATACACTTATACATTTAACAACAACAAATACATTCATAATATCATCATTTCACAGAATTAATTGTATGTGCTCTCGTGTGGTCTTGTGATTTGGTGCATTATACGATTATCTGCGCTACTCCGCCACTGTCTCATCTGATTACAGCAGCATGCAATTCTCAAAGATACCATCTGATATCAATGTTGTCATTAGTGTATTCCGTGTGGTGTATTTTACTCATGCACATAACATTCATTTTGTTTCTAAAATAAAAGGCACATGGTTTATTACACACACGTGTGACCAGCCACAGCAGTGGGTATTAAGGTGCACATTTTGTTAATGGATTTTTGTGTACCTTTTGTGGAATCCACAGATAATGAGCTTTAATAGTCCAGTAGAAATTGACGATGACCCGGACATTTTGGTTAAAAAGCCAATTTTTTTTTAAGGTGACCAATAGGGTTTCCTGAGCTTCTAAGAAAAATTCAATCAAAATCAACCCTGGGGAACTTTGTTTTTACCTCAATCCTTGTTTTGGGGTGTTTCATTCCAATTTTGAAATAAAACTTTTTGTTTGTTTGTTAGTCATATTTTTAACTGTTTCATTTATTGCTTAATATATTTGTAATGATATATATACTGGTCTGTTAAGTCACACATTAATGATGGAGTTTAATTAATCAAGTAAGTAATTAACCAATTAATTTATTAATTAGTAATATATTTCTTATATAGCACTCCGTCCCAATGTTGTTCTGGGATTTAATTAACATCTTGATTAAGATCACAAGAAAGTCACTTATATCCCAAACAGTGAATGGTATGGCATTCAAACTTGAATAAAACTAGGAGAAATCATAAATGTTCTACCTGTAATCTTCTAATACATAATTTATTAAATATTATCATCAGCATTGCCATCGTTGTCACTGTCGGGTAGCTGTACAAGAGTTGGGCCGTTTGCGCACTGTCCTTGACATTTGCAGAGGACGCTACAGGCAAGACGCTTCTTTGAGCACTTGCAAGACAAACACAAATTATATTGGCGCTTGCAAGAGCAACGGATCGCTTGTACAAGATGTTCGGGTGTTGGTTCTTTGTCTGTGATGACGAGCACTACTGAGTGTGCATAACAGTGGAAGCCATATTTCTTTCTGTCCAATACCTTCTTCAGATTAACCCAAGTAGAAACCTGTAGGTACATTCTGAGTGAATGGAAGTAGCATGCTTGACTTGTCGGCGGCATTCTTTCAATCGCAACGTACTTTGAAGAAATCATGTGCATGTATCATAGATCGTCGATACTTTACTTACATTTCAGTTGCTTTTGGTATAAAGCGAAACCATGTACCGCTCCCCAGCTGTTGCAATGTCGGCGCTCGATGCAGTGTTACTGCCAAATATGGCAACGGATGTTCTCAGCTCTGTTGAAGATCCTAGAACTTTCATGTGTTTGACTTTGCCAATACCACAGATAACTGGCGTTGCATCACAGCCGGACATAGCGTGTACAAATGGCAAGCACTTACACATCTCCTTTCCAAGAGCATGTTGACCAGCACTGATACTGATTAGTTTTTGCTTGGTTTGCATGTAAATAGTGGACTTGTTAGGCGCATGGTAAAGCAGAATTAGAAGCAGATCTGTATCATCACAACGAACACATAGGTTCTTGTGGGATTCTGCAACTTCTAGGATACACTTCGTAATTGTGGTATCACATCTCCTTCCTCGCCAGCGAGACGCACCTTGACACCTTCTTTCAGCAGGTAAGTAGAGAGGAGATTAATGAGTTGCTGTTTGTTGTACTTGTTTGAAAGAAAACTACTGGAATGTTACGTCCAACCAACACATCAGCGGAAAGGATCTTGCCAAATTTATGTCGCTTCTGTTCGGGTTCTTTGGTCATGAGCACTTCATAGCTGTCGAACACTACGAACCAGGCCCTATCGTGTGCTGCCAAGTGTAGAACATAATCACATAAGATGAAAACACTTCACGAAAGGTACCTGTCTTTGGCCAGAGTATCTGATGCAGAACGGCACATCCATCCACAACTGTGGCTTTGACGTCAATTTCATCATTGCATGGGGATCGAGGGTGGTGATGTATGAAACTAATTTAGACTTCACTGGCCTTCGCATTGTGCCATTGTCGTGGAATATAGCTGGGGCAACATTTTTTTCCATCTTTCAGTTTGACAGTTTTCCTCATATCTGCGAAGGTTTTGACTTGGTCTGACTTCCTGAGAACTATGTCTCCATACTTCTGATCTGTGCTCTACTGGTGGATTTTCATTCCAATATCCACAGCTTGGTCTAAATTGACTCTCTCATCAGCTATGACCCCAGTAGCAACATTTTGTAGGTGCTCGTCATTTTCGGTGGAAAATGGGTTGTGACTTCGCAGAAAAGTCAGGAATTGGGCCAGATCAATGTAGTCCTGTTTGATGCGGTTTTGATAATCGTAACTTCTCGAGGTCGTATGAGTTGGAATACATTCTGTTGCAACAACCTGGTTTGTTACCTGAGATGATTTAGTCACTTTTTTGAGGCAGTGTAAGTCTTTCCACATTTGTCATGGACATAATGATCACCTGCAATATTGAATTGTTCAGCCAACCCATCACCTCGTAGTTTTGACACTGCCACCAATGAATCTATCCCTTTCTTTCTAAGTTTAACCATTAAGCCACCCCTCACCTTCTTAACAAATGACACATTGCTCCATATCAGTGACCCGTTCCTAAAAAGATGTACGACTATTATCTAGGCAATCTTCATAATATGCCCATGTATACTATAATTATGGGTAATATGTTCAACAACAGTTGCTAACTTTACTTTATATAATTACTCAAACAGAGATTTCGGATCTAAAATGCTATCTTACTAACTCTGAATTTTTCACTGATAAATTATCCAAGGTCTACCGTTACGCCTTGGCTACAAAAGTATGAAGAATGTCATGTTTGTCATGCCGCACATTTTCAAATCGCTCAAGCACAAATACATAATAATCCGTAACAATAATTACATAAATTTATTATAACTTTTCTAACAATCTGTAAGCAAGTAATTAATACAATAGCTGTTATTTATTTAGAATATAGATCCATTGTGTAAAATGTATTGAGGGGGTTTACAAAAATGGTTTGTTCTATTAAATACTACAAATTTTAGTGCAATTAATATATATGTGATATTGTTATTGCTCATGTTTGGATTTTAAAACATTGGCTTTTGGTACACAATGGTAAGATCTAATCTTGTGGCAAATACTTGATTTCTTATATTAGCGAGTTAATGGATACATAAAATACAAATCAACACAAGTATCCTAACCATTAACTTGTAGTGGAAGTCAGTGCGCCAAAACTCATTTGCATTTGTGTATGGACAGCCAATGAAAACAAAATGTTGCAAAAAGCGTATATTGTTCATGAAAAAATCGAGGTTCCCCATGGTTGATTTTTAGTTGGGTTTTTTCTGGATGTTCAGGAAACACTACTAGTCATCTTAAAACAAAAATTGGCTTTTCAACCAAAATGTCCGGGTTTGGTCAAAAATGTGCTGATTTCTAATGGACTATAAAATGACACCTCATTTGCTGAAATAACTTCAGTAGTTTTTCATTTATTGTGAAACTGGGGCAAACTTTAAGTGTCATTTTGAGAATTTAGGTAATTTTAACAATACTCTCTACTGCTGCCAAAATCGCACAATTAAAGGGATATGAGACAGCTATTTTTGGCTCGTGTACAGAATAGGCTTGTGTACAGAATAGGCTCGTGTACAGAATAGGCTTGTGCAACTTAATCCCCGCATCGCTGTGACAGGTCATGTTTGCTGTTTCCCTGTATTTGTCCACCTACCTTGTAAGCGAGATTGCGGCCGGACTTGTTGATCATCCAGTATGGACAATAGAGGGACACTTCCTGGTAGCCCCCGACATCCTGAGAGTGGACACCCAGCTCCTGCAACAGGTCAGTCAAGTGGTCAGTGTCAGTGGTCAGTCTGAAGGGGTCAGTGCCAATCATCACAAGTTGTGGTCAGTAATAGAGTCTGTAAATATGGTGGCTATACTGTTCCGGGGGGTTCACTTAGAGTTATATATATATATATACAATTATATGCATATATATTATATTGGGTACATATTATGTGATGTGCCAAATATTGGACAGATCTACATAATCATACACATAATCCATACTGAAACTCTGGCAAGGCTGGAAGACTTACAACGATACATTCCCCACATTACCTTCATATTAGACATTCCACGGGTGACCCCCCCAGAGTGCACCATATTTACAAGAAAAAAATGTGCGTTACAAATTTTTAAGCCTTTTGCGAATATGGACCCAATCAACAAGGCATTAGAGTCAGTGCAAAGGTCAATGACTTGGGTGCCTAGTGACTGGATTGCAGCTATAACTAACATGAAGAAGGCAGTGTCAATTAGCGAAGAACAGAAGTGACAGTTAGTTACCAGGGTATACATGACACTGGCAGTTACATGGACATATGGAGAGGACAAGGCGGGGTCAGTTACTAGGGTATAGGGCGTCTTCCCCTCCACAGCGACAGGGTCGAAGGAACAGACGGCGAGGGTTTCTGGCTTCTCCTTCATCCTCAGACTTCCTTCCCAGTCCTGACCCTCGTAGTTCATCATCTGAAACAGGTCACCATGACAACATGTGACACCATGACAATGCATGAAACCATGACACAATGGCAACATGTGACATCATGACAACACAGGCAATGCATTTCACAAGGTACTTAGCCATTCCTTTTAATGTTGTCTATTTACAGTAGCAGGTACATTAATAAAATCTATAATATTCATCTAACTATAATTGAGCTACGTATGTAAATACCATGTACTATGTATGTACATACAAACATTTTCATGCTAGACGATTTGCATGTCGGGTGCCTAACTTTCAGGGATTAATCTATGACCCCACAAATGAATTGTAACCCCTTTATTTGTTTTGAAATACCCAGCATGTCAAGGGTTCTTAGTGATTTTTATGGTGCCATCTAGTGGACATACCTTGAGCCGCAGTGTCGTCGTGCCTACGTTGATGTGCCACAGAGTCACTTTCTCCCCGCCCTCTATCTTCTCTGACTCATCCGTGCCCTGCAAACACAATCACCCCCAAGTAGACACAATCACCCTGCAAGTAGACACAGTCACCCTCCAAGTACAGATAATTACCCTGCAAGTAGAAACAATCACCCTTCAAGTAGACACAATCACCCTGCAAGTAGACTCAATCACTCTACATGTAGACACAATCACCCTCCAAGTAGTCCGACACAATCACCCTCCAAGTAGACACAATTACCCTCAAAGTAGGCTGACACAATCACCCTCCAAGTAGACCCAACCACCCATATACTATTTTCACTACACGATACATATCATCATGACTCACGTATCGTAATATGTATTTTATTGTGACTCATGTATTATAAATTTGTTCATGATATGTATCATATCATGACTCATATATCACGATACATAAAAATGACTCGTATATCACGATACGTATCATATCATGACTCATATATCACGAAATGTATCATATCATGACTCATGTATCGTGATAAGTATCATAACATGACTCATGTATCACGATAAGTATCATAACATGATTCATGTATTGCAATATATATCATATTGAGATGGATGTGTATTATGATCATCCAACGAGCAAGATAAAACAAACTGAGGAGACATTTTTAAACCACTACTAACAAATAAAAGAAAGTGTGACTACAACTCACCTCTACCGTGTAGGTGACGGGGAAGGGCAGGAGGTTGCGTAGCACAACGCACGGCTGGACATGGAGCACATACAGGGGCAACTTCTTGAGAGTGCCAGTCTCCACTGCCGCAAGCTCTGTCTTCACATGGGCCTGTCCACAACAACCAAGTCACTGACTCAAGGGTCACACCAGGGGCATAGCCAGAGACCTGTCTGTCTGTCTTAAAGACTGGCAGATGACTGGCCAAGACGGGTAATTAAAACTGACAAGACTGGTGGAATTTAAAGGGGCCCACATGGCCATAGATTAACTAATAGTTCCAAGTCTAGGGGCCCATATTAATGACTATCATTGGCACAACTGCTAGTGATACAAACTTAATGGATCAGTATTAATTAAATAAATAGCTCAAATGACACTAGTTTGTCACTGGAAAAAATGGGACAAGAGGCCCTGAAGTCCTTTGGACTATAACGTGAGTTTGTAATTATTAATGAAATGGTTTTTGGTGAATCATAGATAATTAATGGTTATGATGGAAACAAAATGTTGACATGAATAGTGGAGACGCATGCCAGTGAAGATACACCTGGAAATAAAATATTCGACTAGACCGTTTCGTGAAGATTGTATATATTAGTTAATGTGTTATTAAAACTACTGTAGAATTTGATCCCGATACTCTGCTACTTAGGCCGATTTCCAGTGGTTGTAGAAACCTTGCAGGAGAGTTGGTGAGCTGCAACAGTTAAAGGTTGTTTATGAAAATGTGCACACATTTTCTGTTCTCATTTTGCCCCTACCACCCTCCCCCAGAATGGAAAGAAGAAAGAGATGAACTATGATAAAACTTTATTTACATACACGTAGCATGCATTTTGACTTTAAAATAATAGCAATTAATGACATAATACTGATTGAATTGGTGTGAAGTAATAGCTGTAACATGTATAGTAAAACATCTGAATAATATTCCTTATAATTTTGGCTAAATATGCTTTAACCTTTTCGAGTATACCTAAGTTATTTTATATATTATTTTATACCTAAGTTATTTTATTTTAATCCTAGATCATATCTTTATATTGCATTGATAATTTTGTCTATTGCTGTTTTAAAGTTTCTCAGGTTCTGCCAGTGCAGTAGGGATTCCCATTACACATTATAGTTACAGCCCACATGGAGGTATTCTGTTTTGACACTGGGACAATGGCAGGCAGAGAGCCTAGGCTAGTCCAATACACAGGGTTTTAGCATAATCTCTCCAGTCAGCTGTCCGAGTGATCAGAGTTAGGACAAAGTCCACTATCCTGTTATACATACAGATCAGAGAAGGAGGCTTACAGCAGTAGGGAAATAGTATGAAAAAATTTAACATTTTGGGGGGCCCTCGGGTGCCCTTAGACTGATTCAATCAAATACAGATTTCTTGTGTATAGCGGCAGTACCCTAAGATAAGTCTATGCAAAATTAGAGAAAAAGTTGCTGAACGGTTTCTGAGATATGGCAGCTAACAGCCCACGGCGGACGCAGAGTGATGGCATTACGCTGCTGGACCTTCGGCCCAAAGAACTAAAAATTGTTGACAGTTGCAGCATTATTGAGGGTTTCACAATTTGGGGAATCAACTGCCTCTATGGCCACGTAATGGTGCCACCCTTATGTAATGATTTTTGAACTTCTCCTATGTCCATAATGATATTGCAATGCTATCGTAATAGTCATGGCACAATCACAGTACTAGTGCAATGGTAATACAGCTATCTCAATACTAAGTCCTCAATAGTCACTCCTCCTAGTGTAATACAGCTATCACAATACTAAGTCCTCAATAGTCACTCCTAGTGTAATACAGCTATCACAATACTAAGTCCTCAATAGTCACTCCACCTAGTGTAATACAGCTATCACAATACTAAGTCTTCAATAGTCACTCCTCCTAGTTTAAAACAACTATCACAATACTAAGTCCTCAATAGTCACTCCTCCTAGAGTAATACAGGTATCACAATAGTAAGTCCTCAATAGTCACTCCTCCTAGTGTAATACAGCTATCACAATACTAAGTCCTCAATAATCACCCCTCCTAGTGTAAAACAACTATCACAATATTAAGTCCTCAATAGTCACTCCTCCTAGTGTAATATAGCTATCACAATACTAAGTCCTCAATAGTCACTCCACCTAGTGTAATACAGCTATCACAATACTAAGTCCTCAATAGTCACTCCTCCTAGTGTAATACAGCTATCACAATACTAAGTCCTCAATAGTCACTCCTCCTAGTTTAAAACAACTATCACAATACTAAGTCCTCAATAGTCACTCCTCCTAGTGTAATACAACTATCACAATACTAAGTCCTCAATAGTCACTCTTCCTAGTGTAATACAGCTATCACAATACTAAGTCCTCAATAGTCACTCCACCTAGTGTAATACAGCTATCACAATACTAAGTCCTCAATAATCACTCCTCCTAGTGTAATACAGCTATCACAATAGTAAGTCCTCAATAGTCACTCCTCCTAGTGTAATACAGCTATCACAATAGTAAGTCCTCAATAGTCACTCCTCCTAGTGTAATACAGCTATCACAATACTAAGTCCTCAATAGTCACCCCTCCTAGTGTAAAACAACTATCACAATACTAAGTCCTCAATAGTCACTCCTCCTAGTGTAATATAGCTATCACAATACTAAGTCCTCAATAGTCACTCCTCCTAGTGTAATACAGCTATCACAATACTAAGTCCTCAATAGTCACTCCTCCTAGTGTAATACAGCTATCACAATACTAAGTCCTCAATAGTCACCCCTCCTAGTGTAAAACAACTATCACAATACTAAGTCCTCAATAGTCACTCCTCCTAGTGTAATATAGCTATCACAATACTAAGTCCTCAATAGTCACTCCTCTTAGTGTAATACAGCTATCACAATACTAAGTCCTCAATAGTCACTCCTCCTAGAGTAATACAGCTATCACAATACTTAGTCCTCAATAGTCACTCCTCCCAGTGTAATATAGCTATCACAATACTAAGTCCTCAATAGTCACTCCTCCTAGTGTAATACAGCTATCACAATACTAAGTCCTCAATAGTCACTCCTCCTAGAGTAATACAGCTATCACAATACTTAGTCCTCAATAGTCACTCCTCCTAGAGTAATACAGCTATCACAATACTTAGTCCTCAATAGTCACTCCTCCCAGTGTAATATAGCTATCACAATACTAAGTCCTCAATAGTCACTCCTCCTAGTGTAATACAGCTATCACAATACTAAGTCCTCAATAGTCACTCCTCCTAGTGTAATACAGCTATCACAATACTAAGTCCTCAATAGTCACTCCTCCTAGAGTAATACAGCTATCACAATACTTAGTCCTCAATAGTCACTCCTCCCAGTGTAATATAGCTATCACAATACTAAGTCCTCAATAGTCACTCCTCCTAGTGTAATACAGCTATCACAATACTAAGTCCTCAATAGTCACTCCCCCTAGTGTAATACAGCTATCACAATACTAAGTCCTCAATAGTCACTCCTCCTAGAGTAATACAGCTATCACAATACTTAGTCCTCAATAGTCACTCCTCCCAGTGTAATATAGCTATCACAATACTAAGTCCTCAATAGTCACTCCTCCTAGTGTAATACAGCTATCACAATACTAAGTCCTCAATAGTCACTCCTCCTAGTTTAAAACAACTATCACAATACTAAGTCCTCAATAGTCACTCCTCCTAGAGTAATACAGCTATCACAATACTTAGCCCTCAATAGTCACTCCTCCCAGTGTAATATAGCTATCACAATACTAAGTCCTCAATAGTCACTCCTCCTAGTGTAATACAGCTATCACAATACTAAGTCCACATTAGTCACTCCCCCTAGTGTAATACAGCTATCACAATACTAAGTCATCAATAGTCATTCCTCCTAGTGTAATACAGCTATCACAATACTAAGTCCTCAATAGTCACTCCACCTAGTGTAATACAGCTATCACAATACTAAGTCCTCAATAGTCACTCCTCCTAGTGTAATACAGCTATCACAATACTAAGTCATCAATAGTCATTCCTCCTAGTGTAATACAGCTATCACAATACTAAGTCCTCAATAGTCACTCCTCCTAGAGTAATACAGCTATCACAATACTTAGTCCTCAATAGTCACTCCTCCCAGTGTAATATAGCTATCACAATACTAAGTCCTCAATAGTCACTCCTCCTAGTGTAATACAGCTATCACAATACTAAGTCCTCAATAGCCACTCCTCCTAGTTTAAAACAACTATCACAATACTAAGTCCTCAATAGTCACTCCTCCTAGAGTAATACAGCTATCACAATACTTAGTCCTCAATAGTCACTCCTCCCAGTGTAATATAGCTATCACAATACTAAGTCCTCAATAGTCACTCCTCCTAGTGTAATACAGCTATCACAATACTAAGTCCACATTAGTCACTCCCCCTAGTGTAATACAGCTATCACAATACTAAGTCATCAATAGTCATTCCTCCTAGTGTAATACAGCTATCACAATACTAAGTCCTCAATAGTCACTCCACCTAGTGTAATACAGCTATCACAATACTAAGTCCTCAATAGTCACTCCTCCTAGTGTAATACAGCTATCACAATACTAAGTCCTCAATAGTCACCCCTCCTAGTGTAATACAGCTATCACAATACTAAGTCCTCAATAGTCACTCCTCCTAGTGTAATACAGCTATCACAATACTAAGTCCTCAATAGTCACCCCTCCTAGTGTAATACAGCTATCACAATACTAAGTCCTCAATAGTCACTCCTCCTAGTGTAATACAGCTATCACAACACCAATTCCTCAATAGTCACTCATCCTATTGTAATACAGCTATCACAACACTAAGTCCTCAATAGTTACTCCTCCTAGTGTAATACAGCTATCACAATACTAAGTCCTCAATAGTCACTCCTCCTAGAGTAATACAGCTATCACAATACTTAGTCCTCAATAGTCACTCCTCCCAGTGTAATATAGCTATCACAATACTAAGTCCTCAATAGTCACTCCTCCTAGTGTAATACAGCTATCACAATACTAAGTCCTCAATAGTCACTCCTCCTAGTATAATACAGCTATCACAATACTAAGTCCTCAATAGTCACTCCTCCTAGTGTAACCACACTGGTGCCATGATCAAATGGGTATGAGGAGATACTCTGAACTAGACTGACATTATATCACTTACATTGAAGTACATGGCTGGTATCTTGTGTGCCTTGGTTGGAGGACAACAAACGACAGAGTTTGTGTTCTCTGGCAGAGCCTTCCAGTCCACTCCTGTCTCGGACACATCGTATCTACAACAAAATACTCCCGAGTTTAATTTCCTAAACGCACATGATTTTTTGAGGTACAAAGCCTGACAGTTGTTTTTTTGTAAAATCATTAGATTGTATAATGTGTATCTATTTTAGTATGTTGAAAACCCATGTGTGTTAATAAAACACTTTGGGGCAACCAAGATGCTAATAAATGTCATTTATAACTAATACCTGTAACCTGTATAAAGTGGGTTTATAATAAAAACAATGAAAGACTTAACACACACATCTGCATGCACACATACACACACGCACTCACGAGCACGCACACGCACACGCACACACATCCATAGACATTCACGCATGCATGCACTTGGGGGTGACCTTTGATTCTAATATGTCCCTTGAGCGACACATAAATAACATTTGCAGAAATGCTGATTACCACCTCCATAGCATTGGAAGCATTCGTCGATACTTAGACAAAGAATACACAAAACAACTTGTGCATGCGCTAATCATTTCGCGAATTGACTGCTGCAATAGTCTTCTTAATGGATTGCCGGCGACAGTAATTGAGAAACTACAACGTGTCCAAAATGCTCGTGCTCGTATCACAACGATGCGGTCAAAAAAAGGCCATGCCATGCCTTTGCTCTTGGAGCTGCACTGGCTTCCTGTGAAGAGTGGCATTACTTTCAAGACCCTACTTCTCACTTTTAAATGCTTTCATGGGCTCGCACCTCCATATCTATCAGCACTTCTCTCTCCGTATCACCCAACACGCTGTCTACGCTCTTCCGATCAGCTACTCCTTAAACAACCCACTACCCGAACTAAACTCGGCAAACGAGCATTATCTTGTGCAGCTCCAAGAGCATGGAATCAACTACCACTCACAGTGCGCCAATGCACTGGTGTCATCAATCAGTTTAAAGTGGCACTGAAGACCCATCTTTTCAGAAATTATTTTAACATTTGATGATCGATGATCATAATTATCGATACCTTTATTTTAATTAATTTAGTATTATAATTAATCTATGTTATTGTTTTAATAGCTTGCATACTTGTGTTTATTTATATATTTTAAGACAGTATAGTTGATTTTACTTAGTAGCAATGATTGCATAGTATTTTAAACTATATATCATATGATGTTGTTTATTAATTTGCATTAACCATTGTAAAGTTCCCCAGAACAATTATTTGGATGAGACGCTATATAAGAAATAAATAATAATTATTATTATTATTACGCACACATGCACCCGCACACCGACACACATATACCTGGAGTCAGCAGGCTTCAGGTAGATCTGACTGGAGGAGTTGTAGATGGCAGCCAGTGGAACGTTAGCACTGCCGGAGCCAGAAACGGAGCCGCAGCGACCCTTCGCGTCATCACTCAGCTTGTAGTACAGCTCTATGTCAAACGGCAGATGATTGACCACCTGACAAGATACGGTAAGAAAATTACCATGCCTTTTTCAAAGGAATCTGGCACACTTCACAGGCATTTTAAGAATTCAAGTGTCACTGTACTATAATCATCTGGCAATAAACATTTCACAGCACATAGAAATGTAAACATTGTATAATCACATTTCATATAAGTAAATCCCAGACATTGATAATCACATATTAATTAACCAATCTCACAACAAAAATCCAATGGATACAAAATATTGCGTAGACAAATCATAATTTCTTGTCTCAGTCAGCTCAACTGCATCCATCCCTGCCTTTCCATTGGTCAGTACAATTCCAGGATAGATGTCTACGTCCATCCCTGCCTTTCCATTGGTCAGTACAATTCCAGGATAGATGTCTACGTCCATCCCTGCCTTTCCATTGGTCAGTACAATTCCAGGATAGATGTCTACGTCCATCCCTGCCTTTCCATTGGTCAGTACAATTCCAGGATAGATGTCTACGTCCATCCCTGCCTTTCCACTGGTCAGTACAATTCCAGGATAGATGTCGTCCACCATATATGGCAACACTAGGTTAGCGTAAATAGGGCTCAACTTGTAGTACAGTTCAATGTGAAATGGCAGATGAATGAGCATCTGACAACAACCATATATGACACCATTAGGTAACTGTAAGACGGGCTCTACTCCCTCGTGGAGGACAATTTGTTTTGTTCATAGAGTGAAGAATTGACAATTAGAGGACAGAGGATCTGAGGGATGAGGTTGTTGTGAAGGGAACTGAGGGAGAACTCTGATGAGAAGTCAACTAAAGTGGGCTGGACATGTGGACTGAATGGAAAGGGGGTGGGTGATGAACAGAGTAGACCAGGAGTGTACAAGAAATCATGACTAAGATGAGGCGCTTGTGTGAAGAGATTTGACAGGTTTGGGAGGGGAGAATGAGAGCATGAGATAAGGGGAGATGGCAAGGCAGAAGACGAGGGAAACAAAAATCAAGGACCTTTATCAATGTAAACCTTACCCTAGACTTCAGGGACAAAGACGACAGCAACAAAACTGCTTGGAACAAAACACAGCAGGAATCAGTCATTTTTTGATAAAATCTGTGATCTTTTAACTAATCACTCTACAGTTCCCCCAACAGGTGGATGTAGGATTGACCTGAGAGTGACCCACCAGTAGGATTGACCTGAGAGTGACCCACCAGTAGGATTGACCTGTAGGATTGACCTGAGAGTGACCCACCTGTAGGATTGACCTGAGAGTGACCCACCTGTAGAATTGACCTGAGAGTGACCCACCTGTAGGATTGACCTGAGGGTGACCCACCTGTAGGATTGACCTGTAGGATTGATCTGAGAGTGACCCACCTGTAGGATTGACCTGAGGGTGACCCATCTGTAGGATTGACCTGTAGGATTGATCTGAGAGTGACCCACCTGTAGAATTGACCTGAGGGTGACCCACCTGTAAAATTGACCTGAGAGTGACCCACCTGTAGGATTGACTTGAGAATGACCCACCTGTTCGATTGACCTGTAGGATTGACCTGAGAGTGACCCACCTGTAGGATTGACCTGAGGGTAACCATCTTGTGTCCGTAGAAGGCCTGTGTTTCACATACAAAGTGCCACTGGTTGTCTGGGTAGCCGGCCTCACTCACTGCGAATGCTCTCTTCTCTGCTCGGATCACACGCAGCTCTTTCTTCACCCCCACATGGTCCACCTGCAACACACCCCAGAGTGTTACCTCCAACCTCAACACACATGGTCCACCTGCAACACACCCCAAAGTGTTACCTCCAACCTCAACACACACTGTCACATGCAACACACCCCAGAATGTTACCTCCAACCTCAACACACACTGTCACATGCAACACACCCCAGAATGTTACCTCCAACCTCAACACACACTGTCACATGCAACACACCACAGAATGTTACCTCCAACCTCAACACACACTGTCACATGCAACACACCACAGAATGTTACCTCCAACCTCAACACACACTGTCACATGCAACACACCACAGAATGTTACCTCCAACCTCAACACACACTGTCACATGCAACACACCCCAGAATGTTACCTCCAACCTCAACACACACTGTCACATGCAACACACCACAGAATGTTACCTCCAACCTCAACACACACACTGTCACATGCAACACACCCCAGAATGTTACCTCCAACCTCAACACACACTGTCACATGCAACACACCCCAGAATGTTACCTCCAACCTCAACACACACTGTCACATGCAACACACCACAGAATGTTACCTCCAACCTCAACACACACTGTCACATGCAACACACCACAGAATGTTACCTCCAACCTCAACACACATTGTCACATGCAACACACCCCAGAATGTTACCTCCAACCTCAACACACACTGTCACATGCAACACACCCCAGAATGTTACCTCCAAACTCAACACACACTGTCACATGCAACACACCACAGAATGTTACCTCCAACCTCAACACACATTGTCACATGCAACACACCCCAGAATGTTACCTCCAACCTCAACACACACTGTCACATGCAACACACCACAGAATGTTACCTCCAACCTCAACACACACTGTCACATGCAACACACCCCAGAATGTTACCTCCAACCTCAACACACACTGTCACATGCAACACACCACAGAATGTTACCTCCAACCTCAACACACACACTGTCACATGCAACACACCACAGAATGTTACCTCCAACCTCAACACACACTGTCACATGCAACACACCGCAGAATGTTACCTCCAACCTCAACACACACTGTCACATGCAACACACCCCAGAATGTTACCTCCAACCTCAACACACGCTGTCACATGCAACACACCACAGAATGTTACCTCCAACCTCAACACACACACTGTCACATGCAACACACCCCAGAATGTTACCTCCAACCTCAACACACACTGTCACATGCAACACACCCCAGAATGTTACCTCCAACCTCAACACAGTCAACACACACCACAGAATGTTACCTCCAACCTCAACACACACTGTCACATGCAACACACCACAGAGTGTTACCTCCAACCTCAACACACACTGTCACATGCAACACACCACAGAATGTTACCTCCAACCTCAACACACACTGTTCCATGCAACACACCACAGAATGTTACCTCCAACCTCAACACACACTGTCACATGCAACACACCACAGAATGTTACCTCCAACTTCAACACACACTGTCCCATGCAACACACCACAGAATGTTACCTCCAACCTCAACACACACTGTCACAAGCAACACACCGCAGAATGTTACCTCCAACCTCAACACACACTGTCCCATGCAACACACCACAGAATGTTACCTCCAACCTCAACACACACTGTCCCATGCAACACACCACAGAGTGTTACCTCCAACCTCAACACACACTGTCCCATGCAACACACCACAGAATGTTACCTCCAACCTCAACACACACTGTCACATGCAACACACCACAGAGTGTTACCTCCAACCTCAACATACACTGTCACATGCAACACACCACAGAATGTTACCTCCAACCTCAACACACACTGTCCCATGCAACACACCACAGAATGTTACCTCCAACCTCAACACACACTGTCACAAGCAACACATCCCAGAATGTTACCTCCAACCTCAACACACACTGTCCCATGCAACACACCACAGAATGTTACCTCCAACCTCAACACACACTGTCCCATGCAACACACCCCAGAATGTTACCTCCAACCTCAACACACACTGTCACAAGCAACACACCCCAGAATGTTACCTCCAACCTCAACACACACTGTCCCATGCAACACACCACAGAATGTTACCTCCAACCTCAACACACACTGTCACATGCAACACACCACAGAATGTTACCTCCAACCTCAACACACACTGTCCCATGCAACACACCACAGAATGTTACCTCCAACCTCAACACACACTGTCCCATGCAACACACCACAGAATGTTACCTCCAACCTCAACACACACTGTCACAAGCAACACACCACAGAATGTTACCTCCAACCTCAACACACACTGTCCCATGCAACACACCACAGAATGTTACCTCCAACCTCAACACACACTGTCACAAGCAACACACCACAGAATGTTACCTCCAACCTCAACACACACTGTCCCATGCAACACACCACAGAATGTTACCTCCAACCTCAACACACACTGTCCCATGCAACACACCACAGAATGTTACCTCCAACCTCAACACACACTGTCACAAGCAACACACCCCAGAATGTTACCTCCAACCTCAACACACACTGTCCCATGCAACACACCACAGAATGTTACCTCCAACCTCAACACACACTGTCACATGCAACACACCACAGAATGTTACCTCCAACCTCAACACACACTGTCCCATGCAACACACCACAGAATGTTACCTCCAACCTCAACACACACTGTCACAAGCAACACACCCCAGAATGCTACCTCCAACCTCAACACACACTGTCCCATGCAACACACCACATAATGTTACCTCCAACCTCAACACACACTGTCACAAGCAACACACCCCAGAATGTTACCTCCAACCTCAACACACACTGTCACAAGCAACACACCACAGAATGTTACCTCCAACCTCAACACACACTGTCACAAGCAACACACCACAGAATGTTACCTCCAACCTCAACACACACTGTCCCATGCAACACACCACAGAATGTTACCTCCAACCTCAACACACACTGTCACAAGCAACACACCCCAGAATGTTACCTCCAACCTCAACACACACTGTCCCATGCAACACACCACATAATGTTACCTCCAACCTCAACACACACTGTCACAAGCAACACACCACAGAATGTTACCTCCAACCTCAACACACACTGTCACAAGCAACACACCACAGAATGTTACCTCCAACCTCAACACACACTGTCACAAGCAACACACCACAGAATGTTACCTCCAACCTCAACACACACTGTCCCATGCAACACACCACAGAATGTTACCTCCAACCTCAACACACACTGTCACAAGCAACACACCGCAGAATGTTACCTCCAACCTCAACACACACTGTCACATGCAACACACCGCAGAATGCTACCTCCAACCTCAACACACACTGTCACAAGCAACACACCACAGAATGTTACCTCCAACCTCAACACACACTGTCCCATGCAACACACCACAGAATGTTACCTCCAACCTCAACACACACTGTCACAAGCAACACACCCCAGAATGTTACCTCCAACCTCAACACACACTGTCCCATGCAACACACCACAGAATGTTACCTCCAACCTCAACACACACTGTCCCATGCAACACACCACAGAATGTTACCTCCAACCTCAACACACACTGTCACATGCAACACACCACAGAGTGTTACCTCCAACCTCAACACACACTGTCACATGCAACACACCCCAGAATGTTACCTCCAACCTCAACACACACTGTCACATGCAACACACCACAGAATGTTACCTCCAACCTCAACACACACTGTCACATGCAACACACCCCAGAATGTTACCTCCAACCTCAACACACACTGTCACATGCAACACACCACAGAATGTTACCTCCAACCTCAACACACACTGTCACATGCAACACACCACAGAATGTTACCTCCAACCTCAACACACACTGTCACATGCAACACACCACAGAATGTTACCTCCAACCTCAACACACACTGTCACATGCAACACACCCCAGAATGTTACCTCCAACCTCAACACACACTGTCACATGCAACACACCACAGAATGTTACCTCCAACCTCAACACACACTGTCACATGCAACACACCCCAGAATGTTACCTCCAACCTCAACACACACTGTCACATGCAACACACCCCAGAATGTTACCTCCAACCTCAACACACACTGTCACATGCAACACACCACAGAATGTTACCTCCAACCTCAACACACACTGTCCCATGCAACACACCACAGAATGTTACCTCCAACCTCAACACACACACTGTCACATGCAACACACCACAGAATGTTACCTCCAACCTCAACACACACTGTCACATGCAAAATACTACAGAATACTTACTTAGTCTCTTGATTGACTTGGTCATCAGGGGGGGGGGGAATTTTGATATTTTGTCATTCTTGTCTGTCAGTGACTGTGGTGAGGGGGTCTGGCAAGGAGAGAGCCGTCCACTTCTTGACATTGTCAAACCAACATTTTATCTGCCATCCACGGCGGTGTCTACCCTCCACGGTGCCCTGTAGGATTGTCTTCAGCCTTGCTTACTATCCATCCATCTATCGGTATAGACCCCTGCATGTGTTCAGCATGTACTATCCATCCATCTATTGGTACAGATCCCTGCATGTAGTCAGCACGTACTATCCATCCATCTATCGGTACAGACCCCTGCATGTAGTCAGCACGTACTATCCATCCATCTATCTGTATAGACCCCTGCATGTAGTCAGCACGTACTATCCATCCATCTATCGGTATAGACCCCTGCATGTAGTCAGCACGTACTATCCATCCATCTATCGGTACAGACCCCTGCATGTAGTCAGCACGTACTATCCATCCATCTATCGGTATAGACCCCTGCATGTAGTCAGCACGTATTATCCATCCATCTATCAGTATAGACCCCTGCATGTAGTCAGCACGTACTATCTATCCATCTATCTGTATAGACCCCTGCATGTAGTCAGCACGTACTATCCATCCATCTATCGGTATAGACCCCTGCATGTAGTCAGCACGTACTATTCATCCATCTATCGGTTTAGACCCCTGCATGTAGTCAGCACGTACTATCCATCCATCTATCGGTATAGACCCCTGCATGTAGTCAGCACGTACTATCCATCCATCTATCGGTATAGACCCCTGCATGTAGTCAGCACGTACTATCCATCCATCTATCGGTATAGACCCCTGCATGTAGTCAGCACGTACTATCCATCCATCTATCGGTATAGACCCCTGCATGTAGTCAGCATGTACTATCCACCCATCTATCAGAATAGACCCCTGCATGTAGACAGCATGTACTATCCATCCATCTATCGGTATAGACCCCTGCATGTAGTCAGCACGTACTATCCATCCATCTATCGGTACAGACCCCTGCATGTAGTCAGCACGTACTATCCATCCATCTATCGGTATAGATCCCTGCATGTAGTCAGCACGTACTATCCATCCATCTATCGTTATAGACCCCTGCATGTAGTCAGCACGTACTATCCATCCATCTATCGGTATAGACCCCTGCATGTAGTCAGCACGTACTATCCATCCATCTATCGGTATAGACCCCTGCATGTAGTCAGCACGTACTATCCATCCATCTATCGGTACAGACCCCTGCATGTAGTCAGCACGTACTATCCATCCATCTATCGGTACAGACCCCTACATGTAGTCAGCACGTACTATCCATCCATCTATCGGTATAGACCCCTGCATGTAGTCAGCTCGTACTATCCATCCATCTATCTGTACGGACCCCTGCATGTAGTCAGTACATACTATCCATCCATCTATCGGTATGGACCCCTGCATGTAGTCAGTACATACTATCCATCCATCTATCGGTATATACCCCTGCATGTACTCAGCAAACGACATTGCTGTCGTATACAGCAAGAACTAGTGGGTACAGAGATAGAGACCAAACGGTGGATTTGAACTCCAGTCCTCTTGACTGTCAGTCCATTGCTTCACTGCCAAGCTTCTATGTACCACAGAAAACAACATTATCCACAATCCAAACACACTGAGGCAAACATAAATTGTCAACTGCAATACAAAACACAAAATGTTACATGCAATCTAAACACCCTGTATCATCAGCTACATGAACTACAGAACACAATGTGACATACAACGTGCAAGGCTTCTGTAAACTATGAAGCGAAGTGGAACAAGGTGGAACCGATGTAAAATCTCTCTAGCTTCATGCATAGTTGAATATTGATGTAATACAACCTATGTGGCAATATGAAGGCATAATATCTAGATTAAGTTACACTTTTATGATACAAAACGTCGATGGAACGATTGACACCTACCAGCGATTCCAGCAATCACTAACAAAATTGAAGTTATTCCGCAACATTCCATGACATAAAAATATACCTTCATCTAGATATTATGCCTTCATATTACCAGACAGGTTGTATTACATAACATTTAACTATAATATCAGTTTCATGCGAAGCACACTTTGTTTGCTAAATTTTACATTGGTTCGACCTTGTTCTGCGGTTTACAGAACCCCCAATGCTAGCACCCTGTACCACACCAGCTACAATCGAAGCACATTGATGACTCACTTTGAGTTGCAGCAGCTTCATGTTGTCCTGCTGTGTGGTCCTGATAACAGACTTGGCAGCGAGCTTCCTCTGATGGGCCTCACTGTCACATACAGCCACAGAGTCCGTCGGCTCCAGTGTCAACTCCCCGTCCACTGCCGCTGCTGGCTTCTATCAACACACAACCAGGGCTTCTATCAACACACAACCAGGGCTTCTATCAACACACAACCAGAGCTTCTATCAACACACAATCAGGGCTTCTATCAACACACAACCATGGCTTCTATCAACACACAACCATGGCTATCAACACACAACCAGGGCTTCTATCAGCACACAATCAAGACTTCTATCAGCACACAATCAGGGCTTCTATCAGCACACAATCAGGGCTTCTATCAACACACAATCAAGGCTTTTATCTGCACACAATATGGGCTTCTATCAACACACAATCAGGGCTTCTATCAGCACACAATCAGGGCTTCTATCAGCACACAATCAGGGCTTCTATCAACACACAATCAAGGCTTTTATCAGCACACAATATGGGCTTCTATCAGCACACAATCAGGGCTTCTATCAGCACACAATCAAGACTTCTATCAGCACACAATCAGGGCTTCTATCAGCACACAATCAGGGCTTCTATCAACACACAATCAAGGCTTTTATCAGCACACAATATGGGCTTCTATCAACACACAATCAGGGCTTCTATCAACACACAATATGAACTTCTATCAGCACACAATCAGGGCTTCTATCAGCACACAATCAGGGCTTCTATCAGCATACAATCACGGCTTCTATCAGCACACAATATGGGCTTCTATGAACACACAATATGGGCTTCTATCAACACACAATATGGGCTTCTATCAACACACAATCAGGGCTTCTATCAACACACAATATGAACTTCTATCAGCACACAATCAGGGTTTCTATCAGCACACAATCAGGGCTTCTATCAGCCCACAATCAGGGCTTCTATCAACACACAATCAAGGCTTTTATCAGCACAATATGGGCTTCTATCAACACACAATCAGGGCTTCTATCAACACACAATATGAACTTCTATCAGCACACAATCAGGCCTTCTATCAGCACACAATCAGGGCTTCTATCAGCATACAATCACGGCTTCTAACAGCACACAATATGGGCTTCTATGAACACACAATATGGGCTTCTATCAACACACAATCAGGGTTTCTATCAGCACACAATATGGGCTTCTATCAGCACACAATCAGGACTTCTGTCAGCACACAATCATGGCTTTTGTCAGCCCACAATCACGGCTTCTGTCACCACACAATCACGGCTTCTGTCAACATATAATCAGGGCTTCTAACAAAACACACAATCACGACTTCTGTCAACACATAATCAGGGCTTCTGTCAACACACAACCAGGGCTTCTGTCAACACACAATTCAGGGCTTCTATCAACAAACAAATTAGGGCTTCTGTCAGCAGACAACCAGGGCTTCTGTCAACACACAACCAGGGTTTCTATCAACACACAATTCATGGCTTCTATCAACACACAATTCAGGACTTCTATCAACACACAATTCAGGGCTTCTATCAACACACAACCAGGGCTTCTGTCAACACAACCAGGGCTTCTATCAACACACAATTCAGGGCTTCTGTCAACACACATTCACACTATCACAAGGAAAATGGCCCCACTCTGTGGAATAAACTGCCTGCTGGGTGGGGTTTCTTACAGGAGTAAGCAATAAATATGCCGGTGGGTTACATAAAAGAGGCTGACAAATAATTGTACAAATCATAAAAAGTAACTGAATGTCATATAGTTAACCAACAAACATCAATATACAGTGGAACCCCAATATACGTGATTTCTGCCGAATTTGCCGTCATTTGTCTTTATATACTGCTAAAACAATATCAGTATCTCTAATTAGCAGTCGCCTTAACTACTGCAACTCACTCCTAAACAATATTGCTAAAAAGGACTTAGCTAAACTCCAACATGTACAGAATTGTTTAGCACGTGTAGTACTAAAAGCACCTCGTTTCTCACCATCTCTGCCCCAACTTAGACAGCTGCATTGGCTTCCAGTTACATATTGAATACAATTCAAATTAGCCACTATCACATATCGTACCCTTTCTACGCAACACCCGTCCTATTTGTTTAGTCTCTTTCGTTTTTTCGATATCCCCAGGATTCTCAGATCATCTCTTTCACAACGACTTTTTGTTCCGAAAACCCAGCTTAATAATGGAAAACGTGCTTTTTCTGAAGCTGCACCCACAATCTGGAATCAACTCCCTATCGCTTTAAAATCATCTGAGACTATAAATACCTACCATAAAAAATTTGATTTATTTATTTGAAATTGCATTCCCACCCTAACCTTCGGCGGTCCCTTGCTCTAATGACGACTCTTGTTAACGATTTTGCCCAATGATTTTTGTATGTTGCACCTCTGAGCTCAGATTCCTGGGGATTTAGGCGCTACAGAAGTTTGTCATTATTATTATTTTACACTCACCTCACTAATACAGCCACCTCACAATTAAGGCCACCCTAGGAGAGTCCCAAATTATTGACACATAGAGTTAAACATATGTTATTAGTCCCGCTAATACGGTCACCTTGCTATCTGGGTCACTTTTGTCCAGTCCCACGGGTGACCTTAACAGGGAGGTTGCACTGTACATTCCATTAAGTACAATGGAAAGTAAGAGTTGACTGAAGGCAAGATACCTCGAAGGAGTCATCGAAGGTGACGGTGACAGCAACGCCGATGTCGTTCTGGACCAGGAGCGGCAGGGGCGCATCCTCTATCCCCTCCTCCTTCTGCTCAGTCAGACTGGCTGCGTCCCCAAACAGCTGCCAACACAACACGCAGGAAACACATCAGTGTGGTACAGGCCCTTAGTCAGCTGTAAAATTTTGTCAGTCTTGAAATAATCAAAAGTGTACCTAGCCATTTATTTAATTAATATTGATCCATTCAATTTGTGTCACTACCAGTTGTGCCAATCAGAGTAATTAATGTGGGCCCCTAGACTTGGAACTACTAGTTAATCTTGTGGCCAGCTGAAGCCCCCCTAAATTCCACCAGTCTTATCAGTTGTAATTACTGTTCTTTGCCTATCATCTGCCAGTCTTGAAGACGGGCAGACGGGTCTCTGGCTAAGCCTTTGGTGTGGCAGCTCACACCATTTTTCTGCTTTTTTATTTGAAATGGTAGGCAAATAAAAACAATTTGTACAAAAGGTTTCATCAGTTCATGGTCTCTCCTCAAATTGACATTTTTGCTCCACTCATTAAAAAAATTAACAAACTTGAAATAATGAAGACAGAAACGTAACCATAAATCTGTAGCATGAGTGATGACTCAAATAAGCGATACCTGAACAGTTTTGTACACATGAACAAGAATATGCAGAACTACTTGCATGCTGAAACTGCCTTTTTAAATTACGTTTAATGTGTTCCATTATGTTTTATAACACCGCACCATCTATATAATCTGATAATCACCCTTTATTTTTATGTCTTACGCTTACTATATAATAAAATATATATCTACTTAGTTAAGTATTTAGATAGTTTGATGTAAAGTGACATACTGTAATGACTGTGTATTTAGCTAGTGTGATGTAAAGTGACATACTGTAATGACAGTGTGTGTTTAGCTACTGTGATGTAAAGTGACATACTGTAATGACTGTGTATTTAGCTAGTGTGATGTAAAGTGACATACTGTAATGAGTGTGTGTTTAGCTAATGTGATGTAAAGTGACATACTATAATGACTGTGTGTATTTAGCTACCGTGATATAAAGTGTAATGTAATTACATGCTGTAATTAATATGTGTATTTAGCTAATGTGATGTAAAGTGACATACTGTAATGACTGTGTGTATTTAGTTAGAGTGATGTAAAGTGACAAACTGTATTTAGATAGCGCTATGTAAAGTGACATGCTGTAATGATTGTGTATGTGTATTTAGCTAGTGTGCTGTAAAGTGACATACTGTAATGACTGTGTATTTAGCTAGTGTGATGTAAAATGACATACTGTAATGATTGTGTGTATTTAGCTAGTGTGATGTAAAGTAATATACTGTAATGACAGTGTGTATTTAGATAGTGTGATATAAAGTGACATACTGTAATGACAGTGTGTATTTAGTTAGTGTGATGTAAAGTGACATACTATAATGAATGTGTGTATTTAGCTAGCATGATGTAAAGTGACATATTATAATGACTGTGTGTATTTAGCTAGTGTGATGTAAAGTGACATACTGTAATAACTGTGTATTTAGCTAGTGTGATGTAAAGTGACATGCTGTAATGACAGTGTGTATTTAGCTAATGTGATGTAAAGTGACATACTATAATGACTGTGTGTATTTAGCTAGCGTGATATAAAGTGACATGCTGTAATTAATATGTGTATTCAGCTAATGTGATGTAAAGTGACATACTGTAATGACTGTATGTATTTAGTTAGAGTGATGTAAAGTGACAAACTGTATTTAGATACCGTGATGTAAAGTGACATGCTGTAATGACTGTGTATGTGTATTTAGCTAGTGTGCTGTAAAGTGACATACTGTAATGACTGTGTATTTAGCTAGTGTGATGTAAAATGACATACTGTAATAATTGTGTGTATTTAGCTAGTGTGATGTAAAGTAATATACTGTAATGACAGTGTGTATTTAGATAGTGTGATATAAAGTGATATACTGTAAGGACAGTGTGTATTTAGTTAGTGATGTAAAGTGATATACTGTAATGACTGTGTGTATTTAGCTAGTGTGATGTAAAGTGATATACTATAATGATTGCATATTTAGTTAGTGTGTTGTAAACTGATATACTGTAATGACTGTGCGTATTTAGCTAGTGTGGTGTAACTTAGTTTAATTGTTTATGTAAATAGGAGGGCCTCGGAAAATCGGGCATTTCTATGTAAATCAGAGTAAAATATAAGAAAAAGAACATTTTCCATGGACAACAATAACAATGTTTTAACAAAACATTCAGAAATCCCAATGCATGAGATTTATGCATAAATTGGATGGTCTGGTGGTATGAGGGAATAGTTTATACATCGGGGGGGGGGGGGTCTCAGGGTATCATAGAACTGATTACAAATCAGCGTATTTCACATTATGAAAGAGTCACAGATCAGCTTTATTTCAAAATGCATCGTAAATGTGCTCTTAAATCAATGGCACATAACAACATGTTAAGTAATGTACATTTAACGTGCTACATTAAAGAAATTATATGTGGACAAGTAAACTAAAATGTTTGTGGCTTTCTAAGTATGGTAGAAAGAAGAAAAAGTTAATTTGATGTTTTAGGCATATGTGTTCATACACTAAATATATATATAACTATTATGGTCCACACATCCTTGTATACAGGCAGTAAATACATATTATTTGATTACAAATATAACTGACATAATATTCAGAGGTATGAGAACCACAACTTGGCATTGTATTTTTCTTCAAAGTCTGTCTCCATGGCCTGAGTGTCGGAGGCCTGCATGATGAATTTACTATTTGTGACCTTTGGCCTTGCTGACAGAGCATTAAATGTTATAAAATACATCTTTTCATTTATAATATGTTCCAGTTGTAACATTTACATATATACATGGACTAAATAAAACATGTATATAGTCTAGATGAATCAGTTGACATTATTTGAGTATCCACAGTCTGGTGCTGGTCTGTACAGGCTGCTGGCAATGTAACCACCTGTAGTGTCCATTGACGGGAAATAATTGTTCAGATCACCAAAAAAAATTGTACAAACATCAAGATTCACTTGGAGATACCTCCAAATGTCTGCATCCGTTGCATCTTGGGCAATTCACGGAACTCTCTGTTCATTCCCAGAGTTGAAAATGAAGTTTAACTACAAATTTCGCTGCTTATTTAGGAGGCTCAGACATTTGCTCTGAACGCAGCGTTAACGCAGTGTTCATTGGCTTAGAAATCCGGGAGATTGATTCTTCTGTCCAGGAGATCGGGAGATATGGTAGGGTTCTGGGAGACTCCCGGCAAATCCGGGACACTTAACATGTTTGGGATAAGTCAATAATATTGCTTGCCAGGAAGTTCCAGTAGTCTTCAATCCAGCCACATGCCGCTCATGGAATGTTTGCAAAGTAGATGTAGTTATTTGAATATACAATACCGCTAAGTAGCTCGTGAAAATGGTTGAATGGGTAATTATATTAGGATTCTCGACTGTTGAGGGCTTCATCTTAGAACTGGTACATGGGTCGGATGGGTGTCTGCACTGTTCTCACTGGTGGTTCACTCGCGACCGGTGAAGTCAATTACAGGTTTGATTCAGTTAACTTCCATACAATGCATAGGAGATTTGCCATGGGTAGTGTACATAGCCACCATCCCTAGTATGCGAGGATGGAATTATTAGATCTTATGATAACTAAAGACAGACGAGGTAATGCAGACTGACCTTGCTAAGGGTTGTGAGGACAGCAAGACCTTTCTTGGAGAGAGTCAACTGGAGGATGTCTCGTGAGGTCACATTAATGGTGAGGACAGGCTGAGGCAGCAGGGGGGCACTGAGGTCCTCCTCATCCATGGTCTGGTGAGGGTCATTCGTCACCAACTACAATACACAACAGGCTGCACTGACCACCAGGTTCAAGCAGGGTCTAATTCATACATCACATGACCTGTCGCTTAGCAAAACCTCCGTCAAACAATACACAAATGCTTGCCGAACATGTCGTGCGTTTGTGCGTTCCAATGTACATTTTGTCAGAATTCTGGTCCCAAAAGTATCTCTTTATAAAAAAATAAGGCAAAGTTTCTAAAGTAACAACTGTATGCGGGAATGTCTGATCTGCGACATGTCACGCTGCAATCATGATTTAATTCACATATATAACCATTATTAACATTGTTGGAAAAGGCAAAGCATGACAGAGATCATGTCCATAATTTTGATTGTGGTACATGGAAACCACAACGTATCGGACACATCAATTACACCACTGTACACAACGTACCGGACACATCAATTACACCACTGTACACAACGTACCGGACACATCAATTACACCACTGTACACAACGTACCGGACACATCAATTACACCACTGTACACAATGTACCGGACACATCAATTACACCACTGTACACAACGTACCGGACACATCAATTACACCACTGTACACAACATACCGGACACATCAGTTACACCACTGTACACAACGTACCGGACACATCAGTTACACCACTGTACACAACATACCGGACACATCAGTTACACCACTGTACACAATGTACTGGACACATCAATTACACCACTGTACACAACGTACCGGACACATCAATTACACCACTGTACACAATGTACCGGACACATCAATTACACCACTGTACACAACGTACCGGACACATCAATTACACCACTGTACACAACGTACCGGACACATCAATTACACCACTGTACACAACGTACCGGACACATCAATTACACCACTGTACACAACGTACCGGACACATCAATTACACCACTGTACACAACGTACCGGACACATCAATTACACCACTGTACACAACGTACCGGACACATCAATTACACCACTGTACACAACGTACCGGACACATCAATTACACCACTGTACACAACGTACCGGACACATCAGTTACACCACTGTACACAACGTACCGGACACATCAGTTCTACCAACAACGGACACATCAATTACACCACTGTACACAACGCAGACCATCAATTACACCACTGTACAATGTACACATCAATTACACCACTGTACACAACGACCGGACACATCACTACACCACATAACGCAGTTCATCACCACTGTACACAACGTACCGGACACATCTTCACCACTGTACACAACGTACCTGACACATCAATTACACCACTGTACACAACGTACCGGACACATCAATTACACCACTGTACACAACGTACCGGACACATCAGTTACACCACTGTACACAACGTACCGGACACATCAATTACACCACTGTACACAACGTACCGGACACATCAATTACACCACTGTACACAACGTACCGGACACATCAATTACACCACTGTACCGGACACATCAATTACACCACTGTACACAACGTACCGGACACATCAATTACACCACTGTACACAACGTACCGGACACATCAATTACACCACTGTACACAACGTACCGGACACATCAATTACACCACTGTACCGGACACATCAATTACACCACTGTACACAACGTACCGGACACATCAATTACACCACTGTACACAACGTACCGGACACATCAATTACACCACTGTACAACCAAAAATTCCATCACTACACCACTGTACACAAATCGCATCGGCACATCAATTACACCACTGTACACATACCGACACATCAATTACAATTCTACTGTACACAACGACTGACACATCACCATAATTCACTGTATTACCAACATACCGGACACATCAGTTACACCACTGTACACAACGTACCGGACACATCAATTACACCACTGTACACAACATACCGGACACATCAGTTACACCACTGTACACAATGTACTGGACACATCAATTACACCACTGTACACAACGCATCGACAATAATCACCATAATTCATCAAAATACACAATGCACCGATTACCATCAATTACAATCACTGTACACAACGTACCGGACATCAATTACACCACTGTACCAACGCATCGACACATCAATTACCACTGTACACAACGTACCGGACACATCAATTACACCACTGTACACAACGTACCGGACACATCAATTACACCACTGTACACAACGTACCGGACACATCAATTACACCACTGTACACAACGTACCGGACACATCAGTTACACCACTGTACACAACGTACCGGACACATCAGTTACACCACTGTACACAACGTACCGGACACATCAATTACACCACTGTACACAACGTACCGGACACATCAATTACACCACTGTACACAACGTACCGGACACATCAATTACACCACTGTACACAACGTACCGGACACATCAATTACACCATTGTACTTTAAAAGGAAGAATAGTGAGGTACATTTCAAGGTTTTCATAATATGCTCTTTTGAGTTTTTGGAACAAAGCAATAGAAATACATGAAAGGCACGCATCTATCAACAGAAATGGCAGCTAGAACCTTCTTGTGATTCTCGTGGAACTACTGTCACTAAAGGTTTGATTGTACTTGTTTTTATGACAACGCCACAATTTTAAATAACTGGATCCAGCCCAGGTAACCACCAACAACGAATAGGTTGCAAACGTTACACTGACGTTAAAGGGAGCCAGTCTGTTCCGCTTGCTCCTCGAATTAGCCAGGGTAGTCATTTACAACAGGAATTCTGCTGTGTTAAACGTGGGAAATGGGAAACCGTTAACATCAAAGGGTATAACAGTTAACTCAGCCCGACTTGGCCGTATTGCCAATAAAGCTTGTTTTGAAACTGGATGTTTTGTTTACTATTTGTATATGCCCTGGGGTCGTACCTTCCAAATTGCAAATGTTGTTACAGGCTTACTAAACACAACTTGGCGGGCAGTATACCTTCAACAGAGTCGTTATAGTCTTAAGAACATTATATTAATTAACAAATGAGAAACTAGAAACAGACTGCCTCTTTTTAACGTACACTGCAGTATCAACATGTTTATGGAAGTAAAAACTTGCTACGTGTTTGTGAGAGACTACCTCGACTGTGATCTCATACGGTCGATGTCTGTTGTTATCTTCGACTCGCTCCAACAGCGGTTCCCACACAGCCACATTCTCATTGCAGTACGCTACCTCCATCCACAGCTCACATGCCGCAAACAACTACAACAACAGGTCAAATGATGTCACATGACACATCTACAACAACAACAGTGTTGTATCTAAGGGATCATCTCAGAACATCGATGCCTTTTATCAAACAAAATCATTTTTGTTTGTGGATGGGGCTCAGGGGCAGTTTCGTCTGGAATCGAAAATCAATATTTTACGCTTTGGACCAATATGATCACATCAATATTTAAACAAATTTATCTGAGGGGGTGGGGGCTGAGGCCAGATGAAATTAATTCCGTGTGACATCAACGTTCTGAGATGATCCCTAACAACATATAAAAAGATTTTCATTAAGAGTAAAAGCCCAGATGGCACGTAGACAAAGAAGCCTTAGGCCTATTGAGGGTCCAACATTTGTTGTATCTCCATAAAACCTGTCATTGCGAGATTTCAGTCAATTTTATATTTAAACATTAATTCTGCTAGCATTTTAATAACACTTAATAGTAGGCATGGGGAGGAAGGGATGAGGGAGTGAAGATGAGGAAGGGATGAGAGAGTGATGATGAGGGAGAGATGAGAGAGAAGATGAAGAGGGGATGATGGAGAGAAGATGAAGAAGGGATGACGGAGAAAAGATGAGGAAAGGATGAGGGAGAGAAGATGAGGAAAGGATGAGGGAAAGTAGATGAGGAAAGTATGAGGGAGAGAAGATGAGGAAAGGATAAGGGAGAGAAGATGAGGAAAGGATGAGGGAGATAAGATGAGGAAAGGATGAGGGAGAGAAGATGAGGAAAGGATGAGGGAGATAACATGAGGAAAGGATGAGGGAGAGACGATGAGGAAAGGATGAGGGAGATAACATGAGGAAAGGATGAGGGAGAGACGATGAGGAAAGGATGAGGGAAAGAAGATGAGGAAAGGATGAGGGAGATAAGATGAGGAAAGGATGAGGGAGAGAAGATGAGGAATGGATGAGGGAGATAAGATGAGGAAAAGATGAGGGAGAAAAGATGAGGAAAGGATGAGGGAGAGAAGATGAGGAAAGGATGAGGGAAAGAAGATGAGGAAGGGATGAGGAAGAGATTGATGATGAGACGAGACCTTGGTGGACCAGTCTTTGATGGAGGCCTGCATGCCGAACTCTGTAATGAGAAGTGGCACCGTGCGCTGGGAGATGTCCGCCTCCAGTGTGATCACCAACTTCTTCATCGTCACAATCAGCTGCAACACACATAAAACAATTGTATCTTAAGCCAAGCATACATATCATGACACAACAATTTATCGCAACTGATATGTCTTTAATGTACATTCATATACACTGTAGAACCCAGTGGATCTAATGGAGTGTATACACAGCCTACTCGGCATCTCTCACACGCCCGACCGGGAAGCAACTCTGGCCGCTGGGAACAAGATCCAGTGAGTTAGAGACAGAGACCACCACTCTGTGAGTCCACGACAGGTTACACATTTACCCCCTGGGTGGGATCTTTTACTTCACCAACGGCTTTTAGTGTCTCCTCCAAAAGACAGGCAACATGAGGCAACTGAAATTGCCTAAGTTTCAAAACGGCAGCAGATGGACATATGTGGTATTCCTTCCTGACGTTGACACACTCTCAGCGACAAATGGTCACGGACAACTATTCTGAAGTCACAATGCGACTCATCGACAACAATAATTTTATAATCTACTACATAATATCACCGTTGTGTTGCAAAGGTGATACATGTCATTATAAATCATTGAAGATGCATCGATGACACTAAGCCAGTCACAGAAGAATCACATCATGATATATACACTGGGCTTTAACCTCTTAAAAGCATGAAGCACAATTTAATGTAACATCCATCCTATGAAATATTGTAAATAGGGCCTGACTACAACAACAAGATATTTCTTTTCAAAATGTCGTGCTACATTTCGCCTAATTAAATAAAAATTTTCTTTTTGTAACTTTGCATCAATGCAATTCACTTTTGATTGTCATGGATGATGTGGTATCACCCAATGATATCCCCCTCTTGTACATGTATTCCGTACCCTTTACAAGCATTTACATTCTCCAAAACTGAATGTAACTAACCATAGGTGGACCCAGGGGGGTCTGGGTGGCACATGCCCCCAGACCTTTGGAATTTGGCATGCCTGTAGACCTTTTTGAATGGGCCAACGTGAGCGTGCCCCCCAGACCCTTGGAAATGTGCCGCCATTCAGGTTACAATAAACTGAAGTTACGGAGAAGATGAAGATAATGCGGCACGGCATGGCAGCGAAAAATTCTCTGAAGGTTTTTGTGCCCCCTCCCCAGACTACCCTCTCCAGATCCGCCCCTGCTTACTTGAAACATCTTAAACAGTTCCCAGATGTATGTATGAGAACATGCGACATACATGGGTATATAGTGATTGCAAAACTGACCTCTTCACCGAGAGAAACCACCTCTGTTTCCTGCGCCTCAGCATTAAATTCTTCAGCTGCAATACACATATACACTGATGTAACATACACAGTACAGTACAGAACACACACGCACGCCCGCCCGCACGCCCGCCCGCACGCCCGCCCGCCCGCACGCACGCAAGATACATGTATGTTGATGAAACAAATACACCCTATTTCTTCTACTGACTGTACAGTAGGCATAAAAATAGTTGAGACGTGAAAATATGTCAAATATTCCCTTCTAATTAAAGCGTACTGTGATATACATCCATTTTTCTTTGGTTCCCAAAATGGCTTCACTGTTTCTCGTTAGATGACATTTTTATTTTCATTCACCAGGTGGCGCCACACAACAAACAGTCTGGGGTTGCTGGCAGTGTGGTCTGAGTTCGATAATAATTTATGATCAAATATTTGGGATTACAGTGACTTTAAAATAAGTTATGAGTCAGACATTGGAGATAACTAGCAGTAGTGAAGGAGGCAAACATATGTATTGTTTCAAATCTACAGTAAGGAAGGCACATGCTGGCCAGTCATGTGCGTACACTGGGTACAGTCATCTCAGCAGACGTGACTGGCAAGCAGTGCATCCATGTATGAACCAAAGGATACCAGAACACTGGAAAGTCTGATAATTTAGGGGGAACTTTTGATCTTTTTGTCATCACCAAGTTTTGAATCTAGTGTGACATTGGTAGAACATAAATGACAATAATGGATTCAACAGTCAGGGTTGGCCTAGAAGATCGCTATCATGGTGTCAGATGCTGCTAAAATGGGTGATTTATGCTAATTAGGGCATGTACATTTAATAGAACGAATATAGTATCTACATGAAGTATGCCTGTCTATTACAACACATATATTACAATACAATACAGTACGCAACGATACGCACAACATGTGTATATTACTGTACCACACAATGAATATTATAGCATAGAGCAGCATTTATACACGTTGATATAGGTTTCTATTATTTTCACTATCAGTCAGAAAAGCCCTTATGAACATGTATAAATTATCGAAAAAGACAACACCTTGCGCTAAAGCACGTTCTCTTCCACATATGCCATTCAAATGGAAAATACCCAACTCGTGCTTTTTGGAAGTATATTAATCCAAATTACATCCAACAAAACAAAACAAGAACTCACATGAACACACAAACAGTACTATCATATGAATTTCCATTCAAGACTTTGTTGGTTGCACAAGTGACAAACAAGTGAAGAATAAACCATTATGTTGTAGTATTCAGCTACAACAGCCAGTATTTATACAATTTTAAGCAAATTTTCTTCTAAAAATACTATATAAACATTATGATGACTGTCACTGATTGGCAGAATGGCTTGTTAGGTGGAAGATTTGTATTAGTACCGAAACATAACAAACTGGAAGTCCTTGCGCATGCCTAACTTCAAAACTGTCACAATAGCAATGACGTGGCACATCAGCAGACTGTGTCTGTAACTGTCATCAGTCACAAGCACTGTGACATGACTTTGAATCTACATGCATCTGATGGTCAATAGTCACAAGCAGAGTGACATGACTTGGAATATCGGTCTCTCTCAATGTTACATGACAAACTCGCATGCTGTCAATCTAGCAAGTGCAAAACAACTGTGTCTGGAACAACTGGAGTCATGCAGAGAATACATTCAATAAACAAAATGTTGTTGAATCAAAAATGAGCTTCTATTTCTACAAAACTGAAAATAAACCAACTAATAACATCTGTTCTGGCTATACTGTCACTAAGCACACACAATAGATGACATATTGCATGCAGTAGACAGGGAAAGACACTCACCTTGCAGTCCAAGTTCTGCAGATTGGGACAAAGCAAAGCACACATCACACACTGTGATATCGCGTGACGTTAAATAACACAACCTACCACACATTTATTCAATTATTCTGCCTGCATTTTGTTTGACTCCCACAATACGAGTACAGTCGGACCTCGCTTTACGGTCACCTCCATAATACAGCCACCTCGCAAGTAAGGTCACCCTAGGATAATCCCAAATTTGTTCCATTTAGAGTGAAGTATATGACACTAGTGCCACTACTAACCACCTTGCTAGTCAGGTCACTTTTGCCCAGTCTCACCATAAAGGGAATAAAAACACCTATTGCTTGAATTCATGTTATATTACATCCTGCTATCCATTTCCACGTCCACCAAGCCAAAAAAATCAAAAAAATTCAATGAATTAGAAATTCCACATTTTATGCTGTGCATATGACACATACTCGCATCAGGCCGACCCTTTCCATGCATTCAGAGCATGTTTACAAGGATAGCTTTTGGGTCGAAACGAGCGCCAGAACAAGTTATTGTGCAATATTCCGACGTAATACAAACACTAGTCATCATAGAGGAACAAACATTTATCTTACGGTTCCACATGAATCGAATTTTATTCAAAACAACGAATGCGAATGGGCCTACAAGTCGACTAGGTTTCGCCGAGCTTGGGCTCGTTTTCAGAATAATTATATCGAATGCAACCAACGGGAGATAATCTACACCAATAAACATACATAGCAAACAGATAGTGTATCCAGCTACAGAAAGTAAAGTGTATAATCTCATAATATCACTAGAATATCGATATATGAAGCCGGAGTTGTACAATTTATCATAACAACTTAAATCAGTCAGTGAATTTCAGATCACAATCTGTTTTCACATATGATGGTGTGCACATCTGGCACAGCCGATTTGCATACTGGACTTTGTGCAAGACAACAGCACACGGAGGCCTCCCATTAGAGGAGGCTAATTTATGCAAGGACGTGTTAATTACTCCCATGGGGAGAATCAAATCAACCAATCAGCGCGCACTGGCGCGCGTCCCTCGGGAGAATCCTAAGCTGATCCCGCACTCCGTTTGCGAAAGCATAAAGGGGCAGACGTTTGTCTAATTTGATACGAGTTTGTATTGGTTCTTATATTTTGCACGATCATCTGTTTCTTCTCGTCCGTTCGTTCAGCTACGATTCGTCGCTGCATCGGGGTGATTTGGACGTCTCTCAGCTGGATTGAGCTGAGTATTTTCGTTATATTTGATTTGCGTTTAATTATCACGATTCGGGTTCCGCCATTTTGTCATCTCGTAGTTTGAATTCGTCGTCGGCCCTATCATGTCGTCGGCGTGTTCCCCGATTTCTGTTCTGTGTATCGGTCATAGTCATGTTTCATGGCTGCGTACGTTCGTAGAATCGGCAGATCTGTTTGCCGGATTCGAAGTTCAGGGCCGCCCGTGCGATGTCCAGTTTCTAGGTCATCGTGGGGCGACCCTGGAGACGTTCCTGGCGCCGGCCATGATGGCGCGGATAGTTTCGTGTCGGGCGGATGTCATCGTGATCCACTTGGGTGGTAATGATCTCGATGGGAGATCTTACCCGAACCCAATCATGGTTGCGATTGACATCCAACGTCTCGCTGTGAGATTGCTCGGTACGGGCGTACGCCGCGTTGTTGTGTGTCAGGTTTGTCGTCGGCAAAGATGGCGGAACTCGAGTTACGCGGTAGGAGCGGAGCGGGTTGTCCAGATCAATCGGTACCTTGATGCGTTTTGTTCCAACACTGACGGAATTTCTTTCTGGCGGCATAAACGCCTGTGGAACAGTATTCGGCCTGTTTTCCGCAGGGACGGAGTCCATTTCTCAGACATTGGGAATTATAGGTTTTACCGTAGTATGCGGGGTGCCATTATTCACGCAGTGGGAGCAATGTTTGGTTAATTTCACGGGGCGCGTCATCGAGTAAAAATGTTAATGTCCAACATCGAGGATGGCGTGGTGCATTGTCATGGCATTCGGATGCACATTTTCGGTTGAGTTTTTACGCAATGAGTACTTGTAGATCTGGTATAACCGCGGGGATAAATTCTGTTGTTTTTGAGCGATAATATGTCAACATTGAATGCAGTATTGGTGGATTCACCGTTTTTGTCATATTATTGACTGTGTTTAGCCGCATGTTGGTTTACTTTTGTTTAACAGTGGTCGTATTTACACACGTTTCGTGGGAGGGACACGGACTCCTAGTCTAATTTGCGTAGCCTCTTACAGGCACGGAGGGAATTTTATAGTTATGCCCGGTAGATTTTATGTTATACAGTTGTCGTGTTTATGCACGTTTCTGTGGGAGGGCCACAGGCAACTATTCTAATTGGGTGTAGACTCTTACAGGCATGACTTGGAAGGAATTGGTTATTTATGCCGGTAAACTTTATGCGATACAGTTGTCGTGTTTATATACGTTTGTTGGAGGGCCACAGGCAACTATTCTAAAGTGTGTGTTGACTCTTACAGGCATTACATGGCAGAACTTTTGTTAGCTGTTCAACTTTATGCTATACAGTTGTCGTGTTTATACACGTTTATGTGGGAGGGCCACAGGCAACTATTCTAAATTTGTGTGTTGACTCTTACAGGCATGACATGGCAGGGATTTTGTTAGCTGTTCAACTTTATGCTATACAGTTGTCGTGTTTATACACGTTTATGTGGGAGGGCCACAGGCAACTATTCTAAATTTGTGTGTTGACTCTTACAGGCATGACATGGCAGGGATTTTGTTAGCCGGTCAACATTATGCTATACAGTTGTCGTGTTTAGGCACGTTTTTGTGGAAGGGCCACAGGCAACTATTCTAAATTGTGTGTAGACTCTGACTGACATATCCTGGAAGGATATCTGTTTGTTAGGCCGGTAAACTTTATGCTATACAGTTGTCGTATTTATATACGTTTTGGTGGGAGGGCCACCGGCAACTATTCTAAATTGTGTGTAGACTTACATACCAAGAGTGGATGGATTTTTGTTAGTTATGACGGCCACGAGCAACTATTCTACATTGTGTTTAGACTTTTACGGATGAGACATGACAGTTTTGTTGGTTATGCCAGTAGACTTTATGCTATACAGTTGTCGTGTTTATGCACGTTTTTGTGGGAAGGCCACAGGCAACTATTCTAACTTCTATGTAGACTCTTACAGACAAGACATGGACGAGGTTTTGTCAGTTATGCCGGTAAATTTTATGCTAGACAGTTGTCATGTTTATACATGTGGGAGGGCCACAGGCGATTATTATATTGTGTATGAACCATTGTGTCATAATGTTTTCAACAAGTATACCCATCTACTTATGCAGTGTATGTATACTGGCAGTTTGTCTGACAATTTACATTGGTTGGTGGCACAAGTAACTTTGTGGTATATTGAAAATGCTCCGGTTTGGGGTGGATAGCGTTGTTGCGGACAGTGTTTGTCTACATTAATCAGATTCACTATATATAACGTTTCTTGTTCTATCTACTGTGAGATTGTCTGCGGTGTTATTTGATTTGTAGAATGCCTCGAGCTCCACGTGGACGTGGTCGACCGGCGCGTCGGGCATCGCTAACTCGGCAGACACGTTCGCGAACGGCTGCCACAGCTGTCCCGTTGGCCGCCCCGCCACCGCCTGTTTCGGGGGGCATACCGCCACCGCCCGTCTTGCTCGCCTACCCGCCACCACCCGTCGCGTTGGGCACGCCTCCATTGCAGTGTTCGGTCCATGAGAACTTCGAGGACGCTGCCGATCTGCAGGCAGTGGTAAATGGCACACTCGGGCCAGTCGGACCACAATCTGCGTGGGAGCGGGACATGGAGCGGCGGATGGCGGCATCGGAAAAGATGCTTCATGAGATACACTCGATGGTGCAGGCTTTGCGTCCGGCCCCAACAGTGCTGCGCCCAGATCCGGCATTGGCGTCTGTGTCAGCCGCCTTTGGCAGCGCCGCCCAGCTGGCAGCCGCTTCCGGCCACGGTCCTATCCCAGAAGTGACATGTCCCTTGGCCGCGAACGAAACTGTGCCACCCCTGTCGGCTTGCCAGGGCAACGCAAGGGCGACCCCATGGCCAAACACTAACACCGTACCAGGTACAGAGTTAATCGAGTTGTTGCTGAGGAAGGGGGTGACTGGCAGACCTATGATGAAGCATTTAGGTCCCTGCGTTATCTCAGGGGGTGGTCCTGGGACTCCATCAACTGGGAGTTATGGTTGAAAGCGTCCCAGACAGTTAGACGCCAGGCAAGTTTTCCCTTTCCAAGCAAGGGTAGGGCCCAGTCCACATATGTCGGTCCCTGCTTTGTCTACAATCGGGGGGAGTGGTGTGACAAAGCCTCTTGCTACTTTGCACACAAGTGCCAGTCGTGTGGCGGCAGTGGCCATCCCGCTGTGCGGTGCTTTCAAACCATGGGGAAACGCCCACAGTCCAGTAGCCCACCGGTTACAAGCCCACCAGCTCGACCAAACCCCTCAGTTAGACCAGGCCCCCCAGGTAGACCAGGGCCCTCAAGTAACACACTTTTCCCAGGTAGACAACCAGCTGCCAGTGGTTCACCCCCTGGGTCAGGAGGTAAGTTGCCCTCCCCGGTTTCTCCTGCAGTTTTGCATGAAAGGTTGACTGGTTATGACAGCGACCTACGCAAGTATCTTGTACATGGGTTTTCACATGGTTTTAAAATAGGTTGTTTTGACTTGCCAACCCAGTTTGATGTCAATGTATGCAGTTTAAAATCTGCTGATGAATATTCACAAGTTATAGATAAGGAGATAGCGAAAGAGCTGTCATTAGGCAGGGTGCTGGGGCCTTATGACGTTCCTCCATCCTGTCATAACTACAGAATCTCCCCACTAGGTGTTGTCCATAAGAACCCAGGTGAATTTACAATGATTCACCATTTGTCACACCCAGAAGGTTCATCTGTTAATGTTTACATTCCACAGGATATATCATCTGTCACTTATGCCACAATTCAGGATGCCATTGATGTTATTACGGATTCGCCAAAACCTGTGTACGTGGCTAAAGTAGATGTCGAATCGGCTTTCCGTATCATACCAGTCTCGCCAGCAGATAGGCCAATGTTGGGTTTTAGGTGGAGGGGGCAGTATTTTATGGATGCTGTTTTGCCTATGGGCTGCTCTAGTTCATGTGCCATTTCTTGATTGTTTCAGTACGGCTCTAGAGTGGGTGGCAAAGGTCAAACTGGGTGTGACAGCAATGATTCACGTGATCGATGATTTCCTAATTGTGTCTGATTCAGCAGATAAGTGTAATCAGGATCTGATGGCATTTGTTAACCTTTGCAAGGAAATTGGGGTACTGCTAGCACCTGATGAAACAGTTGGCCCGTCCACCTCGATCCCTTTTCTAGGAATTATTCTAGATACTGTCAACCAAGAGGCTAGGCTTCCAGAGGATAAGTTGGATAAAGCCAGGGCATTACTAGTGACTTTTCTTGACAGACAGAACGTGACACTGAAGGAGTTACAACAGCTACTCGGGTTTTTGGGATTCACATGTTCTGTAATCAAACCTGGCAGACCATTTTTACGCCGTTTAATCGATTTGACAATCGGCGTATGTAAGCCACATTATCATATCCGCTTGACGAGGCAGGCAAAACTTGATCTACAAGTGTGGCTAGAATTTTTGCAACATTTCAATGGCAAATCTTTCCTCTTGGATGATGACTTCATAACAGGTGACTATCTTCAGCTGTACACTGATGCTGCGGGGGGAGTAGGTTATGGGGCTTTGTGTGGAGTAGAATGGTTTTGGGGCCTGTGGCCAGAGGCGTGGCGTTCACTCAATGCCGCTGTTTTAGAATTATATCCAATCATGGCAGCCGTACACGTTTGGGGTAATGCTTGGGCAAACAAGAGTGTCTGCTTTTTTACGGATAATGAAGCACTTGTTCCGGTAATTAATAACCAGACGTCACGCAAACCACACATCATGGCCTTCCTTCGCCCACTGGTATTGGCTTGCCTGCATTATAATATCAATTTTGCAGCGCGCCACATTCCAGGGCGATTTAACACTCTCACTGATAAGTTATCCCGTTCACAGGTGGACAGGTTCCGGGAATTGGCGCCATGGGCAGATGTCAACCCAGTGAGGGTGCCTTACCGGGTGTCCCCGGCCGGCTTAGGGACTCTTTGAACCAGCTACTGCAGGCTTCTATAGCGCCGTCATCACGTGCTCATTATTAACGGTCTTGGAACAAGTTTGTTTTGTTTAATGCTTCGCTTGGTTTATCTTCGCAGCTGCCGGCTTCAGTGTCGACAATGTTACTCTTTATAGCACATCTGCATTCTAGTGGAGCTGCCCCAGCATCAATTGTGTCAGCCGTTGCTTATTTTCACAAGATTCATGGTTTTGATGACCCATCTAAGTGTTTATTGTAGCCAAGGCCTTGGCAGGTGCTTGTAATCTTGGATCTGTCCCTGAAGTCCGCCTGCCTGTCACTCTGCCTGTTCTCACTCGTCTTGTGCTTGCATTGCCCACCGTGTTTACATCACGTTATAAATGTATAATGCTCCGTGCCATGATGGTGCTAGCTTTCAAGGCTTATTTGCGGGTGGGAGAAATGGTACCGCGATCAAGGAGTCATGTAGGGGGATGTTTGCAGTTGGGTGACGTGTTAATGTCAGGAGATCTAATATCAATTTCCTTCCGTCGTTTCAAACATAGCACGCGGCAGGGTCCGCAGTCCCTCCAGGTGAGAGGTGAGTGCATCCCTGGTTCACCCATATACCTTGCTTCCTTTATGAGAGAGTTTCAGTCAGGTAGGGGTCAGATACAATCATCTTTAATTGCCTATGCGGATGGCTCCCCAATGCTATGCAGTGAATTTGATGTGTCTTTAAAGCGATTGCTGGGTTTCTGTGGATATCAAACTAGTGGCTTTAAGGGCCACAGCTTCCGCATTGGGGCAGCTACCGCGGCAGCATTGCGGGGTGAATCTGACGCGCAGATAAGAGCGGCAGGAAGTACATCAGAATAGCTTAAAAGGATAAAATGGTTTCGGTTAGGCCTGGTTTGTTTATGTGGGGTGACCTGTGGCGAAATACCCCCACATTTGGTATTAGTATAATTTTAGATTTAGTGTTTTTGGCAGCAGATAGCGTGGTATTCAGAAAGGCACTTTTTAGTTAATCATGTTGGCTTAGTTAATCATGTTGGCTTTAAAATTAACTCTACACATAACAAGCTCTGCTGTGATTACATGTCATTCCTTTCAATTGTTCTAGGAATACCGCTGCTGCTTTATATGTTGCAATGTGGGCTCTAACAGCCTGATGTTCAGGAGACTAGTATGGGCTCAGTCACAGGCCTGGCATTGGGTTGTAGAGTCCACATTTCTTTTATTTAAATATTACAGTGTGCCAAAAAGGCTTATACACTGGTTACCCATAATAAACAAACGTCATCCATTTGGCCTTTTTCATATCTATATTTGTTTCCGTGTTGTTGCTTGCATAAATATAATTACAGTATATTGCCACACAATATATTTATAATGAATAACTTATATATCCATTACATTATATTTGTTTGGATAAATAAAATTTTGAAACATCGTTATATAATGACCATATTTTCATTTTTGTGGCGAATAAATACAAAAATTAAAAAAATATTTACAAACAGTGCATCATAGTATACTAAATGATTTGGTTTATAGTACTTTGTGAAAACATAAACAAAAAAAGTGTAAAGAAAATCAATGGTTTGCATGCTGTCAGGATTGAACCGGCATTGCCCGATTGTAAAATCAATGACAAGAAACCAACGCGCCTACCCACTGAGCTAGCGGCACCAGTGGAAACTGTCTGATTGATTTAAGTTGTGATAAATTGTACAACTCCTGCTTCATATATCGATATTCTAGTGATATTATGAGATTATACATGCTACTTTCTTTAGCATGATACAATATATGTTTGCTATGTATGTTTATTGGTGTAGATTATCTCCCGTTAGTTGCATTCGATATAATTATTCTGAAAACGAGCCCAAGCTCGGCGATACCTAGTCGACTTGTAGGCTCATTCGCATTCATTGTTTTGAATAAAATTTGATTCATGTGGAACTGTAAGATAACTGCTTGTTCCTCTATGATGACTAGTGTTTGTATTACGTCAGAATATTGCACAATAATTCATTCTGACGCTCGTTTCGACCCAAAAGCTATCCTTGTAAACATGCTCTGAATGCATGGAAAGGGTCGGCCTGATGCGAGTATGTGTCATAAATGACATCACGATACCACGTGATTGCCTAGCTCATTAAAATTTAATTTTCCACAGGAATCGCTTCACAGACGGGCTTAAAATCGAATTTATGCTACAAATGTACTTTTCTGTATTTGTTTAATGTTGTCAAATGTCACATACAATGTTAAACTTTGTGTACACATGGAAAAAGGATTTTTAGCTAATGCCTTATTTTTATTTCCTTTAACAGTGAGGTTCCACTGCATTATAACAAGTGCTTAATAAATGCGGAGATTACCTGATATACACCATACAGTACAACAGCGTGTCTTTAGCAAAATAGTGTATTAACAATATCTTGTTTTAAACGTATTAATTCATATCAGAGACTGACTACAAAAGAGCAAAGTCACTTGTGTGAAGAAGGGTGAATACGAGTGAAGTATGAAAGGTAATTACCTGACTTGAGGAACCAGAAATCGTCACAGTCTGTAACATTGCTAGCTTCCCATATTTCACCTGGGAGGGCCGATTTGTCGGCAGTTTCTTCTTCCTACAGCAGACAATCAATGAGACAAATCCACTCACGGTACCTTCCTTGTTCTCCATCAAACAAAGAAATGTCAAATATTTAATGTGTGTGTGTGCGTGCGTGCGTGCGTGCGTGCGTGCGTGCGTGCGTGCGTGCGTGCGTGCGGTACTGTAATATGAATATTTCAAATTTGAACAAACATCCACCTATTGAAAGATCTACACAAACCACAAATTTTGATACAAAGACCCATCTATCGTCCCATGTAACCACTAGCCTACCCAACGTAATGGTAACTTCTAAAGCACAGTACCCATAACACCATGCTACACCTGCCTTAACCAACATACTTACCCATTCCCCAACTTCTCCAAAGGAATATCCAAACCCTGGTATGAGCCCTCCCTCCCCCAGAAATGTGTGGGACTCACCTCTGCCTTGGGCAGTGTCTGTAGGGTGGCCATGATGATGCGCACCACGGCCGGACAGATGTTGAAGACAACGTCATTGGTCAACATGACGTCCATGTGTGGCCCACGTCCAGCCGGGGCACTGCTCTGCCACACCACCTCCATGGGGCTGAGCACCTGGCATGGCACAAACACCTGTCACATCCGTCACATGACATCACCTGTCACATGACAGATCACTTGTCACATCTGTCACATGACATCACCTGGCACACCTGTCACAGCACAGATCACTTGTCACATAATACCACCTGTCGCAACACGAATCACCTGGCATGGCACAAATCACCTGTCACATCTGTCACATGACATCACCTGTCACAGCACAAATCAACCGTCACAACTGTCGCATGACATCACCTATCACAGCACAAATCACCTGTCACATCTGGCACATAACATCACCTCTCACAGCACAGATCACAGAACAAGTCATGCCACAGAATAAATCACCTGACACAGAACAATTCACCTGTCACATTAAATTATATGACAAGTGATATAAGTTTACACATTTATATCACATACATCTGAAGATCATCAAATTTGGCCCCATTGCTTGTAAATATATCACACATGATGGTTGGCTGTTCAGGTCAGGTCGGCTTGGTCAGTCAGTTGGTGTGTTCATCTCAGCCAGTCTTTTCATGCTGTCAGTTGGTTAACACAATATACACTGCCTCTGTACGTTCAAACCTAGCTGTATGAGTATTGTATTACAATGGCGGGCAGCCCACTAGAGTGACTTGTAGGTGACACTACCATTGACGTGGCTGACGTTTGTCGTTTGTCGGCATTGAAGTAACACCGCTGAATCTGCAGACTCTCCACACTCGCCATCATTGAGGTTACGTCTGGCGTCGTTGTCATCTTGAACTTCAGCATCAACTGAAAGTAACCATCACGTATCAGGCAGTGTGACGTCATCGTTACTTTTGTCATTACTGTTTGCATATTTGTAATCTTTTAAACGCACAAGCACCACTGTAACAAGTTTATACATGACTTGTGAATGTTACTTTGTAATTTATTTTATAATTTATACTGTAATTATAACATGTTTTAGTTCGAGTAGGGAATAGTGCCTTATAAGTCACATGATTTCTGCTATTTCCCTTCAACAGTAGCAGCAGTAGCACACTATTCTGTGCAACTGACCTGTCCACCACGTGACCTGTTGCCTAGCAAAATCTCCATCAAGCCATCAAAAAATGGATGCCGAACATTTGGCGAGTTCAGGCATTCTGTTGCATATTTTGTTGAAATTATGGTCCCAAAAGTATTCCTTTATGACAAAAATATAAAGAAAACTTTTTAAAGTGACAACTATGTCTATATGTGGGAATGTTTGATTAGTGAGATGTCATGCAGCAGTAGTAATATAAATCACATATATGTGACCCATCTTAACGAAATGAGTCGGATGTCGGCAAATCTGATTTTCCGTAAATGCCGTTTTATGTGAACAAATCACGAATCCACCGATTTTGAGATTTCCCCTGAAAATTATTCTTTGGTATTCGTTTTATCGATTGCTACTCTAGCTACCCTCTAATTAACTCTGTTTTGTGTATTTTAAAGCGATTTTTGTAGAACTGTGCGAGGTGTTCCGCTCGATTTCTTTAAAATAATGCCGAAAATGCCAGTAATGGCGCGCGTTCGCAACTGCTAATTTTGGGATGCTCCTAACATATGAGATAGCACCACGAAGCTTGACACATCATCTTCCCATATCTGGGCATAAATATTCTAATAACTACATTCTGTGATCTCCAGAGAGCTTGGAAGACGCCCCCTGTTAGGCCAGCAGTGTAAACAATTCGGATCATGTGGTAGCAAATGCAACTGCGTGACCCAGGCAGCTGTTCTCATTGGTTCAGTGATGGGTCATTTACATAATCTGTAAACACACGCATGCGCACCATGTATTTCCACCGCGTCACTGCTGACCCAGATAGTGATTAAGAAGACGCGAAAAATTGTGTTTAACGTGGTGAAGCTGTTAAATTCGGATGGAAGTGATTGCGCACAGATTTACAGTTTGATCGAGGAGTATTTTTTGGAAGACTTGACGGATGGAAGCGAGGCTGACTAGGACGAAATAACTCAATATTAAAAATTTCCGACATGCGACTCATTTCGTTAAGATGGGTCACATATAACCATTATCTACATTGGTTGATTGTGACATTGCGAACCGTGACATGTACTGGGTACATAAATTGTATTATGTTGATTTTGTTGAATAACATTTCATTCATGTCATTTGTTGTTTAACACAGTTTACTCAGTCTGACTTTGTACACAATGATAATCGGCGTGTTACTTTAACAATTAACAATGAAGTGTTGCGCTACTATCAGAAGTGATCAAACACCATCAAAAAAGCACACAACAGCTAGTTAGCAAACAATCACTGGACTCATTTAGAAAGCATCTCCTCTCCATGCCTGCCTAAAGTAATCTACACCCATAAAGTTATAGACGCACCAACTATAGGGTCTTCTAATCTGTCTAAACTTCACAAAATAAACAATAGACCCAAGCCAGTGCTACACCACCCGCTACTTGCGACGGCCCACCCAAGCCAGTGCTACACCACCCGCTACTTGCGACGGCCCACCCAAGCCAGTGCTACACCACCCGCTACTTGCGACGGCCCACCCAAGCTCAACGATACTCTAGCCACGTACGTGTGGCTGATACAGAGTTCTGAGCTGTACATAAGAAGATCAATCAGGCACAGGAGTTTCTAACACGAGTGGAAACACCATGTGCAAGGATTGGAAACACCAGCATCATTGCCAGGGAAGGAGCTGTTTTAGAGAAGGTTGAAGACTACAAATACTTTGGCTACTGGGTCTGCACAACAGACAAAGACATCAAACCCAGAAAGGCAATGGCGTGGAGAGCACTCATCCAACTAAACATAATATGGAAATCTACACTCCCATGCAAAATAAAGCAGTGACTGTTCATTGCAACAGTAGAGTCTGTGCTACTCTACGGATGCGAAACATGGACAATGACAAAAAACTTGACAAACAACTAGACGGATGTTATACAATGCTTCGAGCTGTATTTTACAATCACTGGCAACAGCATTTGACAAACATATATTATGTGCTATACAGTTGAATGTGTAAAGTCACTGATAAAATAAGAAGACGATTGAGATTTGCCAGACACTGCTACAGACATAAGGATGAAATGGCATCTAAGACCATCTTGTAGCAACCGACACATGGAAGAACCAAGGCAGGAAGACCAGCAGCAACTTACATCGACTGCTTAAAGGAAGATGTGGGTCTAGAGGCAGAGGAGCTGAAGACGGCAATGGCAGCCAGAGGGATCTGGAGACGGATGATTGAAGCCACTAATGTTCGACCCCAATGGCCGACATGAGTGAGTGGATGGTACTTACAGAAGTGTAGGATGGTATTAACTTTGACAAGCAGCAGTGTTGGATGCTATTTAGCTAGACAAGCAGACATGCTGGATGGTACATACTTTGACAAGGAGAGCCTGGGTCACTGCTACAGACATGCTGGATGGTACATACTTTGACAAGGAGAGCCTGGGTCACTGCTACAGACATGCTGGATGGTACATACTTTGACAAGGAGAGCCTGGGTCACTGCTACAGACATGCTGGATGGTACATACTTTGACAAGGAGAGCCTGGGTCACTGCTACAGACATGCTGGATGGTACATACTTTGACAAGGAGAGCCTGGGTCACTGCTACAGACATGCTGGATGGTACATACTTTGACAAGGAGAGCCTGGGTCACTGCTACAGACATGCTGGATGGTACATACTTTGACAAGGAGAGCCTGGGTCACTGCTACAGACATGCTGGATGGTACATACTTTGACAAGGAGAGCCTGGGTCACTGCTACAGACATGCTGGATGGTACATACTTTGACAAGGAGAGCCTGGGTCACTGCTACAGACATGCTGGATGGTACATACTTTGACAAGGAGAGCCTGGGTCACTGCTACAGACATGCTGGATGGTACATACTTTGACAAGGAGAGCCTGGGTCACTGCTACAGACATGCTGGATGGTACATACTTTGACAAGGAGAGCCTGGGTCACTGCTACAGACATGCTGGATGGTACATACTTTGACAAGGAGAGCCTGGGTCACTGCTACAGACATGCTGGATGGTACATACTTTGACAAGGAGAGCCTGGGTCACTGCTACAGACATGCTGGATGGTACATACTTTGACAAGGAGAGCCTGGGTGTTGGTGTTGTTCTGGTTCTCAATCAAGTAGATTTCTGGTGACTTCATCTCAAGTTGAATCAACATTCCTGCAGCTGCCGGTGGACTGGCTGCGGCTGGGGTAGCAACTGGAACACACACAACCAACTCCATGAGACAGACGTCATACACAGAAGAAACAGGAAAGACACATAATTTAGAGTGTGTTACAGAGAGGGGTAGAGGTTGGGGCTTAGCCAAAGACTCGTCTGCCTGTCTTCAAGACTGGCAGATGACTGGCCAAGAGGGGTAATTACAACTGATAAGATGGGTAGAATTTAGAGAGCCCACATTAATGACTATCATTGGGTAGTGAAACTGGCAGTGAAACAAATGGAATGGATCAGTATTATTTAAATAAACGGCTCAAATGACACTGGTTTGTCATTGACAAAACTAAACTTGCCCATAATGGCTGTAATTGACGTGTCTTCCACGCAAGCTGTTCACGTGCTAAAAGGCACACTTTTGATTAATTCAAGACTGACAAAAAAATTATTTCTAGCTAAGGGCCTGGAGAGAGACAAGGGGTTGAGGGTGATAGGGGGAGAGCGATGGGGGAGTGTAGCCGACACATTATGTCAGTAATATCAACAAGACGAGCGAGTGCTGGTTGTTGTAAATACCTACCCATGGTGGGTGCTGGTTGTTGTAAATACCTACCCATGGTGGGTGCTGGTTGTTGTAAATACCTACCCATGGTGGGTGCTGGTTGTGGTAAATACCTACCGATGGTGGGTGCTGATTGTTGTAAATACCTACCCATGGTGGGTGTTGGTTGTGGTAAATACCTACCCATGGTGGGTGCTGGTTGTGGTAAATACCTACCCATGGTGGGTGCTGGTTGTTGTATATAGCTACCCATGGTGGGTGCTGGTTGTGGTAAATACCTACCCATGGTGGGTGCTGGTTGTTGTAAATACCTACCCATGGTGGGTGCTGGTTGTTGTAAATACCTACCCATGGTGGGTGCTGGTTGTTTTAAATACCTACCCATAGTGGGTGTTGGTTGTTGTAAATACCTACCCATGGTGGGTGTTGGTTGTGGTAAATACCTACCCATGGTGGGTGCTGGTTGTGGTAAATATCTACCCATGGTGGGTGCTGGTTGTGGTAAATACCTACCCATGGTGGGTGCTGGTTGTGGTAAATACCTACCCATGGTGGGTGCTGGTTGTGGTAAATACCTACCCATGGTGGGTGCTGGTTGTTGTATATACCTACCCATGGTGGGTGCTGGTTTTTGTATATACCTACCCATGGTGGGTGCTGGTTGTTGTAAATACCTACCCATGGTGGGTGTTGGTTGTGGTAAATACCTACCCATGGTGGTGCTGGTTGTGGTAAATACCTACCCATGGAGGATGCTGGTTGTGGTAAATACCTACCCATGGTGGGTGCTGGATGTGGTAAATACCTACCCATGGTGGGTGCTGGTTGTTGTAAATACCTACTCATGGTAGGTGCTGGTTGTGGTAGATACCTACCCATGGTGGGTGCTGGTTGTTGTAAATACCTACCCATGGTGGGTGCTGGTTGTGTAAATACCTACCCATGGTGGGTGCTGGTTGTTGTAAATACTTACCCATGGTGGGTGCCGGTTGTTATAAATACCTACCCATGGTGGGTGCTGGTTGTTGTAAATACCTACCCATGGTGGGTGCTGGTTGTTGTAAATACCTACCCATGGTAGGTGCTGTAAATATCTACCCATGGTGGATGCTGGTTGTCGTAAATACCTACCCATGGTGTGTGCTGGTTGTGGTAATTACCTACCCATGGTGGGTGCTTGTTGTGGTAAATACCTACCCATGGTGGGTGCTGGTTGTTGTAAATACCTACCCATGGTGGGTGCTGGTTGTGGTAAATACCTACCCATGTTCAGTGATGGTTGTGGTAAATACCTACCCATGGTGGGTGCTGGTTGTGGTAAATACCTACTCATGGTGAGTGCTGGTTGTGTAAATACCTACCCATAGTGGGTGTTGGTTGTGTAAATACCTACCCGTGATGGGTGTTGGTTGTGTAAATACCTACCCGTGATGGGTGCTGGTTGTGTAAATACCTACCTATGGTGGGTGTTGGTTGTGTAAATACCTACCCGTGATGGGTGGTGGTTGTGTAAATACCTACCTATGGTGGGTGTTGGTTGTGTAAATACCTACCCGTGATGGGTGCTTGTTGTGTAAATACCTACCCATGGTGGGTGCTGGTTGTGGTAAATACCTACTCATGGTGAGTGCTGGTTGTGAAAATACCTACCCATGGTGGGTGTTGGTTGTGGTAAATACCTACTCATGGTGAGTGCTGGTTGTGAAAATACGTACCCATGGTGGGTGTTGGTTGTGTAAATACCTACCCGTGGTGGGTGTTGGTTGTGTAAATACCTACCCGTGATGGGTGCTGGTTGTGGTAAATACCTACCCCCAGTGAGTGCTGGTTGTGTCAATACCTACTCATGGTGAGTGCTGGTTGTGTAAATACCTACCCATAGTGGGTATTGGTTGTGTAAATACCTACCCGTGATGGGTATTGGTTGTGTAAATACCTACCCGTGATGGGTGTTGGTTGTGTAAATACCTACCCATTGTGGGTATTGGTTGTGTAAATACCTACCCGTGATGGATGTTGGTTGTTTAAATACCTACCCATAGTGGGTATTGATTGTGTAAATACCTACCCATGGTGGATGCTGGTTGTGTAAATACCTACCCATAGTGGGTATTGGTTGTGTAAATACCTACCTGTGATGGGTGTTGGTTGTGTAAATACCTACCCATAGTGGGTATTGGTTGTGTAAATACCTACCCACGGTGGATGCTGGTTGTGTAAATACCTACCCATAGTGGGTATTGGTTGTGTAAATACCTACCCGTGATGGGTGTTGGTTGTGTAAATACCTACCCATAGTGGGTATTGGTTGTGTAAATACCTACCCACGGTGGATGCTGGTTGTGTAAATACCTACCCATAGTGGGTATTGGTTGTGTAAATACCTACCCGTGATGGGTATTGGTTGTGGTAAATACCTACCCGTGGTGGGTGTTGGTTGTGTAAATACCTACCCGTGATGGGTGTTGGTTGTTTAAATACCTACCCGTGATGGGTGCTGGTTGTGTAAATACCTACCCGTGATGGGTGTTGGTTGTGTAAATACCTACCCGTGATGGGTGTTGGTTGTGTAAATACCTACCCATAGTGGGTATTGGTTGTGTAAATACCTACCCACGGTGGATGCTGGTTGTGTAAATACCTACCCATAGTGGGTATTGGTTGTGTAAATACCTACCCGTGATGGGTATTGGTTGTGGTAAATACCTACCCGTGGTGGGTGTTGGTTGTGTAAATACCTACCCGTGATGGGTGTTGGTTGTTTAAATACCTACCCGTGATGGGTGTTGGTTGTGTAAATACCTACCCGTGATGGGTGTTGGTTGTTTAAATACCTACCCGTGATGGGTGCTGGTTGTGTAAATACCTACCCATGGTGGATGCTGGTTGTGGTAAATACCTACCCCAAGTGAGTGCTGGTTGTGTAAATACCTACCGGCGGAGGGTGCTGGTTGTGGTTTGGCTGGAGGTGTCGAGCTAGCCATGGCGCTGCTAAAGAACTTGTTCACTCGCATCAAGAAATCAGGACAGACACACAGGAAGATACTCTCAATGGTCATTTTGACTGCAAGCATAGACAAACAGAAATGTGACAGTTCGCATCAGTTCGGACCACAGAGTACATTTTGGCATTGTGGAGTAAAGGGCATCATGCCAAACATTTCAGCTTTGCATTGGTATTGATTCAGACCGTGTAGGTTAATTATGTATAAAGGTATGAGCTGTTGAATGAATGGACCCTGAGAATTAAACTTTTGAGAAATTGGGTTTTAAAGTTTCCCAGAAGTGTAAAATTATGCTACATTAAAAAATGCCTCACTTTATAAAGGTACAATTTACAAACAGAATCATTCATAAATATTAGCAAATGCTTGAATGGATTGATGATCTAGTTTCTTGGTTTTTGTAATTAGACACGGTTAGCTCTCAAAAAACTTGTTAACGATTTTTTTGGTATATTTCGTCCACTTCGCACGGTCTTCATCAGCAGTATGATGTTATGGGTGTGTCACATGACAACTGTCATGTGACACAAGCTGGAGAGGTACTGGTAGGAGCCCGTCGCGATTAAATATAGTTTTCCCTCCGTGGGTGTTGATTGCCTCTTTGTGTCACATGACTGGTGTCATGTGACACACCTGTAATGTCATTCTGCTGATGAAGACCACGCAAAGTGGTCAAGATATGCACAAAATTGAAAACAACTTTCTTGAGAGGTAAATATGTATAATTAGTTAGAAGAATGGTTTTTGTTTCTAAAAATACACAGACGGTTAATGCTTACAGTTTTGATACTCTATTATTTGTACTTCCCCCCACCCTGGGGGTACTCACTGTCCTGATTACTGTTGGCATCCTTCGAGTACTTGACAGCGATCATGGAGTGACCTTCGACCTGTCGCTCACTTGTCTCCATCAACCTGGCAATACGGAGAAGACATTGATGACTGACAAGTCACTAAGACAACGGTTAGTAGTAACATAATAATAATAAGAGCACTTGTATCTGCAATCTCTAGTTTATAATAATAATAATATTGTTTATTTCCAAGTAAAATACAAACAAAGAAAGTTACAAGCAATATATAATAACCTAAACATTTACACACGGAAATACAAAAACCTAAACATTTACATGGAAATGGTGAAAGATTGAAGTATACTACTTATTAACCACGTCCCCAACAACTAGATTAGCTAATCTAGCTTCAGTGGCTAATCAATGTGCGTCCACCGTGTCGTGGTTTGCCTACATCACAATAACAATTATGCACATGACCTCCGTTTAGCTTTGCTTTTTTTAACAATGTTATAACAATAATTTGTGTGAATTATGTTACTATGGCGACATGACATTTATTAGATCAAACAATTCCGCACACAATTGTCGCTTTAAAAATTGCCAACATCTTTGTCATAAATAAAAAAAATTTGACAAGAATTTTATCAAAATATATGTCGAAATGTCGGAATACTCCGTGTTTAGCATCCATTATTTGATGACTTGATGGACCATTTGCTAGGCAACTGTTCACGTGATGGATAGATCAAATATAATCGAACCTCATGTTACGATCACCTCGGTAATACAGCCACCCTGGAATTAACGTCACCCTAGGATAGTCCTAAATCTGTTCCACGTACAGTAAAGTATAGGAAGTTAGTCCTGCTAATAAGGACACCTCGCTAATATGGCCACTTTTGTTAGTCCCAATGATAGATGACTGGCTAAGAGGGTAATTACAACTGATAAGACGGGTGGAATTTAGAGGGGGCTAGATGGCCACTAGATTAAATAATAGTTCCAAGTCTAGGGACCCACATTAATTACTACCACTGGCACAATCGGCAGTGAAACAAATCATATGGATCAGTATTAATTAAATAAATGGCTCAATTGACACCGGTTTGTCATTGAAAAATTAATAATGGCTGTGACTGATGTGACTGGCCTCCAAGCAAGCCATTCACATGCCAAAAGGCACGCTTTTGATTAATTCAAGACTGGCAAAATATATTTTCAGCTAAGGGCCTGCCTACCTGGTGATGCCGGTCTCCTTCCCTGACCTCAGGTCATCCATGAGACAGTTGTCCAGTGTGACCTGGGCAGCGATGCAGCCATCAGACATGATGGCTCCACTCGCTGTGATCTTACACAGCTCAAAGCCTCCTATTGCGAGATCCGACTGTCGCACGCACACGCCAGTCGTCTGAAATTAAGACACGTAGTCCTGACCATCCATACACAGTTACAGACTCCTACAGAAACATTGGCACCTGCCTGAGGACAGCTTCAACATTTGTTTGTCTTATACTGAGTCCATTGAAAGCCACACGCGGATTGAAATTCTTTTGACCCAAATATATCCGTGCTACTGTGGAATGAATCGGAAAAGACCAACAAATCCCTGAAATAGTTAATTAAACCTAAACATCTTTGCAAACACTCGAACTAATCCTTTAAAAACCACCTGGTATTAAAGTTTTCCAGACCCAAATACGACCGTGAAATCCTTGAGTGAGTCGGTAAAGACCCACCAATCCCTGAAATGAATTTGAAAATATTTGTGACCCCAAAACCACCGAGAACCCTTGACACTGACCAGCTGATTGTCGCCCTGGTAGATGACCGTCTTGATGCTGTGGAGAGTGATGTCAAATTTGAGGTTGGTGTAGACTGTGGGAGACACCGCCTTGTCCACTGCTCTCTCTTCCTGCCCCACTTCCGTTCTCTCCCCCTCCACCTCTGGCATACGCAACCAGTCACATGTCATTCAATTCAAGTCTTTATTTCCAATTGAACAAACAACAAAGTAGATGCATCAACATATGTGCATATCGTAACTTTAAGAAGTTCAAATGGAAAGGGAGAAAGTTGAAGCACACTGCTTATTGGTATTTCCCCCAACATCAATATAACATGTGCATAATAATAAACACAAATGTACAGTATAATTTTTAGTAACTAAATGTTATAATATTGTCATAACAACATCTAGAGACCAGTCCATCTGTCATTTGGACGGGTTGCGTTAGTTTTTGGACGGGTGGAAATTTGAATTTGGACAGATGGAAATTTGAGGAGCAAAAAAGGTTATTGATTATTGACTGTCAGTTATTTATGTCTATAACGCTTTAAAACTGTGTGTCATGTATATACATATATATATATATATATGTATTTATGTGTGTATGTGCGAGAGGGCGTGCGCGCATGTGTGCCTGCATGTCTGTCTGTCGGTCTGTCTGTCTCTCTGTCTGTCTGTATGCAGGCATGCATGTGTATATATTCTTATTTATTATTAGAATTTTATAAATATAAATGATACCTTTTTGGTTTCATACATGTATGATAAGACACAAGACTTTCTCAACAGCAGTCTCTACAGTGTATTATTTCTAACCATGAACATATTATACATCTTATTTTGGTCAAAATAATTACTCCGAGTCAGCATAACATGTACATAATCATACTTTCCAGTTGTACATTTATATTTCAAACTAACACAGGGGGGAAATGTATCATGTTTACAAGTGATTACATAGGTTTTGCCTTATCCATGGACTTGATATGACATGTCCTACCTGCAGCAATGGTGGCTTCGGGCAGGGCCTTAGGTGTCTCGTGCTGCCCGGCAGGCTGACCTTCTGCCAAGTTTTCATTCAACATCCCCATCACTGTCTTGAGATCTCCCTCACTCATGGTTATCTACAAGTACAAGTACTTTCTACAAGTTCTCATTCAACATCCTATTCACTGTCTTGAGATCTCCCTCACTCATGGTTATCTACAAGTACAAGTACTTTCTACAAGTTCTCATTCAACATCCCAATCACTGTCTTGAGATCTCTCTCACTCATGGTTATCTACAAGTACTTTCTACAAGTTCTCATTCAGTATCCCTCACTCGCAATTATCTACAATACACAAGCAATGCGTACAAGTGTTTTGTGAAAGTTGTGCTATGGAAAACAGGTGCAGTTAATGTTAAAAGAACCAAGCTATCATGAAATTGAAATATGGTGAAGAATGTTTATTAATCTAAAATGCATGTAATAGTTTAAAAAGTAAACTTATCTAAATACCGGCAACAACTGTAACCTGTTTAACATGTCATCATTTTAGAAAAAAAAAAAAAATGGCTAAATCATACATGCAACCTATTCAACATGCCATAATTTTTGAAAAAAGATGACTAACCGAGAATCAAATTTGTACACTGTTTCTTACACAACTACACTGAAACATAAACATATAACAGAACAGCAACCAACGTAGACAAACCAAGGCATGTAACTGTTACACTAGTAGAGAACTTACGGAGAAGTGGTGAAGCTTTCCAGCTATCTCGACTCCTGCACTCTTGTGGTACCACTTGATGGAGAGGTTGCGAACCACCGACAGTTCCAGAGACACTGGCTCCAGAAGCAGACTCTCCGCCAACATCTCTGTGCCCAACATCAGGGCCCTAGAACACAGGACAATCACATGACACAGACAGCTCCAGGACACTCCGCCAACATCTCTGTGCTCAACATCAGGGCCCAGGAACACAGGACAGTCACATGACATAGACAGCTCCAGGACACTTTGCCAGCATCTCTGTGCCCAACCTCAGAGTCCTGGAACTCAGGACAGTCACATGACACAGCCAGCTCCAGGACACTCTGTCAACATCTCTGTGCCCAACATCAGGGCCCTGGAACACACGGCAGTCACAAGACGCAGCCAGCTCCTGGGCTCCAGGACACTTTGCCACCATCTCTGTGCCCAATATCAGAGCCCTGGAACACAGGACAGTCACATGACACAGCCAGCTCCAGGACAATGCAAACATCTCTGTGCCCAACATCAAGGCTCTGGAACACAGGACAGTCACATGACACAGCCAGCGCCAGGGCTCCAGGACACTCTGCCAACATCTCTGTGCCCAACATCAGGGCAATGGAACACACATGACAGTCACATGACATTCAAATCATCTTTGACACATTGCCAACAGATTATTTTATTTCAGATATAACAGAACATATATTTTAACTATGGGTAGCTGTGAAATGACATCAACATTAATATTGTTGACATTACGATGTAGTCATTGTATGAAAATGTCCATTAGAAAAAGAGGCAACTGACCAATTACCTGTGCAAAAGATTTCTTTTATTTATTAATAAACAAGGATTCAAAAAAGTAACATACCACATTTCATTCACACATTGTGTGTGTGTATGCACATGTGTGTGTGCGTGCGTGCGTGCGTGCGTGCGTGCGTGCGTGCATGCGTGCGTGTGTGCAGGCATTTGACAATGAGTGTCAATATCACTAACATTATCTTGTGACAATGTCAAAACACCACTGACCGTGACAGCTTGAGTTGCGCCAGCGTGACAGTCATGTGATCAAGCACCGCTGCTTGTCCGTCGTTGTTCTTCTGACTACCGACTTTGAAGACATTACCAATGGCGATGTTACCAAGGTCAACAACAATGGCATTGTTGTTGGTGGAACTCTGTGGCACAATCACCACCGGTGCCTTGATCTTGATGTTCAGGCGTATACGGGAACTGTTCTGCTGGGCCTGTTGAGCTGCAGCTGTGGCCGATTCTGCCATTGCTGTCCCAGCCTCGGCCATTGCAGCTTGGGCCGCTTGGAACTGGGCCGCAAAATTCTGAAGAAAAAAATTGCATGATTTCATAATGTTACATCCTTATGCAAGTATTACATATGATGACATAAAACTGTTTGAAAATAATAATAAAAGGATATTTTAAATAAAATATTAATAAAATATTTATGTCAGTAACTTAAATCCATAGTTGTAAAAAAATGAAATAAATTACTTTTATTACTGGGACATGTGTAACCGTAATTTGCAGATTTTTAGACTAAAATACCTAAAAATACAATTTGCCATGATGACAAAGATGAGCTTATATGGTAACATCGTGGTAGCCCCTGGGAGTTGTGAATTTGCCATGATGACAAAGATGAGCTTATATGGTAACATCGTGGTAGCCCCTGGGAGTTGTGAATTTGCCATGATGACAAAGATGAGCTTATATGGTAACATCGTGGTAGCCCCTGGGAGTTGTGAATTTGCCATGATGACAAAGATGAGCTTATATGGTAACATCGTGGTAGCCCCTGGGAGTTGTGAATTTGCCATGATGACAAAGATGAGCTTATATGGTAACATCGTGGTAGCCCCTGGGAGTTGTGAATTTGCCATGATGACAAAGATGAGCTTATATGGTAACATCGTGGTAGCCCCTGGGAGTTGTGAATTTGCCATGATGACAAAGATGAGCTTATATGGTAACATCGTGGTAGCCCCTGGGAGTTGTGAATTTGCCACAAAAATAGAAACTAAAATATACAACAAATAAAATACAAATACATATTGTGCATTGCGAATGTCTCTAGCAAAAATGTTTGAAGAGTGAAATAATATGCAGATGTTCTTATAAACCCTAACAGACCGAAAGACCAAATGCCATATTGTAAGACAAAATAATACATAAAATAAGCCAATAAGGTAAATCAATCTAAAACTGACATCTCTCTATTAAGGTCACCCTTAGCATTGGACCAAGGTGACCTGAATAATAAGGTGACAACATTAGTGGGATTGATTTTGTATACTTTTTTGGTACGGAAATATTTTGGGACTGTCTTAGAGTGACCTTATTTGGGAGGTGGCTGTATCACCAAGGTGACGGTAAAGTGAAGTTTGACTGTATGTTATGTATTGAGACCACCAGTGTACAGACAACAAGTTCACTCACAGCCAAATCAGAGACGAACTTGTTGAGGAAGACGACTTTGAGACATCCCGTCTGAAGTTCCACGTGCATGTCTACGCACTCCATGTTGTTGAAGTTGTCACCCTTCGTCCCGTTGTTGTATATGTTGACAGTTGACTTGAGCATGTCGCCCTCGCATGCCAGGATCTGACAGACAGAGACAACACCATTGCAAGCCTGTAGTTTGGTTGACTAATCAAATAATATTTGTATTGCTATACTATTGTAGAGTAGACATAAGTATATTGTGTTCGTGTCTACATCATGTTGTCAAGTCCATGACGAAGGTGTCATTTTCCTGAAGTATTTGCCATGCACGCATGCTTCCCGCGATTGTTAAGTCACGTTTTACGTGCACATTATGTTTTACGTTCCAAATATTTGATCTACCCCATCAAAGGTGAGAATCTTGATATAAGTGGGGTATTTTGAAAAAATGGAGGTGTTATGTACAATGCCTGGGGTCATAGATTTATTCCTATAACTTAGCGCTTGAGGTTCAAGTCGTCTAAGAGGAAAACATTAACATGCCACGTACATACATAAGCTCAATTATAAGCCATTGTGCAAGACATGACCACACTTAAATTCAACATAGCTAACTATGTACATAAATTAGCCATGGTTACCTCGGGGTAGAGAGCGTTGGGGGTGGGGTCATACACAGTGATGCCCTGGAGCGCTGCCAGGACACACATCTTACTCTTCTGCATCGTCACATTCGCCGTCAGGCCTGAAACATACAAACTAAGCATACACAGGGGAAGGGGGTGGTCACCACCACGTTTCACGGGGAAATAAATTGCTACAGTGGCATCACCTAGCGAGTGAAACATGTGTCAATGTGCACAGTGATGCTAACAGCAATTTTGGATCGCAAACATTTCTATTTTTATTTCTGGGGGCTGAACCAAATACTAAACCTGTAACGTTATTTTTTTACTTGGATGACTTTTGAGACCATCTCTAATGCAGCACATACACCAGTTTTTGTAATGACAAATTTTCCATTTCAACTTTTACCTCCACTGGGATAAATGCCAGGCAGAAGGGAGAGCTGGCAATGTGAGTTAAATGAAACTGCCCATGTTTTGGAATAATGAGTGTAGGTGGTTTTTGAATGCCAGTTATCTCAATTTATAGTCTGCTGTGCTACCCTGTGATTGCAATATAATGGTCTCCTTGAAGCTTTGAAATGACTGGCCTAGCATAGGATATGTATGTAAACATTTGGTGTTTTGAAAAAAAATTGTCAAGACAGATTTGCATTTTTACTATGACATACTCAGTAGAGCACAAATGATTAAATATGTAATAAAATTCACGCAATTATTTGAATAGATAGAGTACTTACCACTTACTTCCTGAAAACTGACTCCTGTGAATTTCATGAGGTTATACCAATGATGAGTTAATACTAATAATAATGAGTAAATATCAATATCTGAACACATTTACCTGATACAATTTGAAACCCAGGTATATCATATTTAAAATGTTTATTCACTCACCTAAGATTAATGCATGTGACAGTCTACAAATCAGAAGAAATTACCTTTGATCTTGATGTCAGCCAGGACTTTGTCCTGTGTGCAGATGCCAATGATAAACACATCTAACGCTGCGTCGACTGCGATGTCAATGACCTCTGCCACAATGCGCTTTGACTTTGTTGCTGTAACACGTCAAGACAGGACAATTAGACAGAGATAACACTACCTGTGTCCTCATGCAACAATAAACAGCACCAACTAGAGACATGGTAGAGAACTAGAACAAACATACAAGGCAGGATTGTAGTAATAATAGAGATGTCTCTTACAGGAGTATTTAAATGTTTTGGTGTACATTTATTTGGTGTACGCAGCATGACAACAACAGACATTTGGAGACCGTGCCATCTCTAAAGCATAATTTGGAAGAGTCTCTCTCTGTATGTCTGACATACAGAGAGAGACTCTTCCAAAGTACAGGTGATACTTTAGAGATGGCACGGTCTCCAAATGTCTTCATCCAACAGATTTGCACAACTGATAGACCTGCAGAATTCGACTGCAGGAAGCATATCTGTTGATAGTCACTGAAAATCTTTGACAACGAAGGACTGAACAGGGGGAAATTAGAAGTTATCAAAACAGCTTGGACGCACACAGCCACAGCTTGCTACGTTTTCTGCATAACATAATTAATTCAAGCATATATGATGAAAAGGTCATAGAACACAAATCAACACATGGTGGGTTTCAGGACAACACATGACAACAGCCAATCCGGGTTAAATTTATGACAATACATAATGTCAGAACTGAAAACTACAGTAAACATTTCATCCCTTGCTACCATATGCTTTGATTTTGGACTCATGATATCTCAAAATCAAGTACAAGTTTTAATTTTCACTGCCAATGAAGCACAGAAATTAATTTAAGAAAGGATCTGTCTTGTTTTGTCGAGAAGCCCTTCACAAGTGCCACACTTTACCTTTCATCATCTCCGCAGTTCGTTCGACTTCAGACTTCTTGGCCTTTAAAGCAGTGGCGGCCAGGTGGGTCGCTGTAGTGGCCGCTACCAGTGGAGGGGGTTGGGGGGTCGTGGGGGTGGGGGCAAGAGCCTCCTGCAGACTGACTGCGAACTGCAGCAGGCTGCACATGGCCTGTTGGTGGAGCAGCACCTCCAGGGCCGTGAAGTGAACAGTCAGCTTCTGCTCCGTGTTGTTGTAGTCACTCACAAACACCGGCGACTTGCGGTCCGTCTACAACATGGCACTTACTCATGGTCCATCTACAACATGGCACTTACTTATTGTCCATCTGCAACATGTCACTTACTCATGGTATGTCTACAACATGTCACTTACTCATGGTCCATCTACAACATGTCACTTACTCATGATCCGTTTACAACATGACATTTATTCATGGCTTGTCTACAATATGTCAATTAGGCATGGTCTGTCTACAACATGTCACTTAGTCATGGTCTATCTACAACACGTCACTTACTCATGGTCCATCTACAACATGACATTTATTCATGGTCCATCCACAATGTCACTTACTCATGGTCCATCTACAAAATATCACTTATGGTCTGTCTAGTCTACAATAGAGCACTTACTCATGGTCCATCTACAACATGTCACTTACTTATGGTCTGTCTACAACATGACATTTACTCATGGTCCATCTACAACATGTTACTTGCCCATGGTCTGTCTACACCATGTCACTTATTCATGGTCCGACTACAACATGTAATTTACTCTTGGTATGTTTACAACATGTCACTTATTCATAGTCCATCTACAACATGTCATTTACTCTTGGTCTGTTTACAGCATGTCACTTATTCATGGTCCGTCTACAGCATGTCATTTACTTATGGTCCATCTACAACATGTCACTTACTAATGGTCTGTCTACACCATGTCACTTACTCATGGTCTGTCTACAACATGTCACTTACACATGGTCCATCTGCAACATAGCATCATTCACTCATGGTTCATACTCAATACGTTCCAGACTTGTTACCTGACTGACACACCGACTGACTGAGTGATTGACTAACACAGTGACTGACTGACACACCAACTGACTGACACACTGACTGACTAACAAAATAACTGACTGACACAGTGACTTATTGACACACTGACTGACTGACACAGACTGACTGACACACTGAGTGAATGATATACTGACTGACTGACACACCAACTGACTGACACACCAACTGACTGACTGACACATTGACTGAGTGACTGACTGACTGACACTGACTGGCTGAGTGACTGAGTGACTGTCTCACCTTGATGAACTCGATAGTGAGTAGTTTGGCGGTGTCGTTGGTCTCTACGGCGGGCGTATTGATGAGGTTGATGAGTGGACCATTGTCCAGCACTGAAGACACAGCATGCACGGCTGATGAAGCAGTGTCTCACAAACATAGACAGAGGTCGTCTTACTCCATCTTCCTCTAACGTTAGTCGTCCTGTACGCACGCACACACACACACGTACGCATGCACACGCTTGCATACAAACACACGCATACAAACACATGCACACATACTCATGCTAACAGACACACAGACAGGCAGGCAGGCAGGCAGGCAGGCAGGCAGGCAGGCAGGCAGGCAGGCAGGCAGGCAGGCAGGCAGGCAGGCAGGCAGGCAGGCAGGCAGGCAGGCAGACTGACACGCACACGCACACGCACACGCACACGCACACGCACACGCACCAGTTTACATTAGCAGAAATACTACAGGTTGTAAGAAAAGGTCATAAAATAAGAAATAAATAATGCATACTTTCAAAACAATGGTTTATTTTTCTCTGCAACTTTGATGTGTTATAAACACTCCTTTGATCTAATATGTTTATTTTGATGTGATACAATCAAATGTATTTTCCATTTGGAATAAATATGACTATAAGCAGTTAAATTATTTTCAGACGTTGACAACACACACATAATGTTAAAAAAATACTATAATCACTGTACCACTGAACCTGTCTATTAAAACAAAGCAAAGAACTTACCTTTGAACTCGGTGTATTGTAGGAAGATGCCACCCAAGTAGACTGTGGCATACATGTCGAATGTGCGCATCTGTAGTCTCATGCCCAGGGAGTCAATGACCAGCTTCAGGATGGGAATCTCACGGCCCTCCTTGTACTGGGCCATGCTCAGGCAGATCTAGACACAAACCACAACATAGGACCTTGTACTGGACCACAGTCAGGCAGACTTATGCACAAACCATAATATAGGACCTTGTACTGGGCCACACTCAGGCAGATTTGGACACAAACCACAATATAGGATATTGTACAGGGCAACACTCAGGCAGATTTAGACACAAACCACAATATAGGAAATTGTACAGGGCCACACTCAGGCAGATTTAGACACAAACCACAATATAGGAAATTGTACTAGGTCACGCTCAGGCAGATTTGGACACAAACCACAATATAGGACCTTGTACTGGGCCACGCTCAGGCAGAGCTATGCACAAACCATAATACAGGCCCTTGTACTGGGCCATGTTCAGGCAGATCTATACACAAACCACAATATAGGACCTTGTACCGGGCCATACTCAGGCAGATCTAGATACAAACCAGAACCTAAACCTGCTAATATTCTTCATTTTATTCACATCGTTTAAAATTCTTTTCATGAAAAATCAGACCTATCCTGTATTCACTATGACATTCCAGCTCGTTTGTACAAATATCTCCCGATCTAACAACCAGTAAATATAAATATATCAGGACAATTTTATTGGTCCCAATGACAAGATAATTCACACAGAAACCTTGATTACAGTATTTTATTTTGAAACATGAAATAACAACATACACCAAAACCAGACACTATCGCCGACATTATTTATAAGCTTAACTCTTTACTGCGCAAGTGTGCCAAAACTGCCCAATGCCTTGTACGTGCAAGCCGTCCAAAAACGCCCATGAAACTTGCTTCTGTTAGCCTTTTCATCAAATGTCAAATTCGTGACCCAGATTCTAGAAAGGTCACAAATACATGTGCTTTTGTCATCCGACGAAAGTAGTTTGCATTTGTGAATTAAGAGAGTTTATTTGAAAAGAAGTTGAGTTGCGTTCGTCAAAATGAACTTTGACATCACGCGTCATTTGACGGATTTGATTGAGATTGGTTTACGTTAATTTCGAATCAGAAATTGATGTATACTGTATCCAGCATCAGTAGTGTTAGCAACGATCACAGAGTTCTATTATCGTCCAACTACGATGTCAACGCTTCTTTTGGACACGGAGATATCCAGCAGATGATCTGTCATCAGCATCTTCATTTCGCAGTATATATGCAGCCATCTTGTTGATCGCGCCACACCTTGTCTAATTTGTTTATTTTTGCTGTATTTTGCTACCTTGATCACATTGAGAATGCAAAGGGAACATATATTTATGAAAGAGATTGCAGTTTTTTGACATATCGAGTGATTTTATATTGGAACAGAACGTTTCATTCAGTAATATGATCGGTAGACAGTACCCATTCTGCAAAGTATGATTTTTAACGTTTTCACGCACGTTGATATCGTTTACAAAATAGTGCATAATTTGAAAACTAACCATCAGAATTGAATGTTTTACTATGGCAAAACTAACATGCATGGCTATATTTGTGTCACTGAAGCACTTATGATAGGTTCTGTGAATTTTTTGATGATTAAATTAATGTTTTATTTTGTCATCGTAATTGTTGAACTTTGCTTCAAGTTCGGAAACTTAATTGAAAGCAACACAGCAATTTTAACAACTTGGCACTCAAAGTATGAACAAAGTAATTTTAATGTCTTGCACATACTAGATGTTGCAAATAAGCATTAGTATGGTAGGCTTACCATGTATATACAATGTGTGAGTGTTTCTAAGTGAAACATTTCATTAACAGTGACACAATTATGTCATTGTTTACCCCCACCCCCCTAATTCATAATGCGAGTAATCATGGTCGACGCACCAATTCAGACAGTTTTCACATATAATTCACATTGCATACATTGTGACTTGTGTCCAACATAAAACATGCATACTGATAGCATGTAACAGTCCACATGCATTGGTTATCATGCAAAGAAACCTGATTATGAGATCAGAGGTATTTTCCTAAGTAAGCATCACTTCACTTTTACAAATGCAGCTTGTATGTATCCACATACAGTCGTGACATGTCAGCCTGTTTTCTTCAACTCTGAAATGCATGTTAGATAAAGAAGATGTAATATACATAAATGTTTATAGGATTAATAGTCCATTAAAAGTGACATCATTATAACATTTTCACCCCCCCCCCTCCCACCTGCCACCCCACACATTATAATGCCAGGAATCATAGCTGAAGCAAGAATTCGGACAGTTTCCCACTCTGCACAGGTTGTGACCTGTGACCTACATGAAACATGAATAATAATTGCATGTAGCACTCCATGGACTTGCTTGCTTCAAACTTGCATGTGTAAAAATAAGTTTTATGATAATTATCAACCTAAGCACCACTTCACAGAGGCATTTTACAAATGCAACAGCAGTGTGTCCATATACAATCATCACATGTTTGACATGTCAGTCAATCATCACTAACTCTGAAACATTTGCTATATATAACACAACATCCATGTACACAATATGGCAGTGTGGAGCATAAAAAGTCACTTCTGATCAACATGTTTCAACAGTATAATGCAATAGCATTAGAAGTGTTCAGTGCAGGGCAGGAGACATCAGCGACCACTTCACTGAGTTGGCCAACATCGACAATACACCAATCTCGACTGCTCAGTTCCCCCTGTTCGTCAGGGTTGTCACATTTAACGGCGTTCATGGTTGATAATTTTGCGTGACGAGACGACTGTAGTGCGACACGGTGTTGCCTGGGCCGTTCCTGGTAACCGTGCAGTCGCTCCGGCGTCAACTGTTGCGATCTTCCCGGCGCTGTCAGTGTCAGTCGCAGTGTCGTCTGCTTCAATCAATTCGCTTTCGCCGTCGATTACGGCTGCTAAGTCGGCTTCCTCGGACGACCAACGACGTGCAGCATTGCACTCACTCAGGCGCTTGCATAAAACTTTTGATTTCTTCGGCGGCATCTCATTTAAACTCTCTTTTTAACAATTGATTTGCCTCGTTTTGAACGAAGATGCGTCATAACACCGGTTGAATGATCCTTGAACTTGCTTTCGGCTGGTTGCGTGCCTCATTTTGAGAAAAAAACGCGTCATAAAACCGCGAATGCGAGGCTTTCGGCCAGTTCCGTGTCTCATTTGCATAATTATGTGCTAAATAAGGAGATCATCGGAAATTTGGGACTCGGTTTCAATGCGGGAAAACTCAACTTTGGAGAAAAGGGTCGTGACTATCAACATAACTGACAGATAGCCAAGAAGACGGCCGTTCTTTTGATACCAAACAAAATGGCGTATCATGAACAAACGTGGTCGTTGTCAAGGCATAAACTTGGATTATTTTTGGCATGTTTCATCGATTCAAATATTGATTGTCATTTCACATTAGATGGGCCATCTAAGTTAGTGCTAATATAATGACTTAGCGGTGAGTAACTGTTAAGAAACGATCTTTATTGTGAAATAGATATGTCAATCTGTCAAAAACTGAAAGAAACAAAAAATGTCATAAGAATAATTATTGACGTATTTCAGACTGCCGTGTCTCCCCTTAATTTCATGTATTTTTATGCACTGGCTGTCAAGATATCCATATTTTAATGCAAGCAACACACAATGCAATTCACAATTGGCCGCCATCTTCAAAGTGTCTGCCCACAGCAGGGCGTAAAATAAAAAGGCTATCTACCCAGTAGAGTTAAGACGAGGATCGAGACTCGCGCTTCCTACTGCAGATTCCCTATTATCACCCACTGTAAAAGTGCAGATCTCGTAGAACAAAGTGCAATCCGTTTCAATCTATATTCAAATAATATCAGTGGATTCATCTACACACATTTGATTTAATTCATATATGTTTGTAAGCGTTACAGATGGAACACATTATAAATTAAAAGCAGATATCCGGAGAGTGGAGGGGAAAAGGAGGCGAGGAAGACATAGATTGTGATGGGAAGAATGTGGAGAGATTTGGAAGGATTGGGAGAGGAGTGGAGAATGAGAGCGAAAGAGAGAGGGGAATGGAGACGGTGGAGAGAGGGGAGCCAGATCAGGGAGGGAAACAAGTGGACACAAACAACGTACTTTAAAAGGATGTTTATAACTGATGGCTTGTGTATCTTGTGACACACACTCACCTCTTGAATCTCAAATGACACGTCTATGTTGGTGTGGTTGGCGTAGTCGATGGAAGAGGTGGAAGAGGAGGTGGACAATGACCTCACGGGCTGCAAGAGGGATCAACAACGTCACTCATGTACGCACAACATGTATCAGTAATGTCTGTAATACCACCCGCCAGTCAGTGCATACACAGGTTTCTGTCTGGCAGCTAGTTTACCTCAATGTTCAATAAGACCAATACAACTACATAAATATCTTTAGGCCTGTCAGAATATATATTTGTGTTTCTCATTACCTTGTCAAATGTTGGTGATGCTAAAGTTCTTATGACATGATGGACTGTGTCATATCACTGACTCACAATGTCACCACACTGGCTCACAATGTCACCCCCACTGGCTCACAATGTCACCCCCACCAACTCACAATGTCACCACTGACTCACCATGTCACCCCACTTACTCACCGTGTCACCCCACTGACTCACCGTGTAACCCCACTGACTCTTCATATCACCCCACTGGCTCAACATGTCACCCCACTGACTCACCGTGTCACTCCACTGACTCACTGTGTCACTCCACTGACTCACTGTGTCACTCCACTGACTCACCGTGTCACCCCACTGACTCATCATGTCACCCCACTGGTTCAACCTGTCACCCCACTGACTCACCGTATCACCCCACTGACTCACCGTGTCACCCCACTGACTCACTGTCACCCCACTGGCTGAACCGTCACTTCACTGACTCACTGTGTCACCCCACTGACTCACTGTGTCACCCCACTGACTCGTCATGTCACCCCCACTGACTCACCATATCACCCCACTGACTCTCCGTGTCACCCCACTGACTCACTGTGTCACCTCACTGACTCACCGTGTCACCTGACTTGATGACAGTCTTCCCCAGTAGATCCTCGTCGGTCTCCACCAAGTCTGTGTCCTGAAAAAAAGAATAATTATGCAGCCAGGTTGATGTCCATTCAATGTTCATGTTAAGTTTTTTTCAGTTCTAAATCAAACAAACTGTCAAAAGTGGCCATCTCCTGATAGGATCGTTACATAAATACTATAACTTGCTCACTCTTTGTTTGTTCAAAATGATGGCGGTCAGAGAGAATGTGAAGTTCACGTCCATCGATAAGCCCTAGTCATGATAGTGTAGAATTGCCAAATGATATTTTTTATTGCTACGCTACTTGCATGAGAGTCGACATAAGCATTATTGTGTCAGTGCCTACACCATGATGCCAAGTCCAGGATGCAGGGGTCATTTTCCTACAGTATTTGCCGCACACCCATGGCTCCTGTGATTGTTAGATTACGTATTATGCACACATTACGTTTTACGTTCCGAACAACTGATTTACCCATAAAAGTACATATATGGGGTATTTTGAAAAGATATAGGTCTTACATCCTATTCTAGGGGTCGTAGATCAATTCCTGAAAGTTTGATGCTTGAGATTCAAACCGCCTAAGAGGAAAACGATACCTACCCACACACATACATTAGCTTGATTATAAGTAGAGATAATACAAGTGTATGGTCTTGTCAACCACTGAAGGATTCTCATAGTGGGTCAACTGTGTCATTCTGAAGGACAATGCAT
>CM034541.1:51110127-51194958 GCA_020002185.1 Paraescarpia echinospica
TCTAAGACACTGGAAACAGCACAGTTGTAGATTGGTGAACTGTGTCGATGAACCAACATCATTCGCAGTGTCTAAGACACTGGAAACAGCACGGTTGTAGATTGGTGAACTGTGTCGATGAACCAACATCATTCGCAATGTCTAAGACACCGGAAACAGCACGGTTGTAGATTGGTGAACTGTGTCGATGAACCAAGATTGGTGAACTGTGTCGATGAACCAACATCATTCGCAGTGTCTAAGACACCGGAAACAGCACGGTTGTAGATTGGTGAACTGTGTCGATGAACCAACATCATTCGCAGTGTCTAAGACACTGGAAACAGCACGGTTGTAGATTGGTGAACTGTGTCGATGAACCAACATCATTCGCAGTGTCTAAGACACCGGAAACAGCACGGTTGTAGATTGGTGAACTGTGTCGATGAACCAACGTCATTCAGCAAGACGGAAACAGCACGGTTGTAGATTGGTGAACTGTGTCGATGAACCAACGTCATTCGCAGTGTCTAAGACACTGGAAACAGCACAGTTGTAGATTGGTGAACTGTGTCGATGAACCAACATCATTCGCAGTGTCTAAGACACTGGAAACAGCACGGTTGTAGATTGGTGAACTGTGTCGATGAACCAACATCATTCGCAGTGTCTAAAACACTGGAAACAGCACGGTTGTAGATTGGTGAACTGTGTCGATGAACCAACATCATTCGCAGTGTCTAAGACACTGGAAACAGCACGGTTGTAGATTGGTGAACTGTGTCGAAAAACCAACATCATTCGCAGTGTCTAAGACACTGGAAACAGCACAGTTGTAGATTGGTGAACTGTGTCGATGAACCAACATCATTCGCAGTGTCTAAGACACTGGAAACAGCACAGTTGTAGATTGGTGAACTGTGTCGATGAACCAACATCATTCGCAGTGTCTAAGACACTGGAAACAGCACGGTTGTAGATTGGTGAACTGTGTCGATGAACCAACATCATTCGCAGTGTCTAAGACACCGGAAACAGCACGGTTGTAGATTGGTGAACTGTGTCGATGAACCAACATCATTCGCAGTGTCTAAGACACCGGAAACAGCACGGTTGTAGATTGGTGAACTGTGTCGATGAACCAACGTCATTCGCAGTGTCTAAGACACTGGAAACAGCACGGTTGTAGATTGGTGAACTGTGTCGATGAACCAACGTCATTCGCAGTGTCTAAGACACTGGAAACAGCACGGTTGTAGATTGGTGAACTGTGTCGATGAACCAACATCATTCGCAGTGTCTAAGACACTGGAAACAGCACGGTTGTAGATTGGTGAACTGTGTCGATGAACCAACATCATTCGCAGTGTCTAAGACACCGGAAACAGCACGGTTGTAGATTGGTGAACTGTGTCGATGAACCAACATCATTCGCAGTGTCTAAGACACCGGAAACAGCACGGTTGTAGATTGGTGAACTGTGTCGATGAACCAACATCATTCGCAGTGTCTAAGACACTGGAAACAGCACGGTTGTAGATTGGTGAACTGTGTCGATGAACCAACATCATTCGCAGTGTCTAAGACACTGGAAACAGCACGGTTGTAGATTGGTGAACTGTGTCGATGAACCAACATCATTCGCAGTGTCTAAGACACTGGAAACAGCACAGTTGTAGATTGGTGAACTGTGTCGATGAACCAACATCATTCGCAGTGTCTAAGACACTGGAAACAGCACAGTTGTAGGTCCATTTACAGTTGTAGGCCCATTTACAGTTGTAGCTCCATTTACAGTTGTAGGTCCATTTACAGTTGTAGGTCCATTTACAGTTGTAGGTCCATTTACAGTTGTAGGTCCGTTTACTGTTGTAGGTCCATTTACAGTTGTAGGTCCATTTACAGTTGTAGGTCCATTTACAGTTGTAGGTCAGTTTAGTTGTAGGTCCGTTTACGGTTGTAGGTCCGTTTACGGTTGTAGGTCCGTTTACGGTTGTAGGTCCGTTTACGGTTGTAGGTCCGTTTACGGTTGTAGGTCCGTTTACAGTTGTAGGTCCGTTTACAGTTGTATGTCCGTTTACAGTTGTATGTCCGTTTACAGTTGTAGGTCCGTTTACAGTTGTATGTCCGTTTACAGTTGTATGTCCGTTTACAGTTGTAGGTCCGTTTACAGTTGTAGGTCTGTTTACAGTTGTAGGTCCATTTACAGTTGTAGGTCCATTTACAGTTGTAGGTCCGTTTACAGTTGTAGGTCCGTTTACCTTTGTAGGTCCATTTATAGTTGTAGGTCCATTTATAGTTGTAGGTCCATTTACAGTTGTAGGTCCATTTATAGTTGTAGGTCCATCTATAGTTGTAGGTCCATTTACAGTTGTAGGTCCATTTACAGTTGTAGGTCCATTTATAGTTGTAGGTCCATTTACAGTTTATTTTAGGAATGATTATCATGAAACCATTTATATGTTTGAATACCAGAGGGTAAGCTTTCAAACGATATCAGTTGTTGGGATCGGATGAACCACAATGGTACTAGCAATCATTCAAAAAACGTTTTGGGGATATGTTTTGAGTTGTTCATTTTTCGCTGGCTTATCTATTTTTGGTTACATGTATGGTATTTATATATATATATATATACATATATATATGTACATATATACATATATATACATCTGGACTGGGTGGCTGGGTGGCATGTGTGTGCAGGCAATTATCTACCAGAACATGTTTGGACTGACAAAAATGTTATCCTGCATAAAGACCTGCCATGAGTCCTACACAGCAAGTGGACAAGTCAGTGGCTTGTGGGGAGTTCAAAACATTGCCATCCACGTATAACCCATCCACATCTTTGTCATTTATTAACATAACCATGCTGCTCAATATTCATTTATAGTCCTCTGTAAATTAATTCTTTCCGATATATAATCTACACAATTATTTCACAAATGTTACTTCGCAACCTCTAATTTCATCTTCCTTCAGTGAGTAAAATCTTTTATTAATATCTTAAAATAACTATTTGATCTCTTCTTAATAGATCTGTATTGTTGATAAATCACATTCGTCAATGCATGTGACCCTACCTGCTTTGACGTAGAGTAACTGAAGTCGTTGAAGTGATACTTCAAATATGTCATAGGCCTTCTTCTGAATCTCCTCGTAATTCAGCTACAACAAAACATCTGTCTTGTGTCAATAGGAATGACATACAAAGAACGATAACAATGAAGATGTAGGAAGTATTATGAACAATGTTCAACCTATGGGATCATTTCACACATTTTCATTAAGTATCCGACCTGGCACATTTATATTCACTGCTCCCTCCAATGAGAAAGTTTCAACCATCTAGTCTTCATCTACCACCATTGATTGTCTAGTTCTGACCTTTTTCCAATAGCTGACACAAATGCTGGAATAAATGGCTAGGATACATTGGCACTTTTCGCCTGACCCTCTGCGTGCTTCCAAGTTTTGAGCTAATTGTAGTTTTATGCAAACGATTGCAATTATTTTATTGTATTTAAAGACTAAGTGAAATGAAATTTTAAATGTCTTTGAAACTTTGTATACATAAACTTTATACTCTTGTCAAGTAATGTGCCAAATATGAAGCCTGTTCATTGCAAACTTGTGTCACTAAGCCTGCTCAAAGGTGGTCATTAGCGTGTCATAGCCCGTCAGATGTTCAAATGACAATAAGTCAAAAAGCAAACAAAATTCCTGTGTGCATTCAGCAACATTTGTAGGTAAGATTATTATCTTTACGGTGATATAAAAAAATATTAAATTCTGCGATTGCAACTTTATGTACGGCCTAAAACACCAACCCGCATAGATGCGAGCCATGCTAAATCCTAGCAGTGCTACCTGCAGTGATGTCACAATGACCACTAGGTGTCGCAACAAACTGTGCAGAAAATATACAGAAAAGCACGACCAAAAGGGGCCTTGAAAAGGGTGACAGAGGGGGGTTAACAAATTAGTTGAATATCAGGACAATATTTTTAGATTATATTTCATTCAGAGTGGGAATAAAAAAAGGTTCATTAATGTTTTATATATTTGTTTACATCTGCAATCAATAACATATCAACCTCTATAAAATAAAATAAATGTGTAAAATTCAGCAACCTCCATGGTTGCAAAATTAAATACATGAATAAAATGTGTCAAGATATATGGTTGCAAAATCTAATAAAATAAATTAATAAACTGTATCATGGCTGAAAAATAAAATTAAAATAAATTAATAAAATGCAACAAATGCTTTGGTTGCAAAATAAAATAAATAAAATGTAGCAACCTCTATTGTTGTGAAATAAAATAAATGAATAAACTGTAATAACCTGTGGTTGCAAAATAAAATAAAATAAATGAATAACAGTTGCATAGATAAAATAAATGAAATCTAGCAACCTCCAGTTGCAAAATAAAATTACTGAAAAATTAAATAAATGAATAAAACCTTTGTTGTTGCAAAATAAAATAAATTAATAAACTTGATTAACTTTTATATTTGAAAAATAAACTAAATGACTAAATGAATAAAGTGAATAACGTGAATGGATGTAAGTGAGATGTCAGACCTGGTTGCTACTGTCGATCTCAGTGGGAGAGGGGAGGGCTGATAGTCTCTCTTGCTTCACACTGTCAATCTTGAACTCTCCTAGGTCCATCACCATCATGTTGCAGTTGCTGTACACACAAACCAGGGAACCCTAACAACTATGCAATGTTACCCAATGTTAGTTAATGTCAGTTAGTTTTGTTAGGTTAGTATTACCTGGTTGTGGGAGAGCTGGTTTGTGGTAGAGACAGTACTGTTAACCATTAATATAAGTATTTTGAAATAAACTATTTTCTTGTATTTCACACCATTTTGTCATTGTGTAATATATACCTATACTTTTTCTTAATGATATATTTACTATTATTTATAACACCAGTACCGGTAGTTAGGTTATTTATTGAATTGTCTTTATATAATCTGTCATGGTGGCCTGCATGTCAGCGACCTTTCAGGTCTCAGTACAGTTCTCTATAAATCAATCAACGTTGACTATTAATTCTCATGTATTAGAAATGTACTATTATATTCATGATTGACCTGAATAAATTTCTGTCTGTCTGTCTGTCTGTGTTAGGGTGGAAATCTTCACCCACGAACAGTCACGCTGAAATCCTGGCTGCCATTTATTATTTATGTTTTACTTTATATCAACTATCTAAAATGTTACAATTAAATATAATATTTACTTTAATAATTAACGTATGCCTTTATACAACTAAGACGTCACAAGAAGAAGAAATTGCATGGCATCTCAACATAAGTGTCCTAATGTTGCCACATTTAGTTTTTCATGTATTAATTAATGTAATGTTCTTTAAACTATACTAACTGTATTGTGTTTTGTATGCCTGAAACAACAGTTGCAATGTGAAGGCACGACCACGGGTACATGTTTAAATAGTAAACAAAACATCCAGTTTCAAAACAAGCTTTATTGGCAATACGGCCAAGTCGGGCTGAGTTAACTGCTATACCCTTTGATGTTCAACGATGCTCACTTTCTCGTGGTCAACACAGCAGACTTCCAATTAGAAATTATTATCTCTGCTAATTCCAGGTAGACGAACAGACTTTGTCCCTTTAAGAGATTGGACTGTAACTTTCAAATATTACATACACTAACCATTTACACAGATTACTTTAAGCACAACATTAAAAAGGGGAACAATTTTTATTTTGTTAATTTGTGCAGTGAGTTCAGCTTTTAAAACATAAACACCAAGACGCAGACACAAGAACAAACTGTACACTTACCTTTGATACACGCCGCCCTGAGGTAAGATGATGTAGGACGGCTGGAAGTTCACCTTGATGTCAGCGTACGTCCTTGTCTCCACGGCGTGACGTAGGCCAGTGGCGGTTTGTTCTTTCAACTCCTCAAACCGAGACATGGCTGAAGTGCGTAGTCTGAAACACACCACAAACACTGTAGACACATGGTGTGTGGCGTGGCGGTCTAGCGGTCAGGACACTGGACGATCAGTTGAGGGAGCTTGGGTTTACGTCCACCGCCGGCCTTTCAAAACTTTACAAAAGTTAAGTTCTTATATAGCACAGTATCGAGTCCTTATGACCGCGCAAAGCGCTTTACACATTACTCCATGGCAGATCTGTTCAATCTAACACCGTTTTGTCTTCTCTGGAAAGCATTCAGCCATGCTGCAATTAACGCATAAAGACTAATTATACATAAATATCCACATTTGTCTATAGCCAGGAGCTCATTCATACAGCTAAGTGAACTGGAGCAACGTAGAGTGAACAAACTTGCCCATGCTTCAACATGGCAGCACAGAATTCAAACCCAGCATGTCAAAACTTTGTCCACCCGATGCAGCCAGTGGCTTTCAGAAGAGAAGACCATAAAAGCTGATGGTCCTTCTAACAGGGGACCGTTTCACTAGCATTCTTATCATCTCATAAGCCTAATTTTGTCCTTTAAAATTGATTTTGCTCCATAACGATGACCTTGTATACAGAAAACTGTCAACACCAGAATGTGCCAACGGAGCATTTTTCCTGGCGAATCACAGATATAATGTCCATAGTGGTAGGACGGCAGCATTTTGAAAAAGATCCTTATATTTAATAACGGATGTTGTTTAATGATAGACTCTCTTTATGAGTTCATTGTCTCAGTGAAATGGTTGCGAGGAGGATATACCAGGGGAATGTGTAACACTATAATAATAAGATAACTTCAATTGCGCCTAAATCCTTGGAAACCAAGCTCAGAGGCGCATCAAGACAAAAGGATTGGTCAATCTCAAAATCCATCAGTAGTATTCCAGTTGTCAACAGATGGGTCAAGGCTCTAGGGAGTTATGGTGGATAAGCAAGGTTGTAAAGATAAGTTTTTAAATGACGACGGAATTTTGTAATATTTTCAACTGATCTAACACTAAGAGGAAGCATATTCCAAAGAGTTGGTGCAGCAACAGAAAAAGCCCTAGTTCCAATGTTAGTGTTGACTCTAGGAACAAAAAGTAGGTCAGAACTAGATGATCGAAGCTGGATAGGTTTTCTTACAGGAGTTAGCAGTTAATGCAAATAAGATGGTTGCTTATTGGACAGTGCCTGGTATGTAATGGTACAGATCTTAAATATTATATGATATCGTACAGGAAGCTAATGCAAAGACTTTAAAAGTGGTACAGAGCGAGAAAAATTAGGAGATCTTTTAACTACCTTTGCTATTTATAATACAGTGTGATAATTGGATATGAACTAAACCAGAAAAAAGAAAGAATAGCACCACAGAGCAGATATGAAGTGCAGTGTTTATTACAAACAATTACGCCACGCCAGTCAGAATGACACAGTATATCTCTTTAGCCTCTTGAGGACCAAACCCCGATATATCGGGGTTGGTGGTTAGTGCTCACGTTGATCGCTAGATGTCAGCAGCATTTCTGTGTAAAGCCGTGTTTGAAAGAGTCGTATACAGCCAGATAATTTGTCGCCATTTTGTGACCGTTCCGAACATTTCCCCATTGTATTTCATTTTTTGAGAGTTTTATGAAGTCGAGCACGGATCGTCAACGATTCCTGATTCGAGGAACTGGCGAGTACGAACGGGCATTGGATGTTATTGGTTTAGACTCGGATGAATCAGATGAGAGCAGTGTTATTGACAGCGAGATCGATGTGACTGACGATTTGGACGAATATGTGCTGTCATTAGATGCTTCGGGCAGCGAAATTTCGGGTGTGTTTTGCTATTCAGGTGCAAACATAGGTAACACTGAGAAGAAAACCGACGAGGCATCGATGTCTCCCAACATAATAATGTTCTTTGCATCTATAAATGAACTTGTATGTCTTAGAAATCTGTTAGATCGAAAACATAATGGTAAGAAGCGGCAGCCATGTCCGACCATGTTTTGACAGGTGTCAAACAGGGCACTCGCTTGTGGTGGGCATGTCAGTTTTGGGGTAGGGTGAGCAATATTACAGTGTGCATGTTCAATTACGTTGTAATGCTATTCGCTGCACCTTGTTTACTCGTTATATTTTGCACATTATTAGTAACTGTAAAGAATGCATACAGTCAATTGTTTCCTTTATTATGACATAGATAAAAGGATATTTGGTACATTTTTTTTCAATTTTACCATCTCACAATAGCCGAGGAAGCACCACAGCCTGCCGACGTGCAGCCTGGCCCATCACAGCTTCCCGACCAGCAGCCTGGACTGACATCCTTAGTATCAACATGTGCAGAGAGGTGTAGTGACTAAGAAAATATATGCTTTGACACAACTATTTTGAACAGCATGGATTTTATAGTTCAATACATTGAACCATTAGTCAACCGTACCCGTATTCTGCACTCACACTACTTGCATGGTATGTGACATATTTTTTACATATTTGTCACAAATGACATAAATTTTTGTTATAATTTACAGAGTACATATTGTTTATCGTAATGAAACACATATTTTGTGTATTTGCAGGTGTATTTTTGCAGGGATTGCGCAATAATAAAGAATTTAAAAAAAAAAAAAACTGAACTTTTTTTTTTTCATAATAACTTTTTTCTTGAATAATCACACAATAGTCATTCTTGTGTCTCCAAATAGAGAAATCAATGCTGCTTCAGAAAATATATATGTTTGTCTACTTATCTACGGTAGTTTTTGTTCTGCAACCATCTATATGTACCCTCCTTTAGTCACAGTAGCATTTGCCCCAGAAACTTGGTCCTCAAAAGGTTAACAAATGTCATGTTTGCATCGGCAGTAGAAATGAAGCATCACAATGTCTGTTTGTATATGAACACCTAAAATAATTAAATTAACGTCTGTCTGAAAACATACAATGTAAAACAGAATATGCCCGAGTACACTTATCCCCTTCATCTCGGTATTTTGGTATACCACAATCACAGAATCTCTCACAACTGACCAACATGTACGAAAACACACAGTACAGAAAAACAATTCTTTTTCTACATTTTTAGGGTGTCCGAAAACATACGGTGTCCCAATACATAGGGACATTACAGTAGATATGGTAGAGAGTGTATCACTCACTGTTTGAGATGCACCCATTCTGGAGGCTTGAAGAATTCCGCCAGTTGGTTGACTGTACTCTGTAAGAGACACATCACAACGGCAAAGTCAATCACACATGCTAACACATATCATACATGATTCACACATGGATCTAACATTGCAATTACTTCCCATCCAGCAATGCGAATCTGTTGAACTCAAATTGAAAAAAAAATATTAAAGGGCATTTTGCACAAGATCTTTGGAGCTTTAACACAACAATTATTCCCTAAAAACTACTATCATAATAATAATGGACTTTTAACAACAACAACAACAAATTCTCTGACCTTCCATAACAATAACTACTTTCCCCAACTTTTTTCTCCCTGCCTTTTTCCTGACATGTGATAACAATAATAAGAAGACATTTTTATAGGGCTTATATCATCAGGAATCTGAGCTCAGAGGCGCAACATACAAGTCATTAAGCAAAATCTTGAACAGGGACAAGGAAGAGGCATCATTAGAGCAAAGCATGACATGAATCACTCACAGCATCATAGACAATCTCGAGAGGTTGAGCCGACACGTTCACAACCTGGTTGAAGTCACTGTCGAGGGGGTTCGTCTCGAACTTGACGGCCAGTAGGTGGCGGCACTGATCTCTTCCAGTGTCAAGCGACGACAGGAGGACGGTGTCGCGGTTGGCCTCCGGGTGAGGCAGGCCGGACATCATCATGGAGTCAATGGTGGACACCACACTGCAAGTAGACAGAGTCAATAGTGGACACCACACTGCAAGTAGACAGAGTCAATAGTGGACACCACACTGCAAGTAGACACAGTCAATGGTGGACACCACACTGCAAGTAGACACAGTCAATGGTGGACACCACACTGCAAGTAGACAGAGTCTATGGTGGACACCACACTGCAAGTAGACACAGTCAATGGTGGACACCTCACTGCAAGTAGACAGTCTTTGGTGGACACCACACTGCAAGTAGACAGAGTCTATGGTGGACACCACACTGCAAGTAGACACAGTCAATGGTGGACACCTCACTGCAAGTAGACACAGTCAATGGTGGACACCTCACTGCAAGTAGGAAATGTAATTTTGTATCTTTTTTAGATTCTACAGATAATACATTATGTTTTAAAATGATACCTAATTTGTTAAAACACCTTTAGTAGTTTTTGATTTATAGCTAACATTGAAACAAACTTTTAACAAACATTTTGAAAAACGAGGTTATTTTGCCTCATACTGTCTATTGTTTGTTTAATCTAAAAGTTCATAAATGCAGGTATTTTGGATTGTTTGTCGGGGAAAATACACTGCACATTGAAAGATTATAACATATTATATATTAAAAATACAAAAGTGATGGAACATGACTTAGACAGCTATTTTTGGCTCGTGTGCAGAATAGGCCTGTGACTTAATACCTGGTTCACTGTGGAGGGTCACATGTTAGCTGACTGTTATGTGGGGGTAAACATGAGGGGCACCAGACAAGTCCCGACATCCCAAAGACATGCGAAAAGGAGGCCACCCAAAGAACACTTGGCGAAGGGACCTCCAGACAGACACCCAGCAGACGGGCTACCCCTGGAAACAGCTGGAGAAGTGTCCAGGACAGGGGACTCTGGAGAGCTGTTGTCAACGGCCTAAGTCCCTAGAGGGACGATGGGCCTAAGTAAGTAAGTCAGTAAGTAAGTATATGCAAGTAACAAGTGTGTACCTGATAGCATTGGCTGCTGGTCGCTGCTTGAAGTCGGCACTCAGGTTGTTGAGATGTAGTTGCAGGATACATTGGCAGTCAGGGATCCTCCTGTCCTTGAGACACACTGTAAAGTGCTTCAGGGCGGCGTTCACCTTCACTGCCTCAAACTGTACATAACCACCACATGTGTTAACATGTGTGTTAACGCGGGGCACCAGTAGTTTTTTTTTTATATTCATTTTAACCATTGACAATGCAATTATGTTAGGGGTGATATCAAGACATTGATGTTATGGATATCACAAAATGTAGATGTTACAGATGATCTAACATCACGGTTAGGGATGATCTCACACCATTAATATTAGGAATGATCTCAAAATATAAAAGTTAGGGATGATTTCAAAACATTAATGTTAGGGATGATTTCAAAACATCAATGTTAAGGACGATCTCAAAGTGTCAATGTTAGGGGTGATTTCAAAACATTGAGGTTTGGGGTCATATAAAAACATCAATGTTAGGAATGATCTAAAAATATAAAAATTAGGGATGATCTCAAAATGTAGATGCTAGGGATGATATTAAAACATCCATATTAGGAATGATCTCAAACATCAATGTTAGGGATGATCTCAAAACATCAATGTTAGGGACAATCTCAAAACATCAAGGTTAGGGATGATTTCAAAACATCAAAGCTAGGGATGAACTCAAAACATTGAGGTTATGGATGATTTCAAAATATCAATGTTAGGGATTATATCAAAAAATCGAGCTTAGGGATGATCTAAAACCTGAATTTTCAACATTACATAAAATTGGTTTCATATGGGTGGAGTTGAGCATCTGTTTCAATTAGCATCATACATCAATATATATATTTCAAAAAAACATTAGCTCCAATCACCACTCATAATGGTGCACTTTGGCGCAAGCAGTTAGTTTTGTGTTACTGCTGATGTGCTACCTGGTGGTTACAAAAAGACTAAGTCTTGAGATTCATGCAAAGGTAGATACAGTTTCTATAGATTTAGTGTGATGGGAAGATCGTTCCAGTTTTACAACAGAGCATGCACGCATGCCCAGGTGAAGCTTATTATCATGAGAAGCTTGTCAACTTATGTGCAATCACATGTGCTTGGACATTGGCAAGAATCTCTCCGGGTAAGTAACAACATTACATCATGTGCATTCAGTATTAACTAAATATATATATTTTACATTCTGTTATTTAATCTATCTTGTCACAACAGCCCTGAAATTAGTTCTTACCTGGCGTGGTGTGCCTTGCTTTTAAAGCAATGCTGATTGTAAAACTGACCCAAAATCATATGATTACATAACTTCTACAAGGCGTATCAAAACAGCATTATAATTATTATTCAGCACTATAATTATTATTCAGCACTATAATTAGTATTCAAGAATAAGTTAACACAGGCAGGCCGGCAGCCATCTTGAGTCTCCAAACACAATACATCAATATGGGTAAGAAACATTGGGTGGTTTTGTTCTAGACAAGATCAGCTACACCGCTCCTAGCCTAAACGAGCTGAATAGAATGTATGTGTTTATATGTATTTATGTTACCCGCTTTAAGTTTTATCAAACATAACTTTCACAATCATGTTTTCAGAGAGATGCCATAATGACCGTATGTTTTGGGACACTTAAAAATAATTAAATTATCAGCTGTCCGAAAACATAGGGTGCACAAAAATAATTCTCATGTTCACCGTCCCAATACTTACGGATGCGAACGAGTCCTGACGTCATGTCGCCCCTGTTTTATTACCCTATGTTAACACGGCTCAGCAACTTAACCGTGGTTACCTCGTCTATTACCCTGCTACTAACTATTTTTGAGTGTCTCAATGGCCTTATATCCTGTGTGTCCGAATACATTCTAGCACTTTACAAAGATAGTTGCACGGACACAAACTGCTACATATGCAGTTAGCCTATCAATCTACTGTCTTTAGATCTACTTAAACAACTTGTATTTCTTTAACTTAATATATGGTTTGTACACCACGACGGGAGCAGGAGGAATGTTTAGTTACAATTACCAGTGGATAGGCGACTCTCACGTCAGTGGCAGATTTGTAAGTCTTAGTAACAGTCTCCCGACAGAAGTTTCTTTTTTAATGAAAATGTTTTTACATGTTTTGTATTTGTTATGTTATCTGTTAAATAAAGATGTTCCAGTCCAGTTCCATAAGGACAATAAGAATAATTATAATTTATTAAGGTGTCCCAAAACATAAGGTACAACAAAATTATTCTTTTTTTAGATTTTTAGGGTGTCCAACATCATTACGGTAATAGCAAGAGACAGAATATAACTTAGAGAAACATGGCATCACCTGCTTGGGTAAGTTTGGGTCAACATCCTCCTCATCATAGCCAATGGCAGTGTACAATTTGGCCTTCTCCTCTGGCGTCATCAGTTCTTTAACATCAACACCTTCAACAGCAATCACCACCAGGCACTGACCATCAGCTCCTCATAGTATAGTTAAGTACGTCAATTTTGCTGTACATTAAAAATCACTGTACTAACATCTTGCGGTGGCAGTCTATATTTACCATTGAAACAACGAAACTGAGGCGCAGTGAAGGGCGTGCTCTGTGGTGAAGACGTTGCCAAACAAAAAGTTGTTTTTCACAAACTTGGCTATAAAAAATCTAGTTGGCAAAAATATATGTGATTAATAATACAATATGGAACATTTGTACGAGTTACAGAAATAAAAACCAACGCTACATACCTAATATATTATTACTGTACATAACGCAACTATTTGTGCTAGCGTGTCTTCGCGACAACGCAATTTTGTCGATTTTAAACTGTAAGTATTTCATTTTAAATAACATTTCAAACAATTGCTTTGTACAAATGTGATTATATATAAATATATGGTAGAGGTTTAGAATATGACTATCTTATGGAAGAGTTTGTCCAGGTTTGTTATTAAAACGATGTTTTCCTATTATCTATGGCAAAATTCGGGACATCCTGTATACCTGGTAACATGAAATAATTAAAGGTCCCTCCTCAAATCGATTTTTTCACTCAAAATTCAAACCTCCCAATTATCCACTACAACATGCCAGCTTGTTTGCGCAAATTTGATATTCAGTTTTGGTGAAGCCATCAAACAAACTATTTAAAAAATATTGACCAGTACTGTAACTATACTAATGTAATGCTACTTACCCCTTTGCAAGTTACTTTGTGTAACAATGAAACTAAATTTTTTTATTTTAACAAAAGTTTGCTCTCTTTAATTAAACAGAGTGCACATTACTTAAGGGATGGTTTTCTGTTCGTTTTTTTTGTAGAATCATGTTGTACAGTGTAAGCAATATGTATGATCGCCATGCTTTCTAAAGTAGCGAGCTGCCAAGAAAACAAACTGTTTCCTCCCGAAACTCTTACATTTCAACAACAACAAATGATTCATTAAAACACATTTGGGCGTTGCATAAGATATACTTTACACTATATTTACACTGTATTTACTACTCTTACAGATGTGAACTTCAACAAATATAAATCATGATAGACTAACTCAACAGCAGAAGGAAATTTAAGTTTCTCATTTGAGCAATCTTACTCCTCAGTCCAGAAAACATTGATGTATACCAGCATCTTACTCCTCAGTCCAGAAAATATTGATGTATACCTGCATCTTATTCCTCAGTCCAGAAAACATTGATGTGTACCTGCATCTTACTCCTCAGTCCAGAAAACATTGATGTGTACCAGCATCTTACTCCTCAGTCCAGAAAACATTGATGTGTACCTGCATCTTATTCCTCAGTCCAGAAAACATTGATGTATACCAGCATCTTACTCCTCAGTCCAGAAAATATTGATGTATACCTGCATCTTATTCCTCAGTCCAGAAAACATTGATGTGTACCTGCATCTTACTCCTCAGTCCAGAAAACATTGATGTGTACCAGCATCTTACTCCTCAGTCCAGAAAACATTGATGTGTACCTGCATCTTACTCCTCAGTCCAGAAAACATTGATGTATACCTGCATCTTACTCCTCAGTCCAGAAAACATTGATGTATACCTGCATCTTACTCCTCAGTCCAGAAAACATTGATGTGTACCTGCATCTTACTCCTCAGTCCAGAAAACATTGATGTATACCTGCATCTTACTCCTCAGTCCAGAAAACATTGATGTATACCTGCATCTTACTCCTCAGTCCAGAAAATATTGATGTGTACCTGCATCTTACTCCTCAGTCCAGAAAACATTGATGTATACCTGCATCTTACTCCTCAGTCCAGAAAACATTGATGTGTACATGCATCTTACTCCTCAGTCCAGAAAACATTGATGTGTACCAGCATCTTACTCCTCAGTCCAGAAAACATTGATGTGTACCTGCATCTTACTCCTCAGTCCAGAAAACATTGATGTGTACTTGCATCTTACTCCTCAGTCAAGAAAACATTGATGTATACCTGCATCTTACTCATCATTCCAGAAAACATTGATGTATACCTGCATCTTACTCTTCAGTCTAGAAAACATTGATGTATACCTGCATCTTACTCCTCAGTCAAGAAAACATTGATGTATACCTGCATCTTATTCATCAGTCCAGAAAACATTGATGTATACCTGCATCTTACTCTTCAGTCCAGAAAACATTGATGTATACCTGCACCTTACTCCTCAGTCCAGATATCATTTTGTAAATACTGATTCCATAAGAAATTAAAACAAGGAGATATTCCCGAGAGAGAGGAGATGTAGATTGTACCTGGTTCCTCTTGTGTTGCTGCGCCTTGGAACCACCCTCCAAACCAGCTCGACACAAAGCCCTGCTTGTGCTTCTCATCCTCTCGCACCTACAACACAGACAGCAGGACAGCTCAAGAACACTAGGAGTGGTGCCGAACAGCAACGTTGTAGCAGCAATGTTATAGCTGAATAGGTCTATAGCCCTCACTCACCTACCCTCTCTGTAACTCACTCACTCACCTACCCTCTCTGTAACTCACTCACTCACCCAGTCACTCACTCACCCACCCACCCAGTCACTCACTCACCCACCCACTGAACCACCCACTCAGTAACCCACCCACCCACCCACCTACCCAATCACTCATGTTTGCCACTGGGGTTTAGCTCTGTTGGCCACAATTCATCTCCAGATTTGATGCATGTTGGTGCATATTTCTAAGTAATGGTAACGATAATGTTAATTTAGTATGGGGAAAGTTGTAAGGTAAAATAATGTCTTTTGTTTCGTATGTGAAGATACAAGTTAAGTGCTGTTGCTCACCAGTAGATCTGCCTGTCGTCTCATCAACATGATGTTGAAAACATTTAGTTCTTTCTCACATTTCTGGAACAGAGAACACACAAAGACCGCAAGATCAGTAAACATGTAATATCTCTTGTGTAGGCAATGCTTAGTACAACTGTGCAATGTAGTAATATTCACAAGATCAGTAAACATGTAACATCTCTTGTGTAAGCAATGCTTAGTACGACTGTGCAATGTAGTAATATTCACAAGATCAGTAAACATGTAACATCTCTTGTGTAGGCAATGCTTAGTACAACTGTGCAATGTAGTAATATTCACAAGATCAGTAAACATGTAACATCTCTTGTGTAGGCAATGCTTAGTACGACTGTGCAATGTAGTAATATTCGCAAGATCAGTAAACATGTAACATCTCTTGTGTACGCAATGCTTAGTACAACTGTGCAATGTAGTAATATTCACAAGATCAGTAAACATGTAATATCTCTTGTGTAGGCAATGCTTAGTACGACTGTGCAATGTAGTAATATTCACAAGATCAGTAAACATGTAACATCTCTTGTGTAGGCAATGCTTAGTACGACTGTGCAATGTAGTAATATTCACAAGATCAGTAAACATGTAACATCTCTTGTGTAGGCAATGCTTAGTACAACTGTGCAATGTAGTAATATTCACAAGATCAGTAAACATGTAACATCTCTTGTGTAGGCAATGCTTAGTACGTGCAATGTAGTAATATTCACAAGATCAGTAAACATGTAACATCTCACAAGATGTAACATCTCTTGTGTAGGCAATGCTTAGTACGACTGTGCAATGTAGTAATGTATAATATTCACAAGATCAGTAAACATGTAACATCTCTTGTGTAGGCAATGCTTAGTACAACTGTGCAATGTAGTAATATTCACAAGATCAGTAAACATGTAACATCTCTTGTGTAGGCAATGCTTAGTACAACTGTGCAATGTAGTAATATTCACAAGATCAGTAAACATGTAACATCTCTTGTGTAGGCAATGCTTAGTACAACTGTGCAATGTAGTAATATTCACAAGATCAGTAAACATGTAACATCTCTTGTGTAGGCAATGCTTAGTACGACTGTGCAATGTGGTAATATTCACAAGATCAGTAAACATGTCACATCTCTTGTGTACGCAATGCTTAGTACAACTGTGCAATGTGGTAATATTCACAAGATCAGTAAACATGTAACATCTCTTGTGTAGGCAATGCTTAGTACGACTGTGCAATGTAGTAATATTCACAAGATCAGTAAACATGTAACATCTCTTGTGTAGGCAATGCTTAGTACGACTGTGCAATGTAGTAATATTCACAAGATCAGTAAACATGTAACATCTCTTGTGTAGGCAATGCTTAGTACGACTGTGCAATGTAGTAATATTCACAAGATCAGTAAACATGTAACATCTCTTGTGTAGGCAATGCTTAGTACAACTGTGCAATGTGGTAATATTCACAAGATCAGTAAACATGTAACATCTCTTGTGTAGGCAATGCTTAGTACAACTGTGCAATGTAGTAATATTCACAAGATCAGTAAACATGTAACATCTCTTGTGTAGGCAATGCTTAGTACAACTGTGCAATGTGGTAATATTCACAAGATCAGTAAACATGTAACATCTCTTGTGTAGGCAATGCTTAGTACGACTGTGCAATGTGGTAATATTCACACGCAGTGCTCTAAAATGTTTCTCTAATGCACAACATTGTGTCCTGTTATCAACAGATCAGAACAAGAGATTTTCTTCCAAGGTTGGCCACTTGGTCTCATTTGGTATTTTCTCCACATAACATATCTCTACTGAGTAACTTAACATAATACAACACAATAAAAGATCCAATCATGCAGACTTAATTGCCAAAAATCATGGAACTTGTGTTTAAAAAATATTTACAAATTTACTGATCTGAACTCGCAAAAATAACACCCAATATTCTGTCTGACCATTCCGCGTCAATGCACGATATTTTGAATCAATGTCAAACAATTCATATGTCCAGCATTGTTTTAAGCACTGGCATGTAATAAAATAAAAATTACCGTAATGTCTGCATGTATTCAGACACTATGTTTTTGAGCACCCTAAACAGCTACACAATTTTTTATTTTTCTGTACATTATGTTTCGGGGCTGAAAATGAATATGTTTTTTACATGTCCAAATATGTACAGTGATCACAGTATTGAGACAACACGACTGCAATTTCTTGTTGCAATTGGAACCTAATTACACAGTAACGGCTGTAACTAATATTTGATCTTGTGTGGGAAACCTGCCACAGACACATGGAACTATGTAATGTCTGCATGTATTCGGACACACTTAAGTGTACGGTCACGCTAAAATCTACAAAATAATTTTTTTGTATTTCATGTTTTCGGTCAGCTGTGAATTTAGTTATTTTTAAGGTGTTTGACTACAAAGTAATAACGGTAACTTTGTTCTAGTAGCACATCTTTCATATAAATTATATAAAACACATTATCTGCAACTTCAATATAAAACTACACTAGTCAGCTGTGAATTTAATCTTTTTAGTGTGTTTGAATACATAGTCATTATCTTTTGTATAAATTACTTAAAAACACATCTGCAAATTCAATGTCTAACTACACTAGCATATGACAGTCACACTACAGCCACCGTATGTACCTGTAGTTTCTCCTGAAGTGGCGCTGGTATCTTCTTCCCGGCCAGTTGTTTCTGCCTGTAAGCCTCCTTGTATTCACGACAAACTTCTCGGTGACGCTTCATGTTTTCCCATGACCACATGTTGCGTCGAGGTCTCACGGTCTCCCCTAGGACTGACTCGTAGGCAAAGTGCCACCTGTAAAAAGATAAAGCTAAGGTAAAGCCTAAATATATTCCCAGGGTGAAATTGTACATTTTTTGATTTATAGAAACAATAGAAATGTACTACCAGTTTTAACACTAAAAGTTTGAATTATTATCTTGAAAAAATTCACAGGGGTGAAAATATCAATATTTGTTTTTTTTTCATTTTTAGAAACAATAAACAATTTACTAATAATTTTAATACCACTTTTGGAATTATTATATTGTAAAAGTGTTTCTGATGCATATTCTGGATTAATGCTATGTGATTTAAAACATAAATACCTAAATTTGCTGTTGTCTGTCTCAAAACGTTAATTCTTTGGGTGGATAAGTTCAACCATCCATAACAAGTTCGCAACAAATTGACTCAAACTGATGACACTGTTATTATTGAAAAACTGAAATGTTGACATTCAACATGATTCCCATAACTTCATACCACAAAATGTACCTTCAGGTCTAAATCGTCTCAACCCGTCACATATAGTATGATATCAGCCACATCTGGTCAATATGCCTGTTCAAAGCAGTTTACAGACCACCCTTTGGCAGGCCTGTTCACCGTAACACTAACTAAATTTCTAAGGGAAGGATTTAGTTTACTTATACACTTATATCTTTAATAAGACCCATTTAATGTGTATTATGATCTGACTAATAATCATACAATAAAGGCATTAAATATTATTTAATACAGAAGACTGCTTTGCTTTGAAAATGCTGAGCTGGGCTAAATGTTGAACTAGACAAACCAAAAGGTACAGAGAAACTATAAAATACAAAATTGGCTGACAACACATAAATGTCCCAATGGTTGACTGCTGTCAAGGATAGGACACAGACTCACCAGCGCCGTCGGTCCTTCAGTAGGGTCACCTCGGGGTGGTACTTGCGATACTTGGCACCCAGAGTGAGTCTCTCTCTCGACTCCAACAGCTCCATGATGTCACTGTACTGCAACACACGCATCACAACACATCACAGTATTACAGCACACAACTTTACTACAACACACATCACAGGACTGGAACACATGCAGCACAGGATGTAACTGTACTGCAACACACATCACAGGATGTCACTGTACTGCAACACACATCACAGGATGTCACTGTACTGCAACACACGCATCACAATACATCACAGTACTACAACACACAACACATAACTTTACTACAACACACATCACAGTACTGGAACACATGCAGCACAGGATGTCACTGTACTGCAACACACATCACAGGATGTCACTGCACTGCAACACACATCACAGGATGTCACTGTACTGCAACACACGCATCACAACACATCACAGTACAACACACAACACATAACTTTACTACAACACACATCACAGGACTGGAACACATGAAGCACAGGATGTCACCGTACTGCAACACACATCACAGGATGTCACTGCACTGCAACACACATCACAGGATGTCACTGTACTGCAACACACACATCACAACACATCACAGTACTACAACACACAACACATAACTTTATTACAACACACATCACAGTACTGGAACACATGCAGCACAGGATGTCACTGTACTGCAACACACATCACAGGATGTCACTGTACTGCAACACACATCACAGAATGTCACTGAACTGCACCACACACATCACAGTATGTCACTGTACTGCAAGACACACATCATAGGATGTCACTGTACTGCAAGACACACGTCATAGGATGTCACTGTACTGCAACATACATCACAGGACGTCACTGTACTGCAACACACACATCACAGGATGTCACTGTACTGCAACACACATCACAGGATGTCATTGTACTGCAAGATACATATATAACAGGATGTCACTGTACTGCAACACACACATCACAGGATGTCACTGTACTGCAACATACATCACAGGATGTCACTGCACTGCAACACACATCACAGGATGCCACTGCACTGCAACACACATCACAGGATGTCACTGTACTGCAACACACACATCACAACACATCACAGTACTACAACACATAACACATAACTTTATTACAACACACATCACAGTACTGGAACACATGCAGCACAGGATGTCACTGTACTGCAACACACATCACAGGATGTCATTGTACTGCAACACACATCACAGGATGTCATTGTACTGCAACACACATCACAGGATGTCACTGTACTGCAACACACATCACAGAATGTCACTGAACTGCAGCACACACATCACAGTATGTCACTGTACTGCAAGACACACGTCATAGGATGTCACTGTACTGCAAGACACACGTCATAGGATGTCACTGTACTGCAACATACATCACAGGACGTCACTGTACTGCAACACACACATCACAGGATGTCACTGTACTGCAACACACATCACAGGATGTCATTGTACTGCAAGATACATATATAACAGGATGTCACTGTACTGCAACACACACATCACAGGATGTCACTGTACTGCAACATACATCACAGGATGTCACTGCACTGCAACACACATCACAGGATGCCACTGCACTGCAACACACATCACAGGATGTCACTGTACTGCAACACACATCACAGGATGTCACTGTACTGCAACACACATCACATGATGTCACTATACTGCAACACACAGCACAACACAGGATGTGGTCTGCCTGTCTTCCTGACTGGCAGGTGACCGGCCAAGACAGGTATTTACAACTGATAAGACTGGTGGAGTTTAGAGGGGACCAGCTGGCCACTAGATTAACTAATAGTTACAAGTCTAGGGACCCACATTAATGACTATCATTGGCACAACGGGTAGTTAAAGAAATCAAATGGATCAGTACCAATTAAATAAATGGCCCTAATGACACGTTTTTCACTGAAAAAACTGGCCAATAATGGCCATGATTGACATGAATAATAATGGCTGTGATTGATATGAATGGCTTCCACGCAATAATGGCTGTGATTGACATGAATGTCTTCCATGCAATAATGGCTGTGATTGACATGAATGGCTTCCACGCAATAATGATGTGATTGACATGAATGTCTTCCACGCAATAATGATGTGACTGACATGAATGGCTTCCACGCAATAATGGCTGTGACTGACATGAATGTCTTCCACGCAATAATGGCTGTGATTGACATGAATGTCTTCCACGCAATAATGGCCATGATTGACATGAATGGCTTCCACGCAATAATGGCTGTGATTGACACGAATGGCTTCCACGCAATAATGGCCATGATTGACATGAATGGCTTCCACGCAATAATGGCTGTGATTGACACGAATGTCTTCCACGCAATAATGGCTGTGACTGACATGAATGTCTTCCACGCAATAATGGCTGTGATTGACACGAATGTCTTCCACGCAATAATGATGTGATTGACATGAATGTCTTCCACGCAATAATGGCTGTGATTGACATGAATGTCTTCCACGCAATAATGGTGGTGGTTGACATGAATGTCTTCCACGCAATAATGGCCATGATTGACATGAATGGCTTCCACGCAATAATGGCTGTGATTGACATGAATGTCTTCCACGCAATAATGGCCATGATTGACATGAATGGCTTCCACGCAATAATGGCCGTGATTGACATGAATGGCTTCCACGCAATAATGGCTGTGACTGACACGAATGGCTTCCACGCAATAATGGCTGTGATTGACATGAATGGCTTCCACGCAATAATGGCTGTGACTGACACGAATGGCTTCCACGCAATAATGGCTGTGACTGACACGAATGGCTTCCACGCAATAATGGCTGTGACTGACACGAATGGCTTCCACGCAATAATGGCTGTGATTGACACGAATGGCTTCCACGCAATAATGGCTGTGATTGACATGAATGGCTTCCACGCAATAATGGCTGTGACTGACACGAATGGCTTCCACGCAATAATGGCTGTGATTGACATGAATGTCTTCCACGCAATAATGGCTGTGACTGACACGAATGGCTTCCACGCAATAATGGCTGTGACTGACACGAATGGCTTCCACGCAATAATGGCTGTGATTGACATGAATGTCTTCCACGCAATAATGGCCGTGATTGACATGAATGGCTTCCACGCAATAATGGCCATGATTGACATGAATGGCTTCCACGCAATAATGGCTGTGATTGACACGAATGGCTTCCATGCAATAATGGCCATGATTGACATGAATGGCTTCCACGCAATAATGGCTGTGATTGACATGAATGTCTTCCACGCAATAATGGTGGTGGTTGACATGAATGTCTTCCATGCAATAATGGCCATGATTGACATGAATGGCTTCCACGCAATAATGGCTGTGATTGACATGAATGTCTTCCACGCAATAATGGCCATGATTGACATGAATGGCTTCCACGCAATAATGGCCGTGATTGACATGAATGGCTTCCACGCAATAATGGCTGTGATTGACATGAATGTCTTCCACGCAATAATGGCTGTGACTGACACGAATGGCTTCCACGCAATAATGGCTGTGATTGACATGAATGTCTTCCACGCAATAATGGCCGTGATTGACATGAATGGCTTCCACGCAATAATGGCTGTGATTGACATGAATGTCTTCCACGCAATAATGGCTGTGATTGACATGAATGGCTTCCATGCAATAATGATGTGATTGACATGAATGGCTTCCACGCAATAATGGCTGTGATTGACATGAATGGCTTCCACGCAATAATGATGTGATTGACACGAATGGCTTCCAAGCAATAATGATGTGATTGACACGAATGGCTTCCATGCAATAATGGCTGTGATTGACACGAATGGCTTCCACGCAATAATGGCTGTGATTGACATGAATGGCTTCCACGCAATAATGGCTGTGATTGACATGAATGGCTTCCACGCAATAATGATGTGATTGACATGAATGGCTTCCACGCAATAATGGCTGTGATTGACATGAATGGCTTCCACGCAATAATGATGTGATTGACATGAATGTCTTCCACGCAATAATGGCTGTGATTGACATGAATGGCTTCCACGCAATAATGGCTGTGATTGACATGAATGTCTTCCACGCAATAATGGCTGTGATTGACATGAATGTCTTCCACGCAATAATGATGTGATTGACATGAATGGCTTCCACGCAATAATGGCTGTGATTGACACGAATGGCTTCCACGCAATAATGGCCATGACTGACACGAATGGCTTCCACGCAAGCTGTTCGCATGCTAAAAGGAACACTTCTGATTAATTCAAGAATGGCAACAACAACAATTCTGGCTAAGGGCCTGGCACTACCTATCCCCCAGGCACCTACCTGGTCCCGGGTAAGCACCAGAGCAATCTCCTGGAAGATCACATTGAGCAGCATCTTGGGGATCTCGTAGTCGTGCTTCTGTGGCTTCGTGCAGAGTTGGATCTGAGCACCAGATGAGATCGGATGCACCACTAAATACAAACACGAACACACGTTTCAACATTTGTACCAGAACACATTTCACAATTTCAAATTTCACAATTTCACAATCATTCATACAATTGGAGCTCTTATACTGTCATTTGTGGTGTGGAGAAGTGGATAGAGTTTCGGGGATGCATAGCCTATCAGAGATGTTACCAGGGCAGACAGGTTGCAAAACAGCCTTACGGGACAGGACACGTTCAATGGTGAATCCACCACAGATGTCATCCGAAACAGAAGACTCCTGTGGTTTGGGCAGGTTTCCCGTCTGCTGCAGAAGGCTGAGTACACCGTAGATAGAGCAGAATTGAGCATGATAAGACTATGGAGGACAGTGGGGGTGGGGGTGTCAATTTAGTGCATCTTTAAGTCAAGTAAATCACACAATCATAAAGTCAACTTTCTTGCCATGAATCTGTACACAAAATCCTGGAATATCCTAAAAAATCGATCCGTTTTCTCGATCACATTTAGTACACTTGTACTTGGTTGTCGTGAAGTAGAATACGTAAGAGAAGCCTGCAGTACTCACAGTACTGGTACTCCGTGTTCTTGCTGTCAGATGCTATGTTTTTCTGCAGTATGTGCTGCAAACAAGCATGCGGACATCATCAAGTTTGCAAAGTAAAAAAGTTATGCTTTTAATAATGGCTCAAACCCCTCCACCAATATGTGCTGTGGGAGTTGTGATTTTTATGCCCCAAAATGGCTATTAGCATCAATTTGCATTTACCTGATTCAATCGCAAGGTGGCAGCACTGTAGCCATTTATTTTCCCTGCCATATGTGAAGACCAAACTACACACCGCCCCCTCCCCAAGTAATGGGGAGGGGGGGTTAACATTTTGTGGGGCTCACCTTTACAACACAAAATAAAAAACTGAACTGCAACAGTAAAAACAATATTTATGGACATATGAATCTCTGTTTACAACATGTTTATAAACCAAAATGGTTAAATACTATGAAACTATCATCATAATAGACATAATATTTTAAAAAATACTAATTAAAATTTAAGACACTGCCCACAATAAAAAATAAACTATTACAATGCACTGTTGGGATATTATTCCTAATCATTAAATGTTTTACAGCACTTTATTTACTGTTAAAGTTAAAAGGAATTAGCGACTTGTGACATCTCACATAGACAAGTATCTAACAGTAATTGACTTAACACGTACGTGTCATACTCCCAGGGATTCATTTACGATCCCTCAGAAGAAATGTAATGTCTTTTTTTAAATTCCACATTGGTTAAGGGTTCTCGTCAGTTTTAGGGTTCACTCCAGACATTAGATGAATGCTAAACATTTTGTTCACAAGATCAAGCATGTTTTCTGAAACTGTTCCAAGCTACGTAAATGGTCCACTGATCAGTTGTAGACATCTTATATAACTTCCGTTGCGAAAAACTGTTCATATCTTCCATCAAAACAAACATCATGTACGAATACATCGGGAAATGTAAACAACGTCTGTTTATATAGTTCCATCCAGAGAGATAGTAAAGTATAATTACCTGTCTCTGCTCGCGAGGCAGATTCACATACATGTCACTTAGACTGTTCCAGTAGAGACCAAGACTATTCAACTTGATCGACTGAAACACACGTCGTAATAACTCAAGTTTCGAACACAAGTAGTAGTCCCGCCTGTGAGTCACACTCACACTCAAATCAAACTGCAGTGTAGACGAATTTGTACACGTAATCTACACTTCTCTTTAACTGCATTTTACAAATATGGCATCTCTGCTGCTCACAAAGTCCAAAAACATGATGTTTATTACGGTTGTAACGATTAACTGATGTATTGCGATACACAGCCTAAGAAATATAAATACGTGACACAGCGTATCGATACACCGCCCAAATATTTAAAATTGACATTCTGATTCACATTGGGTAAACAAATTAGATTGTTTCTATGAGATTTTGTCATTTTTAATTTGACAATAAAACCAGCTAGGTACTAACAAACATTTGGTGCCATGGAAGGAACAAAAGCTGCTGCAATTCAAAGATACATTTAGATTACGATTGTTTCTGTTTGTTCAGTAATAATACCAGTATTCCAGACATTTCACAAAGTGGTCACATTTTAAAGATGATCATAGTGGCAAGTGTTATTAGATGGGTTCAAATGTATACACATCTCCTCCAGTCCTGATGTTTCAGCCATCCCTCCCACCTACCTTAAAGATGACTGTCACTGCCTCCTTTATCACTGTCGGCTGCCAATTCTCATCAGTGGTCTGAAAGAACAACAATCATTTCATTAAGATCATAGTTACGTCGCTCACTTGTAGACAAAATACAGGGTCCAGAAAAGTAATCACGCATGTGCAAGTCATGCGGGAACAAGTCGAAATATATGTGAAAAGTTGGGTGTGGTTTAAAATGAAGTTGCTGCTGTAAATACAGTAAAGTAGAAGTTTGTATAATATGGATTTTATTACTGATGAACATTCTTCAAAATAATTATGAAATTTAATGCGAAATAATTATTTTAGCCCACCATAAGTGCATGCATGCATGAGCGCGTGTGCATGTGTGTGTGTGTGTGCATGCATGCACATGGGTGTGGGTGTGTGTCGGTGTGTGCTTGTGTATGTGCTTGTGTGAGTGCATGTGTGCATCGGTGTGCGTGCATGTGTGTACAGACGCGCATGTGTGCATGTTTGTGTGTGTGCGTGCGTGCTTGTCTGTGTGCGTGCACATGTGTGCATGTTTGTGTACATGTTTGTGTGCATGCATGCATGCGCAGTTTTTTGCGCACATGCATGTGTTTGCCTTCTTCAAAACTGTGCCCTTTCTTCATCACAGAAAGTACCCCTTTGGGACTTTGCCCGCCCTAACCCCCCACCCACCCCGCATGGACATTCAATAAAGCGGCGTGACTGACCTGGAAGCGTAGTTCCTTGAGAGTGACGCCGACAGAGAAGGGCTGACTGGGGTTGGTGAAGGCGTCCTCATAGCGCATATGGATGTCTGTGATGTGCACCTGCAGGTTCTTGATCACATTCGCTGCGAGCTTCTCAACGAACGAGTCAGATCCCGCCGTCACATCGGCTATCAAACACATTTGATTCAGTGTCTTCTGATCACAACTACTAAGTTAACGTACTTCTACAGTTCGGCTACCATAAGTAGCCTTTTCATGGAACTGATTTTTTAGATGTCATCTCTTTGCCTCCTCACCAGATGGTGTGACAAACAGACTATTTGCATGAGTTTCATTACTGCCAAACTAATGAGCTCCTACATAAGACACAGATAAAGAGTGCGCCCCCTACCGGCCATCTTCCTGTTCTTCTCTTGTTCCATGATGCGAGTGAGTTGTGACTGTTTCGCGTCCCACTCTGCCTTGCTCTCCTTCTCAGCATCGTATTTGATTCCTGCACACGGACAACTCACCATTACAATATGCCCAGTCACCATAGTTCTCATTACAGGGTGGCTCATCAGTACATAAAGTCAAAAAACATATTTATTAGGGTAGTAATAATTAACTGATATATTGATAATGACATCAGATAATTTTTAATTAGATTTTCTTCAAATTTACTCAGCACATGAAATACCTTGTGTGGAAAATTTGTGAAAATGTCATCGCTCATTTTTCAGAAATATCCTCCCAAACCAAATATTTCTCACCCCTACAGTGAAAGGAATGCATTACCTAGGTTGGGCACAGCTATCATGTACAGCCCCTCTAGGGTGGCGACAGTCGGTTCTGTGTAGAGATTCTTCCAAGGAATGTGTAGCGTCAGTTTTCCTGAAATCAGTCAATCACTACATATCACCACAAATGCAAGTCTTATTCATTTATTACATTTTTACCTGCATTCTTTAATATAATGGTCACGTAAGAATCCTCGTGTTTCCCTGTTTTTTACTTACTTACTTAAGACCTTTCAAAAGCAATACTTTTAAAAACAGTTGTTACGAAATCAAATTTGTTAAAATACTGAGTTTTACTTGGTGATCAAAGGATTTAATTAAAAAAGCTTATCGTTCTGCAATATGCAACCCACTAGATTAGTGAAATAAAATGTAAGATATTTTTAATGCGTTTCTAAAAAAAAACAATATTTATAACCCATTCAACGCCACCTATTCAAGTGACGTTTAACGACTTCTTAAGACTGCACCCTGTATAATTTAAAATAATAATAATACATACTAAAATCAATATATATATATATATGTATATATATATATATAAAACAAGAAATGTTATACAACCGGTCTGTAAAAACATATCTGCCATAACCAATCATAAAGTAAAGCACCTACAACTAAGTGACAGCTGTGCAATGGTACGCAACAAAAGAGGAAGTGTAGAAATGACGTGGGTGTTTCTCAGCAGTCACGAGTGTCAGCCCAAACATGCAGTATAGAAGGCAGTGTTAATGGGAACACAGATTCTTCCAATGTACCACTGGTTGCAAAGGAAGGCTTGATTCATGCAAGCAATTTTTCCTACACAGATGGAAATGTTTAACTGAAAATAGGTCTGCTGCACATCCAGTATACTAATAAAAAGAAGCTTACACCGAACCCATGAAACAAGGCAACAACATTAGAGCAGTAACTGTCACCTTTACAGTATTCTGATCCTAGACACATTCCAACGGACTGTTTAATTTCTGCTGCTGTCAATTATGGCAACAGTAAAGTGAAGAAACCACTGAGGCATCCTCGGGTCATTCTATTCACCTACTACCTTTCTCTGACAAGTAGAAAACATCACAAACACATAACAAACCCTGAATAACTACCGTTGTGTTGTTTAATACATTGCCAATTGGTAGATGAGAGGCCAACAGTCCAGGGAAGTTAATGAACACAGACAGGGGCAGGTTGACCTCGGCACCTGGGAGGTGATACAACCATACTGCCCCCAAAGTTAGCACATTAATATGTTACACTGAAATACAAGCGTGATTGAAGGTGTAATGGCATTCCTGTCTAGCTGATAAGCTATATTTTGGCACCAAGTCATGAGATATAATCATAATGGCAGTCCACATGACCCCCCCCCAAGCAGTGCTTAGTTGTACAGCTACTGTAATACAAAAGCAGGAGTGACTCAAGTGTATATTATGCAGTCAAGCGTGAAAGTGAAAGTTGTGCTATTAAGTGTGACGATAAAACTGAAATTGAGCAGGAAAAAAAACGTGCTACTTACCTAAGTTGCCATAGCAAACTTTTACTGGTAGATCTAGATCATCCTGCCAACAAATGCAAACATTCAGAACATGTTCAAAAATGGTACAAGACAACGTACTCTGCCTTTCCCATTTAAAGGAGACGAACCTCAAATAACAGTTCCACTTCTACTCTTCCTCCCTGTTCCCCATGCAGGCCGCAGTGTAAGCACATTTACCTAGATTTGGGGAAACATCCATAACTGTCCGTACAATCTAAACTTGGCATTATGCTATGGCTAAATAAGCCAGTCAAACATGATACCGAGTATCTACAATACTGAAGTATGCATGTAGCAAAACCGAAAGGATTTTGAGATCTCACGTCAACAATACCTTAACAAAGAAATTCTAAGTGCTCAGGTTTATCAAGACGGAAATCTTGTGTTGGATACCAATGTTTGTATCACAGTAGTCACTAAGGGATCATCTCAGAATGCCGATCTCTGATATCAGACAAACTTATTTTCATCTGGCCTCAGCCCCCCACCCCCCCAGACGAAAGTTTGTAAACACTGATATGAAGATATTAATATATATTAACAGTATCAGCCAGAAGTATAAAATATCGATGTCTGACACCAAACAAAACTACCCCTGACCCTCCCTCCCCCAAACAAAAGTAATTTTGTCTGACATTGATGTTCTGAGATGATGCCTAAGTAGTGTTGACAATGATCTGTTGCTAGCTTACACTCCATGGAGCAGCAAACCAGTGGCAGTATTTACCACAATTACAGTTATTTAGTCTTTAATTACACAATTTAAGGCCAAGACTCGACGAGCACTGGAGCAGCCTGGGATATGGGCACCAACAAAGGCCAATGGCCTAAATCAGCCCATTAACCTGTAAGTGTTATTTCTGCTATCATCTATTTTGGCATTGCATGCAGCAGATGAGCTGAATTTCCCAATAAATCGAACTCCACGGTGATACCCCCTGGACAATGGTTGACCACTCAATTTGTCCACTAAAACAGTAAATAACTCTTATTATAAAGCATTGTAGCCGTTTGAAATACATCACCAATCGGTAGATCTGAGGCCAATGGCCCATGAATGCAAATGGATATAGAAAAAGGTGAGTGGAACTCGGCAGAGGTGATGCATTTACAGTGCCTTAAAGACAAAGCTAATGAACCTTTTTTATTCCTAATCTGAATGAAATGTACTCTAAAAATATTGTCCTGATATTCAACTAATTTTATAACTCCCTCTGCCCTGTTCAAGGCCTCTTTTGGTCGCGCTTTTCTGCACATTTTCTGCACAGTTTGTTGCGACACCTAGCACTTGTAGGATTTAGCACGATGCGCGCGGGTTGGTGTTTCAAGTCGTACCTAAAATTGCAATCGCGGAATTTAATATTATTTTATCACTGTAAAGATATTAGTCTTACCTATAAATGTGTCGCTGGATGCCTGCAGGAATTTTGTTTACTTTCTGAATTATTGCGAATACTCAAAGTTGAAATGGGATTTAATATTTGTTGATATCACAGTAAATATAATAATTGACCTACAAATATGTCACTGGATGTACCTATGATTTATTTTTAGTTTTGAGTTATTGCCATTTGAACATCGTGAATGCTTAGCAGATATAATGCAAGATTGACCATTCGCGATGTTCAAATGGCAATAACTCAAAAAGTTAACACAATTCCTGTGAACATCCAGCAACAAACTTGTAGATAAGATTATTATCTTTACAGTTATATCAAAAAATAGTAAATTCCGCGATTGCAATTTCATGTAGTCCGAAACAAAAAGCCACACTGCCGCTCGCCTTGCTAAAGGATAGGGCGCACTCTGCTGTGACGATGTCAGCAACATCTGATGGGCTGGTAGTTTTGTAACACGCAAATGATCACATTTAAACAGGCTTAGTGACATGAGTTCACAATGAACAGGCTTTATATTTGGCACATTACTTGACAAGAGTATTAAGTTTATGTATACAAAGTTTCAAAGATATTTTTAATTTCATTTCACTTAGTCTTTATCATGTAGACTGAGGAACTGTAAGAACGACAAGAGAGCTAGACACTGAGATTACAAGACGATGCCTGGACCTGTTCATATTGCCAATTGAAGAGTTATCTGGCCCTACTGTTGATCAGTCATCATCACTTGGCAGTTAGATTTGTTATTTGTTTATTCCAGCTTTATTTTGGTAGTATTATCACGCTGCCTGCAGCTAAGCACAGATTTGTGAAATAGTTTGCCATCTTCCGAGTGTTGGCTTTATGTTTTACTGGTTAGAACTAACATATATGGCTACATTCTACATTTTTATAAATATACATTTGTCAGGGAGACCGTCACTAAGACCGGACTGGTCGCTATTGTGAGGCCACCCTTCATCTACACTGATCAAGGTGATGAGCAATACTGGAGTCACCCAAATGACATCAGTATCAACATATATGAAGATGCTATGTGTCAGAACAACACAAGACTAGGGACATATTGATTGTCACAAGACTAGGGACATATTGATTGTCACAAGACTAGGGACATATTGATTGTCACAAGACTAGGGACATATTGATTGTCACAAGACTAGGGACATATTGATTGTCACAAGACTAGGGACATATTGATTGTCACAAGACTAGGGACATATTGATTGTCACAAGACTAGGGACATATTGATTGTCACAAGACTAGGGACATATTGATTGTCACAAGACTAGGGACATATTGATTGTCATAAGACTGGTTCAACCACCTGCACACTACTAAATATCCACTACTTGTTCTTCGCACGTGCACTGAACTGGTGATCTGCTGTTCACGTGTCATTTGACAAATATCTCACAATGCGAAAAACTAGTTCAAAATGTACTGATCTTAAGGAATTTCTCCTATGCCCATGAGCCTGTAAGATTTAAATGTTGTGGGTAAAACATTGAGTTGGCACCTAGCAGTGTATTTGTATTTACTGATGATGTTACAAACATTTACCAAGTTTTTCAAACATCATAAGCAATAATTAATTACAGTCTTCTTCATGAAATCTGTGATGTACATTACCTGGAATACAATAACTATGCATTAAGACACCTTCCTTTTTCAGATATCATACGCAATAATTAATTACATAAAATGTTATTCACGTAATCTGTAAAAAAAAACATCATGGCACAAATAGGCTGCCACCTTCCTGACAAATTGCTCAATTTCAGAAGATATTGGATGAATTAATGAATCACGAGACATCCATGACTAGGGGCTGACTTCTGTTTAACAGGCCTGTCACATGCCAATAATTTCCCAGGCCATGTCCATGAGACCCAGCCTGTGAGTCAGACAGGGACGATTACTCTTCAGAATACATAACAACTGGTGGAATGACCTGTCACCAGAGAGACTTCTAATGCAAAGAACATAGACCTATTTAAGTGAAGAATGCTCAAATCGCCATTCTGAACAACATTTTTGGATGCGCCATGGGTATAAGTAACACTGGACATCAGGAACATTTTAATTAGATCATGTTCCTTATGAAAATGAACAGTAGAACCTTGCTTTATGGTCACCTTGGTAATTCAGCCACCTTGCAATAATAATAAATTCAGTCACAAATGATTTCCAACTACACGTAAAGTGTAGGATATTAGTCCCGCTAATACGGTTACCTTGTTATTCAGGTCACTTTTGTCCAGTCCCAATGGTGACCTTAATAGGGAGGTTCCACATATTTATATTACTCATCCTCAGCCTCTGTAATCAGGGTTCGGTATGGGAAACACTGGCATGTACTTCCTCCCTTTGACATCTCCCCCTCTCTTTGATATCTCCCCCTCCCTTTGACATCTCCCCCTCCTTTTGACATCTCCCCCTCCCTTTGACATCTCCCCCTCCCTTTGACATCTCCCCCTCCCTTTGACACCTCCCCCTCCCTTTGACATATCCCCCTCCCTTTGATATCCCCATCCCTTTGACATCTCCCCATCCCTTTGACATCTCCCCCTCCCTTTGACATCTCCCAATCCCTTTGACATCTCCCCATCCCTTTGACATCTCCCCCTCCCTTTGATATCTCCCCCTCCCTTTGATATCATCCGATCCCTTTGACATCTCCCCCTCCCTCTGACATCTCCCCCTCCCTTTGACATCTCCCCATCCCTTTGACATCTCCCCATCCCTATCCATACCCACATTCCTTCTGACCACCCAGCCAAGAGCTGGCAAAAATAGATTCAAACTGCATGTGTGGCTTACACCCACTGTGCCACTGTGGCGACCTCTGAAGAGTGGCTCACCAGCAGCTGCTAACACGCGTTAAGTCAGTAACTCCAAATAACTCTCTTTGTGTTTTTAATAAATTGCCAGTGAGTAGATCAGAATGGTGAAATGAGGCGAATGAAGACAGAAAGAGGTGAGTGGTCCTCGGCGGTGGGGAGGAGATGTAACTAGACTGCCCCCAAAGCTGGCATATTGATTTATGTAATTGATACAAGAAGCTATCAGTGTTAGTTTTGTAATACGCTGTAGGGACCTTGTGGCATCTCGGCACTTTGTCTTGTCTTTGTCCAACTGATCTGTGCCTTCAAGCAGGGATAGTGGTCAAATGTATTGATCGCCTGCTTTCACTGCAAGTGGTCAATTGCATGGACCGCACGGATAACAATGTAGACACTGTACTTTCCTTGCAGGCTAGCGTGGTTACTAATGATGAGGCCCATTTGTAACACACACATATTTACATGGCCAGATGTGCATTCCCAAAGCAGACAGTTTCTATAAAACAGGCTGCATAAATAAATATAATATATGAAATACAGGTAGAACAATTATGTTCATTAAATGTATATAATAACCATATATGGATGCCTGTGGCACATGCACACATGCACACATGCATGCATGCAACATCACATACGCCAAACAAAGAAAACAATTACACACAATCAAATAAATATAAATAAGTTTACATAAAAACTATTTACAATAACAAACATAAATCGCTCCCCATTATACAAGTAGATATAAAACAGATTCTAACTTCATGTTTTACGCATGTTTCTTCAAAAATCTAAAAATTGTTATTTACTTATTCACGACTTCCCGGATAAATAAATATTGTGCTGACAGCCTGATGAGGTAACAGTGTTATCTGGTTATCGCTAGTTTAAGTATGAAAAATAAATGTCATGTGTTATGTAAACGAGCTGATGACCAAAGAAGGCAAATAAACATCAGGGAGGTAGATGGGAACCTCCCACAGAGGGAAGAATGTGGGCTAGCACCCAGAATGGGGAAGAAAGGCAATATCAGTTTCCATGTGAGATGCCTCTATACATTAGCAGTACATCTGCTCCAAGACAGCAGGATAAAGTGCTAGTCCCTTCTCTGATACCTACACACAGAGACACAGGTACAGGAAAGTATGTCTGAGAATTGGTTAAATACCTGTAATGTTGCAAGTTACACAACTCTGTGAATTGTGCATCTTTGGTACACAGTTTTGACATCTGCACTGCATAGTTTTGGTATCAGTGTGTCTATAGTACATAATAGTCGGGGAGTTGGCACTATTAAACTGGTCCGAACCTTGTTTTTAATATACTGTATTCTAACAGTATTTTGTCTGCTGATTTCAAATATGTCTGCAGCAAATGCACGACAACTTGAGCATTTTGTAAAATTTGCATTTTAAATATGCTATGTACAAATAAGTAAAGTTGCCCAGCAGGAGGTCATCGCTAGGAGGTCATTGGCACAGTCGAAAATACGAAGTGAAAATAGCTTTTTTGGAAACACAGTTGTTTTACCATAGCTCCACAGAATTGCATGCAATAAAATATATTCCAACGTAAACATATCCATGTACTTTTGAGAACACACAATGATGTAAATCTTAGTCAAAATAATTCGTCTTTCAGTTGAATGTATTCAACTGACTTCGCAATCGTTTGCAACCGTGCGATTATTGAACGGACGTGACTCGAGAATTCGCGGCGTACGACGGCAATCGTCAATTGCCCGGCATCATCACTCGTGCTGCCAAGATACAACGTTCTAATTGTGTTCTAAGCTCGGCGTGTTGACTTCAACAAACATTCGTATATATTCGAGATGGGACTAGCCCAGTGTAAATGTATATTTTCTGATTGAACGTATCTATTATTTGCTGTATTATGATTAGTAGTTATCTGTGGTTTTGAAGTGAGGTATTATTACCCATGAAGTATTCACATATATATATGTGTGTGTGTGTGTGTGTTGTAACAGATTACTGAAATGAGAGTCCGCGAGGACTAGCTTATACTGTGTATTTATATTATGGGAGTTATTCTTAGATAACACTTGGCACCTCTGTATGGTCATGTAGCGGTACAATCCACCTTAGAAAGGAAGTGGAATTTGATAATCGAAAGATTCAGTGTTATTGTTTATTATGTTCTATTAAGATTTGGTTACGGGATTTCTTTATTCTGTTTATTTTGTTAATCGAGATATTTACCAAAAAGGAAGATAACTTGTAATAAAGTTTATTAAATTTTCCTCGTTCTTTGTTGCTTGTTCACGATAACCGTTCTTTCTCATATGCGTTGACCTTGATATATAAGAACCCTACTAGACTGAGCCATCTAGTGTACGGAGACCTCGCTAATCCGTGACAGAGCTCTACAAACAGTTTCAGATCGGGATGCAATATTTAACCGGTCCGAATGCTGTTTTGTGATATAAAGTTGTTTTGTTCCTGCATTCTAACAGTATGTTACCAGCTTATTCCAAATCCAGCCGCAGCCAGACTCAAAACAGTGAGCAGTTTATAAAACAAGCTTTTAAGACTATAAGAGTGCTGCTTCTGATTCTAGCCTTTGTTTACTGCAAAAATTGGTTCAGTCCAAAATACGAAGTGAATGTAGCTTTCGTGGCAATACAGTTGTTTTGGCCAAGTTACACACTACCATGAGTGACAATTCAATTTATTCAAACAAAAATATATAATTTAGTACTTTTGAAAAACAGAACTAAATTAATGTTATTCAGAATAACAAAAAACAGAAAGCCGACACCCTCTGAAAAAATTACATAACCAAGCGACGCAGGAGTATCGAATAAGTTTACCTACATACCGACCTCAAGATAAACTTGACTTAATCTAGTAAAACTGTCTGGAACTCATAAAACACCACAGATGACTATATTAAAAGTTTAGCAAAATTGTTAAAATGGATAAGGGTGAAATTCAAGACAAACTAAGAAAATGTTGCAGAACGACAGACTCAATACAAATGACTGCTCCCAGTCTAAGCGGGCTGAATTTAACACATGAGTGCCCATGCTTCAATAACTCACAAAACTGATCAAGTGACTTACTATTATTTACATAATGTCATATTTCACTAACTCCATGGCTAATATAATTAATGTTTTATGTCGCCTGACGTGGCTCGGTGGCAACATACTCAAAGGGAGCATTTCATGTTTTACTGGTAATTTAGATTTTTCAATTAAAAAATATTCTCATGGTGTATCGTCTGGCTGCCATCAGAATCATTCAGAATCAATAAAAAACGAACTTTTTATTAAAAAAGCAAGGTATACCTCCGTGACTACGAGACTAATACGTTTGTCATAAATAAAAATTAATGAATCAGTCCAGGCAGTCCTATATATTTCTGTCATCAATATGTGTCAGTAAAACACACCTATACTGTAAGTGTCTGTCCTAATTTGTCATGTTATTACTACACTTTATCACCAGTGAATTAGTACTACACACCTTTTTATTCAGTGTGTGAGTACTGCACACCTATATTCAGTGTGTGAGTACTACACACCTTTGTATTAAGTGTGTGAGTACTACACACCTTTGTATTCAGTGTGTGAGTACTACACATCTTTGTATTCAGTGTGTGAGTACTACACACATTTGTATTCAGTCAATGTGAATACTACACATCTTTGTATTCAGACTTTCAGTGTGTGAGTACTACACATCTTTGCATTCAGTCAGTGTGAATAATACACATCTTTGTATTCAGACTTTCAGTGTGTGAATACTACACATCTTTGTATTCAGAGTGTGAGTACTACACATATTTGCATTCAGACACTGTGAATACTACACATCTTTGTATTCAGAGTGTGTACTACACATCTTTGTATTCAGAGTGTGTACTACACATCTTTGTATTCAGAGTGTGTACTAAACATCTTTGTATTTAGAGTGTGTACTACATACCTTTGTATTCAGTGTGTACTACACATATCTGTATTCAGTGTGTGAGTAATACACACCATTTCAATGTGTAAATTGTGATATCGTAACGCTTATTTTAACCACAGTGAACCCACATGACCCCTCGTACTTACGTTAAGAACAGTTCAAGTTGTTGAATGGGGCCCAAGAATGGCCCAAAACTTCACCAACTAGACACACACACACACACCCGTCCAACCCTGTTAGATGTATCATGATCCGACTGTAGACCTCTATAAGGCACTCGAGTTCAAGTATACTACCAAATAATGGCCTATTTCTGCAACTAGATGGGCTATTGATCAACCTGTCCGAAATACTAGATTGAAATGCGCTTCAAGTCACCACAATGGACTGACTGACATTGCCGGTGAGCACAGTGCAGCTGTGTCAAGTTGCAAGGGAACAGTAAATTCATCAAACTTTGAAGTTGATTCCAAGATTGTATGAGCCACCTTTACATCAATAGATTTTAAGGTTCAGCTCATATTGTGGGCAGAATTTCTGTATTTTAATTATCTGAAACTCGCAAGTTCACTGCAACTAGGTGTATCTGTTTTCTAGGGGTAACTATTGGCCATAATTGTACTATTGTGATAGTACTGTGACAGCTACATTACAAATACAACACTTGTTAGAGTGTTGTAACTATTGTGATAGTACTGTGACAGATACATTACAAATACAACACTACCGTTATAGTGTTGTAACTATTGTGATAGTACTGTGACAGCTACATTACAAATACAACACTATTGTTATAGTGTTGTAACTATTGTGATAGTACTGTGACAGTTATAGTGTTGTAACTACATTACAACAAATACAACACTATCGTTATAGTGTTGTAACTATTGTGATAGTACTGTGACAGCTACATTACAAATACAACACTATCATTATAGTGTTGTAACTATTGTGATAGTACTGTGACAGCTACATTACAAATACAACACTACTGTTATAGTGGTGTAACTATTGTGATAGTACGGTGACAGCTACATTACAAATACACTATCGTTATAGTGTTGTAACTATTGTGATAGTACTGTGACAACTACATTACAAATACAACACTATCGTTATAGTGTTGTAACTATTGTGATAGTACTGTGACAACTACATTACAAATACAACACTATCGTTATAGTGTTGTAACTATTGTGATAGTACTGTGACAGCTAAATTACAAATACAACACTATCATTATAGTGTTGTAACTATTGTGATAGTACTATGACAGCTACATTACAAATACAACACTACCGTTATAGTGTTGTAACTATTGTGATAGTACTGTGACAGCTACATTACAAACAAAACACTACCGTTATAGTGTTGTAACTATTGTGATAGTACTGTGACAGCTACATTACAAATACAACACTATTGTTATAGTGTTGTAACTATTGTGATAGTACTGTGACAGCTACATTACAAATACAACACTATTGTTATAGTGTTTTAACTATTGTGATAGTACTGTGACAGCTACATAACAAATACAAACTACTGTTATAGTGTTGTAACTATTGTGATAGTACTGTGACAGCTACATTACAAATACAACACTACTGTTATAGTGTTGTAACTATTGTGATAGTACTGTGACAGCTACATTACAAATACAACACTATTGTGATAGTACTGTGACAGCTACATAACAAATACAACACTACTGTTATAGTGTTGTAACTATTGTGATAGTACTGTGACAACTACATTACAAATACAACACTACCGTTAGTGTTGTAACTATTGTGATAGTACTGTGACAGCTACATTACAAATACAACACTATTGTTATAGTGTTGTAACTATTGTGATAGTACTGTGACAACTACATTACAAATACAACACTACCGTTAGTGTTGTAACTATTGTGATAGTACTGTGACAGCTACATTATAAATACAACACTATCATTATAGTGTTGTAACTATAGTGATAGTACTGTGACAGCTACATTACAAATACAACACTATTGTTAGTGTTGTAACTATTGTGATAGTACTGTGACAGCTATATTAGAAATACAACACTACCGTTATAGTGTTGTAACTATTGTGATAGTACTGTGACAGCTACATTACAAATACAACACTATCGTTATAGTGTTGTAACTATTGTGATAGTACTGTGACAGCTACATTACAACTACAACACTATCGTTATAGTGTTGTAACTATTGTGATAGTACTGTGACAGCTACATTACAAATACAACACTATCGTTATAGTGTTGTAACTATTGTGATAGTACTGTGACAGCTACATTACAAATACAACACTATCGTTAGTGTTGTAACTATTGTGATAGTACTGTGACAGCTACATTTCAAATACAACACTACCATTAGTGTTGTAACTATCGTGATAGTACTGTGACAACTACATTACAAATACAACACTACCGTTATAGTGTTGTAACTATTGTGATAGTATTGTGACAGCTACATTACAAATACAACACTATTGTTATAGTGTTGTAACTATTGTGATAGTACTGTGACAGCTACATTACAAATACAACACTATTGTTATAGTGTTGTAACTATTGTGATAGTACTGTGACAGCTACATTACAAATACAACACTATTGTTATAATGTTGTAGCTATTGTGATAGTACTGTGACAGCTACATTACAAATACAACACTATTGTTATAGTGTTGTAACTATTGTGATAGTACTGTGACAGCTACATTACAAATACAACACTATCGTTATAGTGTTGTAACTATTGTGATAGTACTGTGACAACTACATTACAAATACAACACTACCGTTATAGTGTTGTAACTATGGTGATAGTACTGTGACAGCTACATTACAAATACAACACTTTTGTTATAGTATTGTAACTATTGTGATAGTACTGTGACAGCTACATTACAAATACAACACTATTGTTATAGTGTTGTAACTATTGTGATAGTACTGTGACAACTACATTACAAATACAACACTACCGTTATAGTGTTGTAACTATTGTGATAGTACTGTGACAGCTACATTACAAATACAACACCATTGTTACAGTGTTGTAACTATTGTGATAGTACTGTGACAGCTACATTACAAATACAACACTATTGTTATAGTGTTTTAACTATTGTGATAGTACTGTGACAGCTACATAACAAATACAACACTACTGTTATAGTGTTGTAACTATTGTGATAGTACTGTGACAGCTACATTACAAATACAACACTACTGTTATAGTGTTGTAACTATTGTGATAGTACTGTGACAGCTACATTACAAATACAACACTATTGTGATAGTACTGTGACAGCTACATAACAAATACAACACTACTGTTATAGTGTTGTAACTATTGTGATAGTACTGTGACAACTACATTACAAATACAACACTACCGTTAGTGTTGTAACTATTGTGATAGTACTGTGACAGCTACATTACAAATACAACACTATTGTTATAGTGTTGTAACTATTGTGATAGTACTGTGACAACTACATTACAAATACAACACTACCGTTAGTGTTGTAACTATTGTGATAGTACTGTGACAGCTACATTATAAATACAACACTATCATTATAGTGTTGTAACTATAGTGATAGTACTGTGACAGCTACATTACAAATACAACACTATTGTTAGTGTTGTAACTATTGTGATAGTACTGTGACAGCTATATTAGAAATACAACACTACCGTTATAGTGTTGTAACTATTGTGATAGTACTGTGACAGCTACATTACAAATACAACACTATCGTTATAGTGTTGTAACTATTGTGATAGTACTGTGACAGCTACATTACAAATACAACACTATCGTTATAGTGTTGTAACTATTGTGATAGTACTGTGACAGCTACATTACAAATACAACACTATCGTTATAGTGTTGTAACTATTGTGATAGTACTGTGACAGCTACATTACAAATACAACACTATCGTTAGTGTTGTAACTATTGTGATAGTACTGTGACAGCTACATTTCAAATACAACACTACCATTAGTGTTGTAACTATCGTGATAGTACTGTGACAACTACATTACAAATACAACACTACCGTTATAGTGTTGTAACTATTGTGATAGTATTGTGACAGCTACATTAAAAATACAACACTATTGTTATAGTGTTGTAACTATTGTGATTGTACTGTGACAGCTACATTACAAATACAACACTATTGTTATAGTGTTGTAACTATTGTGATAGTACTGTGACAGCTACATTACAAATACAACACTATTGTTATAATGTTGTAGCTATTGTGATAGTACTGTGACAGCTACATTACAAATACAACACTATTGTTATAGTGTTGTAACTATTGTGATAGTACTGTGACAGCTACATTACAAATACAACACTATCGTTATAGTGTTGTAACTATTGTGATAGTACTGACAGCTACATTACAAATACAACACTTTTGTTATAGTATTGTAACTATTGTGATAGTACTGTGACAGCTACATTACAAATACAACACTTTTGTTATAGTATTGTAACTATTGTGATAGTACTGTGACAGCTACATTACAAATACAACACTATCATATAGTGTTGTAACTATTGTGATAGTACTGTGACAACTACATTACAAATACAACACTACCGTTATAGTGTTGTAACTATTGTGATAGTACTGTGACAGCTACATTACAAATACAACACTATTGTTATAGTGTTGTAACTATTGTGATAGTACTGTGACAGCTACATTACAAATACAACACTATTCCTACAGTGTTGTAACTATTGTGATAGTACTGTGACAGCTACATTACAAATACAACACTATTGTTATAGTGTTGTAACTATTGTGATAGTACTGTGGCAACTACATTACAAATACAACACTATTGTTATAGTGTTGTAACTATTGTGATAGTACTGTGACAGCTACATAACAAATACAACACTACTGTTATAGTGTTGTAACTATTGTGATAGTACTGTGACAGCTACATTACAAATACAACACTACTGTTATAGTGTTGTAACTATTGTGATAGTACTGTGACAACTACATTACAAATACAACACTACCGTTAGTGTTGTAACTATTGTGATAGTACTGTGACAACTACATTACAAATACAACACTACCGTTATAGTGTTGTAACTATTGTGATAGTACTGTGACAGCTACATTACAAATACAACACTATCATTATAGTGTTTTAACTATAGTGATAGTACTGTGACAGCTACATTACAAATACAACACTATTGTTATAGTGTTGTAACTATTGTGATAGTACTGTGACAGCTACATTACAAATACAACACTACCATTAGTGTTGTAACTATCGTGATAGTACTGTGACAGCTACATTACAAATACAACACTACCGTTATAGTGTTGTAACTATCGTGATAGTATTGCAATTGTCATGGAACAGCAAACACACAGGAAATGCAGTCCTAAATTATAATTGACGTGTGATGCCATTATGTGGTCTTAGAGGCAGTTGATTCAAAATGATGTATCCGTGAACAACGTTACTTTTGACAACTGTTGATGTTACTATTAGGTTGGTAAACAAATAGAATTACAAATTATATTAAAAATGCCTGTTTACAAACACTATTTTGTGTGACACGTAGCATTACTAATATGTGTTAGCCAGTTACTGTTACGATCTATAGTTCACTGAACTACTGACAATGACTACCAGCAGTTAAACTTAATACTGACAGTACACTATCGTCATATCGACTATCAAGATGCATTGATAATTTGATGCATTTTTACACCTCTACAATTAACCAATAAAAAGCCTGAACAATAACATGTGTTGTTCATTTCCCTTTAAAACTTCAACACTGGAAGAATTCTAATCAACATATTTTGGAATCATTGTGTTGCAATCATTGTGTTGTGATGCATCAAATACTCTGTAACAGGTACCAGTTTATCCAACTACATCAGTAAATGCAACATATGTCTAAAATGAGCAACTATTTTGTATTCATCTGAGCCTAGCCTACTCACTGTAGGCCCCACCCTGTCTCCGTAGCACTGTGGTGATGCATGAAACACTTTCTAAGAATGCGAGCAAATGATGATGGAAGAAAAGGAATGACCCCCACAGGATATAAAGACACCTTCACCAGGGATCTGGAGACTGCCTATATATGAAGCACATTTGCATGTTCTAAAGTTTTGACCTCAAGCAGCTTTCTTAAAGTTGCGTTCTCTGATCGTCCATCTTTTAAACACAAACTTCCAGTGATTCAACATGCTCATTACACTATATATTACTTTTCTTATCTCCATAAACTTTGTTCACATAAAATGTGCAATTTTAAGAAAAAATGGTGCAAATGTCCAAAAATGATATCCACATGCCATACAGTCATCATTCCGCTAACTGGACCGGGCGACTGGTCATTTTTGCAAAATGATAATTTATTGAATAACATCAAATGCAAGTAACATATGAGTGCAAGTACGATCAAATAAGTAAATATTGTTCATGCTGTACATGTTTTCTTAAAAACAGTTAAAAATGGTACTAGTTTAACTCGGAATGCAACTTTAAACACCAACAATGGCTAATATAGCCATGTGCTTTCATTTGACGTATCGTGAATATTTATAACTTAACAGTTTACGACCCAGCAGAGATCTGCATCCCCCCAGTGAATCTACCCAAAGAAATAGAACTGAACATTGGCCCAGCAGCCACATGAAGTGGGCAGACAGCTTCACACACTGATTTTATATTCCAAGATGTAGTTTGTATTCAGCCAGTGTATTTTGGCAACTTTTTTACAGGATGATTTATCAGGTTGTCAGATTCCCATTAAATTATTCAATTTGTGATGGTAAATACGCTAGAAAGAAAATATTGAAACTTGCTTGAATTACAACATATTTAATTTAGGTCTATGTAGTTTAAGTACCTTTAATAGTAGTACCTTGTCATTTATTGAACAATCACACCTGAGTCTGATGGGCATGGACAATATAATTCTAAACAAGTTAGCATCACACAACATAGAATAAAAATTACACATTTGCATTACAAAATAGTTAGTATTTAAACAAACATTCAACGATTAATTTATAACCTCTCCAGCCATAAAGAAATTGCTTTCATTTCAATTAAATACATTGGAACCTCCCTATTAAGGTCAACCTTCAGACTAGTGACCTGAATAGAAGGTGATTATATTAGCAGAATTAATATTGTATACTTTACAATTTGGGGACTGTAACTGTGAAGTGACTGCATTACCATTTTCTAGCATAAATAATTCCTCCCTCACCCCACCCCCACCCCACACCACCCCCATGTACCCTGGTTACCAGACAGTACATGTCAAAGATGCCACTGCTCTGAACTACGGTGTAAAAACAAGTAATGACGAGCACAACAGTTGCCATACCTTAGCAACTACAAAAACAGCATATTCCGTTGCCATGGCGATCCACAAGGAGTCGATCTGGTGGCTTTATAACCAGCGTTAGAAGCCAGCCTTGTTAATACTGCCTGTCTGTCTGCCCTCAAGCACAGGTTGTTCAACTGTTTACTCAGTAAATACACAGTCAGCAAATGTTAAACTATGTCGGTGTGTAATAAAAAAAATATGGATATGTTGAAGTATATCCATTCTACAAAAAATTATAAAAACGTAAATGATAATGATTTTTTGTGATCCTGCCAGTGTGAGATTGTAAATGGATTCCTTTGGTGCATAAACCCAGGGGCCCACTTAACACATTGCTATCCCTGTGTGTCCATAAACCCAGGGGCCCACTTAACACACTGCTATCCCTGTGTGTCCATAAACCATCGGATTCCAATTGCAGTTACAAATACAATTCCCTACCTGCACCTCGAAAATAAAACGTTTTTTCTCTCCAAGGTCTGGGAAATAAACTAAATCCTAGTAGGCTAGTACCCGTAATATATTAAATGTTTGCATATTTTGAGCACGTTCAGCTGCTCACACATCAGGATGACTCGTGGTTTATAAGTATTACCCGCATCATTTTGAAGTCACACTTTGCAGGAAAATGCCTGAATTTTGTCCTCAAAATTACAGAAATATCATCCCAGGACCCAACAGTGAGAGAACATGTGTTACTGGCTGAGGGAAATACTAGATTGGACAGCCTTATGGGAAGAAACTCAACACAATCCCTGCAATTGTGTAAAATAACACAATTTGCCTACATGCAACAGTTGACGCTGGGCGTACACTGCTAAACTTTTGTTGCGAGTTGTCTGTTTGATCAACTTAAAGTTGATGAGTCGTGGAATCTACAATGGCCAGCAACTCAACAAAACTCAAGTCGCGTGTTGATCTGACTGGTACAACAGTTGCTGAACTGATTCATCATTCAGAAATTGAATCACAGCAACAAAAGTTGGGTAATATACGATGGTGTTAAACAAGACGTTGTCACTGCTTGTTGATCAAACAAACGACTCGCAACAAAAGTTTTGCAGTGAACATACAGCATTGGGCAGCATGATGTAGAATGCACTGAAGACTCAAGATGCCTTAATTTTGATCCATAGTATAACAACAAATTTGAAATGATACATACATGTGAAAACATAAACATAATCTAGCGGTAATTAACAAATACTGAAACAAGTAACACTTACCAAAGCACTTTCTTTGATCAAGAGATCTTTGAGAACCACATCACCTGCAAAATTGAAACCAGTTGTACCACACTTGCAAATGGATGTCAGATTTGCTTTAGATGGTCCAAAGTCACACACACATATATATATATATAGTGTATATACAAACAAAATATATGTACAAAACAGTGGAACCTTGCTTGTCCCATAGGTCTTGTCTGACATCCCTGCAGATGCACTTTGCACTTTCGGCTCTTGCCTTTTAGCTTGTAAGTTTACCCAGGGAAAGAGAGCAGAGGCAGAACAACATCAAGGACGCAGGAGAAGGGGAAGGCAATGGCTGAAATGGGAGGATTGTGTGAGGAGGGACATGAGAAGAACAGGGAGGATGAAAGATGGCTAGAGGGGGATGCTGACAGCAAGTTATAGAGAGAAAGAACACAGTGAGTGGTTCAACGTATTCACCCTCACCCCTGTGCAGGGAACAAGAGGAAGAACAGTTAGGCAGATTACGCAAAAGGCACTGTAAGTAGAACACAAGAGTCAGCATTGGCAACTCACACTTATAAATTTACAATAGCAAGATTTACAAAGGATTTTACACTGACACTACACTTAGAACATTGACATTTTGACAACTTGAAAAGGGGATGTCACTGTTCAATTATATATAATAACAAGATTAAGTTACCTTAAATAAACTTTTACATTAACTTCTATTGTTTTACACTGTATTACTTAATTAACACATGAATTGTAATTAGTAATAACAACAAACTGATCATTAACAATTCCAAAACTCATAAATGAAGTGTCTTTCATTAAGTTTCAAATAAATTGTTTTCAATTGGCCAATTGATGAGCAAAATCTTTTGAACAGATGATTTAGTGAATATGTATACCACAAGTTGGCAGAAATGCTTCATTTTATCAGTTTTTACCCTGCTGTGGGTCTTCTCTAGATGAAAGTATTATCATATATATACAGCTGTATATATATATGTGAAATTTCTTTCAGGCCATTAATCCACACTGTCATTCATCAAGCAGAATTCAACAAATACCTTAAGATTTACACAAGTCTCAACAAATTCCTTATGCTACAGAATAAAAAATTAATAGGAAAGTTAACTACCATAGATAATAAATCATACTGTTTAAATAAGGTTGTTTCAAAATTCTACAAAAAAATTAAAATGTCAACAACATATTACCTAACAATGATTCACTCATCTGCATCATAGAAAATGGCTGTAAATCATTAAACCAAGTTGTATTTAGTACAATGATTTTCACTTTCCAGTAAGAGTATAAAACTCACAATTTGCAGACCTATTTGTTACTGGTTTACTTAAAATCACACTATAACTGGAAATTTAGCAAATCTTTGTCAAAACTTTTTAAAATAAAATACTATTTATCTCAACAAATCATAATTATACATTACTTTCTAGAAGTATCCCACAATTCCATATTGTAGCATTGTTGATAAGAGATTGGAACAAGTGTTGTCTTCAAGGTACACCACTGTATTTTTCTGGAGCACAGTATTTATTTAACACAAAATCAGTACTTCGTTTTACGTATCACGTATATAATGCATATATATGGCTTAATAAATTATAATATTTAAGACAAATTTAGAGAAGACACCAAAGATCTCTGAGAAACACCTTGGAGACAATCAGACAGATGCGAGCCCAATTAACAGGTGCCTGTTCCAGAGGTAAAGAACTTTAGTGGTGAGAACCGGTGAAATGTAGTAATTATTTTACTATTATAAACTTTCAATACAATTATTCAGTAATCAACATGTTAGCAGCATACATTGTGCCGAAACAAGATTCTCTCTTAATTTTGTATACGTATATATATATATATGTTTTTAATATAATCTTATGATCAAATAAATTATTCTGATTCCGGTAAAGACGAACCTTGCAAATTAAGGTCACCCTAGGAACTGGACAAGTGACCTGAATATTGAGGTGACCATATTAGTGGGACTAATTTCCTATACTTTACTGTTACAAAAATATTTTTGACTGTCCCAGTGACCTTAATTGCAAGGTGGCTGTATTACTGACTGTAACCTATTGTACTTGGCAAACAAAGCATGGTCGGGGGAAATTGGGAGAACATTCTAAATTACTTGTCTGAATTTGGGATAACAGTTGTCAGACTGGGACAAGTACAGACCAGACATCAATGGAGATGTATCAGGAACCACTGCCAATGGACTCTCCCCCAGACCATTAGAGTAAGACCAGATTAGGGTGTCCACCAGATTACACTGATTAGATTCAAAGGTAACTGTTCCCTAGTGGAATCAGTCCATGGCCTTATATCAAATGGCAGTAAGCCAGTAACAGTGTAATCTCCATGACTGGTGTCTGGGGACACTTTAATCTTACTAAAGTACTGTTGTGGTAGAAAGAACATGTCACAACTGTTTTCTTTTTCCTTGAAATGACATGTCATTTTAATGGCCAACATGCCTATCTGTTATTTTTTACCAGGGAGAAAATAGTTGATGCATTCAAGCGACACAATTAACTGGTTGAAATTTTGGCTCTTTGCAATAATATGACATAGTGGGAAGTAGATTTGAAAGTAATTTGTTGCTGGAACAAACAGTGTTTGTTTCACCAGAGCTCATATTTGGAAAAAATTGTCAGTATCGATGGCAGCTATATAAATGTATACTTCTTGCTGAGATTCAAAGACCAACATTTATATATATATATATATGATTTTATTTAAACTTGGACTACATTGCCATCAAAATAATATATTTTCATGATTATGTATGTATCAACTAGTCACTGGAAACAGAAATTATCGCCAGTGAGTTCTGGTCAGAGTTCTTCATTGATTGCGGAAATCCTTGTTATGTACTGATTGGGCTATGCACACTCTTTAATTAATACCACTCAAATCTGTTACTTCCCTAGAATTACTTGGATGCCACTGATACAACACAATTGCCTAGAAAACACCGGTAGGAATTACCAGTTGCTATAGAAACAGCCATACTGGTGAGTAACTAATTTATGCTAGTCACCATGCAAAGACTTGCACTGTTGTGATGAATATATATATATGGCACTGTCTTCAATACTAATGCAGGGTGTGGTCTCCCACCAGCTGCAGATTATCATCCATCTCTAGTCTTAGTGTCAAGTCAATGGATGAGGTTGTTATCATGTTCTAATCATTGTCACATGACAATAGTTCCAGGAAAATTTCAGCAGAAAATCTTTCCAGAACAGGAGTAGAGACACATAAACCTTTTTTACACCATAATATCCATAGTAGCAAATCCCATGGAAAAACAAAGAATTAGTGGAGAAACACATGTCTGAACTCTGGTTTCTGGGGGCCAGCTCAAAGTGCATAACAACCCTACCCAATAGCCACCCCCATGGTAGATGTCAGAGTACTCTAACTCAACTAGGGACACAACATCACAGTCAAAGACACTATGTACAGTGTTGCACAGAGAAGCCGTTTTTTTATGTTTGTTGTTTTGGGAGCCTCAATGATGGGTGCAGTTGGTGGCCTGACGAGGGTGCAGTTGGAGGCCTGACGAGGGTGCAGTTGGTGGCCTGACGAGGGTGCAGTTGGAGGCCTGACGAGGGTGCAGTTGGAAGTCTCAGGTCTGACGAGTGTGCAGTTGGAGGTCTGACGAGGGTGCAGTTGGAGGGTTTTGGGAGCTTGAAAGGGGAGGATGTTATTGATTTTTGGACCCACATCAACACCAGCCTTACCAGAGACTACAGGTAGACAGATGAAAACAACAATTTACAATTATTTAGTTCTCACGAGAAGGTTACGGAAAGAGTGTTCAACACAAGAACAGCAGACCACTTCATCAACATTCTTATGAGCTCATATTTTAAAGATTTTTTTTTAAGATTTTGCTCTTTAAAGTTGAGTTCACTCCTTAACAGTGACCTTGTATACTGATGACTCTCAACACCAGGAGGCGCCACCAGGACACTTTCAGTGGTGTGTCACGGAACTAGTATCATCGTTCATAGGGCAGCAGTTTTTTGCATTTTGAAAGGGCTCCTTCAATTTAATAATGGATTCTGTTTTATGATGGAGTTTTGGGACATTTTCTGTTGCTGCACCAACTCTCTGGAATATCCTCCCTCTTAGTGTTAGATCAATTTTGCCGTCATTTAAAAACTTACCTTCATAACCTTGGGTATCCACCTTAGCTCCCTGGCATACCGATCCATCTGTTGATGACTTTAATATGGCTTATCGATTCCGATACTGACTAACCCTTTTGTATCAATGCGCCTCTGAGCGTGGTTTCCGAGGATTTAGACACAAAAGAAGTTACCATATTATTAATATTATGAGCTCAGTATTATCTAAGCGAAATGGTCCTTTCTTCACTCAGAACACCCATAACCAGATGACTGATGATGTAACTCAGTAGCCATAGAAGAGACACTCTCTTGGAGTAACTGCCAGTACCAAACAGTACTATTTTAAAACTGACCTTTTGCCATTTCATGCTCTGCTACAATTTGCTATGCGCCAGTGTGTGCAAGTGTTAACAGTCAGACCAGACCTATCACTGATTCACTATGCCATTCTCTAGCCTTACTGATGCCTCAAGCAGTAAGTTTGCCAGTGTTCATGGTTTCTTCTGTGGATCTTACTATTTCTCCTGGTCTTCTCTAATTACAAATTTACCAATGTAAAATGCTAATACAGCTGTATTAATAAATCATTATAAATGGTATCAAGATTTGATAATTGCATGCCACCAAAATCATACGATACAGTGGCAAAGTAGCACAAATACAGTCGCGTCCCGTTATAACGTGGATTCGGTTATAACGCGATCGGTCGTGGACCCCGAATTTCTGCTGCCAGGGGAAAAATGGGCGCTATGACAAACTATATTGTCATACTGTCAATTGTTTTGTGTGAAGTTTTCCCCGTCTTTGTCCACGACATGTGTATATTGAAAGACTAGTTGGCAGACAATAAATTTAACGTTGACGTACAACTGCAACGAATCAAGTGTGAGGCTATCAAAGGTAGGCCTATAAGTTTCTTTGACTATAATTATGGTCAATTTTAACTTTAGGAATAGTAAATGTGGAGCATGGTATTGTTTGTTTTGCACCGACATCAAACGAATCGTTTCCAATCTGCTAGTCATGCTCATGGCTTCTGTGGATCACGATTTTGCCTGGTTTCGGCACCGGGCCGCTTGTAAAGTGCAATTGAAATTCACAAATACGCCTTGCTTAAGAATGGGTTAAATATGTTTTAATACAGCTTAGTAGGCAAGATCAGTAAGATAACATTGCGTAACAAATATTAGCTTTTCCCTGCGATGAACACAAAGCTACTGCCTGTACTGGGGCGCCAAAATATTAATTCGTCAACCGCATATGAATCGTAATATTGTTCGGCACGGTAAATATGCTTTCTAAATTGGTATTTTGATAAATTATTGATTGAAAGACGAAGTTAAGACAATTGTGAGCGTACTCATAGCTTTAAATCCTTAATCAACTCTAACAAAAGAGTTTGTCAAATCATTTGCGTATTCGGCTGCTGAGTGCCAGGTCATTATTTTAGATCTTACGTCAGCGGTACCATTCAGTTGACCATGACTTGTTGGTCCGTTGTTTATTTAAAAACGGTACACAATTCATGAATTATATTTAGTTCAACATTCAAGTGTTCAACAGTGTATGACATTTAAACAGAATACACATTGACGTTGGTTGGCAGTTTACTAAGCTTTATAAACTGCGTATAGATTGCGTGACATGCACACTTTGGCTTCGATGGCGTTCTTCGTGCAGCAGTGGTGTCGGTTGTCGTCGTAGCGCCCCTGACGGCAGATACGGGAACGCGCCCCGTTTATAACGCGGATTCATTTCGTGGACCCCGACTACCGCGTTATAACAAGGCGCGACTGTAATTGGAAAATGACACATGCCATGTTGAATTACTTGGACTACTCCACCAGATGTCAAGTATGATTGCAGTGCAGAATATAGATATCATAAAGGTACCTTTTATGTCAATTCATTTCACGCACATTTGATTTTAGCAAATTTGTTGAGTATGTTCGGTTTTGTTGTGCGCAACTGGCTTTACCTCTTTATTGTAAAAAGCAGGGATAGATATGTTTCCTGAAGCAGCTAAGAATGTTCTTAATGGTAAGATGATTGTCTTAGTGAATGACACGCTTTTTTAAAGCGAACATGGGATTTTACGCAAATGTTAATGTAAACGTTGACACTACGTGATTGCGTAACTTTAAGAATGCTTCATGTATGTGTAAATAGTATAATAAATCACAAAGAAGGTTCCTAAAACTAAGCTCAATCTTGGTAAGCATTCTTTCTATGTAGCTAGAACAATAAGCCTGAAAGGAACTCCCCATCACTATAAAATAATCTGAAACAATGAACTTCAAGCATAACTTTGCAATTTACCATTACTGTGTTTAGGTCTTTTCTAAGAAACAACTTTTCCAATCATTACATGTATGAAGGACATATCAATTCTTTACAATAATCTCATACCACAGTGTCATGCAAATGCTGCAATCTTTAGTAACATTCATCAGATCATAAAATATTGATAACCCATACCACTGTAAAAAACAAAAAGCAAAGTGGTTCTTGAATAAATGCTTGCTATCAATTAACACTTGTAAGCGGTTTATATTTGCACACCAAGCTTCCAGCAACATTCTGAGACCGCCAGGAAATCTCCATTGTATGGCTAATTGCACTCTCGGAGTCACTGGTAACCAAATTACATAACTCATGTTTAACAACATATTAGCCAAACATATGCTAGAAGTAGAAGCCAGATATGTGGGTCAGTAATCTGTGTAAGTGTAAGTCACATTAAACCCTTTAGGCATGTCATTAAGCCACTAGTTTCTTTAGCTGAATGTTGCTTACAAGTTGTATTAATTAGAAGAAAAACAGGCAAGTCGTGGTAAAACACAAAATAAGTTGGTTAACACTAATATTAATATATTTATAAATATATTTGTGCACAAGGACTTGGCTGTAACAGTGTAAGTAATTGTCCGTATGGATTTCAAGGTTGAAACCCATACGGAATGACAGTAACATCAATGTCAGGTCAAAAATAAGGCTGATGCGCTCCCTTGTCATGTCCATCGTTCTATACGCTTGTGAAACATGGACCCTCTCACCAGATCTACAGAAGAGGATACAAGCCATGGAAATGAGATGCTTTCAGAAGATCTTGCGTATATCACACAAAGATCATGTTACTAACGAAGACGTTCGCAACAAGATCAAACAAGCCATCGGACCTTACGAAGACCTCCTTACAACGGTCAAGAAGCATAAACTGAAGTGGTACGGCCACGATCATCTGGCCTTGCAAAGACCATCTTGCAAGGTGCCGTGAGAGGGGGGAGAAGAAGACGTCGACAGAAAAAGAGATGGGAAGACAACATCAAAGACTGGACAGGACTGGAGTTCGCCGACTCCCAGAGGGCTAGTGAGAACAGGGAAACATGAAGAGAGTTGGTTAAGGAGTCGTCAGTGGTGCTCCAACGATACTTACGGGGGATGGGAAAGTGAAGAATTGTCCATACCAACTAGGTAGCCTACTAGCCTAACAATAACAAATAATCAATACTTATGAAATACAAATAATATTACAATCCATGTTTGTTATGTACAATACGGTATGGTGAAATAACTAGATATTTATTTGCCTAGAGCTGTATTATTATCCCTGTGATCTTTGATCTTTATTCAATTATACTACTCGGTACATCATAATTCTCCACAAGTCTTATGTATTTATAAGTGGGTCCAGGAAATGTTAAATGCTTCACCCAGTCTGTACATAGTGTCCATACAATCAGTTCTGTCTACACTTGGGTAATCTGTCTATATCGTATACGTTTGCTCCATAAATTAGTAAGTGTTCAATACTGTTTGTTACACTCCAGAAAATGTGTCAATAAAGGCGTCTGCTTTGGTGCTTTTAGAACCCACAGTGGATGAATAATGCAATGTTTGACAACACCAGTCTGTAGAAGCAGTTCATTTGTGCAGTATGTCAGTGGTACTGTGTAATATTTGAACAAAAGAATGTTCGACTTATTCTACATCCATTCGTTGAACAGGTAATGGAGATTTTTTCTTAATGTGTATATTACACACTGTTCTCTTGCTAACAGTAAAACAAAATCAAGTAAATCAGCATTTTTTCATCCCAATCTGTGTGTGCGCATATGTGCATGAATGGGTGTCTATACGTTCATGCATAACTATATGCCTGAATCCTGCAGGCACACATGCACAACTGTGCGTATATGACCATATTGTGTGCAACTGTATGTGTGCGTGAATGTGTGCGTGTGTTTGCGCACTTGCATGACCAAGCAAGTAAAAAGTTCCTCCACTTTTATTCAGTTTGTTTCTGCAGACAAACAAGACTTTCTGTTACTGCAGTGTAGACGACAGTTTCAAGACAACAAAATAATAGTTATTTAAACAGTTTAAATAATAGATACAAATAAAACATTATATGCAGATAAATGTCATTTATAAGCAAAAAGGTACCTCCAGTTCAGAACTCCAAGTGTTAAATAACGTGGAGCTAATTAAATACAATACGTCAATAATATAAAATATAATACAGTGATTGCCAGTGACCCCTACAGACACACAGTGGCACTGTTGGCAGTGTTGCAACTGCAATGCCAATGGTGGCCATATTTTCTGTCAAATATTTTAATTTTATGAGAGTTGTGTACTGCAGTTAAACTCCGTAGATGAATAGTGGGTACGTACACCTAGGGTGACCGAGGTGCATGGACAATCGGGTAAATTCTAAGCCGGTTGGTGACGCCTTTTCGATCCGCATCGTCTTTATTTACATTGTGACAGCGGCTTCGACTCTCGAGTTTCGTAATAACTTTAAATAAGCCTCCCTAAGCGGACTAAGGAGCCATACGACCTGTCATTTATAATTATAGTGTCTTAAATACTGTTATTTAGGAATACTGTAGTAATCGAGTTCCTTGTTTACATGAACGGAGAATACCTGAATGACAGTTCCCCTGAGAAAACGAAACAGAGCCAACAAAACATTGAGCTTATGCCAGCATTCAAGATTGTCAACACTCAGAATGGAAGTAGTCGCCGCATGCGTGGGCTGCAACTCACCGCCCCAAAGTCCAAGCTTCAGCTGTGAACGATCCAAGTTTTCAACGAAATCACCGAGGTACCGATTAATCAGATCGGCTACAACCGTTTCGAACACCATGTTTGTTGGAAATAAGACGCTAATGTTTGAAATTCTAATATTTCACTTTGCTATTCACGTACGCTGCCAGACGAGCATCCATCGTCCCAACACAAGCACATGACTGCAATGTTTCGGTGTGTCCGATTGGTCAAATGACGCCACGTGACTAGTGCTAAATTTGGCACAGCCGTCGTCAACTGCCCGAGGCCGAGCCGACTAAAAGCGCTTGGAGTAACAGCAAAGATACTACATTATACATAGTCTTTGGTAACAGTAGCCGTAGCCGTAGGCTACACAGGGTCTACCTGCACTGGTAAATAAGATAAATAACTCGATAAAACGCCTGTTACTGCTCGTATAGAAGAAATGTAATGAGAACGTATTTGACATTATATATTTAAAAAATAAAATAAAAATTATCAGTGAAAGTTTCAAACAATGTTTTTTTAAATGTATTTTCTTATTAAACAGTCTAGACAATTATCACAAGGAAAGTGAGAAAGAAGCCTATGTAAAATGCTAGTACATGGCTGCATGTTTACAATTCTTTAATACAACAATGAAGCACTAATTTAAGAAAGATGATAACAATATTTTAATTAAACCACTTGTTACACGCAGTAGTGAGGCCTAATTACAAACTATTATTAGCGGTAGAGCGTTAGACCTACAGGACACGCCTGTAGGGCTTCGATCGGCTTTACCAATATTGTTTGGGGAGTTGTCTGTCAAAAAGTCAGCCTTTTATAGCTGCAGTAGACCCTCTTAACTAAGGTCACCCTCTGGAATGTGCAAAAGTGTCCGGAATAGCGAGGTAACCGCATTGACGGGACTAATTTCCTATACTTCACTGTTACAAAACTAATTTGGGACTGTCCCAGAGTGACCTTAATTGCGAGGTGGCTGTATTACCGAGGTGACTATAAAGCGAAGTTCTACTGTACTTAGCTCGCACATTTTGCCTGACCAGCGTATTATTGTACCCCTATTTAATTCAGACCCTAGGCCGCTATAGGCCTTATCTATATTATGAACAAGATAAATAGACGTGTCGTCTAACAATCCCGGCGGAAGTGATGGCTAGTCCATGCCGAGTGTTCATGGTGATGTGAGTGGTGTAATAATAGGGTTTGCAGAAAATATGACAACAATCCGAGCACAAATCCTTGCGGAACACCCTGGGATGGGCCGGGCCATACAACGCAGGCGTCGGATGAGTTGCCATTTCAGAGCATTTGAGCTATGTCGACTGGTCAAACAAGAACCGAAACAATCCAGACCAGCGCCAGTAACACCAATTACTCTGTGAGTCTATTCAGCAAAATCCCCTGGACAGCTGTGTCAAATACAGCGATTAGGTCACGCTGTAAATTAGCACAACAACAGAGTCACGACCAACCGCCGACCAGATGTCAAAGTGCACTTAGGCCAATGCCGTTTCGGTTGAGTTGAATTTTCGATAAGCCTATTGAACTCGTCATACAGGTTGTTTGGGTGAATGTTGCTAAACTGACTAGTCTTACCCAAAACAATAATTATTATTTTAGACAAGCATCTGCATTTGCGATGTTTTAATTTGAACAGACCACTGCAATTTAAGCCGAACTGAGCTAATGGTGAAACTTATGGCCGAATGATCAGATATTTATGTACATGTGACGGCGACATTCCGAACAAGATGTTCAACTGTAGGCCTACCACGAGCCGGTCGGGTCTACGTAGACACCACGACACTGGTATACTATGCGAAGGAATCATGTGACGTGTTGCCAGCTCATTCACAACACCAGCCTCCCCCACGGTGTTGTCTTCTTCGTCGTATTCTTTTCTTGATCTTCTCTATCATTGCTGCTGCTGCTGCTGCTGTAGCTGTTGCTTCTGCTGCTGCTTCTGCTGCTGTTGTTGTTGCTGCTGCTGTTGTAGTTGCTGTTGATATCGTTGCTATTGTTGCTGCAGTTGCTGATATTGTTGTTGTTATTGTTGTTGTTGCTGCTGCTGTTGCTGTTGTTGTTGTTATTTTGTTGCTGCTGCTGTTTTGTTGTTGTTATTGTTGCTGCCGTTGTTGCTGCTGTTGTGTTGTTGCTGTTGTGTTGTTGTTGTTGCTGCTGCTGTTGTTGTTGTTGTTGCTGCTGCTATGTTGTTGTTGTTGCTGCTGCTGTAGTTGTTGTTGTTGCTGCTGCTGCTTCTACTGTTGCTGCATGTATATGCTTCGTCTTCTATTTCTTCTTCGTCGTTGTCATCTGCTGTTGCTTATAATATGTTGGTGTTTTTCGTTTATTTTTATCTTTTAGTTCCTCTTTTTTCTTCTTCTTCCCTTTTTTCGTCTTTTCTTCTTCTTTTCTTCATCTTCTTTTCTTTTTTCTTCCTATTCGTATTCTACTCTAGGTCTTACGTTCATCTCCATCCAATGATCACCTACGTGTATGATCAATGCACCGCCGTGCAGGGCTTCAGGTGGGTTTAGACAGGATTGTTGTAGAGATGCCGCACACATTAATATCTGCAGTCAACTCGGATACTGTATTCTCCAGCGACGCGTTTTTGAGGCCGAGCATCCGATATAGGCAACATAAAAATAAGATAATATACGTAGGTTGTCATATTGCATTACTATTAATTAATTAGCAGCACAATCTGCATGTACAACCTTAATTTGCCAGCATTTATGATCTGCTATTGTGTAATGTACATGTGTAGACCTATATCTACAAGTGCGCCTTTGTTCTCGCGTTGTCGCATGTGCGTCCTCTCCACTCTCAAACGTTTTATTTGCATTCTCAGTCAGATATGGACATCCATTTGTATTATGAATGTAATCCGTTGTATTAGCCCATTACCTAGGCTTCCTCGGCATATATGACTTGTCAACGCTACAAGTAACCATGCTACACGGTTTCGCTTGACGAGGGGTCTTTTGGACGGTTTTCTGGATTAACATTGCGCATTCTGGTAATTCCCTTTTCTCCTGCTGAATTGTTGGCAACAAATATGTATACATTACGTATGACTACAAATCATTATTACATACATAAATTTATTTAAAAAAACGATCATACGTTCTTCCTTAGAGTTTCCTTTATAAACACTTGAAGCCGGTAAGACTTCATATACTATACAGCTAATATATATTGCCGCTATCTTCCTCCACCCTTTTTTAATCATCCTGCGCCTCTCTTGTAAGTTTGTAACCCACTATGATTCCCACTTTAAATGTGAGCAGCCCTTCTTCTTCGACCGCGTTGTTTCACCGCCTCTGCTCTCTTTGCCAGTCTGCATGCCGCTACCTACAACAAGTGTCTCACCATCCATATTATCCGGCTTATTATTTTTTCCGGTAAGTTTACGGAGTTCCAGATTTTCCCATTCAGCTGTTTTTGTGCCTATAGTTTTTCGGTGTTCTTTTGCTGCACCCTTACTACCCCCGACCGCCCATCCTTGGTAATCATTTTGTTCACAAGTCCTCCAACCTGATGTTCAACTCTCCTCTCTGCCGTCCACACCCACACCATTTCGTCTTCCCCATGCTCACCCTCAGTCCTCACTTCTCGAATAACTACTCCAACGCCTCCTTACCACATATACACACTTGTGCTCCCCCTGCTACTGTGGTCAGATCGTCTGCATGCGTTGTCTTCTTTGCAGTGGCGCAGTGGCTAGAGCATCGGACTCTCAGTCGAGAGAACCGGTGTTCGAATCCGGTGCTGCCGTGTTGAACTTTGGGCAAGTTCGTTCACTTTACACCCAGTTCACCCAGCTGTATGAATGAGTACTTGGTTATAGACAGTAGTGGATATTTGTGTATGAATAGTGTTTGCGCATTAATTTCAGCATGGCTGAGTGCTTTCCACAGAAGTCGAGATGGTATTCGATTGAACAGGTCTGCCAGGGAGTAAAGTGTAAAGCACTTTGAGCATTTCTAAAGACCGCTCACTACGCTATATAAGAACTTACTTTTTAACAACATATTTTGTGTTGACTTTCCTTGTGACTAACTTCATCATAATGAACATTTATGGACTGAGTAGGCCCGACACTTCTTTGCATCCAACATGCAAGTGTCAACTGGATACTCACCATCCCATATCAGTTCAGGTCCACAGGCGAACATACTCCCCGCTGAGGCAAAATAGTTCCGATTGAGGAAAAAAGTGTTCCGCTTGAATAAATAGGGGGAGGGGTGCATTTTGTTTTTTTGGAGCCTAATGGTGGGGTGCAGTGGGAGGTTTGAAGGGGTTGGAGTTTTGTTATGCGTCAATGGGGATGCAGCTGGAGGTTTTTTGATATTTGTTGTTTTTGGGAGCCTCAACGATGGGTGCAGTTGGAGGTCTGACGAGGGTGCAGTTGGAGGCTTGACGAGGGTGCAGTTGGAGGCTTGACGAGGGTGCAGTTGGAGGTCTGACGAGGGTGCAGTCGGAGGTCTGACGAGGGTGCAGTTGGAGGTCTGACGAGGGTGCAGTTGGAGGTCTGACGAGGGTGCAGTCGGAGGTCTGACGAGGGTGCAGTTGGAGGTATGACGAGGGTGCAGTTGGAGGCTTGACGAGGGTGCAGTCGGAGGTCTGACGAGGGTGCAGTCGGAGGTCTGACGAGGGTGCAGTTGGAGGTCTGACGAGGGTGCAGTTGGAGGTCTGACGAGGGTGCAGTTGGAGGGTTTTGGAAGCCTGAACGGGGAGGATGTTGTTGATTTTTTGTTGTATGAACGGGAAAAGTGAAGTTGAAGATTTGTGGGGATCATCAAGAGGGGTGCTGTTGGAGGTCTGAAGGGGAGTTTTGGAGAGGTTCAAGGGTTGTTGCAATTGGCGGTTTAAAAGGCAGGGTGCAGGTGGGTGTTTCTGCAAGCCTCCAGCTGGGGATACAATTGGTTGTTTTGTGAGAGCTTCACGTCGACATACATTATACGGGCTTCTATGTCCAACTCCTAATGTTAATTTTGTTCTCTGGTATATAGCTACCATCTTCCCGACACTCATTGTGACATTCCCACGAGTTCCATATATCTGATCTACCAAATGGCGCTGTATTTGGAGAGAAAACAAACCAATAGGATACCGATACTTATTTTGAGTTTTTTTACTTTTTAGTCAGTTGTCAGTCATCCCCCAGGTGATGCCACTGGTCACTGCTGCATGCAATGCCGTAACTGGCGACAGCAGACATTATGGTCATAGGAACGAGCTCAAGTTCCAAACACCGTAGTGGTGATAATGGCTGCCCCTTGTTTGTTGCTCCAAGGGTGGGTGGAAGCTAGCTACAGTTATGTTATTATAAATATCTACCCAGGTCTACTGTTGGTTAGTGACATAAACACGTTGGGTTATTTACCCAACTCCCTTGGGGTTGATATAGACTCACTGGTAATGATCGAAGGTGTCACCAACGACAGTCGTTATGCCTTAATTGACCCGGATGATAAGACTCGAGAATAACCGCACCGTGTTGGGTCTAGATATAACGATAAGACTCGAGATACTAACTCCAACGCGTGAGCCCTATATAGGGTCTAGTTAAAATTGATCTGATCGAGCCACCGTGTGGATAACCAGATTTGCTCTTACGACGGATCTAGTGCCGTATACAAAAATGACAGTGTCGACAACATACAGCCTGACGTGTAAACTGAGAAGTTAACGTGGCCATTTATATACAATCTAGACATCGATAGCTTCGTGGATGACACCATGACATGAACGACGCGCCAATCACGGAGACACGCGTGCGTAGCTCCCGACCCACACGTGCATTCCCTAGTGAAGAAGTCGACTCACGCCTTCTCTTACAACGGTGAGTGGCGGTCTGTCAAATGTTGCCCGTGTCATTCTTGTATATAGTTTGTTTTTAACATCATGCAGTGTAACAAGTAGGCATTAGGTACAGAGTGTTATGGATGAGTAACTCTGCCTAACTTCTACTGCTCGCTAGCTGTGACACGTAGTGTTAGCGTATTTGTTTCAGTGATGTTGATGTTGTGATTGACGTTGATGCAGGTTAATTTAAACTAATACCGTGTGTGTTTGCGTTCGTGTGTGCGTTCGTGTGTGTGTGGTGCGTGTGTGTGCATGTGGATGTATAAGAGAGTTAGTGTATGTGTACAAGCATGCGTGCATGTGATGTATGTGCATTTTATGTGAGTGCGGCCGCGAACATTTTAGCCTATAACATACCAAAAAACCATGTATAGGCGCAGTGTATATATCATTATCAAAGTCCTAGAAAATGCATTGGTATAACCGGAAGAAAACACTCTTCCATCATTGCTATGATGTCTGTGTATGCCACTTTGGTCGTGTAGGACTGCACGTGAGTTAGCAGTATGATGGCCTCTCTTCTGTGCGTCTTGTTGCTCGGCTGGATGTGTGTGGTCACCGGTCACGATGACCATCACCACGCGTCATTTGTCATTAACCTCGACGCTGAACCAGTCAACGAACTACGGAATTCAGTATTCATCCGTAATGCCGAGTAAGTACGTACTATTTTTGCAATAGCCCCGATTCAGCTTGTGTCTCCCCATCTGCTCTTTGGCTAGGGATGCTGGTAGAATGGTAGGTACAGCACGTGCACTAGGCAGGGCTCATCGCCTGTACCGTAGTCGTAGGTAAATTACAGTAATATAGGCAACGATCCAGCTACCCTGGGAAGCTACACGTTTGAGCCAACTTGAAAAGTTATCAAAATGACACAAACAAATCAGTAAGCAAAACATGAAGATATACAATGCAGTGAATAAGCGCGTAGGTTTCCAAGATAGCTGTATCCTCGCCTATGCTGCGATAATGTCCCCCATTGCTACAGTATGGACGAGGGTCCTCGCCTGCAGGTGCACCATAGGCCTACGTACAAAGGGTGCATTTCATCACATGCGAGTCAAAAAAAATTATTTCGCACAATTATCCACGAGGTGGCACCACTGAACGACGAACTTTGCCTGCGCCTACAAAATCTGACGAAACCCTGGTTACCCTCCAGGTGGTGACACCGAGCAACATGGTTGTCATCTCATAAATGTCGGCGCCACTCACTCGGCACGAAACTGACACACTATACATTTTATTGCTGCGTGGACAGTGGAATGGTCAGAGGGATACTGGTCATAGAAATTCGAGTAATCTCCAACGTAGCATTGCTTTAAATGGTAACGAATATTTGACAGACCAATAAGTCATCCAATAAAAATTATATAGGGCCTATTTCACATCTACAGTAGGCCTTACAGGTAAATTGGTCTGCCGAGTTTAACTCCCATAAAGCAACTTCTTTTGTCATGCCGTAAAACAGGCATATTTTTTATTCCATCGACAATTCATGTATTTTCACAAATATGCAGTTATTAACCATGTTTTAGTGATTTTTTTATATAACGAAGAGGTTTAATTGTTTGCTGTAATATTTACATTCTGTGTGGCAATATCCCGTAAACTAATTCGCACATGATGCTGTATATCTATCTGTTTGTCGTTGTTGCAGTCATATCAGCGAACATCTGAAAAACAAAATAAAGTTTGACCCGGACAGAGCGACACCACAGGAACTGGACTTCCATTTCTTCAAGTGAGTTGCGGCGTTGTGCAATTACATTCTCTATGGTGTGCGTGCCGCGGTAGTTGAACCGGCGATATAACGTCTGAACCATATATTATGTATAATTATTAGAATAATATTGTAATTAAAGAGTGATTTTTTGTTTGCATTGCTTATAACTGTTTTTGCTTTATTTATGTGCCTCCTAACTGTAATACTAGCGCAGATTGCATTTAGTTGCCTGCCATAATTGTTTGACCCAGCAATCAGGTGGGAACTTAGGCCTACTTGCCAAAACCCTTAGCGTCTTACAATGTAAGATTTATTAAAATAGAAACAAGCAGCTACCAGCGGTTATACATTCACATGAAACGGTTGTTTTCATCACGGATATCCGGCTTTCCGGTAAGCAACCGAAACTGCTAAGTTACTATCAAACTAAACATTATAATGACTGATTTTGCTGGTCTTCGTTTCAATCGGCAATGCCTGACGTTGTTCATTTATACTTGTCTCATTACGGTTAATCTTAATGTCCTTTCCGGTTGTAACCTTAAAATCAAACATCTTACAGTTATTAATGCATTAATCCTCTTTGTACAGTCTGTTTGGTTTCATATCTACCACGAGTATTAACCTACTATGTCAATTGAATTTAATGACCGCGCCGATCATTAGTTCAAAGCCGAACATCCAACACTAATTGTTGACCTCCTCGTTCTCTTTAACCAGCAACTTGGACATGTCCACCGTGAGGATTGCCTTAGTAATCACCTTTTCACAGCAACGATCAACATGCCTGAATGATCTTTACAATATCTGCTCCAAACATATTGACAACATTTCTATCTCGTTGGTTGCTTCAAATACTTTGAACGTGTATAATTACAGTACGTGTATAAGATCGTACTGCGGCGATTGGTGGTTTTCAGATCGCATGATTTCAACTCGGACAATTGGCTGGACGGCCTGGAGCTTTATTTGGCTCTTGACCACGTTTACATGGCTACGGAAGACTCTATTCACACGGACGGCGCATTGTCCGATGGTGAACGTCACGCATCATTGCAAAGACTTCAGCAGCACATTGCCGGTGCGTCTGTTGGGATTATAGACGCATAACACAAGTGCACCTTTGCACATTAACACACGTGTGCGCACCAACACGCATATATGCAATGATTGCATGTACATATGTCTAAATACATATGTCTAAATACATATGTCTAAATACATATGTCTAAATACATATGTCTAAATACATATGTCTAAATACATATCAAAAGAATATGCTACATTAAAGCCATAATGATTTTCGTACAATACACAGTTACCCACCTACCAACCCCTAAACACACGCACACATGCACATACTCACGCACGCACATGCACACGCACGCACGCACGAACACACGCACACACACACACGCGCTAACGTACATACATGTTTGCATCAAATTGTTAACTATTGTTTTCATTTTTGTTTTTCCGCAGTTAAATTATAAAACATCTCACCAGGTTGTACACTTTCTGTGTTTCAGCGACGGTCGACAAAATTCTAGAAGACGACGACATGGATAACAATGGCTACCTGTCCTACTACGAGTTTATCGAGTCTCGTAACCGCGACCACGTGGACCACGTGTGATCTCGCGCGATGTCTATTATAAACTGTGTCATCACAAACTGGAGTTGTGTTATCACTTTTATGTGTCCTTCCGTGATTAATAATAATAATAATAATTATTATTAATTTATTATACAGTTTCACGTCACTATTAAGGACACCCTCGTGTCTGGACGAAGGCGACCTAATTGGTGAGGTGGCCGTATTAGCAAGAGTAATTTCCTATACTTTACTGTTATGGAAACAATTTGGCATTGTCCTTGGGTGACCTTGCTATTTATTGTGGGGTGGTTGTATTAAAGTGACTGCAAAGCGATGTTCGACCGTATTATTATTATTATTTTATAACAATTATGCTAACGGTAATAACATATTCATGATATTAGTATAAATAATGATAGCTAAATAGAAGTGAAAACAGTTCTAGCAACCAATGTAAAGGGTTTTTGTGGACGTAAACGCATCATTTGGCATTGATTCAATGATTCCATCCTAATACTGATAATTATACCATTATACTTAACGAGAGTATACATGACTTGACGCCAAAAATCTAGTCTAGCTGTCTGTTTGTATGTATTTCTGTATGTATGGGTGTGCGTGCGTGAGAGTGTATGTATGTATATATGTATGTATGCATGCCTGTCTATCTGTCTTGCCTGTGTAGCTGTATATCTGTCTGTCTGTCTGTCTGTATGTCTGTATGTATGTATGTCTGTCTGTCTGTCTGTCTGTCTGTCTGTCTGTCTGAATGACTAGTATTATAATCCAGCGATAAGTTGCCACCTGCAGTGTGTGTCCATCCACGGCTGCTACTTGTGTTATACGCTTCAGTGGATTCAATAGAGTGATCGGCAATAGGAATTTGGCTACTAATACTTTATATAGATTTGACCACAATTAATTGTTTATGAGTCACAGGTGCCGTTGTTAGGTTGCAAATGGTGCACGGAGCCTGACAGGTCATTATTTGCACACATTTTTCAGTTGACTAAGGGGTCATCAATAATGTACGTCACATTTGGGGTATGGGGCGTATGGGGCGTATGAGGCGTACGGGCAAGGGTGACGAAGCGTTACATGGGGCAGCGGTCTATCATCTAGATACTAAGTAAATGTCAACAGTAGACGTCTACTCCAACGAAAACCCAACAATGTACCATGTTGTATTACTTTTATACATTAAGATTTTATGTGTAAGTAGTGAATCAATACAAACGTGCCACGAATATAATCATCGTTACAGATGTGTGCATCATTTGTCAAAACGAACGTAATTTTAGCTAGTATAATATACTTGCCAACATTCCCGGAATTTCCGGGTCTACTGGATTTTGGGTGTATCTCCCGGTCTCCCGGGATACAGGCAAATCTCCAAGATTTTCGCTACATCAACACCCCCTGTCTTCGAGACAGCGCGACACAATGGGAAACGTACTGAGATGTGATCAACACCCCCTGTCTCGAGACAGCGCGACACAATGGGAAACGTACTGAGATGTGATCAACACCCCCTGTCTCGAGACAGCGCGACACAATGGGAAACGCTGAACTGAGATATGCTGAACTGCTGAATTTCCGGCAAAAAATCTCCAGAATACCCCCATCTCTTGCGCTGTCAAGGTCCGAGACCGCGCAATATGGGAAACCATGCTGAACCGCTGATGAATCTCATGGAATTAAAAAAAGTTGGCAGGTATGGTGTAAGAAAGCGTGAGGTGGGGGTCTCAACACGTCCACGAAATAGCGTGACGTACTTTATGGATGGTCCCTAATGTGTGGAGTCGCCTTTTTCAGCTTCCACACTAACACATGAATAGCAAATCCCTTGACAGCCGATGCCTTGTGAACAAATTGCCCACGTACAACATTAGGACAAATAATGCGTACCTTCCTATCTACACTACAATGTGGCCATATCGAAATGAATGGCTATGTGGTTGGCGTTCCATAAGCCAGCTTATGACATAACATTATGTAATCAGCGGAAAGCCTTAATGTTGCCAAAGTCGAAAGTTGGCACACGACTATATCGAGGTGAAACAATATTGGCTCACGACGGTGATACAACGTTTAGTTGTTTTTTATGGGTTCGTATTGGATTAGGAATTTAGAACAAACAAACACACACATATCTAACACACACACACACACAACGTTCGCTCGCACGTACGCACACACAATTCATAAACAACCTACACGCAAGCTTGGGCGCACGTTCGCACGTACGCACGCACGCTCGCACGCTCGCACGCACGCACATCACCCACACACAGAGACACACAGAGACACATGTAGAGACACACAGAGACACACAGAGACACACATAGACACACAGAGACACATAGAGACACACAGAGACACGCACACACGCACATGCACACGCACACGCACACGCACACACAAACACACACACACACATACACAAGCTATAAACGAACGTGACTTCGTTATCCAAATAGCCTGAGTCACGTCTGGACAATGGTCAGTCGTAACATTACGTAAGGGATGATCTCAAACCATCGATGTGCACTACTTGTAACTTTTAAGAGAATCTACCCGTGTGCATCTTCATGTTCATAAAAATGTTGCTGTCATAACGGAAATGACAAATGTTCTGCATTGCTAGACAAACTAACTGATGAACACACTTTCCCGCATGAAACCAACTTAGTTGTTTCGAGAGCTCCCCTAATGTGATTTATGTGTACGTGTGATTAAGCACGCGCACCCAAGTACCATGACACACAAGGTTATTTGCAGTAAGAACGCTGTAGTGAAAGTCGGATTGACTATTGACATATCTGACACAAGCGACCGATTCCGTGAAAAATGAAGCTGATCGAGGCGACCAACCTCCATCAACTAATAACCAGAGTTTCCTGGTCTGAGAAGGTGGTCTTCTATTTTTGCCAAGTTTGTTGTGTCTCTGTCCATCCTTCTTTATAACTAACATCCACCCTGCTGAGCCATTTCCTCCAACAGTTATAAACAGTGTAGATAATACAAATAATACGTTTTCTTATGTGACTTTCGGTGGTTGCATTTTAGATGAAAATGGATAAAGAATGACAAAATACACCCTTGATACAAAAAATTCCGCAATCGTAAAAGGAGATCATTTTATTCCACATCAGCCCGCACACAGTTCTTCATAAAATTAAAATAAAAAATAAAAAATTATCAATGAAAAACTACAATAAATAGTTAAGACCGTAGGTTACTGTAATGTATGAAACATTAAACATGTTGGCGAATGATGGAGTCGTGTGGTGTGAAAGCAGGTTTCGAAGGACTCTGGCGAGGAGTCTGTTAAAATAGACTGGACACGTGGATCGAATGGAAGGGAGACGGCTGACGAAGAGAGTAGATGCTTCTAGAGTCGAGGGTAGAAGGTGAATGAATGAATGTTTATTTCCACAATTAACTGGTACATGTGCTTATAACAATACTTTACAATTGTGGAAATGGAGGCAGTTGAATTATTATACTTATTAAACCATCCCTTTTATAACATGCGATACAATAATAACTACCATGTTATAACAATATAAAAAGCATAGGAAGAATAACAATATTTGTACAACACTGTTAGTAGATTTAACGATTTCACGAAATTTGTGTCAGTAATTAATACACACTTAAGAAATATACAAATGTCATGATATAATTACACCATTACAGTAATAATGTGTACTTTTCATAGATTTTATTTCTATATAACTTCTTAGCGGTAGTATTACTGTTAGAGGTCTTTATCATCCAACATGTTCCACAGTCTCACACCATGTATTGTTACACAATTTGCTTTTTTGTTGTTCTTGCAAAAACTTGCCTTATATTTTTACTTTGGCGAGTGATATAGGCTGAGCCCAAGCTTATCTTGAACATATTTTGTAGACTTATAGGTAAACACCTCTTGTGAGCCTTCTACATTATCATAAAGAGGAAGACCATCACTGAGGTGGGAGGATTGCGAGAAGAGAGACTTGGCGGGATTGGGACGAGTGGACACGGGTCGTGGAGACGCAGTGCATAATTAATGACGGCAGAAGGACAACAACAAAATCAAGAATGGACCGATATCGACCCCAATCTCACCTTGACGACAGTGACAAAGAGGACAGCAACAACAACAGCAGCAGCTGCAACAACAACAACAGCGCAGCAGCAGCAACAGCAGCAGCAACAACAACAACAATAATAATAACAACAAAAGTACTTGTATAGCGCCCGATCAATTGAAATTGCTCTCGGGCGCCTTATATACAAACATACATAATATAATAGCATTTTGCATAAAAAGAAATGCTAACTAAGAAATAAGTATGTAACAAAATTTAACATTAAATAAACTTAAATATAGTTACTAAAAAACAATTTTAAAAAGAGAGATCATAAAAAAATGTTAAACAAATACATATACTAAGAGTGTAAGACATTCTTTAAACAAAGCATTTAAATACATTCATTTATACAAGAAGAATAACCTCAAATAAGCTAAGAAATTAATAAAACAAAATATATTTATCTACATAAAGCATATAAAATGTCCTCGTCGGTGAATTATAAAAACGCTTGTTTACAAAGGTGAGCCATCGAAAGTGTTTTAAACACTTGTAATGATGTTGTTGTCCTGAGTGTAGGAGGCAAATTGTTCTATAGAACCGCCGAGCAAACCGCGAAACGGTGATCACCATGAGTGACAATTAATGAGGCCGGTACGAACAAAAGGCGAGGCAGATCGTAGAGTTCTGTTGATGGGGCGGTAGCTAATTAATTCACTTTAGTAGTTGGACGCTAGGCATAATACGTAAACAGCAGCCCTTTGTAGGTCGGTTTCAAAAGAACGGGTAGCCAGTGTAAACGCTGCAACACTTAGGCGAGCGGCACAGTTCTGCACCCTTTGTAGACGTTGCATCACTGTGTGTGGGAGACCATAAAGAAGTGCATTCCCTTAATCTAAGCGGGGTGTCACTAGTGCGTGAACAAGTGTCTTGCATGGTTCTTCTGTCAGATGTGGCCGAATTCGCCCAATGTTTCTAATCTGATAGTAGCAACTTTTCACTGTGTTAGCAATCTGCTGCTCCAGTTTGGTTGCTATCACATAGCACATCCAAACTGCGCACACACGATGAAGGTTGAATTCGATGGCCGGCTACTGTAATGTATACATTGGCAGGCAGACTGTCGCGTTTGTTTGGTGGAGAAAAAACGATCGCCTCGGATTTCTCTGTGTTAAGTTTTAACTGTTTTTTAAACCATGCAGCCACTTCCGACACACAATTCAACCTTAGCCAGTGACGCCACAATTGATTCAACTCGTTCAACCGTGAGGTAGACTTGAATTTCGTCAGCATAACAATGAAGCTCCATGCCGTGTTTAACGACAATATCTCCGATAGGTTTGGTGTACATGCAATACAAGGTAGGGCCCAACACCGACCCTTGTGGGACGCCACACGTCAAGATTGAATCAACCGACTCGGCACAACCCACTGTCACTTTCTGATACCGTTCGCTAATGTATGATTTCAGCCATGCAAACACCTTATCGGTGATACCGAATGAGTGTTCAAGTTCAGTCATCAACAACTCATGATCGAACGCGGACGACAAATCAAGCATCACGAGAATTGTTTTACATTTCCCATCCAGTGTCGTGGCAATGTCATTCTTGACACGGAATAGCGCTGTTTCTTTGGAGTGGCCACGACGGTATACAGACCGAAAAGGGTCGTGCAGAGCATGTTCATCAACGTGCGTGCTAATTTGTTTTGCAACGAAGTTGTCAACCAATTTCGACACAAATGGCAAGTTCGACACTGGCCGATAGTTGCTCAAAATGTCTTTATCCACCGTAGGGTTTTTCAGGAGTGGTTTAACGATTGCATGCTTGAAGTCAGCAGGTACATTTGATTAGGTGAGATACGCGTTTATTGTAGCAGTGAAGTCAGCAGGTACATTTGATGAGGTGATATACGCGTTCATTGTAGCAGTGAAGTCAGCAGGTACATTTGATGAGGTAAGAGACGCGTTTATCGTAGCATTGAAGTCAGCAGGTACATTTGATGAGGTAAGAGACGCGTTTATCGTAGCATTGAAGTCAGCAGGTTCATTTGATGAGGTGAGAGACGCGTTTATCGTAGCAGTGATTAGTGGAACTAACTCATGCGAACATTGTTTAAGCAGCCACGTCGGTACTGGATCTAATTCACATGACTTAACCGGAACGGATGCAACTTATCGTTCAACGTCCGATTCAGTGACTGTCTCAAAGCAGACTAGTGGGACAACACTGGATGTCGTGTCGTTGCTCATAGCAGCCAACGTAACGTCCGAACGACCCTCTCAGTTAGAAACTTTCTAAATAAAGTGATCACCAAAGCGTTGCGCCATGCCCGCCTGACACACATGCGATGGCATTGTCGTTATGCCACTATTGCGCATGAGGTTGCTTGTAATACAAAATAGTTGTTTTTGGTTATTTAAAAATTTGCAGTTGGGAATCTTAGCCGTGTAGTAGTTGTTCTTTGTGTTAACCAGCATGTTGACTGACTGTTGTTGAAGACCACGCATTGAGCGCGATACGCCTGCCGATGTTCATCAAGACGGGTTTGCAGCCACATGCGTTCAGCTCATTTGTTATTTCATGAACCTAGAAATATGCTATCCTATGAACTTTTCTCTGTTGATTTGTACTCATATAGGGTCCTAGAACAAATTGAGCTTGGTTGCCCAAACAGCAACTTTGGGCAACTCTGGTAATTAGCATAAATCCAAGATGGCGACGATATCTTGAAAATTTAACTTTTGAACCATTTGTCCTAGAATAATGTATAATACCTCTTTTAAGGGGTGTTGGGGTGCGTAGAATCCATTTCTGAAATTATTAATATTATTTGTTCAGTTCAAGGTCAAGATCAGATGCTGAAGGTCACGTGAAGGTCAAATTTGACCTCTCGGTGGACAATGAATGGAAACTCCTACTAAATTATATTTTAGTTTATTCATGCACATAAATGGATAATCTTACCATATTTGTTCGTGAGAAAAAACATTAATCAGTCATATTTGAAACACGTAATCACATATGTTACACGTAGTGTATAATGCAAATATTATTATGAACATTAGCATTCATATTTTTTGTGAGGGAAGTTCTTGAATTAAGTAATCATGTACGAAAGTCATTGTAGGGAAGCAACAAGGATTGATATCCATAACTATAGATAAAAGATAGTTTTACCCAATGCTAAGTTATAAGCGTAAGGTTTACGATGTCTTACTAACTGCAGATATCGCCTAATAATCTTCACATTTTATCTACTTCCACTCATCAGCCAGGTAATCCGGATCAGCAAGACCATCCTCAATGTCCTCCTGCTGAAATTAATGTGGCTGATTCGATTGTGCTTGGAGAAAAGATGGAGAGCAAGTACATCGCTAGTCTTCCCAATGGGTTCTACGATCCTATCAGTAGTCCCATCAAGACGATGGACGTTCTAAAAAAGCAAGACAAAGTCAGCGGCGGCAGATGGAGCTTGGGCCTCTGTTCAACTACGAGCTGTGTGCAATACCTCTATCGCTTAGCGACGAGCATGGTTGTTTCCGCAAAGCCAAATCGGGGCTGGTCAAGCGTCTGGGTGTGCCCGAGATCTCGCCAACAGCTGCGGAAATTGTCATCGTGGATGTTCAGCAGCTGGTACTGAGAAAATCATTGTCTTCGACAAGTACCAAGATGTATCTGCCAAGGATCACGAGATAATACGGCGGGCTGGTGAAGTTACCCTCATCTACGAGCTCTCAATCACCAGACTTCTGTCCAAGAGAGATGCAATCATGAAGAGCAAGAACAACAAGCGGAGCTAGGCGAGCGTGTTGTTTACCTTCAGTGCAGGAGAGAATATAACGATGGAGAATCGTGACGATGGTGCGTTTGATCATGATGAGGCGGTCATCACCACGATCTCCTATGCCATTAAGACTGCCAAATCTGACAAAAGCGTGATCCGTGTACTTAGCGACGACACAGACGTGTTTGTCCTACTGTTCTATTGGGTGTATCGGGAGGAGCTGGAGTATAAAGTGGAGATGGAGCGGTGGGAATGGACAGTGCTGGGTATCAATGCCACCTGCGATAACCTAGAGCCACAGTGTCTGCAGGTGCTTGGCATGCACGCCCTCAGAGGGTTCGACACGGCTTCATATCCGTATGCCAAAGGCAAGATCAACGCACTAAACACTTTGCTCACTGGGGACTTCCCAGGTTTGAATGGTGTGCTGGGGGAGGTGGGCAGCACACAGGCGGATCTGATGGAGACGGCGAAAACCTTCATTATCGTTCTGTGTGGTCAGCCACCGGGGACATCCATGGAGTCTGCCGGCTTCGCACTCTTCACCAAGAAGAAGAAACAACTCTCAACGTCAAGGCTCTGCCTCCAACATCCAACAACCTGTTCCTGCACGTGCTGCGGGTTCATCTGCAGGTCATGCTGTGGAAAACGGCAGACCAACAAGCTCCACCCGATGAATCAGCCGATATAACTCACTTCTGGTGGAAGATGGCATCCCCTCTTCTGTCATTGCTCAGGGTGACCTAGGTCCACCACACCTGGGTGATGAGATGCATTGTGAGTGTAGGGAACAGGGCAAGCAGTGCAGAACGGAGGTTTATGGCTGCGACAAAGAACACCTTTCGTGCACGCCATACTGCAACTGCTCTGGGGAAGAGGGCTGCTGTAATCCGTATACTATGACAGAAGAGGCCCAGGGTGGAGACGAGGAGGATGTCGAGATGGAGGATGCTGAGGATGATGATTTTGAGGATGATAGTGTAGAGGATGATGATGTAGATGAGGAGGGTGAAGGCTATGAGTATATTGAGGATGGTCTTGCTGATCCTGATTACCTGGATGATGAGTGGGAGTAGATAAAAGGTGAAGATTATTAGGTAATTTCTGCAGTTTGTAAGATAGCGTAAACCTTACGCTTATAGCATAGCATTATGTAAAACTATCTTTCATATATAATTATGGATATAAATCCTTGTAACATCCCTATAATGACTTTCATACATGATTACTTAATGCAAGAATTTCCCTCACAAAGAAATATGAATGCCATTGTTCATAATTATATTTGCTCTATACCCTACGTGCAACATATGTTACTACGTGTTTCAAATATGATTGATTAATGTTTTTTCTAACGAGGATGAATAAACTAAATTATAATAAGTAGAAGTAGAAGTTTTCATTCATTGTCCACCGAGAGGTCAAATTTGACCTTCTCCTGACCTTCAGCATCTGATCGTGACCGTGAACAGAACAAATAACACCAGAAATGGATTCTACGCACCCCAACAAGAGGTGTTATACATCATTCTACGACAAGTGGTTCAAAAGTACAATTTTCAAGATATCGACCAGTCGCCATCTTGGATTCATGCAAATTACCATAGTTGCCCAAAGTTGCTGTTTGGGCAACCAAGCTGAATTTATTCTAAGACGCCATATGAGTACAAATCAACAAAAAAGTTCACAGGATATAACATTTCTAGGTTGGCTATTGAATATAATATATGACTGTCAATTGGACTATCATCAGTGTACCACAGACAGTCCGGTCGCAATGTTATGGTCGTGTTCCGCAGTAGGGCATGTTTGTCAACAAGCCGACGTAAACCATTGTTGTATGTGGTAACCACGTCACTAACGGATGCGTCACTGTTTATGTCATATAACAAAGAGATACAATGTCACGTTTGAAACCGGGAAGACGTATCTGACGCAATCGCCGAAAAACTATCTCTGTACGCATTCAAACAGGCTTTGTGGCTTTTACACAGAACTTGATGGCCATATGATCACCGGATGGATTGCCATGTGGTCATATAAACACGGGTAATATGCACTGTTGTTTCGACGAAAGATAACTACATTCAGGAGGTGACCTTTATTGTGCGTGGCATCTGTAATTAATTGGTTCAGGCCCCGGACATGGCCGTGCGTCAGGATCTGATATAATGTCAAGATGGTTGTTCAGATCGCCGGTAATAACGATGTTATGCGGGTCCAGCATCACGGTGTCCAAATATGCTGACCACTGCTCGAAGAAAACAGAGTTTTCAATAATAATAACAACAACAATAACAACAGTAATAACAACAACATTAGCAGCAACAACAGCAGCAGCAACAGCAACAACAGCTACAGCAGCAGTAGCAGCAACAACAACAACAGCTACAGCAGCAGCAGCAGCAACAACAACAACAGCTACAGCAGCAGCAACAACAACAACAGCTACAGCAGCAGCAGCAGCAACAACAGCAACAGATACAGCAGCAGTAGCAGCAACAACAACAACAGCTACAGCAGCAGCAACAACAATAACAGCTACAGCAGAAGTAGCAGCAACAACAACAACAGCTACAGCAGATGTAGCAGCAACAACAACAACAGCTACAGCAGCAGCAGCAGCAACAACAACAACAGCTACAGCAGCAGTAGCAGCAACAACAACAGCTACAGCAGCAGCAGCAGCAACAACAGCAACAATAACATCCATAAAAACATAAACCACTTCTGAAAACTATCTTGTACATTGGCTATATGGAACGTCTGGAGCAGTTGAACATAAGAAAGCTTGTTCGTGATTTGTGTAGCCGTAAGTAGGTCGTTCAGCAAAAACGTGGCGGCAGAACCTAGACGGCCAGTGATAAAAAATGAGAAGTGCAGAGATAACTTATCTGCACTTCTCCGGAAACGACAGTTGCTCCGTGATATAATGGTCAAGTTACATACTGTAGCACGAGTACTTACGTACGCTCGCTGGCAGTCCACCAAACAGGCTACATAACAAGATTTAACAATCCAATGCAAGTGAACAATGAAGGCTTGGCCACTGGCAATTACCATAAATTATATGAAGATTATAGACTCATTCGACAATCCTCTGAATCCCAAATTGTGATAATGATATTTTCACAATCGTATTGTCTGTTGTTATGCCTACATACTTGTATTTATCTCTAGTGGCCTAGATACTGACCTCTCGTCATACGTTTCCTGATGTAAGGGATGTATTAAACTGTCCAAATCCCGACATGTTATTTGTAGAGAGGATCTATATATTGTATATGCAGGTCCGTCTCAATTTCTGGAAATTCACAAATATGTGGCTGAATTGTCGTAACGAAGATGTTTGGCCTGTTGAAGATGATCTTATCCTGTTTGCGCCGTTTGTTGGCAGTTCCTCTCAATCCGAGGTCATCTTATCTTCTTACTGGCTTGCAGGCCCTATTTCAACTGGAATACGACGCATTTAAAATAATATAGTACTTTGGCGTTTATCCAAAATATGCTCTAAATGCTGGTCCTTGGAGTACCACTTATCACCTGCAAATGCACTTGTTTGCGGCAAACGTACCCTTTTTGTAATCGAAACCGTCTTTCTGTCTTCATTGAGGCGTTGTGCACAAGGAAGTATGGGGTGGATCCCAAAGACTGATGGGAGATTAATTGGCCACACAAACAGGTGGGAGATGGGAGGTAGAAACCCCCGCCTCACCCCCTCGTTATAAACACCATGTTAAAGTACTTCCACAGAAATAGCAATTAAATTGCAGAGTTCAGCATTCTAAGCAACTTTATCGCTACCCTGACTGACCTACTACAGCATTGCAAGTAGAGTGAGGAAGGGGTTAAAAAGCTTAAATCGTAGACGAGTAAATCGAGGCCAGCCTCACTCAGGATTTTCATGGAAAAAATAGAACAACTCTTACAATTCCCGAAGTATGGTGAAACGGTATCACAAACACGTCAAGGTCTTGTCACATGAGGGCAAATAACAACTAGACATAAACTGGTTTTGCACACAACATACGCGGGCATAAACCGGTCCAAATGACGGGATTCCGCCGTGACACCGATGTCCTTGACCTCCTTGACCAAAGAATGAGTTATCCACTTGACCCACTGAACTAAATCGTTAATCATTTCACAACGGATGTCTTGACCGATGGTTCTTTAATGGGGACGGCGGTTACACCCAGTACAGTCATCAAGTTTTGCAAGCCCTCTTATGACATACGCGTCGGAAAGTGTTCAATATTCGGAGTGCTGACGCTCATACAAACCCTCCAACTGCACCCACTTTGAGGCTCTACACAAGATTTCAACTATACCCACAGTGAGGCTCCCAAAATTTCCAACTACACCCCTTCAGCTTAAACAAAACTCCAACTACACCCGCCTTCAGGCTCTCCAAAACTCCAACTGCAGTAGCCTTGGCACTTACCAAAACATAAAACTGCGCCCCTTTCCCAAATAGTGGGGGGGGGGGGGCTAATCATGTTGACGATTCCCAAGATAATTATGATGAGGCCATTTACTGTAATTTTATTGAAAGGAACCACCACAATGCGTCTGTTTTCTCATCGGAAGCCTGAATAGATCAAGAAAGTATTATGTGCATCGATGTACAACAAACCTTTCTCTTATGCTTAGTTTGCTTCTTTCTTTGAATAGTTATAGTTGTGTCCTCGCGTATCCTCCTTCTTGCAGATGGTGTATGGAGTAATGTTACCAATATATATCATACTACGTAAGTGGCTTATACACCAAAAGGTGATTGTTCTTTAGTGATTTAGCTATCACATTATTGCGACATATGTCGTACGTGTAAGGTATACTGTTGCATAGTACGCTAATAATTATTAGTTGAATTATTTTAATATATACTGCTATGACATAACACAGAGATACACACACAAAACAGGTAAGCGCTCTATTTTTGGTAATACTGAATAGGCTAAGTGGAAAACCTCATCGCTGAAGAAATCAGGTTGATTTTCTGAGGGAGGAAGAAGAGCAGCGGAATAGATGGTCAAAAAATGTAAAGGTAAGTTCTTATATAGCGCAGTATCCAGACCTCAGGACTGCTCAAAGCGCTTTACACATTACTCCCTGGCAGACCTGTTCCATCGAACACCATCTCGACTTCTTTGGGAACCATGGTCAACCTTTGAATTTTGTGCGAACAATACACGCAGCACCAACATTACGTTTACTGAGCCTCCATATATTTCAAAAAGATTTTTGATAGAGTAGCACAAGTTGCTCTGTGCAATTATGAGAACGTACAACATCGGCTGTAGTTTTATTCATGTCTACATAATTATGCGATGACCAACAGCGTTGTTCTTTTTAACAGTATCATAACGGATTGGTCCTATGTCATTGTTATGGGGTGCAGTCGGGGGTGTTTGATGTGACTCAAGAAGGTGCAATGGAATGTTCTGTTGAGCCTACGGGGGTGCAGTTGGATATTTTTGATCCTACAGTTGCTTGTTGAAAAACACATCCACCCACGAATCAACCACGTTACGGGCCTACACAGCCAAGCGATAAATCAAAACGATTGGCAAAGGTGAAGACAAGTTGTGAGAGGTATGGAAAAGACCACGAGCGGCTACGGGAGAGGTTGGGTGGTGGTGAATGGTATATGATGATAACTAGACGCTGTGTAGTATAAACACTGCGCCTCTACTGGGCTATTGCCTTCCACGCTACAACAGCTGGGCAGGCAGTCACCGGCCCTCGCTTGCAGCGGCTTATCGTATCGCATGTCCACGGAGAGAGGGCTCGCTGGTCGTCTTTCTACGTATGATATTATGTACAGTTGTATTCTATTTATATATGTGGTGGTGTGTTGCGGACGATGGTTGATCGCAGCTTCGTAAACAGCCTTTGTCAGCGGCAGCCTGTTTAGAGTATCCAGCTGTTAAAGTCGGGGCAGAAAGTGATTTGGCCACGATCTAGTTCATGAACTACTGGAATAGAAAAACATACGTGAATCGAACAGCTACATTTTGGCTCGTTCGGTAGTTATACATATATCATGTCTACTGCAATTTTTACCACAATCTCGTTCTACACACTGTCTAATTATATAATTATGTCACCACCCTAATATTTATGGCTCACGGTAGTACCTTACGTAGTATTATAAAATCTAGTTTGGGCCCGCAGTTTCTTATAATAGTTGTGTGCTATATCGAATACGCGTCAATGTAAGAATGTACTGCAAACAAGACAGTAATAATAACTAAATAAATGAAGAATTACTGTTTAAAATGAAGCTGCTTTAGACACAATTATAATGGTAGGAATTCTACCTCGTAAAATATAAGTTTCTACTATCCCCGCAAGAATCAAATTTGACATTAAATGTACTAACACATAACATAATTGGATTAAGTTCGAAAACGTTTAAAATTATACAGTGCACTGCCACGAGACTTGGGGGGTCAATGTAACTGGAAATGTTAATTAATTAGTACGCGGACCTTGACCTCTGTACCGTATGTAAATATCGGCAACTGGGAACGACCCTTTACATTATGTAACGTTTCGGTTAAAAACTTAATTTGTTTCTTGAAGAGGTTCTCCAACTTTGAATGAAAGATTGTGTTTAAAATTTAACATGTTAGATAAAGCTACTTTTTATGTTTTGGTGTTGAGGATGCATTGGCGTCAGAATATGGTGAATATCTGTTCCAACAATGTGACTATGGCAGCGTGCGACATAAGGTTGAAAATGTCAAGAACCAACGGGGCATGTAAGCTGAAAATGTTGCGTGCCTGACACAAGATCTGGAGGCGCAACAGTCCCGGCAGTCAGACCCTTGGAAATGGGCCCCCGTTTAGGTACAATAAGCTGAAGTTACGCCGACGCAGCGACGAACAATTCCCGTCTTCCGATTCACCAGTCGAGCCGATCGAGACAGCGGAGAAGCTGAAAAGTTACTACGGCGCGGCAACGAAGAATATTCTACACCATTTGGTTCGGCCACCAGTGTGGAGGTTTTCGTGCCTCCCCTCCCTGAAGCGTGCCTCCCCTCCCTGAAGCGTGCCTCCCCTCCCTGAAGCGTGCCTCCCCTCCCTGAAGCGTGCCTCCCCTCCCTGAAGCGTGACTTGTGGCAAATGCGGGCCCTATGCCGACGGACGATTCACAGGCACGCAGTTACGTCGAACGCTGAGTCATTGCAGTGACCTTTCTTGGACATTGTGGTGTTGAAAACAACAGGAGGAACCTTCGTGCAACTCATCCACGTACATGATTGGTCGGATGTGCAGCTGGAAAGACTTGTCAGGCGAATTTGCAAACAGTGTAGATCTTAAGTGAAAACGGGGTTGGGGCTAGGATTAGGTTGAAGGTACTTTTTACAAGTTTGACATTATATATTTACATGCATTTGTACTTGGAGAGGTGGCACAAGACGAGCCCCGAAACAACACGCGTGCATAATGTAGGCCTACAGTGTAACCACGATGGACACCATCAAACTGCGCAGAGCCTACATATGCCAAAGGGATTAACGTTAGCATGACTAATATCAGAAGGAGAGTTATATGTCTATCCTGTTCGGCGCGGAGCTTTACGGAAATTGGGAACTATACGAACACGATGCTACCGTAGCAGCTCGACTAGTTTCGTTCGTTTCTATTATCCACGACCGCTTGACGGTACAACTGTGTGAAAGAAACAATACAACATTTCTTTGGTTTCCAATTTTATTACTTTAGGAAATGGTACATCGAATGACGAAATAGACACTGTCATCAATCAACCAGTCATTTACGTTAGATAAAATATATTATCCGGTTAAAACGACTGACAGTTGAAGACGGCGGGTAAGCCATGGAAGGAATCTGCAAGCCGGCCACCCAACCTCAAAACTCCTGTCGGGAATGGAGGAGGTGTGATTTTCCATACGGTGTTTCATCAGCGAAACGAGTTTACTCTCCTCCGTTACCTAAATAAATTATAATGATCCCAACCTGTTAATACCTTACTATTTAACGTCCGATAATTATGAATAATGTCAGTCCCTATATAAAGCTAAACCGCAGCTTCGTTAACTTGAACGTTCTGGCGTCTTATCTCTTCCGGTCGAAGTTTGCGAACAATTCTTCCTCAAGTTCCTGTCGCCGTGTCGCACGCGTTGTAAAGCGTGTAATCCACATCTCGAAATAATTACTGCAACAACAAATACGCGTTGTAATAATATTGTTATTAATAGTAAGAAGAAGACGAAGGAAAGGAAGAAACTGCGGCGGATCCACTTCGACTTCGTACAGTTGTCAGGTAGAAAATGGCAATGACGTCATCACCAATTGTTGATGCCAAGACAGGTCTCGACAGCGTAGTGCGCAACTTCTTGGCAATGTCGTGCCCGTATAGGCCCCCTAGGCTGCGCATGCGCTAATTCCATGTTGTAAGATCGACCAGCGACCAATAGAGTAACAAAGCTTTAATTAGTAACTGACAATTCGCATTTGTAAATACAAGTTAAAAGTCGACCCAATGACTGCTACGTATGCTGACATAAAATGATGAACGTATATGTAGCCTAAAGGCGATGTCCAACCGAACATCAATCAGATGAAAACAGATGAACTCGTAAATTATTTAGGTGTCATTCCAACAAACGTTGCTCTCTATACAGAATGTTTCAAATAAGGTGTTCTTTGAGGTTTCTTTTTCGTGAATTTGCACCACGCACACCCCAAACGTCACGTCAATAGCCGTGATCTGCTTCTGTAATGTACTCACATACAACATATGCAGTGGGACCTGCAGATTCCGATTCATAATCAGAGGTTAGTTTTCAAAACAGCATCCATCGTTGGTCTTTACCGTAGATGCTGTGGCAGCGAGTTCCATTGTGTCGGGTGCTAGCACAGCGAACGACCTGTCATTCCAATGTCACCTTGCTTGAAGTACGCGAAATAGATTGCGTTCGCTGGAACTCAGCGACCTGAAGACGGTGTCTTCCTGAACAATCGCCGTTGGCAGGACAATTGTTTAACGGTCAATGACACATCGTCAGAACATTGTAACGGATTTAGAACATTGTCTCAATAATTTCGGTTACAGATATCTATCGGATACCGACTTACAAGACTGTCTTAAGTTGACCAGACAATAAAATGATTCCGGTCAATGTCACAAAGTCAACTGGTGGTGAAGGACGCTTTCTAAACTATATTTATGGACACCTCTAAAGGCATATTGTGAACTATTCATAGTTGAGATTAAGATTAGCTTAAACGCGCTAATCCGAATGAGGGCTATTTTTAATAATCGGTATTTTGTATAATGCCAATGACATTTTACTGATCCTTAATCATTACCAAACGAACACATATAGTTATTCTCATATTCATCCTTCTATAAAATTGTATACCATTACTTATTGGAGAATATATTTGACAATTCTTCGAATTTTTTTTAACAACCTTTATGAAAGGTACATGAACTTTCTTATTCTGTATTTTCCTGTTAGCAGAACTCGCATAATTCGTGTTTAGTTTTATACAGGGGGTTACGCAATTTGTGTTACTAATCTATTGTATCAATACGAATCCCTGTAGCTACTGAAGTGTAATCCTTTACACCAACTCTCCATGGTCGAATGCACTTGACCTGACTTGTTTGAACGAAGAAACACTTCCAGCTGTATTAAGTCGAATTACTACATACACTCTCTTTCTAAGCTATGTTTGACAAAGGTCGCAGGGGTTAAATCATAACTAATTTCTCGGTTGATGGTTGTGTAAGCATAATTGTAGATACAGTAATCATTCAATTAGAAACGTAACGACATCGTTCGACATAATTCGTTGTTGTAATATTGCCAACGAAATTATCAAGATAGGTCAAAATAACACTAACATGTAACTCGTATAGTACTGTCACAAACGTGCAAGCTTATCACAACAACTGGTTGGCTGTCTACGGTGTTAAAACTACCTCCACAATTAATTTAATTCAGCGGGAATCAGCTACGCCATTATTTAATTATGATATGAGCCGAGCAAAAAATGTACCAAAGGATTTAATAAAAAAACCTAAATAATACATTTACCAAAAAAATTAGTATATCGTAATCGATTTGGTGCGAAATTAATTTGAAACAAGACGAGCGAAAACTCGAATTGTGAAGGCAACTTTAATTATACTATACATAATAAACACAATGCCTGTGGTTATGGAAGAAGAAATTAACTAACTGCCTATTTTAGGTAGGTCCGCAAGTGACTTAATAAATATATATTTTTTTTATATGATGTAGGGTACGCTCTGCCAATTTCACAGTAGAAAATGTTATTGTGGTTTAACCTGAACTTTAACTGAAGTGTCGATGTCAACCGTAGTAAGCCCACGGCCATTAAGCGGCTCTGAGGCATGATGAGGCGATGACGCCAGTTAGCCCACAACCTTTGAGCGGCTCTGAAGCATGACGAGGCGATGACGCCAGAAAGCAAAACAAAATACTCGTGCAGACGCAGGGTCTAGACAGTGACAACGTCACACGTTTCATATAACACGATCATTGTTGAATTAAAGACAATCAGAGGTGCCGAGTTTTGTTCCCAAATTCTAAGGTATACTTACTTAATTCTTGTTCATTTTCTGTTGCATTTTTAAACATAAGAAATTAATTTGGCGATATAGTTAGATTCAAAATAAGTCGGTGTAATCCTTAGCCTTGAAACTCAAGTTTGGCGCTAGAGTGTGGCTCAAAAATAGAAGATCGGTAGTTTTTATAAACAGAGATGAAATGCAGTAGTCCTATCGCCAAAGCGGTAGACTTGGCACACTTGTACTTTATTTACCTAACACGAATACACTCAGGAATGGTCGCATAACTTCGCATATAGTCAAAAGAGTAAAACATGTAAAGGTAAGTTCTTATATTGCGCAGTATACAGGCCTTACGACTGCCCAAAGCACTTTAAACTGTTCAATCGAACACCTTCTCGACTTCTATGGGAAGCATTCTTCCACGCTAAAACTACTTCGCGAAGACTATATATACACAAATATCATTTGGACTATTACCGGTATATATTAATACAGCTGGGTGAACCGGGGAGATGTGAAATGGACGTTATGCGTTTCGCACTGGTTGGTTCAACCCCCACCCCGCAATAGGCGCAGCAGGGGTTGTGTGAAGAGAGAGATTTGGCTTGATATGGAGGAGAGTGGAGAACGAGAGCATTAGTGGGGAAGTGGACACTTCAGTGCAACAGGATGAGCGGAAGGAGATGGAATACAAAAGCAGAGTGCCAGTATGGACGCTGTCTCCATCCCAGGTTCTGGGTGAAATAAGAGCCTACATAATTATATGGCATAATAACATAGAGTATATGCACATATGGATTTACGGAACAAAGAGGAGAGCTACAAATCTATTGCGATGTAAGCCACGTTCAAAGAAACAAGCCACCCAGAAGAACTTACATCCATTTAAACCTGTATTGAGGACTTTCGAGAAAGATTCACTTGACCTCCGCGAACTTAGCCGAAGAGAGTGTTTACGTTTAGTAGGTCCCGCCCGTTCCGATAGCCATCCCACCGTGCATTAGAAACAGCCTCTGATCCGAGCTGAAATTAAACAGGTCACTGGAACTACATCGGCCAAAGTTGTCTCCGTAATCTGCGTGAAATAACTTGAGTGATTCGTACATTTTGCACGCATTCTTTTTTTACTTCTGAAAGATGAACAATTCTTGTGACCAGGTGCTAATGTCGCAATGTCGCACGTACACATGCAGGCGCACGTACACACACACACACACACACACACACACACACACACACACACACACACACACACACACACACACACACACACACACACACACACACACACACACACACAATTAAGGATACATTCACACACACAGCCATGCGCGCACACATGCATACCTACACACATCTCGTCTTACGAACACGCGCATGCGGAAGGGAAGGAGGGAGGGGTGACGGGTAGGGAATGTAAGAGAGGAGGTAGTATGCGAGGAAAGGATAGTAGGAGAGAGAGAGGGCGGCGGAGGGAGGGAGGGAGAGAGAAAGAGGAGGATGGAGGCAGAGAGAGAG
>CM034541.1:51195958-51239232 GCA_020002185.1 Paraescarpia echinospica
GATGAGGGTTGGTGTCATTGAAACGTTCATTATTCTTATGATATAAATCATATTCCAAAAGCTGTAAAACATTTGTAATACTTGCTGTACTATTGTATTCAGATTATTGACATTTTTAGAACACAGTGTAAACTTTTTGGTCGTCTTTCAAATCTGTTGATAAATTATAGCATTTGATATTTTCTGTTTTTGGAATTGGGTGTTTGTTATTGCAAAATGGTTTACATTTTTTAATTAATGATAGCCAAAATAATAAAGACCATTGTGATTATCATGCCACTGATTATAACAATCACGGTAACTTTATAATGACTCCAACCTTGCTGTGTCTGTGTGAGTGCGTACATGTTTGTGTCGCGTGTGTCTGCGGTGTGGCGACTGACAAGACAACAGATGAAGATTCACAGATGAAGATTCACAGATGAAGACACAGATGCGGCAGGAGGTTAGGCTGTACATTTCATAGCATTCTGCTGGGGGCTGAAAGCAGAGCTGTGGTCCCTGCTTCACCCCCTCTTGTGTGTTTTCCCCGGACGTGTTGACGCATGGTGGCAGCCAGGTGAGATGGACCAAGCAGAAGTCCCAGAAGAAGAAAGAAGACCCAAGTGTTGTCACTGCCACCATGTCCGAGTCCTGGGAGAACTGGTCACTTACTACGCTTTAGTCCACTATTTGGTTTGCGGGTTGATTAACATATATTTAGTGGTGCAGTGCTCTAGACATGGCACATTTTTAAGTGTACTCTAGGTAAATACGCTTGGTGTTTTCGTAATTTTTGTTCTGCTAAATTGTCAGAAATCTTAGGTGTGTGCGGAGTTTTAAAAAGTTGAATTAAATCTTTGTTTTTAAGGCTCGAGAAGGTCTTAATTTTCTGGAAAGGTCTTGCATTCAGTTCAACTGTGCCCGAGATATGATTTGAGTCATTCGACAAATATGGATGGCCTTATAGGGTATTTCAAAACAAAAAATTGTATTGAATTTGTCACAGAAAATGTTTTAAATTAACAGCCTTAGAAAGGTTGCATGTGATCAACCCAAACTGCACACACCATGTAAATGAAAGGCTTGTAGCTTCAGATTTATAAAAATTGCATTCCAAAAAATCTGATAAGTCATACAGATGTTAAATATCTTATATAATTCCATTAACTTGTTTTTCTTTTATTGACAAACAGTTACTATACTTAAGTCTATTCTGTAATTTAATTTTTTGCAAATACCTTTGCATAGGGCACTGCACCAGGCATGTTTGAAGAGAAATTTGCAAAGAAATTCTCAGATGACGTTGCTGCTTTTGTGATGATATGCTTGTCTAAACATTTGCATGTAATTCAGCCCTTTGGTTGTGTGATGCTCGTGTAAAAGGCTATTTATACATTCTGGAAATGTTCCTTTATAATGTTCTTAATGCATGGTATTTATTCAGGCTTCTCTTTCCATCAAGCTAATCTTTTCTCTTGTAATGTATTGCAGGAAATTTGTCCATTTCTGTCATGTAAATGTTGTAGCTTTACAATCGCTATCCAGAAGCAGGGTTTGGTTCGATTACTTTTGTAATCGATTACAAAAGTAATCAATTACACTATTCGCTAATAGCAAATAATTTTAGAGAAATTCTAGTAAACTGTCTATGAGCTGAACTTTTTGGTGGTGGTGTTGAGTTGTAATCGAACCCAGCCCTGCATAGAAATTACCATGTTTGGTTTTTATGTCCGTGGAAATGCATACCCGTTGCCCCAAGAAATGACCCCCCCCTGAGAAATGACCCCCACCTCATTGAGAATGGGTTTGTGATCATCTTGCCCATGCTAACTTGAGTGCTTGTTGCAGCTACCTTGCCCGCACGGACCCGGCAGACGTAGCTCGAGTGGAGGGGCGGACGTTTACCGTCACGAAGGAGAAGTATGCGAGTGTGCCCCATGTCAAGGAGGGCGTGAAGGGAATTCTGGGACAGTGGATGGGAGAGGAGGACGCGCGTCGGGAGTCGCAGAAACGACTCACTGGTTGCATGAAAGGTGAGACTTATGATTGATCAAATTTATGTATCCAAGATGAGGCTGTTCATAGACATATAGAAACACTGTAAGACATGCAATTATAAGAATTATAAATGTATATAATTAAAATAAATAGATTGAGATGTCTTAAATTATACTTTTCATTATTATTTACTGATTATTAGCTGCATGTTTATAAATTAAATACTTTGAGAAGTGATTGAGATCCAACAATCAGTTGTGTATTTAAGATATTCTTAAAAAATTCCGATTTGTCTGTGAATAATTATGTTGATTTGCTTTGTAAATTCTTCCCTGCAAAACAAAAATAACTAGTTTTGTAGGTGACTAACCAGTCAAAACAGCCACTCATCTTAGAAATAAATACACAGTTTTTCCAAGAAGACAAACTGATCTGTGTGAAGAGTTAGCTACCTGGCTGTTATATAAATATACACAGCAGTCCAAGAGTAGCCTGTTATAAGCCATGAATATTTGTTTCTGCAGGCCGGGTGATGTACGTGATTCCATTCAGCATGGGTCCAGTTGGCGGTGCCCTGTCCAAGATTGGCGTCCAGCTGACAGACTTCAACTACGTGGTGTTGAGCATGCGGATCATGACCCGTGTGTCCAGCAAGATCTGGGACGTCCTGGGGGACGGAGAGTTTGTGCGCTGTTTCCACAGCATCGGCGCACCGCGGCCCGTCCAGAGTGAGTTCTTGCTGTATACTCTTCCACTTGACCCTGTGATGTGATGTGATGTGCACCAATTGTTAAGATGCTTGCTTTCTTCAGAGTAAGAAATTAAAGTTGTTTTCTGTTGTCGTACAAATCATCTATGTTAAGTACACAACACCGTTATTCAATGATACTGATATGAACATATAAGTTAGATTATGATTGTGTAAAGGTGGTCTGTATGGAGACAGTGGTGCCACCTACTGATCAAGATTGTAGGATGCGATATTATATTTGTCAGTATACGCCATCCTCGGAAGTCAGGGCTGTTTGCCATGCAAAACTAGCCTTGGCAGATCTCCTATGCGAAGTGCGGAAGTTAGCCGAGTCAAACTAGTAATTGACTTCGCCAGTCATGACTGCGTCACCCGTGAGAACAGCGCAAATACCTGCCCCAATTTGAAGACGCATAAACGACTTCTGGGAATCCCGATATATAATGACCCGTTCAGCCGATATTGTGTATTCAAACAATTGCTTCTACTTCCTAAACATTGCATGTAACACGAGCCACGGTTGGTTGAAATTAGTTTTATTATGACCACCTGACCTGCCGCCAACCACTGATCTAGTGAGCGATTTCATAGGCTGAGCTTAAATTCAGAGTTTCGCAAAGCGATCAGCCAGGGGGTACTGCTGGCTGGCACTGGCGTAATCAGCAGCAGCGACCCCTGGCACGCAAGGAAGGTATACGCAACACTCTGGATGAACATCGCATTTAATTGAACCTGACTGGCTTGTGTCTGTCCCTTTTAAACTAAACTAATAAAATTGAAATAAGTGGCTTTTGTCTGGGGATGTGCCATCTACAGTAAACGTATTGTTGCAGGGAAGGTGATCAACCACTGGCCGTGTGACCCAGAGAGGGTTCTCATCTGCCACTTCCCTGATGAGCGCCGGGTGATGTCGTACGGAAGCGGCTATGGGGGTAACTCATTACTGGGCAAGAAATGCTTCGCTTTGCGTATCGCGGGGCGCATAGCGAAGGACGAGGGCTGGCTGGCCGAGCACATGCTCATTATGAGCATCACAAACCCCAAGGGTGAGGAGAAGTTCATCGCAGCGGCATTCCCCAGTGCCTGTGGCAAAACCAACATGGCAATGATCACGCCCTCCCTCCCGGGCTATACCACCCGCTGCATAGGTGATGATATCGCGTGGATGAGGTTCGGTGAAGACGGACGATTGAGGGCCATCAACCCAGAGGCCGGTTTCTTCGGTGTAGCGCCGGGGACGAGCACGAAGACAAACCCAGTGGCGATGAAGTCGTGTTTGAAGGACACGATATTCACGAATGTGGGAATGACGGAAGATGGAGGGATCTTCTGGGAGGGGATGGAGAAGGAGGTGGATAAGGAGAAGCCGATCACAACGTGGCTCGGAGACAAATGGAAGGTCGGCATGGAGGGGAAGGCCGCACACCCCAACTCACGCTTCTGTTGCCCTGCCAGCAACTGCCCCATCATCCACCCCAAGTGGGAGCACCCTGATGGAGTGCCCATTGACGCCATCATCTTTGGAGGGCGACGACCAGAGGGCGTACCCCTCGTGTATGAGAGCTTCGACTGGAAGCATGGCGTGATGGTTGGAGCGTCGCTCAAGTCCGAGACGACAGCAGCGGCCGAGTTCAAAGGTACACGTCTTTTATATTCCAACTTATCTTTTGCCAAGTAAAAAATTATTGATTGAGCAGCCAAATTTACATCACTGAAATCAGTAATACTTAAAGAGGCTACCGTTGCCATGTTTCTTAAGTACCAGCAGTGCATTTAGTTTTGCATTTTGCAGATCTCATAAAAATTATACTTGGAATACATTTTCTGTAACATTTCTGATATTTCAAATGTGTCATTTGAATGTTGTTTGTATTTTGTATATATAAACTAAGGAGATGTGTAACTACTTAACTGACTTACTTCATCTCCCACCCCACTGGTGCCCAACCCACTGGTGCCCAAGTCTCCTTGTATCTGAAGAAACTGCCTAACTGAAATACTTGGTATTTAAACTGGTATTTAATACCATGTCCCCTTTGTGTCTGCAGGTAAGCAGATCATGCACGACCCAATGGCTATGCGGCCATTCCTCGGCTACAACTTCGGTGACTACCTGCAGCACTGGCTAGATATCGACCAGCCCGGCCGACACATGCCCAAGATCTTCCACGTCAACTGGTTCCGTCTGAACGAGCAGGGCAAGTTCCTGTGGCCGGGCTTCAGCGAGAACGTGCGAGTCATCGACTGGATCTGTCGACGAGTCGACAACGAGGACATTGCCGAACCGAGCCCGATTGGGCTCCTGCCCAAGTCTGGGTCGATCTGTACCGAGGGACTGAGCGGGATCAGCGAGAAGGAGCTGTTCAGCGTACCAAAGGAATACTGGACGGAGGATATCAAGGAGACGAAGCAGTTCCTCATTGACCAGACGGGCTGCGATCTTCCCAGCGTCATCGTAGATGAACTGAACAAACAACAGGAGCGGATAGAGAGCATGTAGGGACTGTAGGTGTACATGGATGTGAACATACAGTAGTCTCCCTTTGATCTATCGGTGTTGGAATATTCAGGGTCCAAGGTTGTCTGTTAATTATGACAGTACATAGTCGGAGATGCCAAGTTTCATTGCTGCAGTTTTTTCACATTTGCTTTCCTTTAAAAGTAGTATCGTTTTTGAAGTAATGAATTTTTTTATGGAATTGAGAATTTCATGTTTCTAAAAAATTGTAGAGGAAGGAGACATATCACCTTCCACCATTCTTACTTGATTTTACCTCCAATCCGAGAATATCCTTCGTCAAATGATTTCTCTTGGCATCTCTGCACTTTGTATTGTTCATTGTGTCCACATCCACAAAAATTAAATAAGTTTAGGGGTGTTACTGTTATTTCTCACTTGCTTTATAGGTTTCAAGAGGCGTTTTAAAAAAAAATTGATTGATAAGGTTTTGGGAATTTTGAATCGTACAAGAAGTTGGGCTTGATTAAGCTTTTTAGACTGACATTTTTAGTTGTTGCCCCAACTCTGTGGGTGATGTGAATGATGGGAGGGAGGACTAGACCATGTGAACTGTTGAACAGTTGATACAATGAAATAGAATGTGGCTGGTACACGATTTGTCTCGGGTTGTTACTAAAATTCGGTGGTTGTGTGGAAACAAGGTAGTGTAATTAGCATATCACGTGGTTGCGTGGAAACAAGGTAGTGTAATTAGCATATCACGTGGTTGAGATGGCATTTGTATATATATGTGAAGGTGATGCAACAATAATGCAGTTTATATATGTATATGAGTTCAACAGTAATGCAGCAGATATTTGAAATGATATTGCTTCTGTGAAGTATGTGGGTGATGCAGGAGATGTATTTTGTAGAGTATCTCGCACGAGCACTCTGCATTTATTGTACTATTAAAAGGAAGTGTGAATAGTTCTTTAAACTGACGCTAGTCATGGTAGCATTTTAGTTGTTCTTAGCATTACAAAGTTTTGCATGAATGTTTCTATAAAGTTAGGTTATGTTTTTTATGTGATACTTTTGTGTAATAAATTAATCTAGTAGACGTTAATGAAAGACACACGTCACTTGTTAGTTTCCCTGGGGAAGGGTTGAACAAACAAGGGAGGGGTGGAAACACTTTGTCCTTCGCACATGTGAGGTGCGCAATAGCCTTGCCATGTGATATGAGCTTCTAGCTAACAAAACGATGTATTGGAATTGTTTTGTCAAATAATAAAAAAATCAGTTTGTCATACCACTTTGTTTTGTATATCTAATGCATGGTATTAATTTGACTAGTTGTCCGTAATAACCAGTCAATCATAATTTAATTTATATCGCCCAATATGTGCACTTCGTGTAACCATTAATACCTTACCATATCGGAGAACACCATAATAAGTACATGTAACCATTAATACCTTACCCTATCAGAGAACACCATAATAAGTACATGTAACCATTAATACTTTACCCTATCAGAGAACACCATAATAAGTACATGTAACCATTAATACCTTACCCTATCAGAGAACTCTATAATAAATAATGTGCTGGTTGTTGCTGGGAATCACACATCTATCCTAAATATCTGTGCGGGGAACTGAAGCCCGGTACGCTACACATATGGGCCCCTCTGTCAACAGTGCCGCCACATGGCGGATCATGTTGGTATTACCCGTGGCTCTACCCCTGGTGTGTGTGCGTAATTATATATACACATTATTATTTCAAGTTAAATCACTAATCATCATTATCATATTTTACCCCAAACACTTTAATTGCCTCCATCGTATGTTGGCTGCCAAAGACAGAATGGAACACAAAAGAGACTTATGTTCAGCTCAGAACTCTGTACCCAGTCCCAGGTAAATCTGTAAATCCCGTAAATGCAAAGCAAATGTCACATAGCCGATTGACTCCGCAGCCACGTATCAGATTGACTGGCAAGTCGGACAAAGTTAAAATCCAGTATTGTTGGGGATATCCACAATATTCAATAAGCAACCGCAGTTGAACTGACAAGCCGCAATCCAGCCGAAGGAATTGCGTTTTGTGTTAAACCACATTCCCTAGACGGCGCACCATTTTGTAATCTTCCCATTGTCACTAAATGGGGAGCCTATTTCAGAGGGTGCAAAGCCATTGATATAATATCAATGGCTCGGAGAGGGTGCATTAATTTTAGCCTCGATTATCCAGGCGCCGTGAGGTGGCAGCATAGGCTCCTCACTACGGCCTGGATTATTAAGCTCCTGCCAATGTTACCGGTAGGGGGCTTAACCCCAGATTCGGGTAGAGATGATGATTGGCTCCCAGGTCAACTATGAAATAACAAATTAAATAATGATACACTTATCAGATAATACTATACTATAACAACTATTCAACATTAAACTTATATTGAAACATGTCACACACAAAATAAACCGACATTAAACTTGTTTTCGTACTTTAGTGCCTTTTAATTACATGCATATTCACTAGGTGGCAGCTCTCACTGCTGTCAACAAGTGGGCAGTCAAAACGCGACTCTGAACCAGACTATCCTCCTGACGAAGTCACGCAGCCAGGTGAGAGTCGGTTAAGCAAGACTACATTATTTTGCGCGGCTTTAATGGACAGATTGGAAACCTCCGGTGACAAAGCAACTGGAGTGGTTTGTGAGTGATAATAGATAATTATTTGTTATCCTAAACGTGGGAGGGAAATTCATGTGGAGTGTAGCAACATGTTAAAACAAATAAAACAAATGTACATGCAATATAAAAATAATAATACAAGTTATATCGGTTAAATAAATTATTTAAATATGTTAAATAAGTTACACAAGTTTTAAAAAGTTAAATCATATCACAAATCATATCAGGCTCACTCAGTGTCAGACTGGCAGAGATGGAGGGGAACGAAGGTCAGTTTCTCATTCATTAGTTTAATTGACGAGGGGACAAATGAGTTTCGGGTGCGATTCAGTTTACAGTGAGGAAGTTGAAAGCGGCGGCCAGAAAGAAGTAGTTTATAGCACGGAAACAGTGGATGTTCGGGGTCTGAGGAGACATTCCTTCGCTTTCTCTCTGCCCGTTGCCTGTATAGATCCTATAGACTGGTTTGATTTTTTCCCACCACCTTGCCACTAACCCTGACTGTTCGTGCTACAGTGTTGCGATGCATGATATTCAGGCCGCCGTACCACACAGGAAAGCCAAATGTAATAGAGCTTTCGACGTAGCGTCTGTAGAAGGTTTGAAGAACATGTGTACTGACACTGAGTGACCTGAGCTTGCATAAGAAATACAGCTTTTGCTGGCACTTCCTGTTAATTACTGCTGTATTTTCACCAAATGTGAGCTTTGCATCAATGATAGTGCCGATATATTTGTATTCATCTACTCTCCTTACACACTCTCCGTTAATGAATAGTATCTTGGGAGGAGTAGGATTTTTCCTAAAATCTAGTATGAGTACTTCAGGTTTATGAACGTTCAGGTCTATGGAAATGATTGTCACACCACACTGTGAAATCAGCAAAAACGTGCGTCCTATCTGCGCTGTGTAAATCGTTTGCGTGTCACCTGAATCTGTGCGAAATCGGGCAGTGTATTCATATAGGGTAGGACCGTTAGAACACCAACGGTTAGACTTCAGTGATACGAATTTTGACCTGCCACGAATTTTGTGGTCGTGAATATGCATTATAAGCGGGCAACGTACAATGCGTAAGGTTGACTGGTTTTCAGAACGGTTAAGCAACGAACTGATTTATCTCAGTAAGGTGTATTGACAGATACGGGATATTTTAAAAATATATAGACCTATATTACGTCCTATTCTAGGGGTCGTTGATTAATCCCTAAAAGTTTGGCGCTCGAGGTTCAAGCCGTCTAAGAAGGAAACGCTGAGATGCTTATGCTAGCTCTATTATACTTTTAGTTAAGTTAGCAAAATGTCTGTCACCTGACCGGATGCGTTGGTAGAAGAGAGTCGTGAAAGTAATATTTACCAAATGTTAAAAAACACAGCATTGTTACATAAACACCACAACACGTCCGCAGATAATCATTGTTTGTTCAAAATGACGAAGGTTGGAGAGAATATGAAGTTCACGTCCATCAATAGGTCCTAGTCGTTTGTCAAATAATATTCGTATTGCTGTGATATTGGAATGAAAGTAGACATAAGCATTATTTTGTCTGCAATAAACTAAACGACTCGCAGGTCCAGGCTCAGACCATAAACGATTTCAGTCGCCTATCCTGCGGCTCAAACACTCAATAACACCATAAGCACTCACCCCGTAGTAAACCATAACCAACAGTGGCTCCTTACGTCGTAAATAATTATAATTAGAATTACCCCATGTTGCCAAGTCTATAACGCAGGAGCGGTTTTCACATTGTTTGGGCCGCACGCGCGTGGTTCCAGCGATTGGCACGTTTTACGTATTACGCGCTCACTACGTTTTACGTATTACGTGCACATTGGGTTCAGAGTTCAGAACAGTTAATTGGAATGAACTGATTTACGCCATAAAGGTGTCTTGACATATATGGGGTATTTTGAAAAGATATAAGTATTACGTCCTACTCTAGGGGTTGTTGATTTGTTCTTGAACGTTTGGCGCGCGAGGTTCAAGCCGTATGAGAAGGAAACGCTAGGTCGATTATAGTTAGACTGTATGGGATATGGCCTCAACACCCACACGAATATCACCAAGCCGGAACTGTGGTAGGAGTTTGGAGAATGGCGATTTCACAATGAAAATGAACAACGCTGATATTCCATTCACGCGTAGACTCTGTAACTGTCGACCAGGCATCGGAATACATCAATAGCAAATCTACCAAAGAACATGGAGAGTATTCTAGAATAACATCATGTTTCAACAAGGCTGCTGAAGAATTGTCTGACTGCCCCACATTAAAATATGGACACTCATTGTCTCTACCCAATTTCCAGCAACACGTCAACTACCCAGTAACATCGCATCTCTTCATGTGATTAAAGGGAAGCAAAAGGGACCTTTTTATGCTATGTACCTAAAAGAGTTAATACAAACTAACCGTTTTATAATCATAGTCATATTTATTCGTTCCAAGTTATATATATATATATATACATACATACATACATATATATATATATACATACATATATATATATATATATATATATATATTGCACAGGCATTAATAAGGCAAGTAAACATTAATAAACAGAATTTCGTCAACAAGTCATGAGTGAAATTGACAGAATCATCCTAATTTGTTTAACAGTCTGATTGCATATAAAACAAATACTTTGAATACATCTTTGTTCTAGCTTTTACAGAGATACACATAGGCGTGTCTAGGGGGGGGGGCTGGGTGGCACGTGCCCCCTCGACCTTTGGAATTTGGCGTTCCCGCAGATCTTTTTGTATGGGCCCCCGTGACGTTGCCCCCCCGTAGACCATTTTGAATGTGCTCCCGTGACTGAAGTTATGTTGGCGCAGTGACGAAATATTTTTCAACATTCAACAGCAGCACCCCCCCCCCATCTTCTGGTGTCACAGTTTCGAGTCAGCCGAGCCAGCGCAGAAGTTGAAGAAGAGCTGAAGATACGGCGGAAAAATTCCCCGTCTTCCGATGTCACCAGTGGAGCTACAGCGACAGTGCGAGACTGCGAGAAGTTTATGTTATGGTCGCGCAGCGCCGAAAAACATTTTCTATACCATTTGGTTCGGCCGCCATTGGAGGTTTTTGTGCCTCCCCCAGACTACCCTCTCTGGTAAAACAATTTTAGCACACAACTAGCGAATTTCATGGACTGCGCCATTGTAGGCCAGGAAATTACGTCACAAATTTGGTGTGTAGCTTACACCGAGTTTATCAATCCGAAGGATGGCGCTGTGCTAACTATACCTATGCGTGCATGCGCCGTGAGTGTGTTTAGACCATATAACACGATGAACTTAGAATGGCTGGATACAGGTTTCAATTACAATTGCCGGTAGTATTGCAAGCGCAAGATAGACCAGAACATGCGGAATACCCATGTAATACTCGGTGGATATATATACAATATATACCGATTATGGTAAAATATTGGAACTTTGGTCACATCACCAAGCTTGCAAAGTGACTTTCCCATCATCGTTTCTCCTTTCCACCTTTTGTCCATAACGAAGTGCTTCAATGTTAGACAATTCACATGCCTTCTCTTTGCTTGTACGTGACACTATTACCGTGTACAACTGGGCCTTATTAGATCTAACGATGTTTTGCAAAGACTCTAAGGGCGTTACTTGAGAGGAATATATACGTTAAATTGCGTGTTACTTGGTCGGTTCGGTCATTTAATGAGATGTCTATGAAAAAGTTGCTAAAGGCATTTTGTGAGAGACGAGGCAATAACACGTTAACCATTACCTATAAGTATGAGCATTATGCACAACGAAGCACCGAACTTCCTTAACTGAGAGAATATTGAAACCTTGCCACACCGAAAATATCTATCTAAGAGAGAACTACGCTCAACAAGGACCGATACAAAATATAGTCTCTCGAGTTAAACGTCAGAGAGAAAGAAAGAGAATGAGCGATGGTCGTTAGCAGTGTTCGAAATTACTCGGAGGCCCGAGACCTTTAAATGTTTCGTCGGGCCGGTAACTTTGAAAAAGTGCCGGCCCGCAAGACCGGCAAATTATTTAAAAGAAAATAATGGAGCACTTGTCTAGTATCCGGGCCAACCTCGATTTCGCCATTATAACGTTTGCCTAAATTTGATACTTCATTGGTTTAGTTCTGTCATTCAACATCATCCGAGCCATATTTATGAAAATGTTGCGCATTATCACAATTTTGAGGTCCAAAGAGCGACCCGGTTTGCACCAGTCTGTGCCGCTGCGGTCGCGCGTTACCGCAGTGAGCGATATTATCTTAGCGTTCAAAAGTACGCTAAGACGCGATATTTTTGTAACGTAAATATGCATGGGATGATGTTGAATGATGGCAATAACACAAAATTTGGCCAAAAAGTTGTTATAACAACGAAGTCGAGGTGGGCCCGGATACTAGACAAGTATAAATAATGGTGACATTTGTGTACTTCCGAACGGGATATTTAACGTAAGCGTGGTACAAAAACAAGGTGGAAAAACAATAAAATGTAGAGCTGATCAATGCTGATAGATCGATTGAGTTTAGCGAGTGAGTCACTGTCCGAGTCCACCTTGGATTCAGCTGGAGTCAGTGACTGAAGAGAGTGTTTTACGGAGCCTGACAGTCCAGCTGCTCCTGTATATGATGGCAACAGTTCTGAGTAGTCCCCTGCAGACATTTGTTTAGTGGTGTTTGTTATAATTTGCAATGTTGATATTTTTCTGTCAACAATAAACTGTTGCCTATGTTGTCATTTTATATTCGCTGATTCATTAATCTGAATATCGTAAATATGCAGGACAGACTTGGCCTGGACTAGTATATTAATAATTGCCATGTGCTACAGCTGCACATGTGTATACTCTTGTAATTCTGTTAATATTTGGACCACCAACTTTTGTGTGGGACCACCAACTTTTGAAAGTTGAAGGTCCGACTGACCACCAACGTTTCAGCTAAGGTGTAGAACACTGGTCGTTAGGGGTAGTTCATGCATCGTACAGGAAGACGTATAACGTCGTTGAGACAACAGGTAACCGCTCGCAGGCCTCATTTTGGTCGTGTTAGCCGTTGCCTTCAAACCGTTTGGTTAGTAGGGATGAAACATGGTTGTCGCCATGGGAATTTCGAGGACGATAATACGTGAACGTAGTTATATGTTTAACCACTAGTAGCGCTTCAGTCGGTTTCTAACCACAAAGGTTGACGCCAGCATATCTTTTGGGGAACTATAACTGAAACATGACTGCAGCTGTGCGTGTTTGGGAGGAACGTGGCCAATAATAATTTAAAATAGTACCCGCTGTTGCCGCTAGTGGTCCTTCACTCATACATTTAGTCGGTAAAAAAATACAATGTCCGCTTTTATCTGTTAAATCCTATATGACCTATTATGTCTAGAGACATCCAAGGTGGCCGCCGTTGACAGAGAAAATGATTGTCTGTCAACATCTAGCGCTGCAAAAAGCCAACACAACTCCTATAATACATTGGATTCTTTGCAATGTGGCATTTCGCAAACAAATATACGTTTGGCTCTCCTGATTTTGTAGCGCGCAATTAAACATAGCGGAAGTCGAAGTTTGTCAAAATCTACAATAACGATCTGAATGTGTTTGTATTGTAGTTATTATCAAATAAGAGGACGGCGATGGTACAGGCAAAGAATACTTTATTCCTGTATAAGCTGATATTCGAGTAGCGTGTAAATGTAAAAATGGCACTTCGTTGGCCTATCTGTCGCGTGAATAAACTGTCGTTTTCAAAACTGAAAACACAAAGAGTAGGCTATATACAACCATGTCATCGGAAGGGCTCATCTTCTAACACTAATCTTTATAAAATGTGGCATTCGGGACCTCTTCATTGACTTTGCTAGTCGCAATTGGAAGGTGCCTTAATTGTTGTTAATAATGTGTAATCACTGTATTATTCGTGTCTCAGTTGTATATCTGACATGCTCTTGTTCAGTTTTATGTTATTTCTTTATATGTCACTTCACATCTACGCGGCTGTGAGAAATATCTTATTTAGAATTGTATATGAATAAATGTCTCGGCTTCACTATAATGATGCAATAATGCATTTATTATATACTGTACCTTCCTTGGGACACAGTTATTGTCAAAACAATAATAATAATAACACCAATTAAACTATCAATTAACCCTGTCTATCAGACATGATGGAATTGCTAGTTAATATAAAATCACTGCCGCTTTATTGTGTACACACGACACAAGTTATTTCCCACCCCTGTACGTAATTAGGACACGGCAGCGGTCCACCACATGTAGCCTCGGTGTTGTAGAATAGGACGCCATTTTTGTCCAAACCGCCGCCTTGAATTACTTCCGGGGCGTTGTCCACACAGACGTAGGTACTTCGGCCTTTGTGATCATGACGTTCCGCCATCAAGTAGCCCGAGTATTCTTTTGTCCAACCGTCTGGACAAGTCAGTTTGGCCGGAATCATCAGTTTCGTTGGTCGACCGTTCACATGACAAACGGCACACGGAACGTCGTTGTCATGCAAGGACTGTGCGTTAGCTTTGGAAAATGGATCATTTGAAGAAGGTACTTCGTACTCAGCTCCATACAAATGGCCTCCGGATTGGAAGCCTGTAGTCGTCTTCGATCCCCATTCAGGGTCTCTGGGCATGCACAGGTAGTTCGAGCCACCGCCACTGTGTGTATTGTGCGACCCTGCTACAACACCTTGAACAACAAAACATCCGAAGATGAGTGACCGCACGGGCAGTAGTAAACTCTTCAAACGTACAACACTTGTGCTTTATAAATGGTTATTTTAATATGCTTTCGTCGTTTCTCCAGATATTTTGAGATGTGCACTTAATAGCTATCTGACTATATATTATACCCGAACTATATTTACTTTTGGGTGCTACCAAAAACATGAATGCAAAACAGATTAAATATAGCAAACGTCGTATAGCTTCATCAGTATGTTTCTCGACAATAAAGAATTCTGCATCGCTGAAACACTTGCCCCAGTAGAGCAGTTTCGTGCCATTTCCCGAACACGTCTTCCGTCCCCACCGGATGTACACAGCGCCTCCAGTAGACGGCTTGTTACTTTCTGAAAGGTACGTTTCACCTACAATAACTCTTACATTCCTTGGAGTATTCACTATATGCACACATAGCACATAACTGAACTATTCATGTTGACAAATTCCAAATGTACTAGACCTTTGGAATTTGGCGTGCCCGTAAACCTCTTTGAATGGGACCACGTGACAGTGCCATAGTAGACCCTTGAACATGTCTTACCGTTCAGGCTACAATAAGCAGAATTAACGCCGACGAGGCGGCGAACAATTTTCAACACCACCCCCCCTCCTGACTTCCAATTTAACTAGTCGAACCACCATAGCAAGCGGAGAAGCTGAAGAAGAGTCGACGATACTACGGCGGCGTGGTGGCGATGTCACCGATCGGGCAGAAACAGCGGAGAAGCTGAAGTTACGGCAGCCAGGCAACGAATGGTTTAAAAAAAAATTTGGTTCGGCCGCCAGTGGACGTTTTTGAGCCCCTCCCCCTAGTCTACCCTCCCTAGATCCGCCTCTAGTAGGACCTCATACAACAGATGGCTACTCACCGGCCGCCTCTTGTGTCTTGTCCTTTATGACGTCGATTTTCTCTTGCAGTTGTTTCATCGCCTCTCTCAGATCAGGTATTGCAACGACGACTTTGTTGAGCAAAGTGAGTTGCGCCTGAAGACTGTTGACGACACCTCTCAGTTCCATGACGTCCCGCATACGCTGACTGACACAAACGTCACGAAAGGTATACGTACACAGCCCGTCGCTAGCATGGTTTCCCCTGGTTAGCTGCCCAATGGCCACACCGCCAAAGACTACGACAAGAAACGTAACGTGTGCGTGGGCTGTCAGCATGTTTACCAGCTGCTAAATTCTGCTGTGTTTCGGTAGCGCTCTCCCTATATACAACGCTACACAGCGCTATTTTTATATGTATTACGAAAACCTCGTACTTGTATGTTGTATGCTTTGTAATCGTGAAAAAAAAACGTTGAAAACTTTATTCCTACTGATTAATTTAGCTTACTATATCGTCCCGACTCGTCTACGTCAAATCGGCGTCGACTTTAACTTTCTGCCGGGCGTCGATCTAACTTCCGCCACAGAATCGCGACCGGTCGAGATATCGCGACGCGATCTTCCGCGCCGGTTTGGCGCCGCCAAACGCAAGCGGACGCGTCAAACATTTTCATGAGGTACACTCGGCACATATTCGTTTTGACGAAGCTGCACAAATATACTCGGAACTTTTCGGAAGTTTTAACGAAATACTTTAACTTTTCACGAGGTACACTCGGGACGTTAATAAAAAGCACACCCTATATTAATTTAAAAGCACGCAGAACGTCCACCCACTTCTATATAACGATTTAAAAGCCGATTTCGCTATTTTTTCACTCACAAAATAGCACATTTCTTGTTTCGTTAAATTCGCTTATAAATATCGTTTTTTTTGCGATAACATTTGCACTATATTTCACGCCTGTACACGATATATAAAATGTCCCAATTCTCCAAACGTCTAGTGGTTGTGTGGAAACAAGGTAGTGTAATTAGCATATCACGTGGTTGCGTGGAAACAAGGTAGTGTAATTAGCATATCACGTGGTTGAGATGGCATTTGTATATATATGAAGGTGATGCAACAATAATGCAGTTTATATATGTATATGAGTTCAACAGTAATGCAGCAGATATTTGAAATGATATTGCTTCTGTGAAGTATGTGGGTGATGCAGGAGATGTATTTTGTAGAGTATCTCGCACGAGCACTCTGCATTTATTGTACTATTAAAAGGAAGTGTGAATAGTTCTTTAAACTGACGCTAGTCATGGTAGCATTTTAGTTGTTCTTAGCATTACAAAGTTTTGCATGAATGTTTCTGTAAAGTTAGGTTATGTTTTTTATGTGATACTTTTGTGTAATAAATTAATCTAGTAGACGTTAATGAAACACACACGTCACTTGTTAGTTTCCCTGGGGAAGGGTTGAACAAACAAGGGAGGGGTGGAAACACTTTGTCCTTCGCACATGTGAGGTGCGCAAGAGCCTTGCCATGTGATATGAGCTTCTAGCTAACAAAACGATGTATTGGAATTGTTTTGTCAAATAATAAAAAAATAAGTTTGTCATACCACTTTGTTTTGTATATCTAATGCATGGTATTAATTTGACTGGTTGTCCGTAATAACCAGTCAATCATAATTTAATTTATATCGCCCAATATGTGCACTTCGTGTAACCATTAATACCTTACCATATCGGAGAACACCATAATAAGTACATGTAACCATTAATATCTTACCCTATCAGAGAACACCATAATAAGTACATGTAACCATTAATACCTTACCCTATCAGAGAACTCTATAATAAATAATGTGCTGGTTGTTGCTGGGAATCACAGATCTATCCTAAATATCTGTGCGGGGAACTGAAGCCCGGTACGCTACACATATGGGCCCCTCTGTCAACAGTGCCGCCACATGGCGGATCATGTTGGTATTACCCGTGGCTCTACCCCTGGTGTGTGTGCGTAATTATATATACACATTATTATTTCAAGTTAAATCACTAATCATCATTATCATATTTTACCCCAAACACTTTAATTGCCTCCATCGTATGTTGGCTGCCAAAGACAGAATGGAACACAAAAGAGACTTATGTTCAGCTCAGAACTCTGTACCCAGTCCCAGGTAAATCTGTAAATCCCGTAAATGCAAAGCAAATGTCACATAGCCGATTGACTCCGCAGCCACGTATCAGATTGACTGGCAAGTCGGACAAAGTTAAAATCCAATATTGTTGGGGATATCCACAATATTCAATAAGCAACCGCAGTTGAACTGACAAGCCGAAATCCAGCCGAAGGAATTGCGTTTTGTGTTAAACCACATTCCCTAGACGGCGCACCATTTTGTAATCTTCCCATTGTCACTAAATGGGGAGCCTATTTCAGAGGGTGCAAAGCCATTGATATAATATCAATGGCTCGGAGAGGGTGCATTAATTTTAGCCTCGATTATCCAGGCGCCGTGAGGTGGCAGCATAGGCTCCTCACTACGGCCTGGATTATTAAGCTCCTGCCAATGTTACCGGTAGAGGGCTTAACCCCAGATTCGGGTAGAGACGATGATTGGCTCCCAGGTCAACTATGAAATAACAAATTAAATAATGATACACTTATCAGATAATACTATACTATAACAACTATTCAACATTAAACTTATATTGAAACATGTCACACACAAAATAAACCGACATTAAACTTGTTTTCGTACTTTAGTGCCTTTTAATTACATGCATATTCACTAGGTGGCAGCTCTCACTGCTGTCAACAAGTGGGCAGTCAAAACGCGACTCTGAACCAGACTATCCTCCTGACGAAGTCACGCAGCCAGGCGAGAGTCGGTTAAGCAAGACTACATTATTTTGCGCGGCTTTAATGGACAGATTGGAAACCTCCGGTGACAAAGCAACTGGAGTGGTTTGTGAGTGATAATAGATAATTATTTGTTATCCTAAACGTGGGAGGGAAATTCATGTGGAGTGTAGCAACATGTTAAAACAAATAAAACAAATGTACATGCAATATAAAAATAATAATACAAGTTATATCGGTTAAATAAATTATTTAAATATGTTAAATAAGTTACACAAGTTTTAAAAAGTTAAATCATATCACAAATCATATCAGGCTCACTCAGTGTCAGACTGGCAGAGATGGAGGGGAACGAAGGTCAGTTTCTCATTCATTAGTTTAATTGACGAGGGGACAAATGAGTTTCGGGTGCGATTCAGTTTACAGTGAGGAAGTTGAAAGCGGCGGCCAGAAAGAAGTAGTTTATAGCACGGAAACAGTGGATGTTCGGGGTCTGAGGAGACATTCCTTCGCTTTCTCTCTGCCCGTTGCCTGTATAGATCCTATAGACTGGTTTGATTTTTTCCCACCACCTTGCCACTAACCCTGACTGTTCGTGCTACAGTGTTGCGATGCATGATATTCAGGCCGCCGTACCACACAGGAAAGCCAAATGTAATAGAGCTTTCGACGTAGCGTCTGTAGAAGGTTTGAAGAACATGTGTACTGACACTAGTGACCTGAGCTTGCATAAGAAATACAGCTTTTGCTGGCACTTCCTGTTAATTACTGCTGTATTTTCACCAAATGTGAGCTTTGCATCAATGATAGTGCCGATATATTTGTATCCATCTACTCTCCTTACACACTCTCCGTTAATGAATAGTATCTTGGGAGGAGTAGGATTTTTCCTAAAATCTAGTATGAGTACTTCAGTTTTATGAACGTTCAGGTCTATGGAAATGATTGTCACACCACACTGTGAAATCAGCAAAAACGTGCGTCCTATCTGCGCTTTGTAAATCGTTTGCGTGTCACCTGAATCTGTGCGAAATCGGGCAGTGTATTCATATAGGGTAGGACCGTTAGAACACCAACGGTTATACTTCAGTGATACGAATTTTGACCTGCCACGAATTTTGTGGTCGTGAATATGCATTATAAGCGGGCAACGTACAATGCGTAAGGTTGACTGGTTTTCAGAACGGTTAAGCAACGAACTGATTTATCTCAGTAAGGTGTATTGACAGATACGGGATATTTTTAAAATATATAGACCTATATTACGTCCTACTCTAGGGGTCGTTGGTTAATCCCTGAAAGTTTGGCGCTCGAGGTTCAAGCCGTCTAAGAAGGAAACGCTGAGATGCTTATGCTAGCTCTATTATACTTTTAGTTAAGTTAGCAAAATGTCTGTCACCTGACCGGATGCGTTGGTAGAAGAGAGTCGTGAAAGTAATATTTACCAAATGTTAAAAAACACAGCATTGTTACATAAACACCACAACACGTCCGCAGATAATCATTGTTTGTTCAAAATGACGAAGGTTGGAGAGAATATGAAGTTCACGTCCATCAATAGGTCCTAGTCGTTTGTCAAATAATATTCGTATTGCTGTGATATTGGAATGAAGGTAGACATAAGCATTATTTTGTCTGCAATAAACTAAACGACTCGCAGGTCCAGGCTCAGACCATAAACGATTTCAGTCGCCTATCCTGCGGCTCAAACACTCAATAACACCATAAGCACTCACCCCGTAGTAAACCATAACCAACAGTGGCTCCTTACGTCGTAAATAATTATAATTAGAATTACCCCATGTTGCCAAGTCTATAACGCAGGAGCGGTTTTCACATTGTTTGGGCCGCACGCGCGTGGTTCCAGCGATTGGCACGTTTTACGTATTACGCGCTCACTACGTTTTACGTATTACGTGCACATTGGGTTCAGAGTTCAGAACAGTTAATTGGAATGAACTGATTTACGCCATAAAGGTGTCTTGACATATATGGGGTATTTTGAAAAGATATAAGTATTACGTCCTACTCTAGGGGTTGTTGATTTGTTCTTGAACGTTTGGCGCGCGAGGTTCAAGCCGTATGAGAAGGAAACGCTAGGTCGATTATAGTTAGACTGTATGGGATATGACCTTAACACCCACACGAATATCATCAAGCCGGAACTGTGGTAGGAGTTTGGAGAATGGCGATTTCACAATGAAAATGAACAACGCTGATATTCCATTCACGCGTAGACTCTGTAACTGTCGACCAGGCATCGGAATACATCAATAGCAAATCTACCAAAGAACATGGAGAGTATTCTAGAATAACATCATGTTTCAACAAGGCTGTTCAAGAATTGTCTGACTGCCCCACATTAAAATATGGACACTCATTGTCTCTACCCAATTTCCAGCAACACGTCAACTACCCAGTAACATCGCATCTCTTCATGTGATTAAAGGGAAGCAAAAGGGACCTTTTTATGCTATGTACCTAAAAGAGTTAATACAAACTAACCGTTTTATAATCATAGTCATATTTATTCGTTCCAAGTTATATATATATATATATACATACATACATACATATATATATATATACATACATATATATATATATATATATATATATATTGCACAGGCATTAATAAGGCAAGTAAACATTAATAAACAGAATTTCGTCAACAAGTCATGAGTGAAATTGACAGAATCATCCTAATTTGTTTAACAGTCTGATTGCATATAAAACAAATACTTTGAATACATCTTTGTTCTAGCTTTTACAGAGATACACATAGGCGTGTCTAGGGGGGGGGGCTGGGTGGCACGTGCCCCCTCGACCTTTGGAATTTGGCGTTCCCGCAGATCTTTTTGTATGGGCCCCCGTGACGTTGCCCCCCCGTAGACCATTTTGAATGTGCTCCCGTGACTGAAGTTATGTTGGCGCAGTGACGAAATATTTTTCAACATTCAACAGCAGCACCCCCCCCCCATCTTCTGGTGTCACAGTTTCGAGTCAGCCGAGCCAGCGCAGAAGTTGAAGAAGAGCTGAAGATACGGCGGAAAAATTCCCCGTCTTCCGATGTCACCAGTGGAGCTACAGCGACAGTGCGAGACTGCGAGAAGTTTATGTTATGGTCGCGCAGCGCCGAAAAACATTTTCTATACCATTTGGTTCGGCCGCCATTGGAGGTTTTTGTGCCTCCCCCAGACTACCCTCTCTGGTAAAACAATTTTAGCACACAACTAGCGAATTTCATGGACTGCGCCATTGTAGGCCAGGAAATTACGTCACAAATTTGGTGTGTAGCTTACACCGAGTTTATCAATCCGAAGGATGGCGCTGTGCTAACTATACCTATGCGTGCATGCGCCGTGAGTGTGTTTAGACCATATAACACGATGAACTTAGAATGGCTGGATACAGGTTTCAATTACAATTGCCGGTAGTATTGCAAGCGCAAGATAGACCAGAACATGCGGAATACCCATGTAATACTCGGTGGATATATATACAATATATACCGATTATGGTAAAATATTGGAACTTTGGTCACATCACCAAGCTTGCAAAGTGACTTTCCCATCATCGTTTCTCCTTTCCACCTTTTGTCCATAACGAAGTGCTTCAATGTTAGACAATTCACATGCCTTCTCTTTGCTTGTACGTGACACTATTACCGTGTACAACTGGGCCTTATTAGATCTAACGATGTTTTGCAAAGACTCTAAGGGCGTTACTTGAGAGGAATATATACGTTAAATTGCGTGTTACTTGGTCGGTTCGGTCATTTAATGAGATGTCTATGAAAAAGTTGCTAAAGGCATTTTGTGAGAGACGAGGCAATAACACGTTAACCATTACCTATAAGTATGAGCATTATGCACAACGAAGCACCGAACTTCCTTAACTGAGAGAATATTGAAACCTTGCCACACCGAAAATATCTATCTAAGAGAGAACTACGCTCAACAAGGACCGATACAAAATATAGTCTCTCGAGTTAAACGTCAGAGAGAAAGAAAGAGAATGAGCGATGGTCGTTAGCAGTGTTCGAAATTACTCGGAGGCCCGAGACCTTTAAATGTTTTGTCGGGCCGGTAACTTTGAAAAAGTGCCGGCCCGCAAGACCGGCAAATTATTTAAAAGAAAATAATGGAGCACTTGTCTAGTATCCGGGCCAACCTCGATTTCGCCATTATAACGTTTGCCTAAATTTGATACTTCATTGGTTTAGTTCTGTCATTCAACATCATCCGAGCCATATTTATGAAAATGTTGCGCATTATCACAATTTTGAGGTCCAAAGAGCGACCCGGTTTGCACCAGTCTGTGCCGCTGCGGTCGCGCGTTACCGCAGTGAGCGATATTATCTTAGCGTTCAAAAGTACGCTAAGACGCGATATTTTTGTAACGTAAATATGCATGGGATGATGTTGAATGATGGCAATAACACAAAATTTGGCCAAAAAGTTGTTATAACAACGAAGTCGAGGTGGGCCCGGATACTAGACAAGTATAAATAATGGCGACATTTGTATACTCCCGAACGGGAAATTTAACGTAAGCGTGGTACAAAAACAAGGTGGAAAAACAATAAAATGTCGAGCTGATCAATACTGATAGATCGATTGAGTTTAGCGAGTGAGTCGCTGTCCGAGTCCAGCTTGGATTCAGCTGGAGTCAGTGACTGAAGAGAGTGTTTTACGGAGCCTGACAGTCCAGCTGCTCCTGTATATGATGGCAACAGTTCTGAGTAGTCCCCTGCAGACATTTGTTTAGTGGTGTTTGTTGTAATTTGCAATGTTGATATTTTTCTGTCAACAATAAACTGTTGCCTATGTTGTCATTTTATATTCGCTGGTTCATTAATCTGAATATCGTAAATATGCAGGACAGACTTGGCCTGGACTAGTATATTATTAATTGCCATGGGCTACAGCTGCACATGTGTATACTCTTGTAATATTTGGACCACCAACTTTTGTGTGGGACCACCAACTTTTGAAAGTTGAAGGTCCGACTGACCACCAACGTTTCAGCTAAGGTGTAGAACACTGGTCGTTAGGGGTAGTTCATGCATCGCACAGGAAGACGTATAACGTCGTTGAGACAACAGGTAACCGCTCGCAGGCCTCATTTTGGTCGTGTTAGCCGTTGCCTTCAAACCGTTTGGTTAGTAGGGATGAAACATGGTTGTCGCCATGGGAATTTCGAGGACGATAATACGTGAACGTAGTTATATGTTTAACCACTAGTAGCGCTTCAGTCGGTTTCTAACAACAAAGGTTGACGCCAGCATATCTTTTGGGGAACTATAACTGAAACATGACTGCAGCTGTGCGTGTTTGGGAGGAACGTGGCCAATAATAATTTAAAATAGTACCCGCTGTTGCCGCTAGTAGTCCTTCACTCATACATTTAGTCGGTAGAAAAATACAATGTCCGCTTTTATCTGTTAAATCCTATATGACCTATTATGTCTAGAGACATCCAAGGTGGCCGCCGTTGACAGAGAAAATGATTGTCTGTCAACATCTAGCGCTGCAAAAAGCCAACACAACTCCTATAATACATTGGATTCTTTGCAATGTGGCATTTCGCAAACAAATATACGTTTGGCTCTCCTGATTTTGTAGCGCGCAATTAAACATAGCGAAAGTCGAAGTTTGTCAACATCTACAATAACGATCTGAATGTGTTTGTATTGTAGTTATTATCAAATAAGAGGACGGCGATGGTACAGGCAAAGAATACTTTATTCCTGTATAAGCAGATATTCGAGTAGCGTGTAAATGTAAAAATGGCACTTCGTTGGCCTATCTGTCGCGTGAATAAACTGTCGTTTTCAAAACTGAAAACACAAAGAGTAGGCTGTATACAACCATGTCATTGGAAGGGCTCATCTTCTAACACTAATCGTTATAAAATGTGGCATTCGGGACCTCTTCATTGACTTTGCTAGTCGCAATTGGAAGGTGCCTTAATTGTTGTTAATAATGTGTAATCACTGTATTATTCGTGTCTCAGTTGTATATCTGACATGCTCTTGTTCAGTTTTATGTTATTTCTTTATATGTCACTTCACATCTACGCGGCTGTGAGAAATATCTTATTTAGAATTGTATATGAATAAATGTCTCGGCTTCACTATAATGATGCAATAATGCATTTATTATATACTGTACCTTCCTTGGGACACAGTTATTGTCAAAACAATAATAATAATAACACTAATTAAACTATCAATTAACCCTGTCTATCAGACATGATGGAATTGCTAGTTAATATAAAATCACTGCCGCTTTATTGTGTACACACGACACAAGTTATTTCCCATCCCTGTACGTAATTAGGACACGGCAGCGGTCCACCACATGTAGCCTCGGTGTTGTAGAATAGGACGCCATTTTTGTCCAAACCGCCGCCTTGAATTACTTCCGGGGCGTTGTCCACACAGACGTAGGTACTTCGGCCTTTGTGATCATGACGTTCCGCCATCAAGTAGCCCGAGTATTCTTTTGTCCAACCGTCTGGACAAGTCAGTTTGGCCGGAATCATCAGTTTCGTTGGTCGACCGTTCACATGACAAACGGCACACGGAACGTCGTTGTCATGCAAGGACTGTGCGTTAGCTTTGGAAAATGGATCATTTGAAGAAGGTACTTCGTACTCAGCTCCATACAAATGGCCTCCGGATTGGAAGCCTGTAGTCGTCTTCGATCCCCATTCAGGGTCTCTGGGCATGCACAGGTAGTTCGAGCCACCGCCACTGTGTGTAAAGTGCGACCCTGCTACAACACCTTGAACAACAAAACATCCGAAGATGAGTGACCGCACGGGCAGTAGTAAACTCTTCAAACGTACAACACTTGTGCTTTATAAATGGTTATTTTAATATGCTTTCGTCGTTTTTCCAGATATTTTGAGATGTGCACTTAATAGCTATCTGACTATATATTATAGCCGAACTATATTTACTTTTGGGTGCTACCAAAAACATGAATGCAAAACAGATTAAATATAGCAAACGTCGTATAGCTTCATCAGTATGTTTCTCGACAATAAAGAATTCTGCATCGCTGAAACACTTGCCCCAGTAGAGCAGTTTCGTGCCATTTCCCGAACACGTCTTCCGTCCCCACCGGATGTACACAGCGCCTCCAGTAGACGGCTTGTTACTTTCTGAAAGGTACGTTTCACCTACAATAACTCTTACATTCCTTGGAGTATTCACTATATGCATACATAGCACATAACTGAACTATTCATGTTGACAAATTCCAAATGTACTAGACCTTTGGAATTTGGCGTGCCCGTAAACCTCTTTGAATGGGACCACGTGACAGTGCCATAGTAGACCCTTGAACATGTCTTACCGTTCAGGCTACAAAAAGCAGAATTAACGCCGACGAGGCGGCGACAATTTTTCAACACAACCCCCCCTCCTGACTTCCAATTTAACTAGTCGAACCACCATAGCAAGCGGAGAAGCTGAAGAAGAGTCGACGATACTACGGCGGCGCGGTGGCGATGTCACCGATCGGGCAGAAACAGCGGAGAAGCTGAAGTTACGGCAGCCAGGCAACGAATGGTTTTCAACAAAATTTGGTTCGGCCGCCAGTGGACGTTTTTGAGCCCCTCTCCCTAGTCTACCCTCCCTAGATCCGCCTCTAGTAGGACCTCATACAACAGATGGCTACTCACCGGCCGCCTCTTGTGTCTTGTCCTTTATGACGTCGATTTTCTCTTGCAGTTGTTTCATCGCCTCTCTCAGATCAGGTATTGCAGCGACGACTTTGTTGAGCAAAGTGAGTTGCGCCTGAAGACTGTTGACGACACCTCTCAGTTCCATGACGTCCCGCATACGCTGACTGACACAAACGTCACGAAAGGTATACGTACACAGCCCGTCGCTAGCATGGTTTCCCCTGGTTAGCTGCCCAATGGCCACACCGCCAAAGACTACGACAAGAAACGTAACGTGTACGTGGGCTGTCAGCATGTTTACCAGCTGCTAAATTCTGCTGTGTTTCGGTAGCGCTCTCCCTTTATACAACGCTACGTCCCGATGAGTCACAAGTCCACAAAGGGAGGATATCTACCGATAACAGACAGCGCGCTGATGCTAACTGAAATAGACGTTGTGCTTTTTTGAACCATTTGTTTAAATACATATTTATGTGCGCATTGTTTTGTAAATTGAAACAGTATGCATATAATTATTGACAACATATTCAAATGTTGTTGTACAAAATTTGTGAGTAAATTTAATTTTGTAATTGAGTGATTATATATGCGTGAAATGAACCTTGTTTCTTGTACACATAACATATAATTTGTAAATAATATATATATATATATGTATATATAAGTAAGAAGGTGGAGACTTGTGACAGTCGTAGGCTATAAACGTATTCTGTTACAATCTCCTTTTTAATAACATTTACGGAAACTATAAGAGTGGTGAACTAACTGTCAGAATATATATACACCACACGAAAGCGTGTTAGTTAAAAATGTGAAAACAAAATGGAATACCCACTGCATTAAATGTTGGTAGTAATGAGTAAATATCTCCACGGTCATTATAGGGTAGAGAGCCCCAATAACATTAAACGCTGAGATTCCGGTAACGCCGATTGCTGATTCAGGCGTTGACTTTAAACCAACATCCGCTTTGCACACGTTTGTAAATACAGGAGTGGAGTAGAATTTCTCAGTAATATATTGCGTCGTTGAAACCCATTGTATAGATGACAGCGGATACAGGATGGATATTACAGGTGTTGCCTACACAACGACGGTTAGCGAACACTCATGGCTTTGTTAGGCATATCCCGCTGCAGAGGAGGTAGAATTAATTTACGTTTAAACGGTGAAACGCAGGTGCAGTTCTCGAAACCTGATGAGGCGCGATTCAACAAATCGGATTTTTGTATAAGAATTTATTCAGTCATATAATCAGCAATTCATATTAGATTTACGTTTACATTTATAATAATATATAAATATATATTTAGCGGACGAGATGCAAAATTAAACATGGTGTTGTATTTCTTGCAGACCCCTGTAGATACTATACAGGGATAGATACATACGTACATTATGTAGATACGTACATACGTACGTACGTACACACGTACATACGCACATACGTACGTACATATATATTTGGGAATGTATATTCTATTATATAATAATATTATATTTTCCACAAACAAACACACCGCTACAAACACTACAGCTACAATTACAAATAGAGAGATGACTGGGTTCGTAAACTTGGCCAATTGTTGTATCGAATGTAACAAAAAAGAGGGAATTTGTAACACAAAGTCATGATCCGTCAGGCACACAGACAAATAACGAGTCATCACAACATCGTTTACGCTACTAAACCACCATAATATGCGTTTAATGTGCCACCCTGGCGTGTTTGGTGTCGCCGATAATCGAACGACGCAGTACACTAATGGTGACGACTCAATTGGGGTAGTTTTGGTGCAGGATGTTTATATGGAGGAGATCCGCAACTCGCTTACAGTTTCGTACGTCCGGGATCATTGCACTTGCCTTGGCCTAATTTATCTCTTTTAAAAGGAAACAAAATGCATTTTTGCGGGTTATGCACGTAAAAGAGTTAATATGCACTAACTATACCCAACTACAATCACCTGTATCACCCCAGTAGTTTATTAGTAAAAGTGTGTTGAACGCAAAGCTATCGTATTTCTCATGGATAACGCCATTTTGCCGTAAACCATTGTTACTAATATCTGCTTCAACAACGACGTTTTTGTTGGAAAGCAAATATCATGCTTGATTAAAGGGGAACAAAAGCCAATAGTGTCGGAATGTGCACCTAAAAGATTTAATACAACCATTTGCAACTAGAGTAAACAATATCACACCTGTGGTTTACTCACTATTTATTTTCAAAGAAGGAGATTCTAGTGAAATCTCACAGTTCACACCAACTAACATTGATAGTGAGACACGCTCCCGATGCTTGACCAATGGGCGCCTAGAAATTCTTTGACCACGACGCTGCGGTTACTTGTCGAAAGCTCTGTTTTCTCGACATATATCTGAATATGCCTGCTCATACGTTGGTTTATCGTGTTCCTTTCGATTCAGAGTTACACTTATAACAACTATTATAATGCCACACATTGCACCACGCGGACGTTACATGTTTAGTAGCGCCAAAACATATTCAGCGACGCAAATTAGAGTAATACATTGTCAGTTGGATGACTTGCGAATTGGGAAGATTAGTTGTTGGTGACATCAGGCTTTTTATCACAATAGCGTTGTCCGTGCAAATTAAATTATGTGTCTTCAACAAGGTTATTTTAGTAAGCTGTTGGCATAATATTCTTGATTGTAGTTGCTAATGGTTAGTTTTTATTTGTTAACTCTCTTAGGCGCTTTGTGTCCATTTAACTAAACTCAAACACTTAAAAAAACAATCACAACTATTTATTCATATAACATTAACCATAGTCAATCTTGGAATGTTATAAAGCATTCCGAAGAGCTCACAACCTCACACAATAGACCACCTTAATCAAAGAGTAGTATTATCGCTCACAATATGAAACTCTATTTGCAAACATTCCAGTTGTATCCTTGCTGATAGCTGATGCGATTCAGCTTTAACAAATCGATGACCGTAATATTGACAATACGGATAGTCGCTCTTTAGTTGTGAAGTCTAAGACTATTGGTAAGATTACCAACGCATGTTTTGCAACGTTGTCGCCAAAGTATCTGCACGCGACGAACCGGGACGTCTACGACGACCACGACTGTAGATAGTAAGACATGTTCAACCTCAAAAGCCTACTTATAAAAAACGTTTTAATGACCACTAAACGATTCGGGCACCCAGCTGAGTCAGCAATAATGCGAGACTAATCCTATGTATAAAAAAAGATCAAAGGCTTTGTGTTTGACACTAATGAGTTTGGGAAACCTACTTATAAAAAACGTGATTGATGAGCGATGTAATTTGATAATAATTGGATGATTGACAGTACACTAGAGAGATGCCACCTAGCGGTGAGTGCAGAGAGTATTTTAGTCCTAGCGATCAACGCCGTACCTAGAGCGTGCTGACGTAAGCAATAATGCGTTTATCGCGCTAACCACGCTAAAACCATGCAACGTTTAGTTTCGTACTTTTAACGTAGTCCTCAACGCTGACGTAAGCAATAATGCGTTTGTAGATTCGAGATGCCACCTAGCGGTGAGATATCGCGCTAACCACGCTAAAACCATGCAACGTTTAGTTTCGTACTTTTAACAGTACCACTAGAGATGCCACCTAGCGGTGAGTGCAGATAGTATTTTAGTCCTAGCGATCAACGCCGTACCTAGAGCGTGCTGACGTAAGCAATAATGCGTTTAGTTTTTTTTTTGATCGACCACCTATAACTGAGGTAGGAGTTGTGCTGACGTAGGCAATACGCTAACCACGCTAAAACCATTGTATATTAAAACCATTGTATAAACGTAGAGATGTCCCCCTAGAGTGTGCTGACGTAAGCAATAATGCGTTTAATAATAAAGTATATAAATTTAGTTTCGTACTTTATTTAATAACCACGCTAAAGTATATAAGTTTAGTTTCGTACTTTATAACCACGCTAAAGTATATAAGTTAAGTTTCGTACTTTCGTTTTTGATCGACCACCTATAACTGGGGTAGGAGTTGTGCTGACGTAGGCAATACGCTAACCACGCTAAAACCATTGTATATTAAAACCATTGTATAAACGTTGAGATGTCCCCGTATGTGATGTTGACAGCAAGAGCGACGACCGCTGCTGCTGCAGCGATAAGGCACCGTCGCCGGCTGCTGCTCTAGTGGCCTTTGACCCTTGGATGACAGCATAGCTGGCTAACGGTAAACAACGTTGTTCTGGTGGACGGATTAAAACGAAACCAATGTACATCTAGTCGTGGGATTACAATGACAATCAAATGCATAAATACACTAACATTCAGTAGGGTGTTTATGCATTGAAAATAGACGCGTGAAAACGTGAGTAGTGACTGAATATTTATTGTGGCGCTGTATATCGATAGTCGGCGCCAACGAGGTGCTCCGGTGGAGAACCGAAGCCTTGCCGACGATATAGTTCGGGAGGCGTGATCGTTCTCCATAATCCGTTTGGTTGTTTTATGAGAAATACTCGCGCCAGATCGGCTATGTCATCATCGTCAGACGAGCTGTAGTCAGGCGTGACATCGGGCGGCGTGGGAGGTGGCGAAGGCGCGCGGACGGACGGCGCGACCATGCAGGTCGGCTGGGTCGACTGCACCGTCATGTCGGGCAGTTCGACCGACCTACGAGGCGACGATTCGTCGCTGCTTGTAGGCAGTTGGATCGGTCTATGAAATAAAAGAAATGTTTAAACGAGACAATAAACGATATGCACGCGCTTATAAATAAAATGCATGCATGTTTAAACGGTAAATACATGCAATTTAATGCGTACTAGTAAAAACGTGCATTTAAATAAAATGCATGCATGTTTAAACGGTATGTTACAATAGTGCATTTAAATAAAATGCATGTTTAAACGGTAAAATACATGCAATTTATAAAATGAGAGATATGTACGCACTTACAATTGTTTAAATGGTAAAATAAAATGCATGCATGCAGGCGTACTGTTTAAACGATAAAATAAAATACATGCTATTTAAACGGTAAAATACATGCATGCATGCATGTTGCGTACTTACAACAGCTGTAGTAAAAACGTGCATGCATGTACGCGTACTTACAATTGTTTAAATAAAATGCATGCATGCAGGCGTACTGTTTAAACGATAAAATAAAATACATGCTATTTAAACGGTAAAATACATGCATGCATGCATGTTGCGTACTTACAACAGCTGTAGTAAAAACGTGCATGCATGTACGCGTACTTACAATCGATGAGAGGTTGAAAACCGATCAGGAGTGTTTGACTGAAAAATGGTGAATGAGCAATGAGCGCGCGTTTGCGCGCAACGTCAAACACAGCGGTGGCGCATGACACTACGGCTTATCTTGATTGGAATGTGAACGGAGAACAAAGGATTTTTACAAACGATAAACGAAACGTTAAAAGCACGAAATTAAACGTTGTATACGATCACTGCGGGGTCAGGAAACACGAGATGCATCGATATTAGAGAAATTCGCTGTAAAAGTCACATTTGACAATGGATGCACTGACGTCAACGCTAACTTTTTTCAAAAAACAAATTCCTCGGTAGACTAGGCGGAATGCGTTAAGCGCACATGTGTGACATCTGTTGCGCATAACTTAACGCGAATGGAATGTGAACGGAGAACAAAGGATTTTTACAAACAATAAACGAAACGTTAAAAGCACGAAATTAAACGTTGTATACGATCACTGTGGAGTCAGGAAACGGGAGATGCATCGATATTAGAGAAATTCGATGTAAAGAGAGATTTAACGACGAATGTACTGACGTGACCGGAAACTTTTTTCCGAAAACAAAATGCCTGGGATGAATGAAGTATGCACGCTGATAATTGAATAAGATAACGGTATTAGTGCGAAGTGCGCATGCGCGTTGTGTTGTAGAATAACGGTAGACTAGGCAGTATGTGTTAAGTGCGCATGCGCCTTATTTTGAAAAGTGTTGTAAGCACGCACGCGTACATGTATTGTGGTTTATTTCATAGAGTACTGAAGATCCAACTGCCTACAAGAACGGCCCTGTCAGCAGCAGCAGCAGCAAAGCCGGTATGCTCGGTCGCTCCCCTATCACGGAGTGACCCCCCTCGCCCAATCACTCCACCATCACCACCACCACCACCACCACCTATCAGCCACGACGCCGATGACTTCGATGACGACACCAGCCTCGTGTCTCCGTTCTTAAGAAGAGGAAGCAATGGATCGTGGTACACGCCTATCCCACCGACCGAACTATTACACTATCCTGACAGACATCCACACAAGCTAGTGGTGTTAGTTGACTACACTACCCTGACAGACATCATCACAAGCTAGTGGTGGTAAGTTGACTACACTACCCTGACAGACATCCACACAAGCTAGTGGTGGTAAGTTGCCTACACTACCTTGACAGTCATCCTCACAAGCTAGTGGTGGTAGTTGACTACACTACCCTGGCAGACATCCTCACAAGCTAGTGGTGGTAGTTGACTACACTACCCCTGGCAGACATCCCCACAAGCCAGGGGTGGTAGCTGACTACACTACCCCTGGCAGACATCCCCACAAGTCAGGGGTGGTAGCTGACTACACTACCCCTGGCAGACATCCCCACAAGCCAGGGGTGGTAGTTGACTACACTACCCCTGGCAGACATCCCCACAAGTCAGGGGTGGTAGTTGACTACACTACCCCTGGCAGACATCCCCACAAGTCAGGGGTGGTAGTTGACTACACTACCCATGGCAGACATCCTCACAAGTCAGGGGTGGTAGTTGACTACCCCTGGCAGACATCCCCACAAGCCAGGGGTGGTAGTTGACTACCCCTGACAGACATCCTCACAAGTCAGGAGTGGTAGTTGACTACATTACCCCGACAGACATCCTCACTAACCAGGGGTGGTAGTTGACTACACTACCCCTGGCAGACATCCCCACAAGTCAGGGGTGGTAGTTGACTACACTACCCCTGGCAGACATCCCCACAAGCCAGGGGTGGTAGTTGACTACACTACCCCTGGCAGACATCCCCACAAGTCAGGGGTGGTAGTTGACTACACTACCCCTGGCAGACATCCCCACAAGCCAGGGGTGGTAGTTGACTACACTACCCCTGGCAGACATCCCCACAAGTCAGGGGTGGTAGTTGACTACACTACCCCTGGCAGACATCCCCACAAGTCAGGGGTGGTAGTTGACTACACTACCCATGGCAGACATCCTCACAAGTCAGGGGTGGTAGTTGACTACCCCTGGCAGACATCCCCACAAGCCAGGGGTGGTAGTTGACTACCCCTGACAGACATCCTCACAAGTCAGGAGTGGTAGTTGACTACATTACCCCGACAGACATCCTCACTAACCAGGGGTGGTAGTTGACTACGCTACCCCTGGCAGACATCCCCACAAGTCAGGGGTGGTAGTTGACTACACTACCCCTGGCAGACATCCTCACAAGTCAGGGGTGGTAGTTGACTGCACTACCCCTGGCAGACATCACCACAAGTCAGGGGTGGTAGTTGACTACTCTACCCCTGGCAGACATCCCCACAAGTCAGGGGTGGTAGTTGACTACGCTACCCCTGGCAGACATCACCACAAGTCAGGGGTGGTAGTTGACTGCACTACCCCTGGCAGACATCACCACAAGTCAGGGGTGGTAGTTTACTGCACTACCCCTGGCAGACATCACCACAAGTCGGGTGGTAGTTGGGGTAAGACCACATTAAGGATTCATCCGCCATTACCCACCGAAAGAGTGCCCTTGAAAATACCGTTTTGGTGTCATGTGTGAATTTTTTTCAAGCACTTTGGCATGGCACATGTCAGTCCAATGAATACTGAATGTACTACTATATTTGATCTTTCACGAGTTAGCAATAAACATACGCTAGTCGCTCATGTATTCACACAGTGGCTGTTTTGCAGAATGCACCAATATTTCAAAATCCGTCACCAGATTGGGGCGAAATTGAAGGGTGTCAGGTTTGGGTGGATTTTTCTGAAAACTGAGATATGAGAATTTTACGAGTTTGCCACACAACTTGTGTCAATGGAGGTTCAATATACTGTGAGATTTTCAAGAAAATTGTTCGTCAAATTTAGCAGGAAATGAAGGAAACGTTATAATGGCCGCCTGTGTAAAATTTAAATGTGGTCTTACCCCAAATTAGAAATACGCCCGTTTTATCACAAAAACTGCCAAAATGTGATTTGAGCGACGGGTGATGGTTTTTCGGCTGTATTTGGAAGCTGGTGTAGACCAAAACATCGTGCAGCTATTGCATACTGTTAGTATTACATCTAAAAGAAGTTTTAAAAGTAGTTAATAAGCCAGTTATTAGGTGATATGCATGGAAAATAAAGTGATAATTTTGGTGGCGTGAAAGTTAAAAAGTACATTCCAAGCATGTTCTATGATACTGAGTACCACGAAAGCTTGTGTAAAAAGTGTATATTTGTTGGGGTGTGGATTTTCTTTTAAATCTACATCATGTGCAACAATATTGACATATTTCCAGTAGGATGAATTTCGCCTTAGTTATATCATTTATATTTTTGTAAGCGACATCTATAAATGCGTGTTTCTTAACCCCAATACTAACGTGGGTGTTTCTGCTGTTCCAACTTGTCCTTCCTAATTATATGGCACTTTTATATATCATACTTGGATCGCACAATAAGCAATAATGGGCAAGCAGGCAACATTTTGATTCCACCCCCCCCTAACGCGGCCCTAATTTTAGTGAAATGTTGGCCACCATAGGAAGCAAGTTGTCCACACACTTCTACTAATCAGGCATCTAGCACCTATTTTTTATAGCAACATCCATACACTAACTAAGACAAGAAGAACAATTGAGAATCTACATAAATATACTACGAATGTAACAGAGAATATCATAAGTGTGTGACTCTCCAAATGTGCAGCGACCGCAATGATCCGAATTAGTTCAGTTTTAGCCATAAAAATTAAAACTGGTCACCTAAGAGAAGGGTCATATGTTGAAATTGTATACATGGACTGGCATGCTAGCATTTTCAACGATCATGTACTTTTCAGCTGTAATATAACCGAATCATACCGAAGTTTGCACAAGGCAAGGCAGCTTAAACTAACTGTAGGCTGACGTCAACTACTCTGACAAGAAGCTGTTTTTACCACTGGTATTTTGTACGTTATATCCGTATATTTAACATCAGAAATGTTTGTTAGTACCCTTGTAAGAATTTGGCGATGTTTGAATAAAATATGATTAGGACAATGGACTCGTTGATGTACTTGGAGAGATAATGGTGCCACAACTGTCAACAACCTTTATTACTTCCAACTACACAATGCGTGGAAGTTAACTGAATCAGTTGTACTTCCTCCTACACAATGCATGGAAGTTAACTGAATCAGTTGTACTTCCAACTACACAATGCATGGAAGTTAACTGAATCAGTTGTTTCTTTCTGAAATGAACTATTTTGCCAGTAGTATCTCTTGTTTCCAATAATGTGTGTACATCAGCGAAATATATAGTGGCCAAGTAATTGTGGCGATGTTTGGACACTCTGTATCAAGCAGAGATCTGCGCCTGTGTAAAAGTATGGTTATTTTAAGGGGGGTTAGGACAACAATTTGTGTGACGCAAGATATATGTTCCACTGGGCATCCCAGTTTTGGTTTCATAATGTACTATGTATATACCTCAATTTACACCCAGAATTTTAGCCGGTTATCTACAATATAATTGTAGTTACCATCAAAAGACGCCTCTGTGCCTTTCAATATTGTGAATATTGTTGAAATGCCTGGCTTGTGCTTTTGACACCTACTGGTGTCGTACACGAGTGACATATAGTTCATGATTGCATCAGATTATTTAGCATAGTTTGTGGGCATTACGTTATACCAAAATTCGTGAAGATTTGCAATGTGCCTGTCCAATAAAATGCTGCTTAAAATAATGATTTTGTGTATTTTTTGCAAAAAATACAACATTTTATGACAAATTACAAAAAATATATTTCGTTAATATTCTATATATTTTATTCCCATATCGGTAAGATACTGTGTTGGCCTGTATGCTGTGCTCAGTACCATTCATACCAGGCAAACTTATGTAATATAAAGTACCGAATAAGCATGTTTAAACCAACTCAAGGCGCTGTTTAGCTTGGAGGTGTGCACAGTTTGATGACGCATATTTTAATTGTTACTGAGACAGTGTAAATTTCCGTTTGTGGTTAATCTAGTTATATGTATAGCTTGATATAAAACTAACTTTCGTGAAGATTTGCAAGATTCAGGAGATCTATTTGGGGTAAGACCACATTAAGGATTCGTCTGCCATTACCCACCAAAAGAGTGCCCTTGAAAATACCGTTTTGGTGTCATGTGTGAATTTTTTTCGAGCACTTTGGCATGGCACATGTCAGTCCAGTGAATACTGAATGTACTACTACATTAGATCTTTCACGAGGTTGCAATAAACATATGCTAGTCGCTCGCGTATTCGCACAGTGGCTATTTTGCAGAACGCACCAATATTTCAAAATCCGTCACCAGATTGGGGCGAAATTGAGGAGGTTTGGGTGGATTTTTCTAAAAACTGAGGTATGAGAATTTTACGAGTTTTGCACAGCACTTGTGTCAATGGAGGTTAAATATGCTGTGAAATTTTCAAGAAAATTGTTCGTCAAATTTAGCAGGAAATGAAGGAAACGTTATAATGGCCGCCTATGTAAAATTTAAATGTGGTCTTACCCCAGTTGACTACACTACCCCTGGCAGACATCACCACAAGTCAGAGGTGGTAGTTGACTGCACTACCCCTGGCAGACATCACCACAAGTCAGGGGTGGTAGTTGACTGCACTACCCCTGGCAGACATCACCACAAGTCGGGTGGTAGTTGACTGCACTACCCCTGGCAGACATCACCACAAGTCGGGTGGTAGTTGACTATACTACCCCTGGCAGACATCCTCACAAGTCAGGGGTGGTAGTTGACTACACTACCCCTGGCAGACATCCCCACAAGTCAGGGGTGGTAGTTGACTACACTACCCCTGGCAGACATCACCACAAGTCAGGGGTGGTAGTTGACTGAATCAGTTGTACTTCCTTCTACACAATGCGTGGAATTTAACTGAATCAGTTGTACTTCCAACTACACAATGCATGGAAGTTAACTGAATCAGTTGTACTTCCAACTACACAATGCATGGAAGTTAACTGAATCAGTTGTACTTCCTCCTACACAATGCATGGAAGTTAGCTGAATCAGTTGTACTTCCTCCTACACAATGCATGGAAGTTAACTGAATCAGTTGTACTTCCAACTACACAATGCATGGAAGTTAACTGAATCAGTTGTACTTCCTCCTACACAATGCATGGAAGTTAACTGAATTAGTTGTACTTCCAGCTACACAATGCATGGAAGTTAACTGAATCAGTTGTACTTCCTCCTACACAATGCATGGAAGTTAACTGAATTAGTTGTACTTCCAGCTACACAATGCATGGAAGTTAACTGAATCAGTTGTACTTCCTCCTACACAATGCATGGAAGTTAACTGAATTAGTTGTACTTCCAGCTACACAATGCATGGAAGTTAACTGAATCAGTTGTACTTCCTCCTACACAATGCATGGAAGTTAACTGAATCAGTTGTACTTCCAACTACACAATGCATGGAAGTTAACTGAATCAGTTGTACTTCCTCCTACACAATGCATGGAAGTTAACTGAATCAGTTGTACTTCCTCCTACACAATGCATGGAAGTTAACTGAATTAGTTGTACTTCCAACTACACAATGCATGGAAGTTAACTGAATCAGTTGTACTTCCAACTACACAATGCATGGAAGTTAACTGAATCAGTTGTACTTCCTCCTACACAATGCATGGAAGTTAACTGAATTAGTTGTACTTCCAGCTACACAATGCATGGAAGTTAACTGAATCAGTTGTACTTCCAACTACACAATGCATGGAAGTTAACTGAATCAGTTGTACTTCCTCCTACACAATGCATGGAAGTTAACTGAATCAGTTGTACTTCCATCTACACAATGCTTGGAAGTTAGCTGAATCAGTTGTACTTCCTACAGAATGCGTGGAAGTTAGCTGAATCAGTCGTATTTCCTCCTACACAATGTAGGAGGCAGTACAATATGACTATATGCATGCCAGTCTTCACTGGCATGCATATAGTCTAGAGAGCTACTAAACATGTCAACACTACTTCCATCATAACTCTTAATGATCTGTAACTATTATTCACCAAAAAAACAATTAATAATTACAAATTTACAATATAGTCTAAAGGACTTCAGGGCCTCTTGGCCCATTTTTAGTCCTTTGGCCGAAGGTCCAAGGGACTATTGCCATCACTCTGCGTCTGCCGTTAGCTGCCGTATCTTAGAAAAATTTTCTCTCATTTTGCATAGACATATCTTAGGGCACTGCCACTATGCACAAGAAATCTGTATTTGATTGAATCATTTTAAGGGCTCCGTAGGGCCTCCAAGGACCCCAAAACTTGTAAAAATGTAACATTTGGCCTATTTTTTCAAAAAACTGTTCAGCAACTTTTTTTTTAAATTTTACAGAGATGTATCTTAGGGTCCTGCCACTTTATACAAGACATGTGTATTTGATTGAATCTTTCTAAGGACACCTAAGGGACCCCCAAAGTGCAAAAGTTTTGCATTATCTAGTGATGTGGTTTTGAGAAGGGCCCTTGAGACGACCCCCAACAGTAGATTTTGTTTATTGTGCCAGAAAGCCAGCAGCATGACTAAACTATGCAGCCTAGTGCTATTGTTCCATTGAGACCTTGACTAATCTTTAATTGGTCACAGGGCCCAGGCAGAGCAGACACTTGACCCCTGTTAGACTGAACAGTTGCCTAACACTTTTAAACTGTATCTTCAAAACTATTGATTTTCTATAATTGCAAGTTGTTTATTTTTATGTTCATTTAATTATTATAAAATGGTGTCACTGTGGTGTCTAATGGTTAAAGATGTATTGTCTGTAGAAACCTGTAGGTGACAAACATAGAAAATTAATATTCTGTCACCTGTAGGTGACAAACATAGATAGAAAATTAATATTCTGGACAACTATAGAGTGAAATATCCTACACTTTATTGATATCAAATGCATTCTACTGTTCTGTTTACGTTTGCCATGCCTTGTGTAGACATGGTACTATGTAAATCAGTTGTATCAATATAGACTAATAATTACAGATTCACAATGTAGTTGACACCTGAAACAACCAAATGTCAACCATTAGAAGAGTTGACATACTTCCGCTATACACAAGCAAGAAATCTGTATTTGATTGAATCATTCTAGTGTCATCAGCATATAGTAGAACATACATTTTCTACATCATCATCACTAAGGTTATTGTAAATTTCACCAGCTGCCATGTCAAGTCCGTTATAATTGTGACTAACAGTGTTCAAAATTATTCAGGTAAATAACAAAGGACACAAGTTTTCTCCTTGCCATACCTCTACACATGAGAAGAAGGCTGACACAGCCTGGCCCTGATTTATACATGATTTATCATTTTTTTACATGTATACAACTTTCAACACATTACCATTAATACCGCATGAAATTATCTTAGACCACAGTGAGGACCGTCTACTAAATCAAATGCTTTCTTATAATCAATGAAGGCACAATAAATCCTTTTGCGTCGAGACAAATACAATTCAACCAATACCCCTATCTGAACACTGCCTGTTCTTCACCTATTACATTCGCTTTGTTTAGGTATGTGGTCAGTCTGGTGTTCTGAACAATCACTAAGGATTAATGAACACTTGTGCAGAATGTCACCCACTTGGCAGGTTTAATTGATCTATTCAGCAATGAGGACACTGCTTAGGCCTCACTCTGGACACTCACAGTGTTGTGTATTGTCTTAGTTGGTGCATTGAGCTAATCTACTTGACCATGAATCAGTGGTGGCTCTGGTTGTGTATTACACCCAGCTGTGGAGCTAAGATTCTCTGCCTGCTATTGTTTGATGGAAACTGTGACTAATCTGTAATTGGTCACTGGCAGTAGCTTGTGTCAACAGACAGCATTAAGCCACTAGACCCCTGTTAAACTGGACAGTTGCCTATAGGTTTTAAACTGTGTCAAAGTCTACCTTTTGCTCTCAAATAATCTGTCCTCTTAGTTTTACACATAAAGACATAATCTGGCATAACTTGATAAGTCTTTGTAGCAGCACATTTGTACTTCCAGTGTATCATTGCAACATATTACATACTGTGTGCCACATTTGAATGTTGTGCATGTAATATTTCTATGCAATCCATTTGCATATATAATGTAAAACTTCAACAGCCGTTTTCTTCATTTTCACTTTTTGACCCCTAACATGTTCAATGCTCCATAACTTCGCCAATTTTTATAGCAGTCATAATTTTTGTAAAGCACCCTACCAAACCTTTACAAGGATGTAAGAAAACAATGTTACAATTTTTCCGACTTATCACTCATTTTGACAGCCGGGGTCACATATAGACGTATTAGTCCAAAGGACTTCAGGGCCACTTGGCCCATTTTTTATATCATGCAAATGCGAGTTTTTTTTATATTATACAAATGCATGTTTTATTGTTTAAATACAAGTTTTTTATGTTATTCAAATGCAAGTTTGAAATTACACCATTGCACATGTTCTGACTATATGCAATTGCTTGAAACAATTCCAATTAAAATGCTCCTTTACATAATTGCATGCAAATGCATTTCTATAGTTTTCATTCATTTTTTGTAAGTGAAACGGGTAACAAGATACAAGTCTGTTTACATCAACCACAGTGAGTCAACTAGGCAACTACTAATACGTGGGATGGCAGCACTGCGGCACTGCGGCACTGCTCGTTTTTGTCTCATCACACGATGCGTCCATTGCACTTGGTGTACATCAAGACCTCAGCGTGTGCATTGGTCATCATGGCACGGTGAGGTCGAAACAGTTTGCACTTTGCCTTGAAACTCCCAGATATATCACTTGGCACATCGTAATGATCCAAAACACTAGGGCGCTTGGATGCTGGCATCTTGAATAACTCGGTGTCGGGAATGGTGAGTGACTTGTGATAGTTAGCTTAGCTTATATGGTTATAGTCAACAGCAACGATTCGCATACATGATCCACTGAACTGCTCCAATGGACAACTCTGTTATAAAAGTATTGTTAATGGCATAGCATTGGATGAGCAAACAATTCACCCATGACTTCTAGTCTTCCAATCATGCACTGCTCAACAATTCACCCATGGCTTCCAGTCTTCCAATAATGCACTGCTCAACAATTCACCCATGACTTCCAGTCTTCCAATCATGCACTGCTCAACAATTCACCCATGGCTTCCAGTCTTCCAATCATGCACTGCTCAACAATTCACCCATGACTTCCAGTCTTCCAATCATGCCCTGCTCAACAATTCACCCATGGCTTCCAGTCTTCCAATCATGCACTGCTCAACAATTCACCCATGACTTCCAGTCTTCCAATCATGCACTGCTCAACAATTCACCCATGACTTCCAGTCTTCCAATCATGCACTGCTCAACAATTCACCCATGGCTTCCAGTCTTCCAATCATGCACTGCTCAACAATTCACCCATGGCTTCCAGTCTTCCAATCATGCCCTGCTCAACAATTCACCCATGGTTTCCAGTCTTCCAATCATGCACTGCTCAACAATTCACCCATGGCTTCCAGTCTTCCAATCATGCACTGCTCAACAATTCACCCATGGCTTCCAGTCTTCCAATCATGCACTGCTCAACAATTCACCCATGGTTTCCAGTCTTCCAATCATGCCCTGCTCAACAATTCACCCATGGTTTCCAGTCTTCCAATCATGCCCTGCTCAACAATTCACCCATGGTTTCCAGTCTTCCAATCATGCCCTGCTCAACAATTCACCCATGGTTTCCAGTCTTCCAATCATGCCCTGCTCAACAATTCACCCATGGTTTCCAGTCTTCCAATCATGCCCTGCTCAACAATTCACCCATGGCTTCCAGTCTTCCAATCATGCCCTGCTCAACAATTCACCCATGGTTTCCAGTCTTCCAATCATGCACTGCTCAACAATTCACCCATGGTTTCCAGTCTTCCAATCATGCCCTGCTCAACAATTCACCCATGGTTTCCAGTCTTCCAATCATGCCCTGCTCAACAATTCACCCATGGTTTCCAGTCTTCCAATCATGCACTGCTCAACAATTCACCCATGGCTTCCAGTCTTCCAATCATGCACTGCTCAACAATTCACCCATGGCTTCCAGTCTTCCAATCATGCACTGCTCAACACCCACCCATGTATTTCCAGTCTTCCAACTGCACTGCTCAACAATTCACCCATGGCTTCCAGTCTCCAATCATGCACTGCCTAACACCACCCATGTATTTCCATGTCTTTCCAATCATATGCACTGCTCAACAATTCCACCCATGGTTTCCAGGCCTTCCAATCATGCAGGCACTGCTCAACACCTACCCATGGTTTCCAGTCTTCCAATCATGCACTGCTCTAACAATTCACCCATGGTTTCCAGTCTTCCAATCATGCCCTGCTCAACAATTCACCCATGGCTTCCAGTCTTCCAATCATGCCCTGCTCAACAATTCACCCATGGTTTCCAGTCTTCCAATCATGCACTGCTCAACAATTCACCCATGGCTTCCAGTCTTCCAATCATGCACTGCTCAACAATTCACCCATGGCTTCCAGTCTTCCAATCATGCACTGCTCAACAATTCACCCATGGCTTCCAGTCTTCCAATCATGCACTGCTCAACAATTCACCCATGGCTTCCAGTCTTCCAATCATGCACTGCTCAACAATTCACCCATGGCTTCCAGTCTTCCAATCATGCACTGCTCAACAATTCACCCATGGCTTCCAGTCTTCCAATCATGCACTGCTCAACAATTCACCCATGGCTTCCAGTCTTCCAATCATGCACTGCTCAACAATTCACCCATGGCTTCCAGTCTTCCAATCATGCACTGCTCAACAATTCACCCATGGCTTCCAGTCTTCCAATCATGCACTGCTCAACAATTCACCCATGGTTTCCAGTCTTCCAATCATGCCCTGCTCAACAATTCACCCATGGCTTCCAGTCTTCCAATCATGCCCTGCTCAACAATTCACCCATGGCTTCCAGTCTTCCAATCATGCACTGCTCAACA
>CM034541.1:51240232-51407732 GCA_020002185.1 Paraescarpia echinospica
AGTTCACTGCCAGTACCAGAGGCTAAGTTCAAGGGGGCAGAATCAGACTATTTAAGACAGTTAATTGTAACCCCAGAAATGGTAGCTAAGAAAAATAGGGCTATGAAGGAAAATAAATCACCTGGAGTGGATGGTATTCCACCCAAAACTACTAGTGGAAATTGTAGAACAAATTAGCATACCGCTTGCAACAGTTTTCAACTTGTCATTAGAAGAGGGAGTGGTTCCTTTAGAATGGAAAGAAGCAAACATTATACCGTTATTTAAAAAAGGTTCGAGAAACAAGTCAGAGAACTATAGACCAGTGAGTTTAACATCAGTGATTTGTAAATTATTAGAAAGACTAATTAAAGATCACATGGTGGATTTCTTTGTTAAACAAAACTTGATAAACCCATCTCAACATGGTTTTTTTAAAGCGAGGTCATGCTTAACAAATATGTTATGTTTTTTTAAAGACATCACTAAGTGGGTAGATGAGGGATCACCCGTAGATATCGTCTACTTAGATTTTCAAAAAGCTTTCGACAAAGTACCACATCAAAGATTACTGCTTAAACTAAAGGCCCATGGCATAGGAAATGGTATAATAAACTGATAGAACAATGGCTGATTGACAGAAGACAACGTGTAGTAGTTGATGGGGTGGCTTCAAACTGGAAATCGGTATTGAGTGGGGTACCACAGGGATCAGTATTAGGACCTATATTATTCTTAATATATATCAACGATTTGGATGACAGAAATAACAAGCAAGGTGTTGAAATCTCTGCGGATGATACAAAAGTGTTTAGAAGGATTAAAAAGTGAAGGAGATAGACAGCATTTACAAGATGATCTTGATAGGTTGATCAAATGGTCTGAAAAGTGGCAAATGCCGTTCAATTTTGGGAAATGTAAATGCCTCCACACAGGTCATGGGAATGAAGAGGTAAAATATAAAATGGGGGGTACTGTTCTAAGTACTACTGTAAAAGAAAAGGACTTAGGGTTAACCATTAGTGCTGATATGAAGGTTTCAGAGCAGTGTGGAATTGCAGCTTCAAAGGGAAATCAAATCCTTGGATTAATTAGGCGAAACAACGTATAAGGAAAAAGAGCTAATAATACCGCTGTACAAAACAATAGTTAGGCCTCATTTAGAATATTGTATTCAAGCGTGGAGGCCATATCGCAGGAAGGACATAGATATGCTAGAAAGAGTGCAGAGGAGAGCAACTAAAATGATACCAAAACTGAGGGATCTTAGTTACGAAATACGCCTAAAAAATGCGGTTTAACAACACTAGAGACCAGGAGATTGAGAGGAGATCAGATAGAAGTGTTTAAAATATTGAAGGGTCATGAAAATATTGATAGAAATATTTTTTTCTCAGTTAAGAAAGATAGAAGGACTAGAGGACATGAACTTACATTGGCAAAGGAGCAGAGTAGATTGGATATAAGAAAGTTTTCTTTTTCACAAAGGACTGTAAATGAATGGAACAGATTACCTGCTGATTGTGTGGGTGCTAGTAGCGTGAATATGTTTAAAAATAAAATCGACACATACCTCAGACGGGCGGGATACACATAGATAAAAGGGTCGGACTCTCGATAAGCCAAAGGGCTTCCTTGTCCACCTGCCACCTAGAGTTAATTATCTGGGTGGCAATCTTGTTAAATCTTGTTAAATCTAAATCCATTGTCAAATGTGACTTTTACAGCGAATTTCTCTAATATCGATGCATCTCGTGTTTCCTGACCCCGCAGTGATCGTATACAACGTTTAATTTCGTGCTTTTAACGTTTCGTTTATCGTTTGTAAAAATCCTTTGTTCTCCGTTCACATTCCAATCAAGATAAGCCGTAGTGTCATGCGCCACCGCTGTGTTTGACGTTGCGCGCAAACGCGCGCTCATTGCTCATTCACCATTTTTCAGTCAAACACTCCTGATCGGTTTTCAAACCTCTCATCGATTGTAAGTACGCGTACATGCATGCACGTTTTTATTACAGCTGTTGTAAGTACGCAACATGCATGCATGCATGTATTTTACCGTTTAAATAGCATGTATTTTATTTTATCGTTTAAACAGTACGCCTGCATGCATGCATTTTATTTAAACAATTGTAAGTACGCGTACATGCATGCACGTTTTTACTACAGCTGTTGTAAGTACGCAACATGCATGCATGCATGTATTTTACCGTTTAAATAGCATGTATTTTATTTTATCGTTTAAACAGTACGCCTGCATGCATGCATTTTATTTTACCATTTAAACAATTGTAAGTGCGTACATATCTCTCATTTTATAAATTGCATGTATTTTACCGTTTAAACATGCATTTTATTTAAATGCACTATTGTAACATACCGTTTAAACATGCATGCATTTTATTTAAATGCACGTTTTTACTAGTACGCATTAAATTGCATGTATTTACCGTTTAAACATGCATGCATTTTATTTATAAGCGCGTGCATATCGTTTATTGTCTCGTTTAAACATTTCTTTTATTTCATAGATCGATCCAACTGCCTACAAGCAGCGACGAATCGTCGCCTCGTAGGTCGGTCGAACTGCCCGACATGACGGTGCAGTCGACCCAGCCGACCTGCATGGTCGCGCCGTCCGTCCGCGCGCCTTCGCCACCTCCCACGCCGCCCGATGTCACGCCTGACTACAGCTCGTCTGACGATGATGACATAGCCGATCTGGCGCGAGTATTTCTCATAAAACAACCAAACGGATTATGGAGAACGATCACGCCTCCCGAACTATATCGTCAGCAAGGCTTCGGTTCTCCACCGGAGCACCTCGTTGGCGCCGACTATCGATATACAGCGCCACAATAAATATTCAGTCACTACTCACGTTTTCACGCGTCTATTTTCAATGCATAAACACCCTACTGAATGTTAGTGTATTTATGCATTTGATTGTCATTGTAATCCCACGACTAGATGTACATTGGTTTCGTTTTAATCCGTCCACCAGAACAACGTTGTTTACCGTTAGCCAGCTATGCTGTCATCCAAGGGTCACAGGCCACTAGAGCAGCAGCCGGCGACGGTGCCTTATCGCTGCAGCAGCAGCGGTCGTCGCTCTTGCTGTCAACATCACATACGGGGACATCTCAACGTTTATACAATGGTTTTAATATACAATGGTTTTAGCGTGGTTAGCGTATTGCCTACGTCAGCACAACTCCTACCCCAGTTATAGGTGGTCGATCAAAAACGAAAGTACGAAACTTAACTTATATACTTTAGCGTGGTTATAAAGTACGAAACTAAACTTATATACTTTAGCGTGGTTATTAAATAAAGTACGAAACTAAACTTATATACTTTATTATTAAACGCATTATTGCTTACGTCAGCACACTCTAGGGGGACATCTCAACGTTTATACAATGGTTTTAATATACAATGGTTTTAGCGTGGTTAGCGTATTGCCTACGTCAGCACAACTCCTACCTCAGTTATAGGTGGTCGATCCAAAAAAAAACTAAACTTATATACTTTATTATTAAACGCATTATTGCTTACGTCAGCACGCTCTAGGTACGGCGTTGATCGCTAGGACTAAAATACTCTCTGCACTCACCGCTAGGTGGCATCTCTAGTGGTACTGTTAAAAGTACGAAACTAAACGTTGCATGGTTTTAGCGTGGTTAGCGCGATATCTCACCGCTAGGTGGCATCTCGAATCTACAAACGCATTATTGCTTACGTCAGCGTTGAGGACTACATTAAAAGTACGAAACTAAACGTTGCATGGTTTTAGCGTGGTTAGCGCGATAAACGCATTATTGCTTACGTCAGCACGCTCTAGGTACGGCGTTGATCGCTAGGACTAAAATACTCTCTGCACTCACCGCTAGGTGGCATCTCGTGGTTAGCGTATTGCTTACGTCAGCGCGCTCTAGGTACGGCGTTGATCGCTAGGACTAAAATACTCTCTGCACTCACCGCTAGGTGGCATCTCTCTAGTGTACTGTCAATCATCCAATTAGTATCAAATTACATCGCTCATCAATCACGTTTTTTATAAGTAGGTTTCCCAAACTCATTAGTGTCAAACACAAAGCCTTTGATCTTTTTTATACATAGGATTAGTCTCGCATTATTGCTGACTCAGCTGGGTGCCCGAATCGTTTAGTGGTCATTAAAACGTTTTTTATAAGTAGGCTTTTGAGGTTGAACATGTCTTACTATCTACTCACGACCGCGACTAACGGAACTTGTCGTTTCCTTTGACATGTCGTCGTCCTCTGACGCTGTCTGCATGTAAATCCGACGATGGGGTTCCCCACTAAATCCATTGGTGTGTTAACATCCTTAAGACCACGAGCGAACGTTTTCCAATCCATCGGTTCAAACGATTTCTGTTTTCTCAGCACGTCGTTCACGAGATCTACGATGTTACTTCCATGTACCGCCACAATTATGTACACAAACTCGCCACGATCGTTCCACCCTACTACACCTTTGATTTTATCGAGGAGTCGCCGTGCTTTCTGCTTCATAGCTTTCGGCATGCTGTCGATGGTTTCCTTTTCGATAATTTCATTTTCAATAGATGGTTCTACTTTGTTTTCATCTTTGCTGGGAACTTTCTTGATGGCCACACGCAGCGGTTCCTGCCTACGCTTGTCAGAAATTTTCCTTCTCGTGTATATCGCTGCGTTCTAATATGTCTGGCATTTCGTCGTCGAGTCGTCGCAACAAACTTTCGATAGGATTAGCAGGAGGAGGACGTTCCTGTTGGTTCTACTCTAAAATATGGGTATCAGGGCCATTTTCTTTGTATGTGGCATGGTCACCCGATACGGTAAAAGCGATGTTGAGAGTAGTAATAGGTGTTCGTTCAAACCAGTTTTCATTGAAATTGGGCAAAAGTTGTCATGTTCTCAAATCTTTTAACATCGCCCGTTTTTCATGATTTCGCCTCCAACTGACGAGCTGTACGGATGAGGTCGCCATTTTCGTTGCGGGTTTTTCTGAGATGATGAAATCATCACCATGTGTAAATTCGCTGAGTCGGCGTGAGGGGTGTTAGTGGTAGATCGCTGTGGCTGTGATGGTGGGGGACCCAAGAGGATCCCACCATCATACGACACTCCAGAGAAGCAAGGAGCGTGGGAAGATAGGGAGTGTCGCCGCCTAAGGGTGGTGGTAGTCATTGCGTGGGCAAGAGAAGGTACAAGCGGGAGTGACGTCGCCTATCGGCGTTGCTCGGGTAGAATTCCGATGATTTGCGACGGGACTGAGCAGCATGATTGGTGGAGTCGAGGCTAGAATAAAGTGTTGTAATAAAGCGGGATTAATGAAAGATTTACGAATTCGACGAATCGGTATCTATCCAACTTGGTGTATACGTGAGGTGAAATATGTATAGGGAGATGTTATAGTGGAACCCGTATGTGTTTTTGTTAGCCATGGGAAGGTCGTTTTCTGGTAGGGAGTGAAAGGTAGCGAAATCGGCTATTAAATCGTTATTAAGAAGTGAGTGGACGTTCGGCATGTTTTTAAAAGTAAATATAGGGTGTGTTTTTATTGTGAGAGATATATAATGATAAAGTCGGACGTTCTGTCGAAATTCCCCCTCTAAATTAGAATCGATGCCTTTTTATTTTGTTATGAGCGAACAGTGCTAGTTGACTGCGAGCGCGCGCCAGCCGACGACGGTGTGCGTTATTAATAGACACCATTAGCTACCGCAATAAGCAAAAACCTGACGCCAAAATCATACGCCGACCGCAAAGTTAATTGAGTTCTACGTCACAGCTTTTGCGATCCAATCAGAGGTTTACGCCGGATCTGCCTTTAGACTTCGCGTATGAACGCCAAACATGGATATTTCGCGTAATTACAAACGCCGACTTATTTCGTACATAAGTATTTATGATAATTCAAATGTAACTACACAGAGTAATAGCTACACCTTTTAGGAATACATGCTTATAAAGAAAGTTGACATGTAAATTACATATATGCAAGTTTGACGCCTTTTAAAAAGAACTACGACTTGCTTGTTTTATTTGCAGCGGTGCAGTGAGGCGCAATAACAATGCACTACACATTTGTTTATTGGACCCCACATGCTTAGCCTAGACTTTCGCATGGCTAAGCGCATAAGCATATACCATATTGTAACACCTGTCTATCTAATGTTTATTAAGCCCACACAGATAGTTATAAAGGCCTACTATGTATATTAACCTAAACTTATTTATTTATTTTGTAAACGTAGTTGAGTCGTTGGTTGCATTATGTCTATTTTGGCTATGTTGCAATGCTGGCATATCAAGTTTTTTGCAACTACGAAAATATATATCTTTAAACAGAAACCTAAGCATTGTATTTGGCGGTTTAAATAAAATGTAGATTTGTGGCCTATTTACGTTCCGGACAGGACTAGATGTAGACAGTTGATTGAAAAAAACTGTTAATAAAAAAATATTATTGAGCAAAGTGCGCTAACCAGCTGTCTATCAGTGTCAGATGTGGCGTTTGTTTGCAATATGTTCCCGCTGTTCATATTTAATAAAAAACAAACAACGTTTATAACCATTTTACAAATGGTAACGTAGCAATTACCCCGCCACCCCTCCCATCCCGTGCAACGTTTCGTCACATACACTCGCCTCGCATAAGTTTGACAGAAATTGACTTTATGGATGTCCCCTGATACGTTAGACCAATTAAAGAAAATATTGTCCATTACGGTACCCCACGCTGTGGTATACAAACAACAAACATCATGATTAGGCTACGTTATTGCATAACAGGACTCGAAACAATTTTGTTTGTTTGTTTAGCCTAATTGTACGAGCCGGAATTATTGCATTGGGGTTCGCGTTTGCCGTTCTTGCGTCCTATATTCTACATTCCTGCGATTGTCGATTGCGATAAAGGTTAAATAGTTCCGTTAACACATTTATACATATATTTATATATTTCGTATATACACTTTACTGTTAGTATCACACAGAAAATCACTACATATGAGAAGATCTGCTGGAGCCGATCGTAAAACCGCTCACTGCGCGCTTAGCTAATGGCGTTTTATTGAACGTCGACGCGAGATCTGCGGTTTACTTCAAATTTGAGGTGGCGTTCAGATTTGGTGTACGGTCGTGGCGCTTAATTGCGTTATCTAATGGTCTCTATTAATGTATGGTCGACACGCGCTGACTTAGTCTATGGTGAAAATTTTATTACGAAAAACCCGATAATTTAAGCGAATTTAACGAAACAAAAAATGCCTTATTTAAAAAAAATACGATCTATCGAAAAGCAACAGACGCTGTTATTTTGTAGTGTCGTATTTAACGAAACAAGAAATGTGCTATTTTGTGAGTGAAAAATAGCGAAATCGGCTTTTAAATCGTTATATAGAAGTGGGTGGGCGTTCTGCGTGCTTTTAAATTAATATAGGGTGTGCTTTTTATTAACGTCCCGAGTGTACCTCGTGAAAAGTTAAAGTCCGAGTGTATTTCGTGAAAACTTCCGAAAAGTTCCGAGTATATTTGTGCAGCTTCGTCAAAACGAATATGTGCCGAGTGTACCTCATGAAAATGTTTGAAGCGTCCGCTTGCGTTTGGCGGCGCCAAACCGGCGCGGAAGATCGCGTCGCGATATCTCGACCGGTCGCGATTCTGTGGCGGAAGTTAGATCGACGCCCGGCAGAAAGTTAAAGTCGACGCCGATTTGACGTAGACGAGTCGGGACGATATAGTAAGCTAAATTAATCAGTAGGAATAAAGTTTTCAACGGTTTTTTTTTCACGATTACAAAGCATACAACATACAAGTACGAGGTTTTCGTAATACATATAAAAATAGCGCTTAAAGCACTATTCCATAAAGAACGACGGCCGACCTAAGCTAAAATAATAACTATTAATTCTTAAATGTCATAATAACAAAACACCGATAATTAAAGGGAACGTCGGCCGGCGCGCCATTCGGACGAAGCGGGGGATTTTCCACAGAACGACCCGCCTTTATAATTATAGATCTTTCATAATAAAAAACAGACCCTATGCTAATTTAAAATCACGCCGAACGTCCACGCACTTCTAAATAACGATCTAATAGCCGATTTCGCTATCTTTTACTAAAAAAATAGCACATTTCTTGTTTCGTTAAAATCGCTTATAATTTTTTTTCACAATGAAATTCACACAACAGAGTTATTTAGCCCGATCCGAACATCCACGTACTTCAAAATAAGGATTTCATTGCCGATTTAGGTATTTTTTATGGCTGATCGATCAATTAAACCACCGCCCGCCGCCACCAGCGATAACACGTCGGCGTCGGATGGCGCGCGCGCAGGCGACTAGCACTGTTTCCTAAAAAAAATAACAAGGTGTCGATTTTAAGTTAGCGGGGAAATTGCCACAGAACGTCTCGACTTTATAATTATATATCTCCCACAATAAAAAACCACGCCCTATATTAATTTAAAAACATGCCGAATCTACGCATTTCTAAATAACGATTTAATAGCCGATTTCGCTATTTTTCATTCCCTACCGCAAACGAACGACCCAGTAGTGACGTCACCGCGGTCGGCGTCGACTCTTCCCACGGCTATCAAAAAGACATACGGGTTCCACTGTAACATCGCCCTATACGTACTCCACCTTCCGTATACAACACGTCGGATAGATACCCATTCGTTGACTTCGTAAACCTTTTATTAATCGCACCTTATTATAACACCACATTCTAGACTCGCCTCCGTCCATCAAACCAATGGCTTGGTACCTTCGGTAATCGTCAATATCTTACCCGACCACCACCGATAGGCGTCACCACTCCAGCTTCTATCTTCTCTCGTCCACGAAACCCCCGCCACTCATTATCTTCCCACGGCGTTTTCACAACAAAACTTCTAGAAAGGGTGCGGTTTCATCGATGATGACGTCATCACATACGACGTCAACAACAAAAACTACCCACGCAACACCGCATCCTATTCAAACTTTTCTAAGCGTCTGCCTCTAGGCACCATCGGCTCGGTTTTCGGTCCCTTCGCTAAGCGTCGGCCTCGCTCACGTAACCACCACCGCCGGTAGGCAGTGACACCCCCAGCTTACCACAACGTCAGTAGGCGGCGACACCCCCTATCTCCCCTCGCTCCTAGCTTGTCTGGGGAGGCGTGTGATAGTTGGGGCCCCCTGGAGATCACCACCGTCACAGCCACAGCGATCTACCTCTAACGCCTACAACTATGGAGGCCCCTCTTCCTCAGGACGTCTTGCGTAGATGTCATGTACTTCTCCAGAGTCGAAAAGGGAATGACCAGAATAATATGAATAAAGGTACTTACATTGGTTTCCAGCGTTATGTCATTTGCATAACCAATCAGACCGAACGTCACATGAGTCAGCCAATAAGATTTGAATAACCTAATTATACGAACCAATCAAAACTATGTCTACGTCAGCAGAAGCTTACGTGAGCCTGTAATACATTGTTTCAAATGGCCAAATGTATCGCTTCCTCGTCTGTCGCAATGTATAAAGATTGTTGGAAAGAAACACGGTTGCGCAGTGCCATGTCCTCGCGGCGTTTTTTCACGTGACTGTACAGTTCACCAACTTGCCGCCGTAGGAAAAGCCATCAATACATTGTGTAAAATAGCTAAATGTGTCGCTTCCTCGTCTGTCTACTGTCGCAACGTATAAAGTTTGTTGGAAAGAAAAAAGGTATCAGTAATTTGTCTGCTATTAAAACGGACCATTACACGCGCTTGATATTCACAAAACGTGCAAATAAAATAGTTATGCCGCTGCAGTATGAAGAAACCTCAAAACCACCGGAGAGCAGGAAATGGCCCCGTTCTGGGATAGGATAATGCACAAAAACTTGGTGTCATTTCACTTCCCAATGATACTGTCCGTCGCAGAATATGCAAGCTTTCTTTGGACATAAAAGAACCCAGTGATCCAGGAAATCAAAAGTGCTGTTTTGTTCAGCATGCAACATGATGAATCGAGAGATGTTCAGTCCTGCTCCCAACTGATGGTGTTCACCATCCAACATGATGTATCGACAGATGTTCAGTCCTGCTCCCAACTGATGGTGTTCACCATCCAACATGATGAATCGAGAGATGTTCAGTCCTGCTCCCAACTGATGGTGTTCACCATCCAACATGATGTATCGACAGATGTTCAGTCCTGCTCCCAACTGATGGTGTTCACCATCCAACATGATGTATCGAGAGATGTTCAGTCCTGCTCCCAACTGATGGTGTTCACCATCCAACATGATGTATCGACAGATGTTCAGTCCTGCTCCCAACTGATGGTGTTCACCATCCAACATGATGAATCGAGAGATGTTCAGTCCTGCTCCCAACTGATGGTGTTCACCATCCAACATGATGTATCGACAGATGTTCAGTCCTGCTCCCAACTGATGGTGTTCACCATCCAACATGATGTATCGAGAGATGTTCAGTCCTGCTCCCAACTGATGGTATTCACCATCCAACATGATGTATCGAGAGATGTTCAGTCCTGCTCCCAACTGATGGTGTTCACCATCCAACATGATGAATCGAGAGATGTTCAGTCCTGCTCCCAACTGATGGTGTTCACCATCCAACATGATGTATCGACAGATGTTCAGTCCTGCTCCCAACTGATGGTGTTCACCATCCAACATGATGTATCGACAGATGTTCAGTCCTGCTCCCAACTGATGGTGTTCACCAGGTACATTCACAACGGAAACCTGAAGGAAGAATTCTTCTTTTCTGATGACCTCGAGTTAACATCCAAAGGAGGAAGACGTGATTGAAAAACTGACTGAATTCTTTGAAACCGAAGGTCTTGCTGGAACGATCTCTGTGGTGTGTATACCGACGGGGCCCTTGCAGTGCTTGGATCGAGATCAGGATTTGTAACCCTCGTCAAACGAAAAGCTCCACGTGCCATCTCTCTTCTTTGCATGATACACAGACAGGCCCTTGCGTCAAAGACATGTCCCAGGCGTTCTTGGAAACCCTTGACACATTCATAAAAACTGTGATCTTTGTGAAAGCAAAATCTTCTTTCAGCCTGGACAGAAGATGGATGGCAACTACGACTAGCTTACCTCATCAACATATTCGGTGGACAGCTCAACAATCTGAACGTTGAACTGTAGGGGAAAGAAACCTTGATCATTGATTTTGTTGAAGAAGTCAAAGCTTTAATGCGCAAGCTGGAGAATTAGGGGCGCAAGATTGGCTTAGACAACATGGCAATATTGGAAACAGTATCAGAGATCGCCGAAGACTGCGATGACACAACACAGAGTTTGATAATTGAGCACCTGAAAGCATTGAAGGTGGAATTCACAAGATACTTCCCGGAGATATCCAGTCAAACAACTCGATTGTTGAAGAATCCTTTCACTGCGCCAGTGACAAGTGTACCAGATGACAACGATGCTGCACAAACATAGCTTCTAGGTCTCCAGGACGATTCAGGTGCCAAGATTAAGTTCGAATCGGACACTGTCTTGGTGTTCTGGTCATCAATTGAAGTTACCTACCATAACCCGACTTTCCTCTGCGTCACCCGCTACCATTCGGCAGCATTTGCTATAACGAAACCCATAATCAGTAAACTTGTCGATGGTTTGCATCCAAACCTGGGGTCAATTACATTGCAATGTAATGTGTTACTGTTACTTTGTTTTCTTCCTATTACTATTACCTTTGAAGCAATTACTATTACCATTACATTTTCAAACGGAATTTTTTTGTATAATGCACAGTATGCATAACTACAATAAGTACAATGTTTTATTATATATATATATATATATATGTTTTCTTTTGTTTTACTATTACTCATACAATTACGGTGATTGTTACGATGACGTGCTACGCAGAATGTACTAAGCTGATTATTCGTTTGCTTTACAGTTTTTTCATTTGATTTTCTATGTTGCTTCTGGTAGTAGCGTAAAGACGACGGACTGGGGAGATTGGTTTAATATGATATACTTAACTAGATTTGTTAATGGATGATAATATTAGTATTGACCGGATCCAAACAAATGCAAACTTTGACTTTAGAAAATTATATAATGAAATTAATCATTACGGAGATGAAATGTATCATGATTCCCCCTTTTCTTTAAATACCAATGATTGTAAATATTTTACCCCAACTGAATTCTCAAAAGCTTTCCACTGTGACAATATATCTCTATCGATGTTATATATGAATTGTCGCAGTTTGGAGGCACACTGGGATTCTGTGCAAGAAGTACTTTTTAACGTGTCTTGAAATGGACTCAAACTTGATTTAATTGGCTTACCAGAAATATTTAGAATTCGTGATTCCCAGCAATACAAAATAAGTGGCTACCACAGTTTATTTTTTAATACAACATTTAAAAATGATGATGGGCATGGTGGAGTTGCAATATATATCAACGAAAGCTTCACCTACTCTAAACGTGAAGATCTCTCTATATTTATTCCCCATGTGTTTGAATCTATATTTTTTGAATTTCAAGGTAATCATAATAAACCTTTTATTGTAGGTGTAATTTATCGTCCTAACTCTGCTCCTCGTGCAGATATCGATATGTTTATAAGTAAAATAATAGAAACACAGGATAAAATATCAAATGAAAATAAAACTGCTTATTTAATGGGCGACTATAACATTAATTCGCTAAACTTAGTCACCCATCAAAAAACCAATGACTTCATAGATAATGTAATATCTCAAGAATTTATTCCGCATATAACTAAACCAACACGAATAACATCATATTCGGCAACACTTATAGACCACTTATATTCAAATCATATTCATCCTAGTTATGAATTGGGGATTATTATCACTGATTTAGCCGATCATTTTGGAATATTTCATATAATTTATGGCACACCTCGTCCACAAAAATCAGCATATGGGCAGGTACGACAGTTGACCCCACAAAACATTGCATCATTTAGAAATCTATTAGATATGGCTGATTACTCAACTGTACTATCCACTGCCGATGCGAATGAAACTTATGATAATTTTATGATAATATACAAATCACTTTTCGAAATATCTTATCCAATTAAATCTGTGAAAGTTAAACAAAAATACATTAAACGAGAACCGTGGATTACTTCAGGCATATTGACTTCATCTCTAAATAAAGCAAAGTTACTTCGAAAGAAATTAAACAGACCTAATCCAGAAATCATCAATAAATATAGAGAATACTGTAGTCTTTAATAAGATTAAAAGAGCAGCAAAAAGTGCTTATTATACAGAAATGCTAGAAGAACGTAAGCACATTATCAAAGAAACATGGGCTGTACTACGACAAGCAATACATAAACAAAAATAATTCGCCAAACTACCTGAAACCTTCATCATAAACAGACAAGAGAATACAAATTTAAAACAAATTACAGAAGAATTTAATAATTTTTTCGTTGGAATAGGTAACTCGATAAGCAACTCAATAGCTCTTCCTGTTAAACAATTTAAAACACACCTAAGACGAAACTATCCCGTAAATTTTTTCATGCAACCAACGTAGATAACAGAAATAGAAATAATTGTACGAAAACTTAAAACAAAAAGCACTGAAGGTTTCGACGGTATATCCACTAAACTACTACAAGCGACCATACATGAAATGGCCACTCCGCTTGAGCATATACTAAACCAATCCTTTGTCACGGGAATTGTTCCTGAAAACTTAAAAACTGCAAAAGTCATTCCCGTCTTCAAATCAGGTAACTATAAACTGTTCAACAATTATAGACCTATAAGTATTCCAACAATTATAGACCTATAAGTATTCCAACAATTATAGACCTATAAGTATTCCAACAATTATAGACCTATAAGTATTCTACTCGCGATTTCTAAAGTAATGGAAAAAATTGTATGCAGTAAATTATTAATGTTCTTAGAAAAATATAACATTTTGTATAAACACCAATACGGGTTTCGTGCAGAACATTCTACTATTCAACCAATACTGCACCTGCTGAAAGATATTGCAGAGGCAAACCATAAAATAACAAAAAACCTTCGGCTGTGTTTCTGAACCTTTCAAAGGCATTCGATACAATAAACCATGATATTTTACTGTACAAACTAAACTTTTATGGAATTCGGGGAATAAGCAATAAATGGTTTGCAAGTTATTGATCAAATCGAAAACAATATACTGAGATACACAAATGTCAATAATCTCCAAAAAACATGATAAACCAGGTAAATAACTGTATTCAAATAAACAGTGAAATTATTAATCATGTTGGAAAGGATGACAAAGAAGAATCGGTGAAGTTCTTAGGAATACATATTGATAAACATTTAACATGGAAAACCATATAAACATAATCAGTTCTGAAATATCTAGAGCAATTTTTGCAATTAATAGAATGAAACATTTTTTGCCACGCAGTGCTTTAAAAACTCTACATTATACCTTAATTCAAAGTCACTTAACTTACGGTGTACAAGCATCGGGCAATGGAAATACCATGAGAAAGATAGAAATAAAAAAAAAACGCGCTATACGAATAATTAACAAAAAAGATACAGAAGTCACACCGATCCTATCTTTAAATCTGAAAATATACGTAAAATCACTGATATTCACAGGTTGCATGTCTCACTATTTATGTATGATTATCACCATAATATACTGCCTAAATCCTTCAAACATTATATACCAAAAAAGAATCTAACCACTAACACCAGCATTACTAGACAACGTAACCTCTTATATAGAGAGAAGCCCAGAACACATTTTTCATCTAAGTTACCTAAACTCCATTTTAAAAACTATGGAATAATCTCGATTATAAGATACAAAACGTCAAATCCAGACAACAAATTAAATTGTTATTATCCAATCAATATCTAGACAACTATCTTAGCCACGTGCCTAAATCCCAGATGGCTAAGGATAGAACATACGTTCCATTTTATATTTAAATATCACACTGGAATGAAAGATAAAAGCAATAGACAATGCCACATACCTTGGTGGATTATATTACACTCTAATTAAAACACATTGCTGTACTGCTGCTTGGTGCTTGGTGAACAGTTAATTATTGGCTCAGCACAGCAGCAGTCCCACTGTACCAGTGTCTCTTGCTATGTAAACGCTCATAAGACTCTCTAGAGGGTAACACTTCATGAGGGCCATGCTGAAGTTGACAAGGGGGAGATATCATAAAACCTGGAGAAACTAGTGGAATCTACAACCTAAACAAATGGAATTGTTATGTAGTTGAAAGTATGTTACTATTGCTATTGCATTGATTCCTCTTACTATTACATTGAGTTTTTGCTCAACCTTTTACTATTACTTCAATATTTGTAATCGTTACTAGTACTATTACATATTACTATTATCCCAAGCCTTCTTGCAGCATCATCCATCCCATTGAAGTTTGAACCGCCCAACACGGACAGTTCTTTGTGTAACGTCAGTAAGATATGACTTCAAATCATTGTTGGTGTTATACACGGTCACCTATATGATTGAACGAATCAAAACAGACGTTTCTTTTTGCAGCGTCAGAAAGATAAATAATTCGCAATCACGAATCTTCTTGATGTTATGCAGTGTCACCTATTTGATTGAATGGGCCAAAACGGACATTTCCTTGTTAAGTGTCAGTAAGATACGATTTTAAATAATTTACAATCATGAAACTTGTTGGTGTTTTGCAGCCTCACCTATTTGATTAACAGCGGCACGTTTTAAATATGACTTCAAATAAAGGTGTGTTCATCTCCACCTGGCTTTTAGACTTGAAAGTACACATTGGTTATTATAGATTGATTATGGTTGGTGGGGGCTGTTGTGAATTGTCTGAGAAAAAGGGGTCATACAGCAAAAAGTTTGAGAAAGACTCAACTATCCTACCTGTCTACCCTAACTATAATGTAATGTTCCCCCGGTCCTTTGACAATCTGATTCTATGCCACCTCCCAGTGCATTCACACTATTGCGTAAGCACAAGCCAGCAATCAATACCCGTACAGGATAACCCCTATTTTAGTCTTTCACAGTCGATAGCTACCTATGTTAAGTTCTCAATACCAAATCATGATACAATAACATGTTACGAAGTTACCGCATTGACTTACTAAAATACGAAAGTTACCTTGGCAATGAACTAAAACACTACCATTCTAACGCGCTAAGACAATAACATGTAACGAGGTTACCGCGTTGACTTACTAAAATACGAAAGTTACCTTGATAATGAGTAGTAAAGTAGGTTGAAATAGTTGGAGGTTGGATTGGATCGGAAGAAAGAGGAATGACATAACGTCCTGAGGAAAGTCAAGGTCAAGGTCAGAGGTCAAGTGGCGTCCCTGGCGGATAAGTGGTCAACTAAATAATTAGGTCAATAAGCCTTGCGGGAAAACAGTGAAATAGTACTAATTTAAATTCGTGCCTCTTCTTTTTTCTACTATAAAAATAGGTCAAATAAATAAATAAATAGGACATTGTGCATGCGCAATGGTGTCTTTTCCATGGCATATAGGTGGTGGGCCGTTTATATCATATATATAGCGCCCACTGGCGTGAACATTTAGAACTATAGAATACGTAAAATAAAAGGTTGTTCAGAATCTGTTTTATACATTTTTCGAAGGCCTTCCAGGATCACTTCCTGTCCTAATTGGTCGGTACCGTTATCACGTGATTTTTTATATTCCTATATAAGCGCGGTGCTCTGCCAACCGGGTCGTCATTCGTATCACGACGACACCATGGCTGACATCATGTTGAAGACACCCTATTACAGCCCTCACCGTGCAGCAGACTCGGGCGACGAGGACGAGCCGGCGAGCCAACCGATCATTCCGGTGACCAACCGCCCTTCCCCGCCGTCGGAAAAGGAGGTCGTGGACGTGGAAACTCTGGAAGCAAGGGTAACCGCCGTTATCAAGGTCAGACGTCTCCTTATCGACAAAGTATGCCAACATACCCCCTTCTACATCGGGTGCAGATACTGCAAGAAGCGTATGATTGTCGACGATAGGGATCATTTGCAATGCGAACGACACGGTTACGAGGCCTCTGACATGCATTTCATCGTTCGAATGTGCTGTGTCGAGACATCGACGGGTCAATGTATATGGTTGACTTTATTCGACCAATGTATGGCTCTTCTCCTAGACGTTAATGCCAACACGTTTGCTGTTGAAACGATGCAAACTTACAAACTGAACTCATTGACGGGAACTCGTGTGTCCGTCCCCATAAAGAAAACTCGACGAGGTACCTACACAAACTACAACGTCACACACCTAGAGGTGGTACACTTGAATCATACCCTGTTTCAGCCTCTCTCCACCACGAATGTCACAATTTCCGGCGACGCCGCCGATGTCTCGACATCCACCTACACCGCCCATGTAACAACTACTGGCGACAAAGTCGACGTCACGACTTCCTCTCCTACCGCCGCTGGTACGTGGTCCGAACTTTACGATCGACTTTCCTATTAACGAAATGAAGAAGGTCCTTGCACACCACGTTGCAAGTGACGTTGTTAAACTTTCAACACAACACTGTCTTGGCTGTAAGATAGACGATCCTAGTCAATTTTCACCACGACTGCCTCTTGCCCGATTACATTATAATTTACATGCACTTTGACGTGGCTGTGGAGGCCATTAATTCAACTGCTGTGATGAAAGACCTGTTGAGTGTTTTGTTAGACGAAGGTATGAAACTATTCGACCTGACGTCCGATCAGTTGTGTAATATTGAAAGTTGGTTGCAAGACTCTGTATCAGAGAAGTGGTGAAACAATATCCAGTATCTGGTTCGTGCAGTTATGGAGGGTGACATATAAATACGTTTGTATTGTATCCGAATAAAATGTGCAAACCTTTAACGTTTTATCTTTTCAACATCGTAGACTTGTACAACTTTTTTTTACTTTAACTCGTGGGTGTCGTAAGTTATTGCCAGTTTAATACATCACCGTGGTAATTTCTTAACGTTTTATCCTTTCAACACGGTAGACTTGTACAATTATCTTACTTTATCTCGTGGGTGTCGTATGTTACTGCTAGTTTAATACATTACCATGGTAATTTCTTAACGTTTTATCCTTTCAACACGGTAGACTTGTGCAACTATCTTACTTTAACTTGTGGGTGTCGTATGTCACTGCTAGTTTAATAAATTACCATGGTAACTTCTCAACGTTTTATCCTTTCAACAAGGTAGACTTGTACAACTGTCTTACTTTAAATCGTGGGTGTCGTATGTTACTGCTAGTTTAGTACATTACCATGGTAATTTCTTAACGTTTTATCCTTTCACCTCGCGCTGTGGGTACATGGCGTAGAGGCGCGTCCCCTGGGTGGCGGATTGGGGAGCCCTCCTTTGGGGGGTTGCACGTGAATAATACGGAATAGCGTGCCGCGGACCAACGTATCATAGGAGAATGGAAAACTCTGACTCCAAACCCGGGTAGATGGAGCTCGTCAGCCTTGGAAGGCAGTCCACCTAGGAGAAGGAAATCTCTGATTCAAAACCCAGGTAGCTGGAACTCGTCAGCCTTGGATGGCAGTCCAGCTAGGAGAAGGAAAACTCTGACTCCAAACCTCCGCTGCCTTGCGGCTATACCAGATCTCGTGAAAGGCTTCGGGAGTAAACCCCGAGGAGAAATCCGGAGCTGGAGTCCCTAAGGCAGTTCGTCGTTGACTTCAACATCGTTCTGGCAACTCCTGCGACGGCACCGGTGCCAAAGCCGTATGGGCTCTTGCTCTTCCCTTGGATTACATCAGTGACGTGGAGAGGGGGGACCTGCTGCATGGGCAACAGCTTGTCTTCCATATCACCCTTGTCCAGGCCTGCGCCCTGGAGAGGACACTCCAGCGCCGCTGCAAAGCGACGACACAACACGAGAAGTGGCAGTTACCGGTGATAAGTCTCAGTACTCCATTGGCGTAGAGTTGAGGCGCCAGGGGTCACTTCTGACAGTGGGAGAGGTGATCGTGCCTCACTGGATAGCTACCGCCCGCTTTAAACTGGGCAGCCCCCGGTCAATAAGGTGCTATCCCGCCACAGTTCGCCTGCCTTACTGGGTGCGTGGGGCTTAGGGCTGTGAAAAGCCTGACAAGTGGACTGTAAAACCCAAGCACCAGGCAAGAAAAGCAACACAAGAAACAAGCCAGCACTAAAAGTAGGATGCTGGAACGTAAGGACCATGACCATCGGCCTATCAACGGACCTGCAGGACATGAGCGACGCACGAAAGACGGCAGTGATAAACAACGAACTGCTGAGACTGCAAGTGGATATTTCAGCACTACAAGAGACTCGCCTTGCCGAAACCGGCTCTCTTCGAGAAAAGGATTTCACCTTCTTCTGGCGTGGAAAAGCTGCAGACGAGACCAGAGAGTACGGCGTTGGATTTGCCATGAAGAACTCACTGCTGAACATGATAGAACCTGGTGAGGTAGGAACAGAGAGGATTCTCACCCTACGTCTCCACACAACAGACGGGCCTGTCAGCCTCATCAGCGTCTACGCCCCCACCCTCCATTCTACCCAGGAGGAAAAAGACGAGTTCTACGACCAGCTGCAGTCAGTCATCCAGAAAATCCCAACCACCGAAAGCCTGCTTCTACTTGGCGACTTCAATGCACGAGTCGGCGCCGACCACGCCTCCTGGCCGCGATGCCTGGGACGATTTGGAATCGGCAACATGAACGAAAACGGGCAACGACTACTCGAGCTATGCACACTGCACGATCTGTGCATTACTAACACCTTTTTTCAGACGAAACCGCAGCACAAAGTATCATGGCGACATCCCCGCTCCAAACGATGGCACCAGTTGGACCTGATTCTCACGCGACGCTGCCAACTGAGAAGCGTCCTCACCACACGTTCCTATCATAGCGCTGATTGCGACACAGATCATTCGCTGGTCTGCTGTAAGATCAGGATTCAACCCAAGAAGCTTCATCGCGCCAAACCGTCAGGGAAGCCACGGATCGACACCAGCAAGGCAAAGGACCCAGGGAAGGTGGAGATGCTTGTGAAGAGCCTGGAAGACGCCCTGCAGGCGAAGCCCCCAGAGGGAGACGCAAAGCAGAGATGGGATCACCTCAGGGACACGATCCACAGCACGGCATTCTCTGTCTTCGGCAGGAAGCAGGGGAGGACTCAGGATTGTTTCGAGGCAAATGCCACTGAACTCAACACTGTGATTGAGGAAAAGCGTGCCGCATTGCTGGAACACAAGCGACAGCCAACACAATCAACACTGCAAGCTCTTAGAGAAGCTAGGGGTAAAGTGCAGCGCACAGCCAGAAGATGTGCCAACGACTATTGGATACAACTCTGTGAGAGTATTCAGTTGGCAGCTGACACGGGAAACATCAGGGGTCTCTACGACGGTATAAAGAAGGCCATCGGACCAACACACAGCAAGACAGCTCCACTCAAATCAACTACTGGTGAAACCATCACAGACAAGAGCAAGCAAATGGAGAGGTGGGTGGAGCATTACTCGGACTTGTACAGCAGGGAGAACACCATCTCAGACGCCACACTGGAAGCTGTGGAGCGCTTGCCTCTCATGGAGAAGCTAAACGAGACGCCAAGCCTGGAGGATCTCAGCAAAGCCATAGACGGCCTGCCCACAGGAAAAGCGCCAGGGCTGGATGGAATCCCAGCAGAAGTCATCAAAAGTGCAAAGGGACCACTCCTTGAACACCTGCACGCTCTGCTCTGTCAGTGCTGGGTGGAAGGGGAAGTTCCCCAGGACATGAGAGACTGTAATATCATCACCCTGTACAAGAACAAAGGAGATCGCAGTGACTGCAATAACTACAGGGGGATCTCCTTGCTGAGCATCGTCGGTAAAGTATTCGCCCGCGTGGTCCTGAACAGACTTCAGAAGCTGGCTGACAGGGTATATCCAGAGTCACAATGCGGCTTCAGGTCGGAACGCTCCACGATCGACATGATATTCTCCCTGCGACATCTCCAGGAGAAATGCAGAGAGCAGAAGCAGTCACTCTACATAGCATTCATAGACCTGACAAAGGCCTTTGACCTCGTGAGCCGCGATGGCCTCTTCAAAGTCCTCGCAAGGATTGGATGTCCACTAAAGCTTCTGAGCGTGATTCAGTCATTCCACAGAGGTATGAGAGGAGTCGTTCAGGTCGACGGGTCATCATCAACTCCATTCGACGTGAAAAGCGGAGTCAAGCAGGGGTGCGTGCTTGCCCCCACCCTCTTTGGCATCTACTTTGCAGTCATGCTAAAGCATGCCCTCAGAACATCAACTGACGGAATCTACCTCCACACTAGGTCAGATGGCAAACTTTACAGCTTGTCCAGATTGAAAGCAAAGACCAAGATCCGTGAGGTTCTCATCAGAGACATGCTGTTCGCAGATGATGCTGCCTTGACAGCTCACGAGGAGCAACATCTTCAAAATCTTATGGATTGCTTCTCCCAAGCCTGCGAGGACTTCAGACTGACAATCAGTCTAAAGAAGACAAATATCATGAGCCAGGACACCGAAAGCCTGCCAGCCATCACCATAAACAACTACCAGCTGGATGTGGTGAAGGAATTCACATATCTCGGCTCAACAATGACCGACAACCTCTCCATGGACTCCGAAATCAGCAGACGGATTGGCCGAGCCATATCAACGCTTGCCAGGTTCTCAAAGAGGGTCTGGAACAACGCCAAACTGACCCTGAACACCAAGATGACTGTCTACAGAGCCTGTGTCCTCAGTGCCCTCTTATATGGCAGCGAGTCATGGACTCTGTACTCGAGGCAAGAAAGGAGGCTCAACACTTTCCACATGCGCAGCCTGAGGCGGATCCTGGGCATCAAATGGTCGGACCGCATAACAAATAACGAGGTCTTCTGACGTGCTGCCACACCCAGCATCTATACTCTGCTACGACAACGTCGCCTTCGCTGGCTGGGACACGTCCGCAGGATGCAAGACGGCAGGATCCCCAAGGACCTACTATATGGCGAGCTCGCAACAGGCAAGAGAGCTCGGGGCCGCCCCCAACTCCGATTCAAAGATGTCTGTAAAAGAGACATGAAGGCCCTTGACATGGACGTTGACGGATGGGAAGACCTTGCACAGGATCGCTCCCGCTGGAGACAGGAACTGAATCGCAGCCTGCGCAGAGGGGAAAAAAAGTTGCAACTTGCGTCAGACGAACGGAGAGTGAGACGCATAAACGGCCAGCAAGCTCCACCTGCAGACACCGCTTTCAAGTGCAACCGCTGCGACAGGGACTGTCACTCCCGCATCGGCCTGCACAGCCACAACAGGCGCTGTTCCAGTGCCAACTGACTTTTCAGGGCGCAGAACCATGGCCACTTGTGACCGACGGATGCCACTAATATCCTTTCAACACGGTAGACTTGTACAACTATCTTACTTTAACTTGTGGGTGTCGTATGTCACTGCTAGTTAATAAATTACCATGGTAATTTCTCAACGTTTTATTCTTTCAACAAGGTAGACTTGTACAACTGTCTTACTTTAAATCGTGGGTGTCGTATGTTACTGCTAGTTTAATACATTACCGTGGTAATTTCTTAACGTTTTATCCTTTCCACACGGTAGACTTGTACAACTATCTTACTTTATCTCGTGGATGTCGTAAGTTATTGCCAGTTTAATACATCACCGTGGTAATTTCTTAACGTTTTATCCTTTCAACACGGTAGACTTGTACAACTATCTTACTTTATCTCGTGGGTGTCGTATGTTACTGCTAGTTTAATACATTAATATGGTAATTTCTTAACGTTTTATCCTTTCAACACGGTAGACTTGTACAACTATCTTACTTTAACTCGTGGATGTCGTATGTTACTGCTAGTTTAATACATTACCATGGTGATTTCTTAACGTTTTATCCTTTCAACACGGTAGACTTGTACAACTATCTTACTTTAACTCGTGGGTGTCGTATGTTACTGCTAGTTTAATACATTACCGTGGTAATTTCTTAACGTTTTAACCTTTCAACACGGTAGTCCTGTACAACTATCTTACTTTATCTTGTGGGTGTCGTATGTCACTGCTAGTTTAATACATCGCTGTGGTAACTTCTCAACGTTTTATCCTTTCAACAAGGTAGACTTGTACAACTATCTTACTTTATCTCGTGGGTGTCGTAAGTTATTGCCAGTTTAATACATCACCGTGGTAATTTCTTAACGTTTTATCCTTTCAACACGGTAGACTTGTACAACTATCTTACTTTAACTCGTGGGTGTCGTATGTTACTGCTAGTTTAATACATCACCGTGGTAATTTCTTAACGTTTTATCCTTTCAACAAGGTAGACTTGTACAACTATCTTACTTTATCTCGTGGGTGTCGTATGTTACTGCTAGTTTAATACATTACCGTGGTAATTTCTTAACGTTTTAACCTTTCAACACGGTAGTCCTGTACAATTATCTTACTTTATCTTGTGGGTGTCGTATGTCACTGCTAGTTTAATACATCGCTGTGGTAACTTCTCAATGTTTTATCCTTTCAACAATGTTGACTTGTACAACTATCTTACTTTATCTCGTGGGTGTCGTAAGTTATTGCCAGTTTAATACATCACCGTGGTAATTTCTTAACGTTTTATCCTTTCAACACGGTAGACTTGTACAACTATCTTACTTTAACTCGTGGGTGTCGTACAGTATTGCTAGTTTAATACACCACAGTGGTAACTTCTCAAAGTTTTATCCTTTTAACACGGTAGACTTGTACAACTATCTTACTTTAACTAACTCGTGGTTGTAGTAAATTATTGCATGTTAATGCATCATGAAGGAAATGTCTTAGCGTTATCGTTTCAAAACGGTAGAGTTGTACTTAACTTTCTTATTTTAAAACGTGGGTGTCGTAAATTTTCATATTTTAGTGCTGATGGTTATTTCTAAACGGTGGCAAGATGGTAAACCAATTGGTCACGTCAACATATGTTGTAACGCCTCCTATTGAGTAAATGGTGAGCTATAAAACCAGGTAAAATAAAATGTTGTTGAAAATTCGTTTTTTAATATTTTTCAAAGGTCTTACTGTATCGCCTATACTAATGGAATAATGACGTACCTTGCTGACGTTTTCGACGATCATTCGTGACACAAACCAACATGAATACAACACGTCCAGGTTTGACCTATGCACAGGCGGCAGGCCCAGTACCTGAAGCTTTGAGGAGTGAGACAGCTGGTCTCCCCCCATATCTTCGCATGCGCCATGCTTGGTAAATTTTTATTATATGTCGTCTTCGGTAGAGTAATTATTAAGCAAGGTTCATATGGGTATGTAATTTAACAACTTTTAGCAACTTTTAACATCTATTGAAGCGATTATGGGTCTGCCTGTAGAACTACTGTTGGAGATGCGGCCGAGCCTGCGGCAGAGTTCAACAGTCTCCATAGCTTGTTCAAGTGTGACGATGCCACCAAGGTTGTGTTTGAGGAGCACATCATTGGTTAGGGTTTTCTTGACATCCTCACCCTTGGATTCCTCCACACCAAACACTCTAATACCCCACTCACCACTCACGACTTCTTCTTTCCATTGTGTCAATTATCTCCTCATAAATAGTCATCCTCGCCCTCGATTCCATTTCTCGTTTCGTTGTTTCTTTGAACGACTTTTGTAACTCATCAATTTTGTCCCTGTTCTCTTTAAACGAGGCAGCATTGAATGCACAAGACGCCTCTATGGCTTCCACTCTTTCTGCAGTTGCACCACATTGTCGGCGTATATCGCTCAATTGAGCTACCACGTCACTTTGGATCATTTTGTATAGTTCGTCTGTTGTAACGCCGCCGCCATGTTGATCAGCACTCGAGGCCACGTTTTCATCGCTCACCTGGTCATGACATTCAGTCTTCGTCACTGGGCTTTTTCTTGCATTTTGTTTCGGCATAATACTGTTCACCCTGGTATCATAGAGTGATTGAACCCAGTGCTTGCTCAAAGCTGACGTTTATAACCGAGTAATTAAACAAAATTAAGAGCACCACTTTGCCCACTCGTCCTTAATCTACTGTTGCCATCTGTAGTATATGTAGAAGTAATGTAACTTAATATATTACTACTACTACTACTACGATTGGCGCAACGCCTTCTACAATTGACCCAACGTCTTCTACAAGTTCGCCTACAAGTGTCGCTAACACCAATGTCATCACATAGTTCTGCCACTGCGTCGACTGCCAATCGACACGCAAACAACTCGTGGCAACATTCCAGTGATTAGATTCTGGATGGGGTATGTTTAACCCCGCAAGCACTATGGCATTCAATCAATTTTTAAGAACCAATGTTGCATCGATACGCTCTATCTATGGCATCGCTAAAGTACATATCAATTAAAATATCATCGGGTAAAAGACAATGGTAATGGAGTTGACTGAGGTCATCTATCTTGCATGCTTCGCAATCGGTTTTTACACATTGTCTAATGATTTCTGACACGTAACGTGCTAACTCATTTTTCAGCATGGACGCCATATAGTCTATCTTGTCCTGTGTAGTGTAAGCGCCGCCAGCCATTTCTACTGTAGTGTCAGTGCCGATGGCAGAGGTGATGTTGATAGTAGAAGAAGACGTAAAAATAGATGTGGTGGCGGGCTGAAGAGATATATGATATGAAGATATACGATATGAAGGCGCATGGCGTTGTAGTTGGTATAGGAACCGCGTTGTGTTTTTCTAATGGTGAGCGATACGTGGGTTTCCGTCATACTTCTAAATGTACGGATAATAGTTGTTACAAGTTGTTAAATTACATACCTATATGAACGTTGCTTAATAATTAGACTACCGAAGACGATATATAATAAAACCTTACCACGCATGGCGCATGCGAAGATATGGAGGAGAGACCACCTATTTCATTCCGCAAAGCTTCAGGTACCGAGCCTGCCGCCTGTGCATAGGTCAAAACTGGACGTGTTACCACGCTGATGCACTTAAATATGAAAATTTACGACACCCTTCCTTCATGATGCATTAACTAGCAATAACTTACTACACCCACGAGTTGAAGTAAGATAGTTGTATAAGTATAACGTGATGAAAGGATAAAACGTTAAGAAATTACCAAAGTGATGTATTAAACTGGCAATAACTTACAACACCCACGAGTTAAAGTAAAACAGTTGTACAAGTCTACCATGTTGAAAGGATAAAACATTAAAGGTTTGCATATTTTATTCAGGTACAAATGCAAACGTATTTACATGTCACCCTCCATAACGGCAATAACCAGAGACTGTACATTATTTCGCCATAGCTCTGGTACAGAGTATTGCAATCAACTGTCTATATTACACAACTGATTTTGACGTCAGGTCGGATAGCTTCACACCTGCGTCTAACAAAACTCTCATCCATTCTTTCCTCACAGCAGTTGAATTAATGGCCTCCACAGCCTCGTCAAACTGCAAGTAAATTAGAATGTCATAGGGTAAGAGGTAGTCGTGGTGAAAATTGACTCGCAGCCAAGACAACGTTGTGTTGAAAGTTGAACAATGTCACATGCAATGTGGTATGCAAAAACCTTTTTGATTTCGTTCGTAGGAAAATCGATCGTAATTTTCGGACCAGCAACGGCGGTAGGAGAGGAAGTCGAGACGTCGGCGGTGTCGCCGGAAGTTGTGCCATCCGTGGCGGAGAGAGGCTAAAACAGGGTATGATTCGAGTGTACCACCTCTAGGTGTGTGACGTTGTAGTTTGTGTAGGCGCCTCGTCGAGGTTTCATTATGCTGAGGGACACACGAGTTACCGTCAGTGAGTTCAGTTTGTAGATCTGCATAGTTTCGTCCATAACAGCAAATGTGTCGGCATTCACGTCTAGGAGAAGAGCCATACATTGGTCGAATAAATTCAACCATATACATTGACCCCTCGCTGTCTCGACAAAGCACATTCGAACCATGAAATGCATGTCAGAGGCCACATAATTGCATTGCAAATGAACCCTATTGTGGAAAATCATAAGCTTCTTGCAGTATCTGCACCCGATGTAGAAGGGGGTATGCTGGCGTACTTTGTCTATAAGGAGACCTCTGACCTTGATAACGGCGTCGGCGGTTACGCTTGCTTTCAGAGTTCCCACGTCCACGACCTCTGGTTCCGACGACGGGGAAGGGCTCGTCGGCTCGTCCTCGTCGCTCGAGTCTGCTGCACCGCGAGGGCAGTAATAGGGTGTCTTCAACATGGTGTCGTCGTGATACGAATGACAATCCGGTTGGCAGAGCACCGCGCTTATATAGGAATATGAAAAATGACGTGTTAACGGTACCGATTGACCAATCAGGACAGAAATCGTCAGCGCCTACGTCATTGTCTCATTAACATAAGTGATCCTGGGAGGCCTTCGAAAAAATGATAAAACAGATTCTGAACAACCTCTTATTTTAAGTATTCTATAGTTCTAAATGTACACGTCAGGTGGCGCTACATATATGATTTAAAACGGTCCACCATCTATATGCCAAGGAAAAAGACACCATTGCGCATGCTCAATTACCTATTTTTTTACGTCTTCGACCTATTTTTATAGTAGAAAAATAAGAGCACGAATTTAAGCAGTACTGTTTCACTGTTTTCCCGCAAGGGGCGGTTATTGGCCTAGTTATTTAGTTGACCACTCGGAGGCGCTACTTGACCTTTGACCTTGACCTTTCCTTTGACCTTGACCTTCATTTCTCTTTCCTCCGATCCAACCTCCGACCATTCCATCCTACTTTACTACTATAATGTACTAAAACACTACAACGAATTGGAAGGAGTGTAGATGCTAATATGTGAAGTAAGTTACAAGTTCTAGAAGTTGTAACTTGGCCATTTTCGAAATGTGAATGATACATTCTGAGGGAAATATCACTGACACATGACTAGAGGTCGCACTAGAGGACATTAATACGTGGACTTAGCTACACATATAGGCGTTATGGGACTTTAGTCAATGTCTACGTGTAAACCTATATAACATACCATTAACATCGGGGGCTATGAGGTACATGCACTGAATTGTGTGCGAAATTTGGACGCTTATTTTGATAAACACATGTCTATGGAAGAACATGTCAAGTTCAAATGTCGGGCAGCTTATGCACAACTTTATAGCATCGGAAAAATCAGAAAATATCTTGATCAACAGAGTACAGAGAAACTGATATAAGCTCTGGTCCACAACCATATTGACTACTGTAATGCCCTTTTGATCGGCTTACCAAAATACCTTATGCGGAAATTACAAATGGTTCAAAACACCACAGCCAGAGTGTTGTGCAGAATCGGCAAATATAACCAAGTCACTTCACTGGTTGCCGGTGGAATTTCGCATTAAATATAAGATTTGCTTACTGACATTTAATTCATTACGTGGCCATGGACCAGAATATATGTTGGCAATGCTGACTCCTAGAAGCATCCATTACGGTCTAATATCGCAGGATGATCTTAAACTTGATGTACGAAGGACAAAAAGGAAAACTCTGGGAGATCGTGCTTTTAAAGTTGCTGCACCGAAACTGTGGAACTCCCTTCCCAAAGATATTCGCAGCTGCAACAATGTCAGTGTTTTTAAGAGCAAACTGAAGACTCACTATTTTAGAATTGCATACAATTAACTTATTCATTTTACTAATTTAAATAGTTTTACACTTGTTAGATAATTATATAAAATATGTTTGATGTTTCTATTGAAATTATAAATTTTATCATTTTACAGTTTTACCTTTTTATATCAATATTTGTATATTGTTGAATGCTTGTGTTGTTTTAACTTTCTACTATGCCATCTATTGTACTGTACAGCACCATATAATATTGTTGTATAAATATGGTGCTATAGAAATCAATAAACATTTACATTTATAAACATAATCAATTCAAAGGGACCTACGAATGAAAGATTGCAGCAACTATTGCTGTTTTGGAGCTATGTGATCAAAGACTGAATGTCTGTTAAGGTTGTATACCAAACTTGTTTATTTCACCATTTGTTCTTAATGGCATATACTATGTACCAACCCTGCTGTCAGGGCAACTTTACGAACTGCATGTGCCTATTCAACTGAGCAATGTGTTCAACAAGGCAGATAAAATACAAACGTCGACGAGGACAAAGCTAGCACTGTCCCTATTTGTCGACAGTGTTGTCTGCGGCATCCTCTCCCGCCTGGCGACTGTTAACGTTTATTATTTCTACAACAATGTCGTTAACGAACGACAGCGCCGGGATTTTCAGGTCCGGAACGATGATGTCGATCAATGACTTGACGTTGCGTTGTAACAACATATATTAGTCTTCGATGTCTTTCAACCTTTGCTTCAGGACGTTTACTCGTTGAATGGAGTCGACTGACGACGTCGCTGCAGAAGGGTGATCGTCTTACGAGTCGATTATTACGACGTCATCACGATGATACTCATGTTGCTCGTAAATTATTGTAACGTCATCGTGATCATCGTTGTCTGTATCGATAGGTTGCCGCTTTGGTGGTAGCGAGTCTTCAATTAAGTTCTGCAACAATATTTCAATAACATTACAATATTAAAGATTACATGGGAACAATATACCTTTGCTAGAGTACGGGGGCTTAACGCTAGGGAGCAAACGATGATAAGAAGTTACGTGACAGGAACTAAGGTGATGAGCTGTGTGGACATAAATTGTCTACAATAATTACACGTGGACGCGACCGTATTGGAAGTAAAGTTGTTGCCGGATGTTGATATGAAGGACAACGTAGGGGGCAGTCATATTGGAAGTAAACACTTAACAGAATATTGTGTACCCGGATGTTGACAAGCAGTAGACAGGACCGACCATATAGGAAGTAAACACACGGAAACCTTAATTTTAATATGGGGGACGCAATTTTAGCGGAAGTACATAGGAGCCGCCTTTTTGTTAGGTGAAAGTATATTATAGTAACACAATATGACTCACTACTAGGGTATCCAACTCGGCTTCCTCGGCCGTCCTCTTCGGGCGACCACAACGTCCGCAGTCTTTCCTACTGAAAGCCTTGGAGCAGTCCGGGCAGGTGAATGCCGCACAATATGGTGGTGCCGACGGTTTCATGGGTGGCGGGAGGTTGGATCGGAGTGGACCGACGCGCGATCTTATATAGGTCTTATATATGTTTCTGAGAATCATGAGCGTACCGAAAGGTCACGTGGGCATACCGAGTAAGCACGGACCTCAGAAAAAAATGAACGTTCCGAATAAGCGCGGACATCAGAGTAGAAACTGCTCGCGCGGACAGCAAAGTGGACATACCCTCAGTAAAAAAACATCATTGCGCATGTGCAATGACCTACTTAATGACGTTGGTGACCTAGTTAATAACGTCGTTGACCTCGTTAAATAGTTTACCACCAGGGAGTACTTACAAACCTACTTTTTGTCGTTCACCACATAAGAGACACGAATATAAGCAGTAAACCTAAGAAAAACCACCATCGTGCATGCGCAATGACCTACTGTATGATGTCGTTGACCAATTTAATGATGTCATTGTATAGTTCATCACATAGTCACCGGGGCGCATATTGACATATTTGGTAAAGTTCATACTATTTTCGTCAGGGGGCGCTACTTGACCTAGTTACATAGTTCACCACCTATTCGGCAGGTAGCGCTACTTAACATCTGACCTTTGACAATGACCTTCCCCGGAAGTGACGTCATTGCTCCTTGCTCCGCGCCGCGCCACTATCCCTTCATTTCAACCTACTATACTAGTCCAGTAGAAATTGATGATGACCCGGACATTTTGGTTAAAAAGCCAATTTTGTTTTGAGGTGACCAGTAGGGTGTCCTGAACTTAAAAATAAAACCCAACCAAAATCAACCCTGGGAACTTTATTTTTACCCAATCCTTGTTTTAGGGCGTTTCGTTCCATTTTCGAAGTAACATTTTTTGTTTGCGTTTGTTAATCATATTTTAACTGTTTCATTTATTGGTTGATACGTTTGTAATGATACGTATACTGGTCTATTAAGCCACACATTAATGATGGAGTTTAATTAATAAATGAAGTAATTAACCATTTAATTAATTAATTAGTAATCTTTTTCTTATATAGCACTCCGTCCCAACTTTGTTATGGGATCTAATTAGCATCTTAACTAAGATCACACGAATGTAATTTATACCCCTAATAGTGAATGGTATGTATAACCAGGAGACGTGCAGGAAGGCACTGGAAGAGAGAGGAATGAGGGTTAGTCGACCGAAAACCCAATTCATGGCCTTCGTGTTCGAACGGAATGAGGAGATAGACAGACCAACTGTAAAGATACTGGGAGACGAGCAAGAAAAAGTGACACACTTCAAATATCTAGGGTCAGTCGTGGAAGAGACAGGAGACATGGAAACCCAGATCAAACAGAGAGTGAGTGCAGCTTGAAGAAACTGGAAGAAATGCAGTGGAGTGTTGTGCGTTTTTGTTTTGTATTGCTGCTATTTAAGAAAGCCCACATTAATAAAAAGTATTGTTTAAGCCAGTTGTGCTTTTTACTGTGGTTATGAAGTATCTCCCAGCACTAAATGAACCTTATAAAATTAAGCACATGGAATAAACATCCATTTGTATTCAAATTTGACATGGTTCCATGTGGAATAAGGTTATTAGAAAAAAAAGTTACATCAAAACCAGCATGCACCGATTGTTTATGATATGGGTGTCCAACGACACCAAGGGAGGGGTCTCTCTATACATATCTTACCAATAGTGCAGGTTGCCAGGTGTTGTCAAAAGATTTCAGGTGGCAAGTAAACATATCATATATATCATAGATAAATTAGTTGCATCTTTTTCAGTCAGTTCTGAAATAAAATCACGATTGGCATGAAATGATTTTTGTGTTGTGTTTCAGAGACTTGTCATTAATATATTTGTCATTGTTGGAAAGAAAGGTATTGTTAAAATAATTTGTTTGTGGGTCATATCAATAGATTATTATGCTTTTTTAAAAATATAAACAGGTATCGACTTGGTAGCATTATATAACACTAGTTGGTATGTCTATCCTGCAGAAAGCCACGCTGGTGTCGGTGGACACACCTACACAAAGAACATATTGTTGCCACAGCAATGGTAATTTAGATAGTAGATATATTTGTGAATTTTTCTAGGACACTACCGTTAAATTGCGTGTCACTTGGTCGGTTGGGTCATTTAATGAGAGTTCTATGGAAAAGATGCTAAAGGCATTTTGTGAGAGACGAGGCAATAGCACGTTAACCATTACCAGTATTATGAACATTATGCACAACGAAGCACCGAACTCCCCTAACTGAGAGAATATTGAAACGTTGCCACTCGCATGACTTCAATACCAGTGACACCGAAAAATAACTACCTAATACAGAGCTATGCACAACAAGGACCAGTGCAAAATATAGTCGCTCGAACGCTCTGCACGGGAAAACACAATGCGTCGTACAACAGTAAAAATAGCGAGACCGCGCCTTTAAAAAAAATAAGCTACTAGAAAATGACATCCCTGACGTGACATGATGATTTTGCATTTTAATTATGTATTTGTAATATTAATTTTAAAGCAGTGACTAATTGTGTTTGTCATCTATTAGTTTTATGTACAGATTGCGTACAAACAAATTGTTAAAAAGTTGTCTTAATTGTGAACTAATTAACATCAACTAACACAGATAAACGTTGTTCGTATTCAGTTGAAATGTATGGCGCAATTGTGAAGTGAGTATACATAATAAGGCAGTCAATACCAAACAGTTACTTTATTTTAAGTTCACAATATTTAGTGTTGTCAACAGTAACTTTTTACAACCCCTATAATAACATAAATTCGATAGCAACACATACCATACTAAATTAAAACCTATAATAATATTAATTCGATAGCAACACATACCATACTATATTAAAACCAAATAGGCCATTACATCAGTACAATATATCATAGACGACGTAGTTTAACAAATTAGCTCATTAATAGAACAAGCTGTGGTAAGGATGTCAACAAACGGAACATTTTGCGTACAGGAAGACATATAAAGTCGTTGAGCTAACAAGTAACCACTCGCAGGCCTCATTTTGGCTGTGGGAGCCGTTGCCTTCAAACAGTTTGGTTAGTAGGGAAGACACCAGACGTAGACGGGTAGACGAGGGATCACCAGTAGGTATCATCTACTTATATTTTTTTTAAAGCTTTCGACAAAGTGCCACATCAGAGATTACTGCTTAAACTAAGGGCCCATGGCATAGCAAATGGTATAATTAACTGGATAGAAAAATGGCTGATTGACAGAAGACAACGGGTAGATGTTGATGGGGAGGCTTCAATCTGGAAATCAGTTTTGAGTGGGATTCCACAGTACTGGAACCTATATTATCTTTAATATATATCAACGATTTGGACAATGATATAACAAGCAAGGTGTTGAAATTTGCGGACGATAAAAAAGTGTTTAGAAGAATTAAAAGTGATGGAGATAGACAACATTTACAAGATGATCTTGACAGGTTAATCAAAATGATAGTCTGAAAAGTGGCAAATGTTGTTCAATTTTGGGAAATGTAAATGCCTCCACACAGGACATGGGAACGAAGATGTGGAATATACAATGGGGGGGGGGGGTACTGTATTAAGTATTACTGTAAAAGAAAATGGACTTAGGGTTAACCATTAGTGCTGAAGGTTTCAGAGCAGTGCGGAATTGCAGCTTCAAAGGGAAATCAAATCCTTGGATCAATTAGGTGAAATTTAACGTATAAAAAGAGCTAATAATACCGCTGTACAAAACAATAGTTAGGCCTCATTTAGAATATTGTATTCAAGCATGGAGGCCATATCGCAGGAAGGACGTATATATGCTAGAATGAGTACAGAGGAGAGCAACTAAAATGATACCAAAACTGAGGGATCTTAGTTATCAAAAACGTATAAAAGAATGTGGTTTAGCAACATTGTTGTTGGGTTTTGCTTATCCGTTTCCGGACGTTGCAGCCTTGATGGATTGTCTATAGACAGCGCTTTCGTTTGCCAGTCTCCCCACTTAGCAACACTAGAGACCAGGATATTGAGAGGAGACCAGATAGAAGTGTTTAAAATATTGAATGGTTATGGGAATATTGATACAAATATTGTTTTCTCAGTCAAGAAAGAAAAAAAGACTAGAGGACATGAAGTTACATTAGTAAAGGAGCAGAGTAGATTAGATATAAGAAAGTTCTCATTTTGATAAAGGACTGCAAATGAATGGAAGATATTAATTGTTGATTGTGTGGGTGCTAGTAGTGTGAATATGTTTGAATATAAAATCGACACATACTTCAGAAAAGCGGGATACATGTAGATAATACAGATTCTTTGCAATGTGGCATTTCGCAAACAAGTATACGTAGCACGCAATGAAACAGAGCGGAAGTCAAAGTTTGTCAAAATCCACAATAACGATCTGAATGCGTTTGTAATGAAGTGATTATCAAACATGAGGAAGGCGATGGTACAGGCAAGTAATACTTTATTCCTGTATAAGCTGACATTCGAGAAGCGTGTACATGTCAAAATGGCACTTCATTGGCCTATCTATCGCACGAATAAGCTGTCGTTTTTAAAACTGAAAACACAAAGAGTAGGCTATGTACAGCTATGTAGGCCACCGGAAGGGCTCATCTATCTAACACTAATCGTTATAAAATGTGGCATTCAGGACTTCTTCAATGACTTTGCTAGTCGCAATTGACTTGAAAGGTGCCATAATTGTTGTTAATAGTGTGTAATCACTGTATTGTTCGTGTCTCAGTTGTATGTCTGACATGCTCTTATTCAGTTTTATATCACTTCTTTATATGTCACTTCACATCTACGCGGCTGTGAGAAGTATCGTATTTAGAATTAATTGTATCTGAATAAATTGATCGGCTTCAATGTAATGATGCAATAATACATTTATTATATACTGTACCTTCCTTAGGGCACATTTATTGTCAAAATAATAATAATAATAACACTAATTAAATTGTAAATTAACACCTGACTATCAGACGTGATGGAAATGCTAGTTAATATAAGATCACCGCTGCTTTATTGTGTACACACGACACAAGTAATTTCCCATCCCTCTACGTAATTAGGACACGGCAATGATCCACCACATGTAGCCTCGGTGTTGTAGAATAGGACGCCATTTTTGTCCAACACGCCGCCTTGAATTACTTCCGGGGCGTTGTCCACACAAACGTAGGTAGTTCGGCCTGAGTGATTATAATATTCCGCCATCAGATAGCCCGAGTATTCTTTTGTCCAACCGTCTGGACAAGTCAGTTTGGCCGGAATCATCAGTTTGGTTGGTCGACCGCTCACATGACAAACGGCACACGGAACGTCGTTGTTATGCAAGGACTGTGCGTTAGCTTTGGAAAATGGATCATTTGAAGAAGGTACTTCGTACTCAGCTCCATGCAAATGGCCTCCGGATTGGAAGCCTGCAGTCGTCTTCGATCCCCATTCAGGGTCTCTGGGCATGCACAGGTAGTTCGAGCCACCGCCACTGTGTGTATAGTGCGACCCGGCTACAACACCTTGAACAACAAAACACCCGAAGATGAGTAACCGTACGGACAGCTTAAACTCTTCAAAAGTACAAAACGTGTTATTTATAAATGGCTATTTTAATATGCTTTCGCCGTTTCTCCAGATATTTTGAGATGTGCAATTAAGAGCTATCTGACAATATATTATAGCCGAACTGTGCTTACTTTTGGGTGATACCAAAAACATGAATTAACACAGATTAAATATAACAAACGTCGTATAGCTTCATTGGTGTTTTTCTCGACAATAAAGGGAATTCTGCATCACAGAAACACTTGCCCCAGTAGAGCAGTTTCGTGCCATTTCCCGAACACGTCTTCCGTCCCCACCGGATGTACACAGCGCCTCCAGTAGACGGCTTGTTACTATCTGAAAGGTACGTTTCACCTACAATAACTCTTACATTCCTTGGAGTACTCACTATATGCATACATAGCACATAACTGAACTATTCATGTTGACTGTCTAAAACATGCTAACACTGGATGTTTTGCTTAGTATCTGAGCATGTACCCGTGGTTGTACCTTCAAGTTGTGACCTTTGTTACGGGCTTACTAAACACAATATGGCGGGCAATATACTTTCAACATAGTATAATCTTAAGAAGATTTATACGAGTGAGGAAACTATAACATTACACAACATAATTATTACAATTACGCTGCATTCTCATGGAGGTATCCAATGGCGACCTGGGTACCTCAGCTTAAGAAGGCACGTACTGTAGGTAGAACGAGGTGTGTGAAAATTGCCCCATTTTTTTGCCACCCTTATCTCACCAAGAAAGGAGTGTCGCTAGTAAGCATAGGCGGGGGGGGGGGGGCTAGGGGCACATGTCCCATAGAACTTTGGAATTTGGCGTGCCCGTTGACCTTTTTGAATGGGAACACGTAACCGTGCCCTAGTAGACCCTGGAAAGTGCCCCGTTCAGGTTACACTAAGCTAAAGTAACGCGGACGCGGCGGCGAACAATTTTCAACCCCTCCCCCGACTTCCGATGGTACTAGTCGAGCCACGCTAGTCAGCGGAGAAGCTGAAGAAGAGTCGAAGATACTACGGCGGCGCGGTGGCGAAAACATTTCAACAGCATCTCCCCTCCCCCCGTCTTCCGATGTCACCAACCGGCCAGAGACAGCGGAGAAGCTGAAGTTACGGCGGTGCGGCAGCGAATGATTTTCTACACAATTTGGTTCGGCCACCAGTGGACGTTTTTGAGCCCTGGTAGGACCTCATACAACAGATGGCTATTCACAGGCCGACTTTTGTGTCATGTCCTTTACGACGTCGATTTTCCCTTGCAGTTGTTTCATCGCCTCTCTCAGATCAGGTATTGCAGCGACGACCTTGTTGAGCAAAGTGAGCTGCGCCTGAAGACTGTTGACGACATCTCTCAGTTCCATGACGTCCCGCATACGCCGACTGACGCAGACGTCACGAAAGGTATACGTACACAACCCGTCGCTAGCATGGTCTCCCCTGATTAGCTGCCCAAGGGCCATACCGCCAAAGACTACAAGAAACGCAACGTGTACGTGGGCTGTCAGCATGTTTACCAGCTGCTAAATTCTGCTGTGTTTCGGTACCGGTGCCCCTTTATACTTGTCCCGATGAGTCACCAGTCTGTAAAAGGAGGATATCTACCGATAACAGACAGTGCGCTGATGCTAACTGAAATAGAGGTTGTGCTTATTTGAAACATTTGTTTAAGTATATATATATATATGTATATATATATATATATAAATATATATATATATATTATTTAAATATCAGACGTTATATGTACAAGAAACAAGGTTCATTTCACGCATATATAATCACTCATTTATGAAATAAAATGTACTCATAAATTTTGTACAACAGCATTTTCATATGTTGTCAATAACTGTATGCGTACAGTTTAAATTTACATGACAATGCGCACATAAATATGTGTTTAAACAAATGTTTCAAATAAGCACAACCTCTATTTCAGTATAGGTTTCTTATAAGCAGGTGGAGACTTGTGACAGTCGTAGACTATAAACGTATTCTGTTGCCATCTCTTTTTTAATAGCATTTACTGAAACTATAGGAGTGGTGAACTAACTTTCAGAATACGCATACACCACACGAAAGGGAGTTAGTTGAAAATGTGAAAACAAAACAGAATACCCTCTGCATTAAATGTTGGTACTTATGAGTAATTTTGCAACATCTTCACGGTAACTATAGAGTAGAGAGCCACAATAACATTAAACGCTGAGGTTCCGGTAATCTTTAAACCAACATCCGCCTTGCACACGTTTGTAAATATAGGAGTGGATTAGAATCTCTCAGTAACATATTGAATAGATAACAATGCATACAGGATGGAGATTACAGATGTTGCTTACACAACGACGGTTAGGGAACATTGGTGACTTTGTCAGGCCTATCCCGCTGCAGAGGCTGTAGAATTAATTTACGTTTAAACGGTGAAACATAGGTGCAGTTCACGAAACGTAATGGGGCCCGATTACAACAAATCAGATTTTGTGTTAAGGATTTATTCAGTCATATAGTCAACAACTCATATTAGATTTACGTTTACACATATAATAATATTAATGTATGAATGAATGAAACTTTATTTCAACAAATACAACAGGCATAATGTAGCAAATTATTAAATTCTAGTTATATACAATTGTTGAAAAAGGGCAAGAAGACGTGTAGTACTTATGATTACTTGTCCTATTAACCAAAAACATACGTAATACTGTTTAACACCGTTTCTAATTACACATTTGACCTCACCATACATAAAACATAATTCTCATGACAATTCAAGGTAGGCCGTTAAGTTAATAATAATGAAACCGCAACAACAGTCGTTTTTTTAAAATACCTACTCATTAAATGACACTTATAACAACTGTTATAATGCCACACATTGCACCATGCGGATGTAACATGTTTAGTAGCGACAAAACATATTCGGCGACACAAATTAGAATGATATATTGTCAGTTGGACGACTGGCGAATTAGGAAGATTATATGTTGGTGACATCAGGCTTTTTATCACAATAGCGTTGTCCGTGCAATTTAAATTATGTGTCTTCAACAATGTTATTTTAGCAAGCTGCTGGCTTTGTATTCTTGATTGTAGTTGCTAATGGTTCGTTTTTATTTATTAACTCTCTTAGGCGCTTAGGCACACACAGATTTTTGTGTCCATTTAACTAAGCTCAAACACTAAAAAAAACCAATCACAACTATTTATTCATGTAATATTAACCGTAGTCAATCTTGGAATGTTATAAAGCATTCCGAAGAGGTCACAACCTCACCCAATAGACCACGTTAATCAAAGTGTATTATTACCGCTCACAATATAAACATCTATTTGCAATCATTCCAGTTGTATCCTTGCTGATGACTGATAGCTTTGACAACCCTATTATGCAATATTGTTCATTCAATTATTCAGCAATATGGTTGCTATAACCGCTGTTGACTGCGACTGTATCAAAGTCCACGTGCCATAGTGCTTGCGGCCGTGCGAGATCAGGAACAAGCCAACAACCTTACATGCCGTCAGAAATACGGATGTAGGCCTAAATCAGGCCTGAATCAGCAATTATTTAATGCACATTCCTGGAACCTTAGAGTGTCTTTGACAAAGTGTGCTTTGGTCGCTACTGTAAACATATTTACCTGTCGGAGTTGTTTACGGGAGACAATCTCCACCAGAAGGGCAATTTTTGGTACAGGGTAACCACACACACGCACGTACGCACGCACGCACGCACGCACGCACGCACGCACGCACGCACACACACACAGACAGACAGACAGACAGACAGACACACGCACACACGCAGACACACGCACGCACGCACGCACACACGCACACACGCACACACACACACACACACACACATCACTAAGTCTTGTATCTGTGCAATATGATAAATTGGGGCCCCCCTGTCCACAGTGGCGCTTCATGGCGGACTATCCCTGGTGTATACTCACAGCAATATTTACCATCACAACTATATTTACCATCACTAGCCATTATATATTTTACACTAAAATTTACTCCAAATTAGCTGTCTTTCACCAAGTAAGAGTACCATGGGTATTAAAATTAATATTGTATTAGTGAATCGAAATATTGACCGTAGCTACATTTGCGAAATTAGTTTTGATAATCCAGGCTCCGTGATGTGGCGCCACCATCTGCCACCAGACCTCCAGCTTCCAAAGCAAACATCGTCATGTAGCACCGCATCTAATAAATAAAATCTTTATTTTCGCACATTGATAAAGGTAATTGTACATTCTTTAAACTACAGTAATTTCCGTAATAATACGGCTGACATCATCCTCGTTTAAAATAGTGCATGTCTTAAAACCATTTTTGTTTTGTAGCATTTCGTATAAAACATTCACATTAGATATTAGTTCGTTTGATATACTCGCCTGCCACGCACGACTAACACCACATGCAGACACATAATGAATCTGATAGACTAGTTAAGCGGCAACTCGTTGAAATGATAGTTCTAATATGTGTAGTCCGTGTTTCATAAAGAGCCTGGGAACATTTGCTGTTCAGAATGTGACAAAAAACGATTGGTTACTCTGAATCAGGGTAACTAATGAAATGTACTCTCGTAATATGTAATATGCGGGATGAAAATTATACGGTAGTAGTCGCCCACATTTTAGAGACGATCTTCTACCTCAAATTTGCCATAGTTTGTAACACCCAACATTTTTTTTTATTGGAATATATCATGGAAATGTTATTTACCACATGTGACTCACAAACAACGCAAACACGATGGTTTTACTGCATGACTCGGGATATGTTGACATATCTATACGTAGTTCACACACGCACGCACGCGCGTACACACTCTCTCTCTCTGTGTCTCGCACGCACGAATGTCGCCTCCCTCTCCCTCAATCCCGCGCAGGCAGGATAAATTGACGGCCATCTTGTTTTCAGGCAACTGTTCGATTGGATTTGTACATTGACCCAATGTGTTTGTGTCGCCATTTGAACATAGTATTTGTGTTACCCGCTGTGCTAGCTATTACGGAGGAAACGATGATGTCGACAGACCATTTTAAACATGGTTGCCAATTCCCAAAAAATTACAAACGAAAAATTTCAACTACGATTTTAAACGCATATGCAGTGATTACTTAATCACCATTAATAGGCACGAAGATCACGATGCCAATCTTATATGTAGGAAATTAACACAGTCAGGATACATTGGCGGCCATCTTGCAGGAAATGGTCGCCATCATTTTAAAGACGATTAATCGATTGGATTTGAAGAATGACCCAATGAGAAGATCCATGCCAAGTTTCATGTTTATTTTAACGTTTAAACTACAGTTATATTATCATACTAATATTATGGAGAAAATTATGAAGCTGTCGTAACCATTTCAAAATGGTTGCCATTGCCCAAAAATAGCAAAAGAAAAATTGCCAACTCAAGTTTTTTTGAAAACATTTCATACCCTAATACATCCGGAAATCAAAATTTGCAAGAATCTAGATGAAATGGGTGCTAATGCCCCAAAAAGCCAAACGAAAGAAATGTCAAATACGTTTTTGTAAAAAGTAGATATTCCATGATGCGTCAAAAACACCCAGATTGGTCGCTAAGATCACGCAGGTCGGACAATAATATCAATCTCAATGTCGAAAATGGATATTAGTAGTATCAATTGGCGGCCATCTTTTAAAAACTGTTCGCCATTTTAGATTTTCAAGTGAGTGATCGATCAATTTGAAGAATGACCCAATTAAGATATTCACTCCGAATGTTATTCTTACGTCATCGTTTTTCATCGAACCTATTTCAAAATGGTTGCCATTACCCAAAAAAAGCAACAAGAAAAATGTCAACTAAAGGTTTTGAAAAGTTCATACCATAACGCATCTAGAAACCCACATTTCCAAGAATCTATATGATATTTTCACGAAGCCCTAAAACAGCATAGACTACGTTGCGATACTCTCTCAATCTGCTGCGGGTCCAAGACAATTTTGGCAGCTTGAACAATATCCGAACAATACTTCTTCAACAGCATACACCCAACTTCACCCACGAAGGTGCCCTTACGTCGTATGGTTCCACTTTACGTGTAGTGCTCTAAGGTTAATGCGGAGGCAGAGCATGTTTCTTCACTTCACTGTTACTTCAAAGTACACTTCAGTCATCATTTTAGTGACAGCCATTAAACTATTGGGCTGATAAAAACATTCCTAGACAACTTGTCAGTTTTTTTACCCAGCAATTCATCAACGTAAGGCGGTGCAACTGCATAAACTCTGTGCTATCGGTCTCACAGCCGCATTTTAAACCGATGCCGAGAACTGACACGTTCAAAGGACATAACCGTTGTTTACAATACGGACATGTGCCAAAAACGTCGTTTTAACGCATTGCGGATATTTACCTTAAACAGCGGACTCTCAAGTTACGGCTATTTCACCAGAAGCGTAATTTGATTATTAAGTGTTTTCGGAGAATAGCTTTTGTATGTACCGTGAGCAAAACTTCTGTATTATAACGGCACTTTATGTCACTAAGGCGTGGACAAAAAATATTTGTTAACCTAACGAAACCAAGCATTTAGCAAACATGATTGAGTATCAGTCATAAATGCATCGAGGATTTAGGCGCAAAAGAAGTTACCTTATTATTATTATTATTGTTTAGTTGTGATGAAAGTGTGCAACGTAATAGTTTCTGTGTTGAGAAATTTACTGTAGTAATAACATTCTTTCGTATCGGAAAATGCACTTTATTGAAAATGCTGGCGTCAATCATTTCGTTCTTTGTATGGCATCATAAACAGTTTGTAAATGTGTGGTATGACGCACATTTTGAGGTGACGTACACTTGTTGTGGTGATACACACTTTTTGGTAGCAAACGTTTTTGTGTGGCATCTTACATACACTCTGGCAACGAAGAACGCGGAACATACAGGCAGGAAAAACACATTGGCACATGGCATGTTTGTAGTGTTTCAGCTCAACTTATAATTGACAGCAAACAGGTCATGAAAGTTACGACACGACTTGTGCCTTGTTCTTGCAGCAGAGAAATAATTTATATTTTGTGTGACTCTTGAATGTAACAAATACGACTATATTTATTAAGCGAGAGGGAAATACATACATATATTCATATGTAGAGAAGCACAAGGCGGACACTGAATTACAAGTATATAAGTTAAAGGAGTGATGGGAAGGAGACATAAATGGTATAGAAACGCCCAATTCTATGTATGTCTTGTGTCTGTTGCAGTTTGCTTCCGTCTTCAATCTTTTAGAGGTGTTTCTTAATTTCAATCTCTCGTAATTCCACCGTCCTGAACATTGTCTCAAATGCGCATCACCAATGTCATTCATTTCTTGCGTTTAACTCAAGTACGTTTTACGCGCATGCTTGTGGTTGGCTCCAACTTTTACTAGGTTAAAGTGAACACGACGTTTCGATTATCAATTTGTTCTAATGTAATCACGTTGAAAGTACTATGTAATTCTGACCTACTTCGTCAGTCGTTGCTTGTTGGTCAGGGGCGGATGCACACGTAACATCTGCCCAGTTTTCAACCTGAGCACGTTTGGAGTTCCGGGGCATGGAGTCCCGGGGCATGAGCCCTTCAAAGGTCGCAATATTGTACCACAAGCGCATATGTGTGGGCCTACATAGAACCATGCTTATCGATTGGCCATCAAATACAACTTACAGGTCCTTCACCAACTTGCCACAGGATTACATGCATCCTAACTGCAGACAATGCCTGCTATTTAAACTTGAAGGCATCGTGGAATTTGTTTAGCAAAGTTATGTTGGGCGTATCTAGGCTGCTTAGCCATAACATGGTGTTGCCTACGATGTGCTTGTTACGGACATAGTATGCATTTGTTGTCAACAGCGTACGCCCTTGTTTGGCTGCTCATTGTTGCCTTCTTCCAAGTGCAGAGTCTGACTTTGATTTGATTATAACAAGTATTGTTTATTATAGTAAACCGTTATTAGAGGTTGCTCATGTTCTGCTAAAGGACAAATCGATTCTTTAGTTAGACTGAAATACATGATTTGATTGCACTGCGAAGAGCAAGCTGAATCAAAATACTTCATTGACCAACTGTTCAGCTCGGGATTATACCTCTTGATCCCGTTAGCCCACACGAATAGCAGGCAGTACTGTTAGTATAATAGATAATATGTTCTGTTCTGAGCTGTGTAGACACAAAATGTGCGGCATTGTTTTAAGCGATGCTACAGATCATATGCCAATTTTCGTCCTGTGTGACAACAGCACTTATGTGGTTACTAACAACAGTTAAATATAACAGAACGTTAGATGAGGACTCATTAAACAAATTTAAGCATGATTTAAATGATGCAAACTGGGACACTGTAATGAACGAGTCAAACCCTAATTTTGCGTTCTCGCGCTTTATGCAAATACTACGTAACACTTATAACGATGCCTGTCCTTTCAAATTGACAACGTATTCAGGAAACACAAAAAAGATAAACCTTGGTTATCAAGAGGGCTAAAACGCTTGCATAAACAAGAATAACCTGTACATAACGTTTCTAAAAAATAGGATGCAATTAACAGAAAGTCACTAAAAAATAAGTTAATAAAAAATTATTACGTCTTGAAAAGAAAAACTATCACAGAAAACAAATCGACAATTGTAAGACTAATATAAGAGAATAATAGGTAAAAGAAAATCTGAAACCACATACTTGAACATATTTCATATTGGTGACAAAAAAAAAGAAGCTAACCATTTAAATAATTTCTTCGTTGACATAGGTAACACATTATCCAACCTCATAGACCCTGCCCGGGAACAAAGCCAACCGACTTTGTAAAACGTACTGTATCACAATCAATGTATATGTCCCCCGTTACTGAGCAAGAAGTACTCGAACCTGTGGCTGTTGACACTGTTGACCACAACATACTGCTAAGTAAATTGCATTGCTACGGAATAAGCGGTCTGGCTCTGGACTGGATAAAAAGCTACTTAACCAACCGTAGACAATATGTATGCTATAACAACAGTAACTCAGAACTAAAGGAAATCAAGTGTGGAGTCCCATAAGGTTCAAACCGTAATTGGCCCATTATTATTTATTCTGTGCATAAATGACATGTGTGAAGTATCAAAATTGGTTCATATTATTCTGTTTGCTGATGATATTAATCATGTTTTATTCTGCTAGTAACACTGGTGATGTAAGCACTGTTGTTAACATCGAACTAAAAAACTAGACCTGTGATTCCGAGCGAACAGATTATCGCTCAATGTGAACAAATCACATTTTATAATGTTTAACAATGGAAAACAACCTAGAACAGATGTGAATATAATTTTGAATGGGACAAGCATTGAACATGTATCATATAACAAATTCCTTGGAGTAACCATTGATGAAAATTTTACATGGCGAGAACACAATAAATGGTTGAATCAAAGCTATCAAAAAGCATAGCAGTTTTGTACAAAACTATGCATGTTCTTGATTGTCAAGCGTTATACACATTATATAATTTGCTTGTTGAACCACATATGTCATATTGCTGTGAGATCTGGGGAAATACTTATCAATCTTGACTCAGAAGACTATCTCTACTATCTTACAGAAAATTATGTACGGAATATTTATAACCTTAATTACCATGACTTACAACTGTATCTTTCCATATCCCAAACATGCTTAACATTAATGATTTTTTAAGTTAAATACAATATAAAAACGTTGAACAATTTAAAAAATAAATTGACTCAGCTACCAAGTTTAACACAATTTACAAAAGCATCCAACTTGTCGTTACTTTCTACATATTTATGAATTGTTAATTGAAGAGGATGTTTAGTTAAACCCACGTATTAGTAACATAAACACTATGGTAACAAGTTTATACATGAGTTATGAATATTATTTTGTAATTTATTTATAATTCGTGTTGTATTTGTTCTGTTTTTGTTTAGTTTGAGAAAGGGCATAGCAATATATAAGTCTATGATTTCAGCTATGTCCTTTCAGCAGCAGCAGCAGCAGCAGCAGCAGCAGCAGCAGCAGCAGCAGCAGCAGCAGCAGGCAGCACACCACATTGCGCATGTATTATGTTGTTGTTGTTGAATAAACTTTCATTCATTCATTCATTCATTCATTCATTCATGTCAACACAATCAACGTGCAAATGTAACAACAGCAAATGACATTGCTCGCTATTAGTAGAACGTTTCGTGCTGTTGGTGTCGTTAGGGAATTGCAGCGGTTACAAGGTGTCCGCCCACACACACGCCCAGTGGCAATTACATGCATACAGCTTCACACGTATCCGACAACGCTCAGTGGCTTCCATCCTGTGCTATCCTTAGGTCCTATGCTCGTTGTTATTGTAACCACCGCAGCAGCCGCCAATGATCTGTTTTCCCGTGGTCAGTTACTCGGAAAAGGTTTGTTTTGGAGCAACGTTTTTTTTACATTTTAACCACACCTGTGGTATGGTAAACAACGATAAACGAGTCATCGACGACAGCGCGTTAGTTTGGCTCCGTTGATGACGTCACATAAGGAACACGCTATAGGTGGTGGGCGGGTCCAGAATGCAGCAGGTGGTAGACCTTTATGGCTGCATCTTGTGAACTTGTAAATCCAGCAAATAAACAAGTTCGTTCAGAGGCAACCAGTTTACGGTTCCAAAACAGGTGGAATTTGAGAGCAATGGTGTTTCTAATGTACCACCAGGCCTCCGAAACCCCAAAACGCCGTCGACTTCTTACAGTGTGTGGGTTTGTGCGTGAGTGTGTATGTGTGTGTGTGCGCGTGTGCGCGTGTGCGCGTGTGCGCGTGTGCACGTGTGCACATATGTGCGTGCGTACGTGTGTGTTACTTTTTCCAGTAACATAGGAACGTATTTTCTTCAGTAATCCACGCAAGCGATGCAATGTTTCAACAATCAAATTTGTGCTCGTCGAGAATCGATCGTATCCCTTTCAGCGAGAGTTCAAAGGTGATTTGCGTTGGCTATGATCTTGTAATTGTTAGCGCTGTTCACACCTGACATGTAATCCGCAACAGGTCGCATTAGGTGACACTTATGAAGGATTAGCTTTGTATGAATAGTCCCGGAGACGTACAGCTGATTATAAACTACCAAACTACTTTAGTTGAACTTGATTCTCCTTGTGGATGAACTGATCTAACATCAGAGAAACGTACCTTACGTTACTGACCCGCGTCATACCATGTCGGCGTATACATCAATACACAAGGCCAAAAGCTGTGGGCTGAGATGGGTGCAGACGCACCCCCACTGAAACTCATAAAATGGTGTATATCGTAGCTTACCACTTTCAAATGCATGCTGTTCTTCACGTAAGTTACGTATTGCTGTTGCAGTTATTGGTAGATGCAAATGTTACAACCAAAATACTTAAATTATTTAGTGACGTTTCTACAGCTCCTAGGCGTCAGATTGACGGATCACTAGTGCAGTGTCACTGGTCCTCGGCAAACTGTCAGATCGTGTTCTCGTGTGGGTACTGGGTAAGCAGATCTTGCAGATAAAACGTCAAATAGAGCTGAAATGTATCCACACTCGTCAGTTCCAGTTGCGTGATATGCCAAACGACGTCAAGTTACGCTTACATCTGACATTTTGTCTTTGATAAAAACAACGCCGGCGAAACAGCGGCGTATTAAGATTTAGAAAGAGGGCCATAAGTAGGATGGGAGGCAAGTTTAGTGATCCTCTTGTTTGCCGTGCACAGTGGCGTAACAAGTTATTCATGGAAAAATCGTATCTCAAAAATCCAAATGAGACCAATGTCTTCCCAGTAAATAGGCCCCTGCTGCGAAGTGTCAGTATTATTTTAACACCGTCACGGCTTTATACAAATATATCAAGTTCTAAATAGCTTCAAATTAATTCAAACCAAACGTGTATAGGTAGTTGTAAATGATAACAATAATAATACGCTATAAAACATGTTAAAACTATGCAGAATGTTCACATGTATAAATTATTTAAAGTAAATATTTACATGTTAAACTGTCTTTGCAAATACAAAATATAAAAAAATATGTGAAATAGGAAATAAAACGCTAATGCCAATATTAAAATAATAGTATCGATAACATGTAATAAGATAGTTGAAAATCCATTCTAGATCAATAAAACCCATTAAGTGGAGAAGCAAAATTGTGTTTAGTTGCTTCTGAAATTGCCAGAGGTTGCCGTTGTTGCGTTTGTTCATAGGCAGATTATTTCACAGAGTGGCGCCAGCACAGGCAATTGCTTGGCGGCCGAAACGTTCTACGTTTACTTTTTGTGTGTCTATTTATGACACGGCTAGTATCGTCTCGCTGCCTAGTGCATTAAGTTGATTGTTCGTTTATTTACTTGTTTTTGACACGCAGAGAACTCAATTGCTTAACGAAGCAGGCTTGACTCAGCTGTTAATCTCGCTGCCGTCTCCGCTTCGGAAGTTTCCTGACACAGTATGCTGTGATTATCACCGTCGAATAGAACTACCTCATTGTTGATATCACTGCTTCAGTTACAGCTACATTCGACACGTACCGCAACATGGAAGCGAAATGGTATCTGTTGATAATTGGCTTAGGGATAATGCTCTTTATTTTTACATTGAACACGAGTTGTCGTATTGGCATCGATGATTTCGATACACTAGTGCCGGAAGGAAATTAATATGGGGGTCGGATCCGGAGTTTCAGCACCACTCGATCTCCGCTGTCTTTGCGGACCATTCGGACTATGATATCGGACGGGAGGGGGGCTACTTCCAATTGAAAAAACCCTCCAACTGCACCCCTTTGAGACTCGCCAAAAATTGTCAACAAAACATCTTTGAATGGCACCCTGGTAAACTCACCACACTTCACCATAAAAACCCAACTGCACTCGCATTGAGACTCAATACAAATCTACAAAAAATAAACCTTGCACAAATATATATTGGGGGCTAATCTTATCTTCAGCTCCCTACCAAAACATTCGGGGGCTGAACACCCAAGTGATCCTCCCCGGTTCCGGCGACTTTTGCGATATTTCCGGGCCGTAGGCTGGTTTAGAACTCCTACTGCTACGTACCGTGTGTTGAACAGTTGGAACATCTTCACAGCGAGAGCTAGGCCTACTTTTTACTTGTAATTAAGTTGCCTTCTGTTTCCATTATAACAACGAGTGTATTTTGGACAATTAGTAATAATTAGAAGAAAGCCTGTACTCGTGAAGTTGAGAGATAAACATAAACTATTATCAGTAACCAGCAAGACCAGCGTCGATTGTGAATAGCATTTCGATATAATTATGTAAGAACTTGTTGTTTCACGACAGTTCAAAATTAACCAGAATGCTTTGCGCACGTGATTGATTCCGTCCGATCATTGGTGGCCTAGGCCTATATAACAGACCTAGGCCTAATGACAATCTTTCAATATTCCATGACTTCGTTTTATTGTATTGTGCAATGGTGTTTAAAAGTAATTATTGACAATCATATTTTTATCATTTCCAATAAAGTAATGGAACAGGTTATTTACTGATTGTGTAAATGCTAGCAGTGTGTCCTTGTCCACTTAAAAAGTCATCTGAGGTTTATGCTCTGGATGGTAACCTTGTTAAACGTTGTGTAATATAGGGAAGATTACCTTGCATCTGCCACTAACTTTCGAAAACCCGAAAACCTTCAAAGCGTGGGAGTTGCAATTTACCGAATGGTCGCATTTTTCTAAGATCAGCCTAAGGTTGACACAAGATACCGACAAGTCGATTATTACTTTCCCGAGGGCTTCATTTTACTTATTTTGTTATCTGCGCGTCTCATCAATCGCCAGTTATGACCATCACAGGCGACCCAGTAATCACTTTGGCGTCCAAAATCATAAACACTCGCTCCTTTCGCGACTGCTTCAGAAAGCATACTTGTGGCGCTAGATCAACCAGTTTTTCAGGGCCAACGTCAACCGTTGTTTTTTCTTTATTATAATTTAATCTTAGCTATGCACAGTATTTTTTCTACCGACAGGCACTCCAACAAATCACACGTAATGCACAATACATGTTGTTATTGGGATAACTTTGCGAGGAATGAATCTGGAAGGTCACCAGTGGCCAAATAGGTTAGACGCGTACAATCATTTGTTGTAAAGGTTACGCAGATTTGAAGCAAGTCTTGTGATCTTGATTACGTTGTTCACTGACCGGAACTTGCCAAATGATATACAATAAAACTATTTATACATATGCCGCCCGTTTGTTCCAGTATTTTCCTAATATCTTTGTTTCACGGTGAAATTTGTTGTTATCAGTAGTGAAATAGTTCACAAAGTGTGGCAAATCTGAAAACAACCTATCTGTTGAAGAAGTGTTGAGGTAAACAGTGTATCTCTCAGTGACACACTTTCAGGACATGACACGGCCGTGTTGCATTTGCGAACACTTAGCAACGCTTCGTCTACATTGGCAAGATCCCCGTATTTGACAGCATGTAATCTAAAGATGGTTATACGTTACACATCTAATCTCTCTTGGAATTTTTTTTCAGCCAATGGCTATTATACAAAACAAACATGTGATCTTTACCCCTACATTAGGCTAATGCAACCAGTTGGCTTAATGCATCCGTTAACCAGTATGATTATAGGTCAACCATATTTGAATATATTCATACACAAACACATGTGGAATCGTAGAGAAGAAACATACATTGCCAAGAAGTCTTCCGAGAGGCGGAGGAAATGTGACACCGCAGCCATCATAAACAAGACGGCTACACAAGATATTGCTACCGCGCACAAGATTGCCGATACCCACCTGATTCCACACGAGTCACTAAAGTGACACCAGGTGGCTTCGTTGAAGTTTATATGTCAAACGTTACTCAGGTCACGGCAAGCTGGTGGTACCTCAGCAACGCTCAAACAACAGGAATTTGACGACAGATTTGAATAAACTCAACGTGTCCGATGGCGATAACGTGACACCAAGAACGTTTCTGAGACAGAGATTAGGAGGAGCGGAGTCTTTCACGTCACATCACGTTTTATTGCTGTATATGTATTTTATGATGACAGCCGGGTCTAGACAGTAAATATGGCAATACCAAAGTAAGTTTTTCCTCAACCTGCTTACACACTTTCATAGCACAGTAAACACAGACACACACACGAACGCACGTACACGCACGTACACACACACGCGCACACGCGCGCACACGCGCACGCGCACACGCGCACACGCACACACGCACACACGCACACACGCACACACGCACACACGCACACACGCACACGCGCACACGCGCACACGCGCACACGCGCACACGCACACACGCACACACGCACACACGCACAAACAGACACACACACACATACATACACACACGTCATGCGTGCAATTAGTGAACATGGCTTGTCTCGTATCTAAAATCAATCCCAAGTCTGACATACCTCGGTTTCCACCTTAATCAGAGACACATTAAGTGGCAATGTCTGGTCGAATTATTGTGTGTTGGCATACGTGCAAGAGGTCATCAATTGACAAGTGCCATCACTTGAAAGCTCAGTTGTCACGACTCACAAAACACCAGTTCTATTCGCTCATCAGTAAGCAAGTGCTCTTAAAAATTAACATATAATGCACAGTCCTTATTTTCGTTATTTACTTACTGAAGTCGTCAACTTTTTTATGGCGACATGATGTGTTAGTTCCAATGGTTACTGTTTGTTATGACACTTGGTCCATTAAACCCCGTGGAGCACAGTGTCCTTCACACAGCTACTCGTCTCTCCGACAGTTTGGCTGATCACGGGAAAAGAGAGGGAGGGAGGGAGGGAGGAAGGGAGGGGAGGATGAGGGGAGGGAAGGAGGGAGAGTGGGAGTGAGGGAGGGGGAGAGGGGAGAGGGAGAGAGAGGAGAGAGAAAGAGAGAGAGAGAGGGGGAGAGAGGAGAGAGAGGAGAGAGAGGAGAGAGAGAGAGAGAGAGAGAGAGAGAGAGAAGGAGAGAGAGAGAGAGAGAGAGAGAGAGAGAGAGAGAGAGAGAGAGAGAGAGAGAGAGAGAGAGAGAGAGAGAGAGAGAGAGAGAGAGAGAGAGAGAGAGAGAGAGATAATTGAGCAACAAATGAATTCAATTTTTTACAGTTAGATAAAACGGTGTGCGTGATGTCTCCATAGCATCATCTATGTATAGAAGAATTACGCATCTGTATATTATAAATCATTTTATACTGTAGATCGAAAAACAGACGCAATCAGCAGAACTGTGTGATCACTGACAATAAAGTACATGATTTGTGATATCTCTTAACCACAGTAACACAGCCCCAGCGGTCAACGCCACTGATATATTGAATAGCTGAATAATGGCCAGAATGTATCGACGTGATAACACGTCGAACAATTTGAACTGAAGGTGGATTAATAGCTTCTGCTGTTCGCATAAGTTATTGGCGGTGTTGTCTCACAGGAGCAGCCATTTTAATGAAATATCACAGAAAGAGCCTAATACGGTGTTCGGATATTCAGTGGCTATAAATGATGATGACAATAAGTTTATTTGCGCCAACAGAAAACCACACACACACACTAGCAAACGCACGCACGCACGCACGCACGCGCGCACACACGCACACACACACACACACACACACACACACACACATACACACACTGTGTACACACACAACGAGCGATGGAAAGTTTGATTGAAAGAAACACCACAGATTATAATATAAGAAAAAGTGTAATAAATAAATTAACGGAATCGTTGATCTGATAATTGCGCAAATGGCATTATTGTGAATACAATATATCACATTTTAAAAAAACTTGACATATATCTGATAAAGGCGTGCTACGTGTTGTATTATAAATCAAATTTTGTGTCCACTATTCATCGGAATCTAGCTTCTTTGGATTGTAATCTTGGTCAACCTTGTGAAGTGACATTGTTGATTTACTACACATTATAGTTACAAGTTTTTAAGACGGCGATGTTTACTCGCATAGATGCCTCACAACAACACAACAATTGTATGATCCTCTAGGTGAGATCTCCGTCCTGGTAGATGAATGGTTGCCGAACGTCGCCATCTTATCTCCCTTTGTACTGCAGGGTCATTAAGAAGTATCACGTCTGAGTCGATATGAATGATGACGTCTCGAGCGAAATACATATCGCCTTCATCAGAATGAATTGATGCGTGGTATGGTCAATACTTTCTGCGTGAATCTAACATCTCATCTGACAAGTTGCTAGGGAGCCAATTACTGGATTTCCTGATATCGCCACAATTCCCCGGCTCGCCGATATTCACACGACTGTAAGACAGTGAGCCTAAGCGATTGATCTACACAATACCACTCTACCAAATATCTCTCCAGAGACAGAACAATCGCATTCATCGATGTATTTAAATATCTGGTTTTGTATTAAGTGTTTGTATAGAAGTCTTAATTGTTGTCTAGATTAAGAAAGACGTCAACGGCATCTTAAATGCCTGGCGTCAGCATCCATTCCTAGAGATTAGACGATTATATTAAAATGTATATTTATTAAAAAATTATTTTAATTGGAGTAAACTAGATTTTAATAAAAAAAATGTTGGACACTTATATCGCCTCAGTGAAGAAAGAGTTTGAATATAATGCATACAACATACATACATACATACAAGAACGCACACACACACATACGCGCAATCACGCACGCGCGCGCGCAAACACACACACACACACACACATATACACATACGTGCCCTTGGTGTGGGTGTGTTTCACCATGGGTGGATGTCAGCTAGTTTGTCATGATAGAGAGTTTACTGCAGCCATAATTAACAAATTGTTCAACCATAGCTAACATATTACCATGATTATAATAGACAGTTCGCTCTGCTCCCGATTGTCTGTTTGCTTTGGCCATAGTCGAGTAAACCGATTGTTTGTTTTGCTCGTATTAGGCGTTTGCTCTCCGTCACACGAACAGTTATTTTATAGTACATAGTTAATTTATCCTGCGTTTATTGTAACTGGTCTATCGTTATTTGCAGTGGCGCGGAATGTGAACACAAATGATCCCACTCCCGTTATTCTAAGGTAATACTGACACTTTGTTAGACAAACTTATTATTGATATTCTATAGTTATACACGGCAAGGGTAGCACTTTAGCGAGTGGAACATATACTCGGGCGACCGCGTTTAATTAGTTTTATTTGACTCTCTTTGAACGGCTAAGACACACCCAACGGGTGTGCTTTGGTCGCTACTGTAAACATATTTACCTGTCGGAGTTGTTTACGGGAGACAATCTCCACCAGAAGGGCAATTTTTGGTACAGGGTAACAACGCACACACACACACACACACACACACACACACACACACACACACACACACACACACACACACACACACACACACACACACACACACACACACACACACACACGTACACGCACACGCATACGCATACGCACACGCACGCACGCACGCACGCACGCACGCACACACTCAAAAACAGCTCGCCGTGTAGGCCAAGCAGGTAAACACCGGCGCGGGGAATTATACGCAGCCTGCATGAACAGACATCTGTGAACGAATGAAACGAGTACGTGAACCCGCTACTGTGTGTGACCGATATACAGACGCACGTTTGAGATTGGAACCAGGGCAACCTCCAGCTTCCCTCAGCCCGTCATCGTGGGTGGAGTTCCTTGATGCATAACTCGCATTTATTGGCAGTCATTTTATTGGCAGACATTTCCTTAGCATGCTGTGAAAGTAAACACGGTATACTTGTTTTCCTGGAAAATTCGCTGCCAAAATATATGTGCAAGGCCAAGGAGTCGTCCGCTATAAACATAGTATAAAATGGTGCGTCAATAAACAGTTTGCAGCAATTGAACAGGAGAACAGTAGCTCGGTGATGGTAGAATGGTATCTTGCTTTGCTTAATATTTGATAAAACGGTCATTAATATGCGACTTTGTTGGAGTATTATTCACAAATGCAGTGCGTAGTGACACAGTACAACAATGTTCTAAACTGTCCGCCAGACACTGAACTTACATACTTGTATATGTATACACAGCTCACGCACAGTGAAATAGGAATCGAGGCCATTTCACCTTCGCGGATGATACGGACGCGAACAGATGCAGGTTGACGGCACCGCCAGCGCCCCCTGACGTCGCTACCGACTCCGCTATCTAGCGCGTCCCCGCCTTCCACGGGTCATAGCCGTGAGAGCGGGTCTTGAGCTGACACTGTGCTGGGTATGCGGCACACGGAAACGAGGCCACGTGCTTAGAGATGCCAACAACGTTCTATGGCAGACATCAACGCTCATTGATTGAGAACGACTTCAAGATGCGTGGCGTTATCGCCTCAAATTTGCGAGAGCATCAGGGCGACTAACTGCAGTGCTGGGAGACACGTAGGTGCTTTTTCTTTGTCTGTGTCGTTTGTTTTACTTCTTATCTGCTTTACCATAACAGAAACCGATGAGTTGTTAAGGTTTACAATTGTCATAAAACGTATAAAGGTTTACCAACCGTTTTATTGCTTTTTCTTTCACTTTCCTTATAAAGGGATCAGTGCCTGCGAGTGCACTTATTTTTCTGACGCATGAATTGGATGGTGTTTAGTCTTAGTTGCTGTTAGGGTGTTTTGTTGGGAATGCGTATTTATTGTCTGACAGTGCTTAATATAACAACTACCCAATGACAGAATACTCTATAAAAGGTACGTCAATTGTTATGCACGTTGTGTTTTGAAACGGAAATACTGAACTGTAGCACAGCGGAGAACTTGGCAGATCGTTCAAATGATATATACACTCAAATGATAATAGTAATAACAATAAATGGCAGCACTTTAATTTTCTATGTGTGCTTCTACATTTCACGAACCATTGTGGAATGCAACATACCGCAGTAGTGGAGTTCCTAGGTCAAAATGTGTTTCCTTATACTCTCATAGCCTAGTATAGCCATATCGATCAGCGCTGAGGCCCGATAGCGAACATCGGTGGGCATAACTACTAATAGAGACATCGACGACATTGCAACGATGCTGTGCTGTCTTCTTGGATTCAATGACGTTAAATATCGAGAACGCCAGCAAATGTGTTGTTGGGATAGGATGATACAATTTGATATACGTGAGACGATTATTACACTCAACACAATACATGCCGTCTATATGACATAATAATTGGCCATCTTGCAGCACACTAATCCATAATACTGATATATAAAGTGGATATTACAAACACAGTTTTATATAAAGTGAGTCACCAGCCTTAACAAATTTAGCCGACAAGGCTAACTATATTTTATTAACTCACTGACCCAATTTAGAAGTCAACGATGTATGAAACGGACATGATTGCGGTTTCGTGACCGTACCTGCTGGTATTCACGTGTCGTCCTGGTGAAATCGATAGTTTTGCTGTATAGTTGCCTGTCTGCAGAATCGTCGCATCACCTGTGGTTTTTTTTGCATGAACCTCGGGTGGAAACCCCATGAATTATTTGTAGTTATTCACGCAACTCGTTAAAACGTCAAGATCTGGTTCGTCGTTCCGTCTCCTGCGGCTAATTTGTTTTATTGGTCGACATGAAAGCCCCATTCGTCACGCCATATGAGGTTTCACATTAGCGATGGCGACACTTTTGGGCGTTCGAACTGCACCGATTGCAGTATAACATGTTTGTATTCAGAGTGGCCGGCCTGTGTGCATTTGCGGTTCGAAAAATCGAAGCGAAATACGACATTCGCATTAGTTGCTAGATCAGCCGTAACTGGTCCGCGAACAAATCACTGCTCAGATAATAAACGCCCTCGCAAAGAATGTAGTTGCATGGTTAAAGTGCAATAAAAGAAAGTAGTTCGGTCTCATGCTAAATCGGGCAGATCACGTGATAGCGAGACACGAAAAGGACGATGGAATTAGGAGATGAGATTGGAACGAAGAAACACCTGTAAAGGAAGGTAACTTAGTTAGGAGCTGACTGTGATGGGAAGGACATTCAGAGAACGCTCAAGGACACATTAAGGGCGATGAAGGGATATTGTGAAGAGATATCTGGAAATGCATGTTTTAGCAGCAGATAATGGCCAGCGCCGGATTTATGACTGTTGAGACCCACGGACAGTGGTTAACCAGTCAGTCTATCATAATAGTTTTCATTCCGTCCTACCTACTACAAATGTGGATTTCACAAAACAACATAACGTGTTTCACTTAAAACACAAATCTGCATCAAATTACAATTTAATTTTGGTTCAGCGTATATGTGCGTATATACAGAAATAACATATAACAGTGACGCCAACAGTCATGCATTCAATATACATTATAGTGCCAGATAGGAAAGCCATTTGTGTTCAATGGTTGTGCAAAGCGTATTCTTGCTGTATTTCAGTTTAAAACGAACGCTCAATACTACAGTTGGTGACAATAGTACACTAAATTTAAAAATTAATAAATTAGGAAATGCACCACTAGCTCGCGTATAAACCATCAGCGTATACAGGGCGTGCCATCGCTTTCCTCATCAGTAAACATCGTTGAGAATTCAGTTCAATACCAGATCATGGTCCAGTTCGTCATAGTGCCAGCCAATCAGTGCAACAAATGTGTAAAATGTTGGTTACCTTCGAGCATGTATAACACAACACTTTGTCACCTGTTAGTTTGTCAGTTATCACGGTGCCATCATCATCACCATCATCACCATCATCATCATCATCATCATCACCATCATCATCATCATCATCATCATCACCATCATCATCACCATCATCATCATCATCATCATCATCACCATCATCATCATCATCACCATCATCACCATCATCATCATCATCATCATTATGCAGCCGTAGTGTCACGTGGTTGGGCGAAAACCTCAGCATTTCCCCGGTCTTCCTCTAGATCGTTTCCCTTCGTAAAGTCTCCAGGTTGTGCTACGCGATGTCCATCGGTTATCTCGTAGTCTGCTGATGTGGCCTGACCGTTCCACGTAGAGACACATGAGTTTTTTTCACCAACAGCAGGTATTTGACCGCAAAGCCGTGGGGTCATGACCCAACAATCACTTTATGGAGCCCCCCGTATAAACTATTTTGTAAGGGCCCAGGGCAAATGTCCTGTCTGCCCTGCCCTAAATCCGGCACTGGGAATAGGGGAATAGCATAACAGAGACAGGTCGTCCAGAGATCGGTAAAGAATTCGTCACGTAGCCCCATCCCTCGTTTGCTGAGTTTGTTTCTGTATAGGGCTGCCGGTCGATAAGAAAAACATGTGCACGTCGAACACTCACCCATGGTTTAGCGGTCATTCGTGTGAAAAGCACAGTGCAGAACCGTGATCCAAATAGAGACAGATGTCTTTTTGTGATCAACAGCTACGCTATTAAGACTACGTATGATCCAGTGATTTAATAAAAGTTTAGCGGTATGCGATTGCAAGGAGATGAGAAGTTGAACGAATCCTTTCTAGCACAGTGCCTAATTCCCAAATCGAAACGCTACCGGGTGATTACTCACAATCTTCCTGGATATAACGCCGACGACAAACGGTAGGACCTACAGCTGAGTAAAATACGACAACGTGGAGTTAGCGAAATTGCCCTGGCTTCGAAACTGCAGCATGATGATTGGAACTATGGCCTTTTCAATTGAGAGTCCAAAGCTAGCTCGGCAAGAAGACAACTAAGTACGTTCGATGCAATTTATAACACTCTGCCTATTATTTCCTAGTTATTCTGCACCGTATCATCGGGGTAATGCCTGCCTACATTCCCCGGGTTGAGTTGCAGTGTGTGTGGCGTCAACAGATGGTTCGCGAGCTGGAAACAGGTGGACCACTGAAACATGAGCAAACGGTTCAATTAAGGCTGATTAGAGCTCCGCCAAGATAACATTTGCAATGACATTCTTTGGACCCAAGGCAAATAAATGTTGTCGTTAGCGTTCGCTTTGGTTTGTGCTTATTCTAACTACAGCTGAAACTGTAGGGGGGTTGAATAAGTTTATCGGGTACATGATACAAATTGCTTTAATTCAAGTTTGTACACGTTTAAATTAAGACACATCAGTCTGCTCGTGTGTGCGTGTGTGTGCGTGCGTGCGTGCATGTGTGTGTGTGTGTGAGAGATATATATATAGATAGATAGAGAGAGAGAGAGAGAGGGGGGGATTTTTGGATTTCATGATTTTCGTTATGTGCATTGCTAACAAACATTCGATAATGCAATACATTTATTCAATGATTTTCATGTTAACAATCCATTTCTATTTTCGCTTTGTCGTCGTAAATTAACAATGTACATTAGTTATAAACATATAACTGCATCATATTCATAAGGAGAATTATCTAGACAACAGTACAGGAATCAACCATTCCTCAATTAGGATTGTTTAAATATCCGGCATGATAACATCTGTAATGGCGTTGTTTGGACGCAAAACTAAATCTATGCTATCGTTAGTGCTTTCTTTGTTTCGTAATCAGTCTAACGACAGTAGAAACTAACGGGGATTGAATAAATTCATTGGGTTCTGGCACACACAAAATACGTTTAATACGCTAGAAAGATGAATACACCCGATACCATATTATCGTGACAAAATTGGGAGCGTTTACGATGTATTCATAATCATTATGTATGACCCGTTTATTTGTACAGCGCCATAAAAGCAGCGTATATCGACCCACTATGACGCTGTTCACCCACTCGTGACAATATAATAATGACTAGGAGGTCAACAGACAATCTAGCGCTGCGTCATGGTCACGTCTGCTTCAGATAATCGGTTTTATTGGTAGATATAGAAACAATATGTTCATAAGAGGTTACACGTTATCTTGTGTGTGACGGCTTACTCCCCCCGGTGCACACGAAACGAAGGGTCATAGTCTCAGATTTTCACCAGAAATACAGCATTTACTGTACTTCACAAATACTACGTGACATGTTTACTTCCCCTGGCTCGCGTCGAGTCGAGTCGAGTCGATATTGAAATAAACAAGTCTGCCAGGAGGTCAATTGTTCTACGGATTGGATATTGTGTTATATAAGAACTTACTTTACCTTTTACGTAACATTGAACAGTGTTGTTATTTTCCCGTTAAGTATAAGACATACAGCTGTATATGTATAACTTCGTGTCCACGTTTCTTTGTTTTGGTAATTTGGTAACGCATGTTTGTTATACTTTAGTTTTAGTTCTAGTTGTTTCCAGCGGATGCTGGCACTGAGGGTGGTCACTGCCAGGGTGCTTGTCGTCCTCAGTGGGTGTCGTCCTCGGTGGTTCTTTTGCGTCCCAAAATGAGACGGGACCGACATTAACGTGAGTCTCGAGGGATACACAGTCCCCGATGTTGAGAGCCAGGTTTTTACTCCAAATATAATGCCTGCCCGGTCTGGGTTTTGAACTCAGAGCGCTGGCATGCCAGGCGGATGTGCTAACCACTACACTATCGCGCTCTCCTTAAACTTACGTTAGTTTATGTAACAGTTTGTTTTACAAGGTAGTGTTGTTGACCTTGCGACCAGCCCCCTAACCCGGAGGACCCACAGAGAAATTTAGTTTGACCTTTAGCCCTTAACCAATCCTGGTTGGGTGACCCAACCGGCAGTAAAACACGCCAACGGTAACGATCTCATGGAATCGGTTCAGACGATATGCAATATTGTGAGCGGTTGTCAGACTAGGTTAGTGTAGTTTGTCTGGCTGATGTCACAGCAAGCGACACACCAGACGACACAGAAGGTTATGTTGCATTCAGTTAAGCGTTGTGTTGTGCCAACAAGTAATTACACGTCAGTGCGAATTAACGATCCGACCAAAGGTGTCTGTCTGCGATATACCATAGAGACTCTTCACGCATATATAATAAATTGTATTCTTCGACAGCGACCACCAAGCCGCAATTTCTCTGGCGCAAAACACCAGCCTGAAACGATGGAACGGCTTCAGCGTGGCGCCAACAAAGGTCGATTAGTGTAACGTTTCCTGAATGGCTGAATGTGAGCTCGTGTTTGGCAGCCGTAAACAAAATGTTTATGTAGCCCTGTCTCACGCATGGCTGCGTCACAGGTTTGCAGCGCCGAGAAATCTGGGGAGCGGTTATTTGAGCTGCACGTGTAAAGAGGTGGGCTGCTGTACGGGGGGAGGGGAAGGGGGTAGGGGGGAGGGGAGGAGGCTATCGCATTCTTGCTGGAGTAGTCGGGTCGGAGTTACATATCCTGTTGTGCTTCGGAACGGTGATAGCTGTATTTATTCACCATGCAAGTACGGTGGTTTATACTTTTTATTTTATGAATTATTATATCAGTGGATAGATGGTTAACAAAGTAAAATAAAGTAAATCTTAGTTCAGGTCTCAATGTCTCCCTCCCTCCATGCCTCCCTCGTTTCCCTCCCTTCCCCCCTTCCCCCCTTCCCTCCCTCCCTCCCTTCTATCCCTGCCTGCCTCCCTCCCTCCTATCCTTCTCTCCCTTCCAATCCCTCCCTCCCTCCCTCCCTCCCTTCTATCCCTTTCTCCATCCCTTCCATCCCTCCATCCCTCCCTCCCTCCATCGCTCCCTCCCTCCCATCCCTCCCTCCCTCCCCCTCTCCCTCCATCCCTCCCTACATCTCTCCTTTCCCTCTCTTCCCTCCCTCCCTTCCTCCCTCTCTCCTTCCCTCCCTCCCTTCCATCCTTCCCTCCCTTTTATCCCTCCCTCCTTCCCTCCCTCCCCCTCTCCCTCCCTTCCGTCCCTTCTATCCTTCCCTCCCTTCGATCCATCCTTCCCTCCCTTCTATCCCTTCCTCCCTTCTATCCCTCCCTTCCTCCCTCCCTCCCTCCATACGTCCCTCCCTCCCTACATCTCTCCCTTCCCTCCCTTCCCCTCCCTCCCTCCCTTCTTTCCCTCCCTGCCTCCCTCCCATCCTTCTCTCCCTTCCCTCCCTTCACTCCCTTCCCTCCTTCCCTCCCTCCCTCCTCCCCTTCCCTCCTCCCTTCCTCCCTTCCCCCTCCCTCCCTCCCCTTCTATCCCTCCCCCCCCTCTGCCTCCCCTTGCCTCCCTCCCCTCCTATCCCTTCTCTCTCCATCCTCCCCTCCCCTTCTATCCCTCCCTCCATCCCTCCTTCCTCCAACTCTCCCCTCCAACTCTCCTCCCTCCCCTCCCTCCCTCCCTCCCTCCCTCCCTCCTCCCTCCCCTCCTCCCTCCCTCCCCCCTCCCTCCCTCCCTCCCTCCCTCCCTCCCTCCCTCCCTCCCCTCCTCCCTCCCTCCCTCCTCCCTCTCCCTCCCTCCCTCCCTCCTCTCCCTCCCTCCTCTCCCTCCCTCCCTCCCTCCCTCCCACCGTCCCTCCTTCTCTCCCTCCCTCCCTCCATCGAAACTATTAGCGGTGATTAGTTTAAAATACCTTAATAATTAATAGGCATACTGATGTTTGACGTTACTCGACACCTTCTTGGGTACAGTAGCACGTGGCTATTTTGGTAAACAGACACGTTCATCTCACTGGCGTTTTAAAAGAATTTGAGATTTTAACGAAATTTATCATATATATCATTCAAATTGTTAACATAACCGGAACGCAGGAACTACTGCGATAGCACGAAAACACGGCCTGCTGTACTCTTATTAGCTAGTTGGTATACTAAGCTTGGTGAAGAATAACTGTGGCTTGTATTACAACAATTACAGCTTGGGATAGAAGTATGTTAACTTAGGCTGACGCTTTGAACTAAGGTATTGTTTGCGATATGAACCGTTCCAATATAAAGTAACACGAGAAAATCGGTGCAATGAAACGGTATTGCAGTGTACAAGTACAGTGGGTTAGAGTTATACCTGCTTAATACTGACTAATACGTTCAAATTTATTTATACAAAGTGTAGCGAATCTTCATGATTGTATTCTGTCATATCCCCAGGTAGGTTAGAGACTAGACAAAATGTTTACATAATTACTGAACATTTCTTTACTTGAATAATAGAGAAGTGAATTTTGATAGTTTCGAAAAGCAACACTATTATTTATTCGTTCCCACAGTACGTCGCCGACATTGCAGATTGATTGCACAACAGATTGATTGCACAGCGAAGAAGCTGTTTGGTGTAACATAGTTACAGGAAACTCAACGTTAACGGTTGGATTAGTTTATCGAAGTCCAAACATAAGCATAGAAGAGAATGAAAAAATACAAAACGCTATAAGGGAAGTGAGCAAACGGGACTGTGTTATTATGGGGGATTTTAACCATGGGCATATAAAATGGAAATCTCTACAGAGTATGGGTAGTGAGGACCACAAGTTTTTAGATTTAGTACAAGATAGTTTCCTTTCTCAACATGTGCTAGAACCAACCAGGGGAGAGAATGTGTTAGACTTAGTTTTGTCCTCACAGAATGAATTAGTTGACAATGTTAAATTATGTGAGCCTCTGGGAAGTAGTGATCACAACCAGATACATTTTACCATCAAAGTAAAATCAGAAAGAAATAATAAAAGCAGTTGAGGAGAAATTTCCACAAAGGAAGATATAAGGAAATGAGGAAATATTTAGCAAAGATAGACTGGAATAATACACTGAAGAATAAGACAGCAACATAATGCTGGAATATCTTAAAGAATGAAATAGAGTGCATCGTAGATAAATTTGTTCCCTTCAAAAAACAAGGGAAACGGACCAGAAAGAAATACTTATCGAAAGAAGCCATTAGAAAAATTAAGTATAAACAAATGATGTGGAAGTCATACAGACGTACTGGAAATGACGAAGACTACAACATTTATAAAGAAGCACTAAACCAAGCTACAGCTGAAATTAGAAATTCAAAGAGACGCTATGAACATAAATTAGCTTGTAATATAAAACATGACAGCAAGAGTTTTTATGCGTATGTTCGAAGCAAACAGAAAGTTCAGGATAAGGTCGGTCCTCTAGAAGATAGTGCTGGAAATATAATATCAGAAGGATTCTTAATGGCAGAAGACCAAAATGAGTATTTTAGTTCAGTGTTTACCAGAGAAGACACTAGTTCACTGCCAGTACCAGAGGCTAAGTTCAAGGGGGCAGAATCAGACTATTTAAGACAGTTAATTGTAACCCCAGAAATGGTAGCTAAGAAAATTAGGGCTATGAAGGAAAATAAATCACCTGGAGTGGATGGTATTCCACCCAAACTACTATTGGAAATTGTAGAACAAATTAGCATACCGCTTGCAACAGTTTTCAACTTATCATTAGAAGAGGGAGTGGTTCCTTTAGAATGGAAAGAAGCAAACATTATACCGTTATTTAAAAGAGGTTCGAGAAACAAGTCAGAGAACTATAGACCAGTGAGTTTAACATCAGTAACTTGTAAATTATTAGAAAGACTAATTAAAGATCACATGGTGGATTTTCTTGTTAAACATAACTTGATAAACCCATCTCAACATGGGTTTCTAAAAGCGAGGTCATGCTTAACAAATATGTTATGTTTTTTGGAAGATATCACTAAGTGGGTAGATGATGGATCACCAGTAGATATCATCTACTTAGATTTTCAAAAAGCTTTCGACAAAGTGCCACATCAGAGATTACTGCTTAAACTAAAAGCCCATGGCATAGGAAATGGTATAATTAACTGGATAGAAAAATGGCTGATTGACAGAAGACAACGGGTAGTTGTTGATGGGGAGGCTTCAAACTGGAAATCAGTTTTGAGTGGGGTTCCACAGGGATCAGTACTGGGACCTATATTATTCTTAATATATATATAAACGATTTGGACGATGATATAGCTAGCAAGGTGTTGAAATTTGCAGATGATACAAAAGTGTTTAGAAGGATTAAAAGTGATGGGGATAGACAGCATTTACAAGATGATCTTGACAGGTTGATCAAATGGTCTGAAAAGTGGCAAATGTTGTTCAATTTTGGGAAATGTAAATGCCTCCACACAGGACATGGGAACGAATATGTAGAATATACAATGGGGGGAACTGTACTAAGTACTACTGTAAAAGAAAAAGACTTAGGGCTGACAATTAGTGCTGACATGAAGGTTTCAGAGCAGTGTGGAATTGCAGCTTCAAAAGGAAATCAAATCCTTGGATTGATTAGGCGAAATATAGCATATAAAGAAAAAGAACTAATAATACCGCTGTACAAAACAATAGTTAGGCCTCATTTAGAATATTGTATACAAGCGTGGAGGCCATACCGCAAGAAGGACATAGATATGCTAGAAAGAGTACAGAGGAGAGCGACTAAAATGATACCAAAACTGAGGGATCTTAGTTATGAAAAACGCCTAAAAGAATGTGGTTTAACAACACTAGAGACCAGGAGATTGAGAGGAGATCAGATAGAAGTGTTTAAAATATTGAATGGTTATGAAAATATTGATAGAAATATGTTTTTTTTCAGTTAAGAAAGATAGAAAGACTAGAGGACATGAAGTTACATTAGTAAAGGAGCAGTGTAGATTAGACGTAAGAAAGTTCTCATTTTCACAAAGGACTGTGAATGAATGGAACAGATTATCTGATGATTGTGTGGGTGCTAGTAGTGTGAATATGTTTAAAAATAAAATCGACACATACCTCAGAAGGGCTGGATATATGTAGATAAAAGGGTTGGACTCTAGATAAGCCAAAAGGCTTCCTTGTCCACCTGCCATCTAGAGTTAATTCTCTGGATGGCAATCTTGTTAAATCTTGTTAAATCAGTTTTGAGTGGGGTTCCACAGGGATCAGTACTGGGACCTATATTATTCTTAATATATATAAACGATTTGGACGATGATATAGCTAGCAAGGTGTTGAAATTTGCAAATGATACAAAAGTGTTTAGAAGGATTGAAAGTGATGGTGATAGACAGCATTTACAAGATGATCTTGACAGGTTGATCAAATGGTCTGAAAAGTGGCAAATGTTGTTCAATTTTGGGAAATGTAAATGCCTCCACACAGGACATGGGAACGAATATGTAGAATATACAATGGGGGGAACTGTACTAAGTACTACTGTAAAAGAAAAAGACTTAGGGCTGACAATTAGTGCCGACATGAAGGTTTCAGAGCAGTGTGGAATTGCAGCTTCAAAGGGAAATCAAATCCTTGGATTGATTAGGCGAAATATAGCATATAAAGGAAAAGAACTAATAATACCGCTGTACAAAACAATAGTTAGGCCTCATTTAGAATATTGTATACAAGCGTGGAGGCCATACCGCAAGAAGGATATAGATATGCTAGAAAGAGTACAGAGGAGAGCGACTAAAATGATACCAAAACTGAGGGATCTTAGTTATGAAAAACGCCTAAAAGAATGTGGTTTAACAACACTAGAGACCAGGAGATTGAGAGGAGATCAGATAGAAGTGTTTAAAATATTGAATGGTTATGAAAATATTGATAGAAATATGTTTTTTTCAGTTAAGAAAGATAGAAAGACTAGAGGACATGAAGTTACATTAGTAAAGGAGCAGTGTAGATTAGACGTGAGAAAGTTCTCATTTTCACTGTGAATGAATGGAACAGATTATCTTATGATTGTGTGGGTGCTAGTAGTGTGAATATGTTTAAAAATAAAATCGACACATACCTCAGAAGGGCTGGATATATGTAGATAAAAGGGTTGGACTCTAGATAAGCCAAAGGGCTTCCTTGTCCACCTGCCATCTAGAGTTAATTCTCTGGATGGCAATCTTGTTAAATCTTGTTAAATCTTGTTATCACGTTGAGGTTATATGATGATATAGTACCGTGTTGAAGACACGTCATTTTGGTTTCTACATTAGATGATGCTGTGTCTAATTAATATTGACAACGTGTCAACAAGAACAACCTAATCGAGATAGGCTTAGGATCTATCAAGTGTTGTTGTTGAAAGATTGATTATGTTATAAAGATAGTGACAACCACCTTAAAGAAACAAAAGGGCAACAGCAAGAGAAAAAAAGGAAGAAGACCAGATGATGTTTTGCGTTATTATATGAATGATAGATAGGAGTGGAGACATTTGGTGGAGACAACAATGCAAGATCAGTGAGGGGGAGAAAAAGATAATAAAAGAAAACAGAAGTCGAAGGTCAGTATCGAGGCCAGCGATACCCCTGACAGGCAGGAAAACAGGAGAAGAACAATAGAACCGAAGAACAAATACGACTGGTGGTCATGTACGAGGCCACAGTGAACAAATTACAAATGCATCGATCAGCAGGAACCACACATTCTTCTGCGCATGCAGAATGGTAAAAGCGTCGATCGAACTGGCTGTCAGAAGACACGTGTTGGGCCCACACAGTTAACGAACTGAACAAAATATTGGAAAGAAGAGACTAGCCAGACATGCACACTAATAAATTATAACTTCACAAACTTGCATAGACAAACCGGAACAACAACAGCATCTAACTATAATCGACCATCTATGGAGTAAATCAGTTCATTCCTTGACGGTTCTGCTCAAAACGTAATGTGCTCGTAATATGTAAAACGTAATGTGCGCATAACACGTAAAACGTAACATAACAATTGCAGGAACCACGCGCGCGCGGAAAGAACTTTGGGGCGGGAAAATGGCTCTTGCGTCATAGACATGACATCACGGAGTAGACGCAGACACAATTTTGAACAAACAACGAGTATCTGCGAACGCGTTATGGCGTTTACGTAACAATACTCTGTGTTTTCTAACATTTTGTAAAGATTATTTTCACGACTGTCTTCTACCAAGGCATCCCGTCAGGTGACGGGCATTTTTACTAATCACAAATAACACCAACATAAATTGCAATAACTGGGAAAAACATCCACAGAAAAATACCCTTGATACTGTCTCAGTGCTGAAATATGGGCAAATACTGACCAAACTTACTACTTAAGGTAGTAAGAACTTAGGTAAGAAGTTAAGATGATAATGAAAGAGGTATATAATGTCTAGGGACATTAGAGAAAGTGGACCTGATCAGTGGTCCACATAGATGGTCCATTTTGTCTACGCTACCTTGACGAGAGGAAACTATGAATGACACGAACACGGACACGAACAATCCAGTTGGTCTCGCACTGAACATGTACCTCGATGAGAGGATATTACGAAGGAATAACACGAACACGGACACGGATAATCCAGTTGGCCTCGCTTCTAGCACGAATCCCCCTTTGAAAGGGGGATACGTTGAAGGAATAACATGAACACGGACATGGATAATCCGGTTGCCTCGTACCGCCCACGATATTTCTATGAAAGGACACTACGAAGGAATATCACGAACACGGACAGTCCAGTTAGCTGGTCACTGTGTCAATGTCCCCTACGTCGCCACGGCTGTGTCCAGCAATGTCATCAGTGATGGATAGAGTTCATAGCGGTAATGAAGATCTTTCCTCGACGCGTCTTTGTCGAAGGCGTCGGTCACCCGGAGTCCGTGAATAAGCCCCGACAAAGCGTTCAGGCGGAACAACGTATCACACGGCCGGTGTGAAGTTTATGATGTCCAGTAACGTCAATACATCAAATAATTAGACTGCCGTACATCCGCACTCCTGCTCACCGCTGTGACGCGTGACATACTTTGGAGCCCCGTTGTTGTGGTCCTGGCTACTGGAGACTATAGCGTGTGTACGTTCGATTGTCGGCCGACGTAGTTAGCGTTAGCGCAGCTGGTTTCCATTGACAGAAATCTGGTCACTCAACCGACCTCACGTGTAGCCACGAGAATTAATATTTCGCCTGACAAGTGGAATTCCTCCGGACCCGCCACACTTGTAGTCACCACCTCTTCTCGACAGAAACACGGTCAAGAGAGCGCACTTCAAGCGTACAGGGCCGATGATACATTCGGTCGAATCTAGGCCGGGATATATTAGATTGTATTGGGAGAAGGCTTCTACTCTGCATGATAAGCAGGTAAGTAAGAACACGATTCACGATTAAAAGAGCCAGGCAAGACTGAATATATAGTCGTGTTGTCATTCTTGAATCTTTCGATTACCTCTGTAATCAGTGGTTATACAATCAGTTGGAGGCACTTGCTTTTCGGGTCAACGATATGTATATTAAGAGGATACCAAATGGAGGTTATAAAACTATTAGATGTTTATGAAGATATACAATTTTCTTCAACACGAACGTGGGTAGTACAACCAAAGAGCGCAATGTAGCATTGGTAAAAGAGCTGTATAGATTGGATATGAGAAATGACTCGTTTTCCCAGAGGGGGATAATTGAATGAAACAAATTAACAAGTGATTCCGTTAATGCTAGAAGTGTGTAGTAATGGAAGGCTTCTGTCTCGCGAGACAATACTTGCCTTGGCACTTACATTCACGCCAGTGTATTGCCAGCATGATGTCTCGCACACTTGATCTGGTGGTTTACCTGGTATGCTTCAATGTCGATAGCAAAACCGCCAACAAGACTGGCTTGACAGTTGGCTCTGTCAACAGCAACTGATTGCCAGTGAAAAGGGTAAATGCCATAGTTTTCAGATCAAGTACATGATAAGAAGTACATGATAAGAAGTACATGATAAGAAGTACATGATAAGAAGTACATGATAATAATACGGACGAAGGAGATGAGGGACACTAAAGATTTAAGGTGATGAGATACCATTAAGAGAGATCGAGAAAGGACAGATGGGAATAACCGAGTGGGCGATAATGGCAGAGGACCATGATATGTGGACACGAATCGTCAGGTTTTAACAATGTGTTCGTTTTATTTCATATGTATATTATGACACTATATATTATATCTGTGCCACTATATTAACATTTACTGCCGTATTTAGCGTTGGTCAATGTCCATTTGGACAAACTACTCCGGTCAACGGTCGGATGTTCCTAGCAGTCAATGTCTCAAGACACTGCTATTGGAGTTGCTGAAATTAACATAAAACTTAAATTTATCTTGCATTCAGGTAGCGAGAATGTGTATAGAAGGTCGCCGTCACCCGAGTGTGTATTTGTCGTCGTAGGATGAGCTGCTGACAAAAGCGTGACGTTAAGTACGGTGGCTGGCGTCGCGTTAACAAATGACCGGCCAATGTCCCTCATATATGTACATTAATCACAGAGTGGATAAAGGTGCGTGCGTGTGTGCGTGTGTGCGCGCATGTGCGTGCGTGTGCGAGTGTATGAGAGCGTGCGAACTTCTGTATTCAAGTACGTGGGAATATTAGTACAGCGGCTAAGGGACTTGATTGTACACTTTTTGACAAAAGCATGAAGATTATGATATATAGATTATATTAATTTCAAGCTAGGTACCAATCACTATCGACATAGTATCTAGCCGCTATCTTGAATTTTAAAATGGCCGTCACGGAAATCCATTATCCAGATATATCAGCTTCTAAGCAACTGTTCAAAACATGTTCTTGGTGTCTATCCCAACATTTCCAGGGTCAAGGAATCCATTTCTGCCATATGCTATATCCTCAGATGACGGCTATATTGAAATTCAAGATGGCTGCCCTGCATATATGTGTTTTACGAACATGATTTTAGCGCCTCTTGAGGTTGAGGAATCCATGACAAGGATCACAATCAGACTGACTGGTTTGCCAAACACAGTACTTCCCATCATTGCAGATTGCTCCACATTTCGATACAAAGGTGTTGGATGATGATGTTATCCAGGCGTAGAGTTGACGATGATGTCCAGCAATAATGTATTATATACATTACATCCCAGTTGGCAACTTTCAGTTTTCTTGGTCGAGGGAAGAAGTCGGCGTGATTAGCATGGGCTCCATTCCCCGCTGTTATAAAAGTCTTTCTCGCCCTGTCATCACAATGATAAGAAGTCTACTCATTAATACTTTTACACTTAGCAGGGTCGATCAAGCAAGGAAACAGCTGTTTGCCCAGGGATTTGGTACGACTTGGAATACACCACCAACAAAACATGCATTGCACCAACAAGTGATAATTTCGCTATTTGAACCCTTGTGGTTTTCTCGTGTCACATTCTCTGGCTGAAAAATATTTAGCTACAGAAATATACTACATTAGAAATATCTCACACTGGAATTTTGAAAGGATGTGTCGACCGATCATTATTACCCTAACCATTATAATAGATACTTTTTTGTAAAATGACCGGCCTATTGTGAATTGGAGAATGCAATCGTACACAGACCTATCACGATACAAATTGAGCGTTCAACTACCTATTGCATTCAACGTGCTAGATGTTGCATGCCGTGCAATAACATCTGATGTCAGTCAATGTTTCTAAAGCGGTTATACAAGAAATAACCAAACACGTAGAACGTATTTAATCTTAATAATAATTCGCGCATACATTAACCATATATTTTATTGGCATCGCGCGTGATCGGGTCAAGGATTCATATAGTCTTCGATTGGTCGAGCATTGGCGAGAGAAGTCTTGAATGACTAGAACCATTGGTCAGTGAAGTATTGGGTGAATCGGGTTCTCGGAGGAGTTAATCATTGAATAGGCTGAACGTCACATCAATCAAATCTCAAATGTGTCTCCCACTTTGCCTGAGTTAAAATGTAAGTCCTTCTATTGATCTGTAACCTGTTCATAGGAACATTCAGAGCGCTTTACACTTCATCCACAGCAGACCTGTTCATTATAACACCATCTGGACTTCTCTGGGAACCATTCAGCCACGCTTTATTTACTGCGCAAAGACTATTCGCACCATGACCTATAGGTACTCATTTATACACCTGAACGGAATTAACGTAATTGTTCAAGCTTTCAAACGGAAGCTACCATGACTCACAAAAGAGTTAAGCATTGGATGAGCCGAGACCCATATGACGGACAGACGCGTTACTTCTTCCACCATGTGGCTGCACTCGTCAGATATGTGCCACTCCTGCGTAAGGTGCACGACTGTACATATGTCAAGTCGACTCGCTGCCTGTCTCAAGTCAATAGCACTATGGCTCGTATGATTGATAGGCCCCGATGTCTAATTAATATCGCCTTCTTCCCACATGTTTTGTGACGCCGCAATGATATCCCTCTATGTCAACTCAGGTACTTTCGCAACTGGCACGACCAATGGCTATATCACGTCTCATGTTCATCTCCGAATCCAGTCAGATATTTTGACTGTGTTTACCTATTTGTTTTCGTTATCCTTCTGGTAAAATCGAAGATGCATTATAAGTTTGGTCTCAAACTCAGTAGTCAGTATTATTTGTTATGATGTGACGTCTTCTGTCCCGTCTTGAGTAGACATGCTACTATTGTATTGAATACACTTTGAGATAATGCTTTCTCCTTCTGGTATTATCAAAAGCAAGAATAAATACGTTCTCTCTCTCTCTCTCTCTCTCTCTCTCGATTTATTTCTGTATCCTACTGGTATAATCAAATATGACACGCTTCATATCCGAACCAATAAAACGAAACAACATGTTCTATGATTCGACTACTTCCTGTTCTTGTACGATCATAAAGTCACCACTCTACATTAATATTTTCGCAAATGGCGACAGTGTTCTTACTGATTGCTTTCTGCATCCTTCTGATGTAACGCAAGAGCACAAGCTCCCAACCCGAAACTGACAACACTTGATCACGTTCCAATATGTTCTGTGACGTGATGAGACTTCTGAAGAGGTGCAAAGCAATACTGCAGTAAAAGCAATAAATACACGTATACCGCTTCTTATGATATAAGGGCAGCAGTTGAAGACCTTGTGAATGTTAGAGTATCTACCGGTGATTCTACTGAAGCATTTTATACATAACATGTTGATTCAGTGGTATATGTAATATATACTATGGGGTCAAAGAGAAATAAGTTATTTTGTAACCTGGAAATAATGATTTAACTGTAGATGTTGGCGCGAAACCAAGTAGATTGGTACTCTGTAGAAATTAAAGATAAGCGGTAGATATACCGCCAAAACGAGTGGACTAGACACAGCTGTTTCTGTCGCGAGGCAGACGTAATCATTTTGTTTGTCAACTACCATTAGCCTACATCTATTCAGGCCTCCCCGATGTTGTGCTGATTAAGATCGGCAGATGCTGTGCGCGTGAATATTCATGCTAATTCGTCTTATCTGCGCATTTAACATCGCTTTGACCTCGATCCCATATCTCGTTCTCGAGAAGCCTCGTTAGCAAAATTAAAAGGTACAAAAGAATTGTCGTGTTTACACGGTAAAATCATGATGTATATATATTTATTTATTTATATATATATACACCCCCCCACACACACATTATGTCATCACATTGGCCGTCAGATACGTTTTAATTGTCCACACTTGTTTCCTATAATTTGGTCATTTATATATTTCGACTCGAACATTGCATACCGATATTGTTTTCTTGATATTCACAACTAGATATCGGTCACGTTATATTTCAAAATAGTGTCCCATTAAAACACACTTGTGCGATCAAGATTCGCAATTAGATATACTTTATCCCATATAACATCACATTACGATAACAACGATTAAACTGTGTGCTTTTAAACCGGGTAAGTTGTGTGCTGTTAGATAGCCTATGTCAATGCGCGCCGCGGTCGATATACCCGGGCGAAATATGAAGCTATGGCCTCGTGTGTAGCTTTCCCGGCAGCTGGGGGTTGTCGGCAGGTATCAGGCGCTGATTACAGTGAGGTGTTCGGCCCGGACACCTGCGCCGTGTTACAGCAATGCCGTGCCGCAACCTAGTTCCAAGCTGTCGGTGGTACGAGTAGGCCGAATTGCGCTTCCGTGTACAACCATTGACGGAACATATTACGACAGAATGCGGGTATATATATATATATATATATATATATATATATATATATATATACGGAAGCTGTATGGCTTGACGGTGTAAGTAAGCCGACGGTGGTATCGCTGTACGTTGATCGAGGAAGACGTTAGCAATTTTAACAGCGGGAGCGTCACGAACAGGTACTGCGGATGTCGTAAAATTGATGGTACGTTTACCAATTTCGGTTTCCCTCTACGTCTGGTATGCATGTAGGAGGTAGATTCATACCTACAAAGTTATATTAGTCATACGTACGCATCCAAACACACGCATGCATGCACGCAACGCATACACATACACACGTACGGACGCGCGCGCACACACATACACGTCGCACGCACACACGTACGCACTCACGCACGCACGCACAACGCGCACATACACACGTATGGACGATCGAACGAACAAATGAACGGAAAAACGAACCCGCACGCGCACACTCAAACACAAACACACACACACAAGCAAATGCACACGCACATGCACACACAGTTTGTTCACAGAGCACGAATCATATGAGTAGTCTTTTTTTCCCAGCAGTCGTAGATCAAACTACTGGATATGTTAATTGCATTTTTATGCCGCACTGCCGTACAGTTTGAGGGGATGTTTTTCATTTGAACACCCTCAAAGCGTTTGACAGGTGTATAAATAACCGAGCCGTGGCTTTGATCTAGTATTCCAACCGCCCGCAGCAGAAACAGTAACAGCAACACCGAGCTAAGTTACGTGTATTTATACGAGGAAATGTGTGTTTGAAGTAGTGAAGCAATCGTTATAGTTCCAATCGAGTTGAAGGCAGGTTGCCTATTCCGTTATCCGGAATCAGCCATTGCTGTTCATTATTGGTGGGAAGTTCGTTGAATTAGTTCTATTAAATGTGGGAATCACGCGAACGCGTTAAAGTATAAAAAATCAACAATCTACTTAAAATCTAGCTTGCGTATGTATGCATGCACGTAGGTTAACGTTTTCCTCTAACGCAACTTGAACATCGATCGCCAAACATTCAAGGATTAATCTACGACCTCGCGAATAGGACGTAAGACCTAAATATTTTCACCCCACATATGTTAAGATTCTCACCTTTTATGGAGTAAATCAGTTGTTCGGAACATAAAACACGCGCGTAGTGCGTAAAACGTAACTTCACAAACGCAGGGAAACATCGGGAAAACGGCCCGTGTGTCATGGACTTGGCAACACGAAGCAGACGCTGACACAATAATGCGTATGTCTACCCTCATTCCAATAGCATAGAAATAGTAGGTAACATTTCGTAAATATTACTATCACGACTGTCAACTTTCACGGTATCCCGTCAGGTGGCGGGCATTTTTGTTAGTATTCGCCATAGGGCATTTTGATTGTTTTGAACATTTTGCGTTCGAAATATTCATACTCCGAACAATCTTCAGGGTTTATTAAATGCAAACTTGCAGGCAGTGTTCATTCAACATATTTAATCTAGTACTATGAACATAATTCTAGTACCATGAACATTATTCTATTACCATGAACACTATTCAAGTACTGTGAACATTATTCAAGTGCTATAAACGTGATTCTAGTACTATGAACATTATATTAAACATAAGGAACATACAACGTCGGTTGAAATAAACAGATTAGTACCATTAGTTCGAATTCATGAATGCATTCGCTGAACGATCGTACACGTGTTATGTCGATCTTTGTTCTTTACATCGCTGCCTTCAACTAGTCGTGAGAAACATACGTCAAAAAGGTCTTCCTATTTATTCACACGATGCCAATTTCGTTGTCAACGGGCTAACATCAATCGTCTAAATACGATTTCCCTCAGGAGTTTCGACTTGGAGCAATTGACCTTTTCAGGTGGGAAAACGTGCGTTCTGTCCCCATCGTGTTTAATAAATGAAAGAGTGTCTGTTTTGTCTTTCCATCGCGCTAATAACACGTTGGACTTGTCGCCGCGAATCTTTGAAAATAACAGCGCGATAGGACGTAGGCAACACAATTATATAAACATGGTTGCACGTGGGAGTAAAACATGGTATGGGGCATTTAACGGAAGACGGGAAATCAACCGAACATGTATGGAAGGTGACGTTCGATTGAGGGGAACCTTAGAAATAAACAAACAGAAGGTCTCCGTAATATGTAACATGTCACTTCCAATTCTGAAGATCGTCAATAACATTTGTTGATGGATGTTAACTCTGATTATAAATACATTTTATCGACGCAAAATTATTTTTTTTCCTTTAGTGGGCCGCCTAAGCCATTTACCGTATACATCGATTTCACAGGTAAATCAAATGAAACGATAATAGCGCCGCATCTAATCCACAGAAAGATTCGTTCCGAACGCTTTACATTTTTTACTTTCTGGCAGAAATTTTCATTCCGACACTAACTCGACCTCTCCGGGAATCATTCAGCAACGCTACAATTACAGCGCGAAGACTGTTCACAGAACAAAAAATAAAGCCACCTCCGTCTACAACCAGGTATTTATTTCTACAGCTGAGAGAACTTGAGCAATGTGGAATGAGCAAAATTGACAAAGCTTTGAAACCGCAGCAATGGTATTCGAACCTCGGTCGTCTCGATTGAGATTCAGACGTTTTACTGACTGCGCTACTGCGCCCCACTTCATGGAAATGTCCTTGGCTTAGCAGCTGTCCTACTACAGGCGGTAGGCGATAACACGACGATAAAGGAAGGTGTTGAATATTCACTTGTAATGGTGTTTGTCTCAATACAATAGAGAAAAACCAACCAATGAAAATTGATGCAAGTTTCCTTAGTACTTACTTACTTACTTATTACATACTTATTTACTTAGTTAGTCCTCATCGTGTCTAGTGGCACATGAAGTTGAAACAAGGGACCTTCACTTTTTCTTGTCTGCAGCCTGCATTGCATCCTGGCTCCTGCTCAGATGTAGTTGTTTGAGTTCTTCTTCTGTAGTTTTACTCCAGGGTTTGGGCCATTTTTCTTTACATTCAGGCATCCCTCTTAGTGCAATCTTTGATAAGATGTTGTGACGAGCATGTTGTTCATATTGCTTTGTCCTGTTAATATTTAGTAGTTCTTTGGTTGATACATTTAGTGGCTAGAATACACTCATGATATTTCGAAGGTATTCTGTGTGAAAGGTAGAAAGATGTCTGAGGTCTAGTTCTGTCATACACAAGCATTCTGAGCCATTCCTAAAGTACATTCAATGAAACCACAAGTACCAGTCGGACAGCCACAACGCTACGATGCATATCCTCCCACAGTCAACACAGGTCCGCTCGATAACAAATTAGCCTGTTTAGTTATGACCGTGATCAGGTGGGATTTCCATTACCAAGGCATTATGTATCATGTTATAGGGTGATGTTTACCACTTACAGATACTATAGCATGCATGGCCTACAACATTAGGTGTGATTTATATCTAACTATAATAGCATTGGCATAATTTCATTTAAAGGTCCTTGGGCAGTGCAGGGCGATTTATGCCTAGCAAAATAATGCATACTATTATACTAGGTAGGTATTAGTATCTATGTATATATATATATGTATATATATATATGTATGTATATATATATATATATACATACATATATATATGTATATATCTATATATATATACGTAATTGAAAAAAGCAATCTTTTGAATGTTCGTATTTATATACGTAGTTTAGGAAGACGATATTATGTGATTGAATGGGTGTCCATCGATGTAGTTGTGTGATAAAATGTCCGTTACACGTACTGTTTGTCGGTATATATATGGTCTACTTCATGTCGCTTTCCATTGTACTGGTTCGACGTGTCTCCGACTGTCAGCAAGTCTTTGTGATCTAATGTTTATGGGTTCTGCGGTCATTTGCTTGAGATTGCTGCTACGTGAAATTAACTACTATAGCTCTCATCCGTCAAGCCAGGTATGTGATAAATGTAAACGCTGGTCCCCGGGGCCTACTTGTCGTGTCGGCTTATACTTATGTGTCGTCGGTTACGTATGTGACCACCGAGTATCGTGTCTTGTCAATGCAGTTAGCCGCTTTAAAACACACCCTCGTGACGCCGCGATTATTAATGTTCAATCTGATACCCTTGTTGACATATATAAGGCCGGTAAATTCAAATACATATAATACTCGCTCCGTACGACAGCTTTTGATCACTTTGTACGAGATATTCCATTCATCTTCATGCTGACCTAAATAGAAAAAGGATTAATCTTACAAGACGATGGTCTATATCTTATACGAGTACGTCCTACACAGTACACACGCCAAGTTGCTGATCACAGCGCCCTCTTGTGATAAGTCTGAAGACATTCACAACGTGGACGAAATATAATTCACACATAGGCCCGAAGATAGAACTGACCCGGCAGTATACAACGCAAATCATCGCCGAATTTGCTTTGTCACTGTAAATAATCGAAATTGTACGTCCACATGGTGCACAGTATGACTGTATATCTTGTTCGTGCACCTTAATCGAAGTGAGCAAAATATATTTGCAAATTTTTTCTTAAAACATATTCACGCTGCTAGAATGTATATCGTTAATACTATAAAATAAAAGTTTTATGATGAGACATTGATTCGTGGCCTTATACACGGAGTAATGTTGCAACCAAGCCAATGTCCCCATTGACCAGTTTCGTTGTGTTGCAGAGCCAATGATGAACGTCGACACAGCTACCAATGGAAGCACGACGAACACCACGCTGGTGGACTTCCTTGACCGGAGCACATGGTCGGAGATCCTCGCCTTACACAGTCCAACTGCGCTCTACGTCGATAGATTCGTGTCGCCCGTATGGTACGTCATCGGTATCTGCGGCAACATCCTGTCCGTGCTCGTGTGGGCGGAGAAGGGGACTCGTCGCGTTAACTCGTCGGCCATCTACCTCGCGACGTTGTCCGTCACTGATCTCGTCTTCCTCCTCCTACACGTCGTCATGGAACTGAAGTACGCCTGGGCTATCGATACTCTGTCGTACCCGGTGCTCTGCGAGACATACTTCGTGTGTTACCTCGCCGTACAATATCTATCTCCTCTGCTGGTGTTGGGGTTCACGGTGGAGCGCTGGATCGCCGTGTGCAGGCCATTCCAGAAGGAGCGCTACTGCACGACAAGTCGCGCCCAGAAGGTGGTCGCCGGCTTCGTCGTCCTGTGTGTGGGACTGTGCTTGATGCAGGCCTACTTCTGGACATACGTCGACGGCCAATGCACGATACGCAAGGCAGCTATGGTCGGAGGAGACGCGTCCTTGTGGTCGCTGTGGACATGGTGCACGGAACTCCTCATGTTCCTTGTCGTGCCCATCATCAATCTTATATTCAACGTGCTCGTTCTGTGCGAGATCCGACGCATGTCCGGCGACCCGCTTCCGGGGCAGTCGAAGCAGAACGCGCATGCGCGCGTCGTGACGACCGTGACTTTGTTGTCGGTGTCCTTCTATGTGATATTCACCACACTTCCGGCGACGCTCGTGTACACCTTGGACCAGGAGTTTGTAGGCGGCAATCCCTTCTTGACAGATGCACAGGTGAGGGACGATCCACAGTGGCAGAGTTACTTCAAGTTCATAACGTGTAGGAAGATCGTGGAGGAGCTGTGTTTGTCTCACTACGCGTGCAACTGCATCCTGTACGCGTTGACGGGCGAGCACTTCCGGACTCGCGTGTGGCATGTACTCAGAGGAAACCGGAACAAAACCAACACAATATATTCTCAGGTTTCCCAACGAAACGATGGCTTCTCAATCAAACTGACTGACCTCAATAACACGCATTAGATTGCATGAACCATCGTTTCGATTTTGATGCGCTGCGCCATTGTAGAATACGATGATGCTATCACTCCCAATGCGTACCCAGTTGGGTCGGCAAGATAATGAGACGCATTGCAATGGTAGACTTAACTTTCCATTGATTGCCGTTAACTTTCTTTTCAACGACACAACGCAAAACCAAAACTGGGGCGACTTTAGTTTGGACGAGACATTGAATTATATGAATATTATTATACCTTAAGCCACTGGACAAATACCGGTGTTTTGTTTTGATTAGTTTTCTAAGATTAACCATAGAAATATATTGTTGCACGTTTATGTGCATACATAAATGGACACTGTCATCTTAATTTATTTTGAAAAATGAAATGGTTATGATTTTATATAAAAATAAATATGTGATGAATATATTATGTGAAGTTCGCGGCCAATGCAACTCGAACTTGGGGTCGTGCAAACATCTCTTCTGTACAGTTGCCATGTGCATTTAACTAGGACTATTTTCTCGCAGCGTCTTTGGTGAATTCCCACCATTACCATTTTCCGGAGAGGCACTTTCGTGAGTTAAGATTCCATACAATTCCATTTATCTATTTATTTGTTGCTTAAATTTGTGTTGTGCGAATAGGGACTCCATAATGCGTGGGTTATACCGTGACAATTGGAGCTCTTTATCTTAAACACGCAGTTGTACGCTATCACTTACGATACACAAATAGGTCAATACAAACAATTCAAATTTGGCACGCAGTTTAGTGATTCTGACCAAGCCTCAACATGCTGACTCTAAAAAAATATTAACAATACTAATCTGGCACGAAAATAAAACAGTTTTCTTCTTACACTCGGGACAACGTCATCTGGATAAAATGGACTATGGAGTCTTGTGCTAATAATATGGCAAAATCAGATGTCAGAAGCTAAATTATTGGTCAATAAAGGATGTGGTCATTTTCAACATTCTATAGGGCGATTATATCCCAGTTTGTGAGAAAATATATTTCAAGTCACTTTTGTATCCTTTTTAGTTGCTTTTATAAACATTGAAGAAGTCAGATGTGAATCTCGGCTCATTAAGACTTGAATTCAGCACATTCTGGTGAGTCAATATAAACAGGTAAAACCGATGAAGTTATGTTTTAGAGTCAGATATCTCAATCAAGAAGCACTTGAAGGTGATTGGCAGTTGTTCTTTCCTCCACTGTTGCTCTGTCATTCGAACAATGTTGAGCAACCAATATATCAAAAAACCACGGAACGAACACAATCTTGCTGCGCCAACGGCAAAAACACAATTATATCTACCAGTAGTCGGGCTTGTTTATTCGACATGATATTTACCTTGGATACCGTACCCAACCACAGCAAGCAAGCCGAGGTCATCCCTGTGATGTAGAAAGTAGAGATTCTTACGATGTATCCGGTTCTATGGCAGTGTTAGGTACAGTATGTACAACTGTGGGAAATATGATACATAAACACATACATGAAATACTATACCTGTTTCTTACCATGCGCAGCAAGATCGTGAGCTAAACATACGCCACAGACACAAAGACATCCAGATATACATAGCCTCATTCTGCATATATATTTGTCCCGCGCGCATGTGCTCTCTCTCTCCCCAACACGAACTCGCATATACGCCTGCGCGTATACACGCACACATGAGCCCATACGCACGCGTGCACATTCGCACGCGTACTCGTACACACACGTACTCATACACATGCACGCATACATGTACGCAAGCACACGCATACACGAATGCTCGCACCCCCACACAGACACACACATATACACACGCACGCACAATATCCATTTTACCCACCCCTTGCACAGAGAGACATTCACACACACACACGCTCGGCAAGCACGCGCTCGCGCATGCACGCACGCAGGCACGTACGTACGCACAGACACACATACATACACATACACACACGCACAACACACACACACACACACACACACACACACACACACACACACACACACACACACACACACACACACACACACACACACACACACAATGGATTTATTTTCTTTGCAAGCACGGTTTGATGCATATTTATAACGTTATAACATATCTGACCGCTTCAAGAGGGGCATGTGTCGAAAGAGAGAAAGGGAAACCTCAAGGCTACGACAAGATAAAAAGAGAACGGCGTGTAGAAACGCCTGAAGAACAGACATTAGAGAAGACGAGTTACACCTGGAAAGAACTCGCAACGGTGGAACAAAATAGGGCGTGGTGCAGCAGACCTGTTTTGAATGGCCCATGCACCCAGTGAACAAACGGACCTACGTACGAAGCAAGAGAGTCTGGAAGGGCGACTCCACCCACGTAACACATATCAACAGGTCATTGCCGTGGTATCTCATAAAACTACAGATACAGAGACACTTTTTTCAAAATAGATAAACACGCCATTGGCACTTACTCTGTGCGTCACATATGCTGTAACAGCTTCCACATGAAAATGAGAACTTGAAAGCAGACGATATTTCGTTGGCGTTAATAGCCAAGACTACTTCCTTAACTACACCGAAGGCCGTGAGCTGGTATGTGGGCAGTCATCAACGCCGATACACAACATACGTAAGTGGTTTAGTTACACGGTTTTTTACAGAGAGGCTGGCAGTACCATCACAACCTCTCACGCAACAACGTACACGCATCATCATAACCTCTCACTTCACCAATACCGAAATATGGAAAGATTCTTAGAAATGTTTGCTTCCTCGTCGATCGCCGGTGACATGCAGTTAGCATATTGACATTTGGCTCATTTGTAGATGACGTTGATTTGATGGCAGCAAGCGTCACTCGCTGTATGTTTCTCCGTATGGTGGATTAATGCATTGCATTGATGCATTGTAAAACAGCATCACGTCAAGTGACCTCTGGGGTGAACACGTCTTGTATCGCTTCTCGTATTTAAAGGCGCCTTCAAAATTAGATTTTTCTCTCGTCTTCGTATACGACTAATTTCCCGAACAATCCAACGTCTCTAGTATTGACTATGACTACTAGTTCGTTTCGGCAAATGTGTCACTTAGTTTTCATGAGATCATTAGACAACTATTAAATTAATTTCGGTCGGCCGACACAAATTCGGCGAAAATGGGCAAACGTTGTATGGAATCCCATGTGCTATTACATAACGCTACATTAACACACGGTTGCAAATAAAAATTAACACAATATGCCGATATTCGCCAAAACACGTTATGGAATGTTATGTAATATAACATAAGGCTATATTCACACACATTTGCAAGTCAACTTTTGACACAATCCGCCTTTGTCCGCCAAAAATACGTTGGGAAACTGGGCATAAAATGTTTATTTATTAGGGTAGTAAACATATATGATATACGCGTATTCACGCGAGAACTGATATGAAAGGCAGCACGTGACGCTGCGTGACTTCGCCAGGAAGATAGTCTGGCTCAAAATCGAGTTTTGACTTGCTGACAGTCATGAGAGCTACCACCTAGTGAATATGCATGTGATTAAGATGCACTAAACTACGAAAAAAGTTTAATGTCGGTTTATTTTGTGTGTGATATGTTTCAATAGAAGTTTAATGTTGAATAGTTATTATAGTATAGTATTATCTGATAAAAGTGTATCCTTATTTAATTTGTTATTTCATAGTTGGCTTGAGAGCCAATCATCATCTCTACCCGAATCTGGGGTAAAGCCCCATACCGGTAACATTAGAGGGCCTTAATAATCCAGGCTGTAGTGAGGGGTCAATTCTGCCACCTCACGGCGCCTGGGTAATCGAGGCTACGCAGGAAAGTGTGTCCATGCAAAGCATTTAAATAACCATGCAGAGTCACTCAACGATACGCCATTTTGATTTTGAACTGGTAGCTTATGAATAACAGAGGGCGCTACGCGAGTGACTATGCTTGGTTATTTAAATGCTTTGGTCCATGTAAGCGTGGCGCCACACGGCGGACTGGGGACCAATTCGTGGTACTTGATCACTACACTACCCCTGGCGGATATGCTACGCAATGTACCGAAGTCCGTTGTTGAATCAGGTATACTTCACCCAAGTCGTTGTCTCCGCCGGTCGTCACTGTGACCTTGAGAACCGTGCAAACGTACCCGCCCCATATCAACACAGGCAACTCATGCAAATCCCAATAATTACCGTCGGACGATTCGACCATTTACACAAGCCAGCGGCACTGCGTTTTCTGTTAATTACTTCTCCAAAAACATTACATGTAACATGATTGGCCCAAGCCCAAATCGCCATAAATTGAGTGGCAACAAGGTGGTTGGATAACGAGCCTAGCCTAAATTCGACGTTCCGACAAGGCGCTATACGAAGGTTTCACAGCAGTGCGGTATTGCAGCTTCAATGGGAAATACAATCGTTGGATTAATTAGGCGAAATATAACGTATAAGGAAAAAGAGCTAATAATACCGCTGTACAAAACAATAGTTAGGCCTCATTTAGAATATTGTATTCAAGCGTTGAGGCCATATCGCAGGAAGGACATAGATATGCTAGAAAGAATACAGAGTAGAGCAACTAAAATGATACAAAAACTGAGGGATCTCAGTTACGAAATACGCCTAAAAGAATGTGGTTTAACAACTCTAGAGACCAGGAGATTGAGAGGAGATCAGATATAAGTGTTTAAAATATTGAATGGTTATGAAAATATTGATATAAATATTGTTTTCTCAGTTAAGAAAGATAGAAGGACCAGAGGACATGAAGTTACATTAGTAAAGGAGCAGTGTATATTAGATATAAGAAAGTTCTCATTCTCACAACGGACTGTAATTGAATGGAACAGATTATCTCCTGATCGTGTTGGTGCTAGTAGGGTGAATATGTTTAAAATTACTTAAAAGGGCGGGATACACGTAGTTAAAAAAAGCTACCTTGTCCACCTGCCATCTAGAGTTAATTTTCTGGATGGCAATCTTGTTAAATCTTGTTAAATATGCCATTGGATACTGATAACATCCTCACAAATCAGGGCTGTTTGCAATGCAAAAATTGCCCTGGCAGATCTCCTACGCGAAGTGCAGAAGTTAGCTGAGTCAAACCAAAAAGAATAGACGGAAAGAGGCACCACTCACGCTAAATATCGGTCGAAAAGTGAAGCCAGGACAATTAGTGGCGCCACCCGGCGGCTATCTAGGAAAACTACGCAGAGGAGCTATCTTTTCAATGCTATAGCATACTGACAGTAGTACTTTAGTCCATCGGTGGCGTATTAGGATGGACTAAAGTACTACTACCGACTTCATTAAAACAGCGCACAAATCATTATACCTACAATCAAGAATATGCATTTTCTGAGCTGATCATGCTACCATCAGTGATGTAGGTAGTTTTATGTGGGCCTTTATTCTGACATGTCTATATTCACGCACGGTAGGGCCTACAGCAGATGATGCAATTATTCAACAATTCTGTGTACTTCTTATCCACTTTAATTGTTACATCCGCATGTTACATGGCATGACATTATAACAGTTTTTCCTGCATGTCAATATATTTTACCTCAGCATCTGATTTAAAGGGAATATGAGAAGGTATTATCTAGTAGCTGGCATAGCTCAATGTTCGCCACAACAGGTCGCGCGGTTAGCGAATTCTACGCACCACAGCCGTCGTTTTTTCCCTTTAAATTAATTTTCATCTAAGTTATTCTAACTAGTAATTTCTCGGTACCCATAACCCAATTGGCACCCAGTTCGTATGACCAATCTCACGCGGTGACATGTGTTCAAAATCTCGATAGTGACAGATCATCCATTTGTCATTAACTTTTGTCAAGATGATATATTAGTATACCGTCGTCAACGCTTTCCTTTTTCCTCTCTACATCACTGCCGTTTTCCTTCATATTTCTGCTTTTCCAAAGTGACTGTCATATTGCTGTATCGATAATCGGGGATGTGTTATCAACGTTCCTTCACTTCTGCTTATTGTATCAACTATTTCTCCTGATCACTTTTCCTAACTCCGATCTTTGATCGATACTAGCCGGCATTTTCCGTAAATTTCGTAAACAGCCATCTCATTTTTACAGCTTTGTTCTCACTCGCTATATCAGCGCACGTTTAAAAAAAAAAAAAGGCGGCGTACTCAGTTGAGCACGTACTCAAGAAGTTTTATAACCACCGTGAGCACGGATTCTCCGGTGAGCATGAAATCTCGAGTCTGAGCATGGAGTTGAGTATGAGCACCGAGTACGCTTTATAACCTCGGGCCCAGGACAGCGTCAGCGCAACACCCGCTCTCACGGCTATAACCTGCGGAAGGCGGGGACGCGCTAGATAGCGGAGTCGGTAGCGCAGTCAGGGAGCGCTGGCGGTACCGTCAACCTGCTAGATCTGGGCCCGAGGTTATAAAGCGTACTCGGTGCTCATACTCAATGCTCAGACTCGATATCTCATGCTCACCGGATAATCCATGCTCACGGTGGTTATAAAACGTCTTGAGTGCGTGCTCAACTGAGTACGTTGTCTTGAGTACGAGAGCAAAACAAAGAGCTCTTTCGGACCTCTCTTGTTCAAGAAGATAACAAACCTACACCTATTTATAAACAATATCAACTTCAGACTATAAAACGATGATGGTCGAAGACCTACGCCGTTGTGAATATGATTATTTTATGGTGAAATGCGCAGAGGAATATCGACTGAATAACGCTGCAAGGAAAGTACTTCGCCGTGCACGATGGAACAAACATGGCACAATACAATTCAAAAGATAAAATAGCATAAAACAGTAGTAACATCACCTGCCACGGCACTGGTCAGTCACGCTGTATTATTTATGATATTTTGTATCATTGTAACAGTAAGTAGGTACGATGAATTCGGGCTCGACCGCGTCGATGTTACCGCGTTTGTAATAAATAAATACCTTACACACATCAAATTGCGTTGGCATTCGTACTTGTGATACAACTTACATTATCTGCAACAAATGAACTGACAAAGTAGTTGTATGGGAGCGGCCATTATTTATCAACTGTGCCGAAGGATTCGGGGACATACATACTCTGATCTGAAATTCAGCTTACCCCACCTCCAATCATATCGTTGCGTGTCCCAAATTCGTGTAATTATGTGGCAATAATTTCATAAACTGCACTAAATTAGTCACTGTCTTCACCACCATGCTGGGTTTGAACTGATATGGCAAACACACAGTTATGTTATGGTCTTCCGTCAGCTGTGCAGCATTCCCCATAGCCACTGTATGGCTACATTTTTAGTACATCTTATATTCGATTCTCAAAAACTATGGCTTTATTGCTTCAGTATAATTGGTATAGTTTGTATAATTTTTGTTTGGGAAACATTGTTTTACTACAGCGTAAAACCATTTTATTAGAAATATATAAACGATGTATTGTTTGTTAGTTCATCCAACTAGTTAAATTTTGGTAGCCTTGTAAATATGATCATATTCATTTTTTAAATGTACACTTTGGCAAAAGTAGTGACCGAGTGACCCCACCAATGACAGTATAGTCACATATACATTTTAAAGGGGGAATGAAGTGCTTGAACAACCACAGCCCAAACATAAGAACATACCATTTACAGTACATGTCACCATGATTTGACAAGTACAGCGCCACGGTATATTTTAAATAATTTTTTAAACGTAGCTATTATCGGCACAGGGCGCCGCCATCATGCTCCAGGGGCGTGTGGTTGTACATCCGGTTTGATTGGCGAGATGTCTCCCAGAGCTGCATACAGCATTTCGACAGGCGACGCAGCATAGCTCTCAGAAAAACCGACGAAACGCATACAAACACATAAAAATAGAACAATTTAATGCGCTGCGTGGCTACTGGATATACTATAAGTGTTAGTAAGCAACTTTTCACATACTTCCACAGAAGGATTCCTATAGAAAAAAACAAGTTATAGATGATGAATTTGGCGTGTTCGCCGGCGCCAAGATTGGCATAAGTCTGCGGTGGTCACTTTCGAACGCGGATTGCAAGCCTAAATACAAAAGTGACGAGCATAAAAAGACATTGAACGTCAAAACATAATTCTTGGTTACAGCCACAGGTCCATCTTTGGTCGATTTGTGTACATATAACTATGCACCGATGAAGTAAATGTCAGCGAAATAGACCTGGAAACTCGACACTGTTGCCTTATTTGGAGCGTAAAGCGGCGCGTAGGAAATGACAAGCCGAAACCAGCGCTTGTTGTTGCCAAGGTGACTCGGCACTCACGAGTTCCGTCAGGTATCATTACGACTACAATATAGTCCCACAGTTGTATTTCAAAGTCTGCATATATACAAATATGACGTATGCGAAATTGAAATGTAATATGAAATGTTAATGTAATAAAGTACAAATACGAGTGAATAGTATGACATAATTGCTTGTAATCCGCCGATTAAGTTTACAGCAATTCGTGCCGGCGTGTTGCTACGTCTGAATACCGCAACGTCTAGACTAGTCTACGAGTCTATGTTATCGACATAGTTGCTGATAGGGGAAATAACCTTCAAAATAATTACAAAAATTAATGCCAGCTACCGTAGCCAGTATAGCGTTTTGCAAAATAATGTCGTCATGTATTAGTCAACATTAGTCACAATCCGGACCAAGCCCTGTCAATCATATATCGTAGGCATTGCCATTGGAATGTATTAATTTAAATAAATAGTTAAATACAAATATTATTTAAGTTGGACTGCTCAAATACTATCAAATGTAACCGCATTTAAATAAATGACATTACAATTATTTAAATCCTGAAAAATACTTGTTTTACGATACAGTCAATAGCATACAACAAAAACTATAGTCATATCTGATATAATTAGTTATTGGCATAGTAAGTAGGTTCACATCAGTCAACTAAAGTAGGCCTAATACTAATTTATGTGTCTCAAATATTGGCTTGTAACAATGGATCCCGAATTGATGCTCCAGTTTTGATGCGACAATTTAGCAAGCATGCTATCATACCAAGTGTTTTCCTAATATAGACTGCATGACTGCAAACACCAATGTATGCTTTTAATAACAAAGACATTGTATATCATTTATTGACTTTTGAGTGTAAGCCTAACAAAAAAAAAGGAAATAACGTCACAGGAAAAAGCCACAAAGATTAATAAATATATATTTTTTATTTACAAAGCTCAAATGTTAAACACATTTGAGTGCACATGCATTTTAATCATGAAAATTAAAGATAACACATATATCCATTAAAAAGAAAACGTTGAAAAAGTCACTTATAAATCGCACTTGTGCTCCAATTTTAATGAATATTTGCAAGATTGTGTCATTTTGTTCATAATATATGACGGAAGTATCTAAACAACCATAGGGCCTAATACCGAGCACAAGCTTCGAAGGATCCAGCAAAGGATTTAGCACGCGAGATGACATCGTCCCTCATGGTAGTAAAAATGTCACTTGTAGTGCTGCCACGCGATCGACTTGTAGTGTCGAAACATGGAAGCCAGTGGTCGTGTCGCCAGTGCGACACTTTGTCGATGCAGTAGTTAATAAAGACAATATTGTTGTTCCATTGAACATTCACCATGACCATGGGTATGCAAAGTTGCCATCGCAGTCCAGCACGCCTTCTCCGACTGACCACGGCAGTTCTGTCACTCTAGACGACCCTTCGGATATCCCAGTCTCACTGTCGCCGTCTTCAGACGATTCTGTCTGCAACAGTGAGGAGAAACATTGAAGCGAGTGATGTAGGATATGTTGTCTCAGGTGACAGCAATATCACTGATGATGACTCAAGCGGTTTTTACACTAATTGGAAAGAGAGAAAGTTTGTCAGTTGTGAAAAAAACATAATTTCACTTTTCTGCACCTGCTAAAACACCAAACTGCAATAAACCACTTGTATCAAAGCACATCATCACAGTGACTGGGTTTGCAGTGGTTGTGACCACATAATGTGTTGATGGCCACTCGTTCGTGTGGCACTGGCAACCCAAGATTGGTAACATTTATAAGAGTAACTTGTTGACACCAAGCATCCTCTTCCTGACTGGACATTCATTCACTGTGTACAATTTGGTCAACCTACTGAACCTGTGCGCCTTGGCACCCTGCCAGTGCTACAGCATACAGCGGCATACATACTACCAGAGATAGAGAACATGGTATTCAGAGGCCACCATGTCAGCTCTGGCTGGACAGGGTGTGGTAGCATCAGACGATGCAAGATATGACAATCCAGGACACAACGCTATATTTGGCATTTACTTCACCATGGACACTGACAGCCAAATGATCATTGCTCAAGAAACTGCTCAAGTCACAGAGGTCAAGAACAGTTACTGGATGGAAGTGGAGGGCCTGAAAGCTGCTTAGACAACCTGACTGACCTTGAGGTGAAGATCATCACACTTGCCACTGACAGACATAACAGCATTAGGAAGACTTTGTTAGAGGACTACCAAGAAATAAATGTTGTTGTCTGCCAAGAAAGTTGAGGTTGTCCCTTCGACAGGCGGAATTGCCAACCACCTGTGGTATTGCGCATCAGCTTGTGGTGGTGACCCCAGCTTGATGAAGGAGATGTGGATCTCGCTCCTCCATTACATCAGGAATTCCCATTCATGGACAGCGGGCGCAGAGTTGTACCGGAAGTGCAGTCATGCAATGTATAAACAACAAGAAGTGAAAACAACACCGTGGCTCACTGAAGGTACATAAGCCTTCACTGTCCAGAAGGTTATACTAGATTGTCACCTACTGTTTGATATAGAGAGCGTTACGAAGTGTGTTCACACTGGTGAACTGGAGAACTTACACACCCTCTTCCTCAAGTATGCACCCAAGTGGAAGAAGCTCAGCCGTCTAGGCATCATAGCCCGACTCCACTTGGCCACCATTGACCACAACACAAATACACAGGTATGGTTTGTGATATTAATAGTGTTAACATTTGATGTTACAAAATAATGTATCTGTTGCTTGACAAAGCTGCACACTTTAGAAATCCAGCATTGCATTAGGAAATAATCTGAAATGACAAAACAATGTTAGGAATACAGTTTCAAAAATACAATCTCACTGCACAAGAGTATGCATGCAAACAACAAATAAAATAATTATAATTGAGGACATTTGTTTACTGTTACTTGAATTGTTTAATTATATATAAATGGAATTGGAATGGTATGCTTCGGAATTGCTTATTGAAATATAAACTTATCCATATATTATAATAAATATATAAACATCATTATATATAAATTATATATATATATATGATTCAATAATAAATATTTGAATGTATTATAGAATTGGAATTCACTGGAAGTTGAAATTGAAAAGGATGGCAGAATTCGGAACCGATTAAAAAATTACGTTAGCCGTATGATTTCAAGGGAGAGAGCATACAAGCAAGATGTTTGGTTTACTTTGTGAATATTACAGCTATAGCCAGTTATTCTTCAGATATTTATATTGTTATACTTATTTTATATTTATTATTTGTCCAGTCAGCGGGAAATGATGAAAACAGCAGACAAAAAGCTACGGTATCAGCTGCAGTATTCAAACTTCAAAGTCTGCTGGGTATGACGTGAAGAAAGTGATGGCGTCAAAGGACTATAGCTTCCGTGGAGAAATTCTAGACGGCATTGCATTTAGATGCACGAGTGGCCCAATGATGCGAAGTGTGCTCCAAGTTGCGACATCGAGTAAGGAGGTAACTCTAGCAGAGCATGCTGGCATCGAAAAACCAGGAAAAGAGGAGGCTGTGGCAAAGCAAAGAACCCGCTTTACGGAAAACTAGTTGTATCCATATCAATTTGGTTTAGTGCCACCAAATTGATACGCCATCCAATTTTAAATGACAATATATTTCTATGCTTAAATAACATTGTTTGAACATCACTGGCAGAAATAGAGAAAGTTTTAGGCAAAATGGATTCTCAATACTGTATAGGGCTTCCTAATGTAAGGAACATCCACTTGAAAGCTTGTATCCTAGTTGTGGTATGCAATGTGTTTTATTAGACACTATTCGAGGTAGGGAACTTTGGGTATATGTAATTTACTGGAATAGTTTAACGAAGTCCAAACATGTTACTTATAGTGAGTTCATTTCAACAAAACACCATTTCTCAAACATCACACTGAACTGTACATGTATTTGTTCATATGACTCACTGTACACGTTTAATGTGGCTTCTAAGATGTGTGTCACAAAAATGATAAGGGCCATTGCCATTACAACTGGACTGTTGCCATCAAGTTTAGTAAAAGTAAAGTGCCATCTTACAACAAAACATATATTTTTTTTTTATTTGTACGTTTAGCCAGTATTATTAAAGTGTACTACAAACTACTGAAGCAGCAAAGGATTCACCTAGATTTTTTTAAAATATATATTCATACTTCATTGTTAGTATTATATTTGACATTATCACAAAATAACATCTCAAAAAGTACTTAATAATAATAAGAACACTTATATAGTGCCATAAATCTAGATAAATCCATTTGGAGGCACTTGATAGATTTTGAAACTAGTACTACAAGTTTTGAATCTGTATCTTGAATAATAAGTACTTGTTTTCTTGAAAGATACCCCTTGTGTTGAAACCCACAAATGTGTAAAACTGGAACAGTAATGGAATATTTGTTATGTATTAATTTTGTTGGTCACAATATTTGATCATGATGATGGCCCATATCATCAATAAACGTGTTACTTATTGATGTACTATATGTGCACAGGACTGACACAGACCCAAATTGTAATACAGTTAGATTAAAATATGTCAGTGTGAAGTGAATCAACTGAAAGAAACATTGAAAACTGGTGTGTGAATTTGACTAATGCATTGGCACAGTCTGCCATGTAGTCTTATTTATTTGTGAATTGTTTCTCCATATGAATAAACTGTTGATATATTTCATGTTGGCTTCAGTATTACAAATCAAATTATGAACGGGGTCATGCAAGACACTACAGATCACATTGTTGTTGCAAAAAATGGGATAAGAAGGCACCGAGTAATTCATTCTACCTTTTGGTCAATATAATCTTACTTGTTCAGGGATTTTATTTTCAATGTACACTCACCTGTATAGTGCAATGTCAATAGCTGAAATTTTCATAAACCCCATTCGCTTCTGGATACAGCGCAGGCTGGTATAACACGTCTGTTGCCTTTTCCAAATCTCCCCTTGACCACAACGTGAAGTGACGATATGCAGTTAATCGAAATGTTCAGAAAGTTAATTTATTTGCATTAGTTAATAATAAACAACCGTTATTTTCTAATTATTATTATACTGGCAAAACTGTGTGTTTTATCAATATCACATCATGAATTCAGTGAATTGGTTTGTGAAGAGCTGTAATAATTATGATTGTAAGACTACATTTCTTGATGTGGTCTTGATAACGCACACACATAATATAATAATATTTTTATTATATTAAAAACTCCACTTAAAATATTTTTGTATCAATAATACATTGAACAATGTCCTGATTATACATCTATTGATGCATGGTAGTGTGCAATTTGTCTACATTTTTATATAAATTAAGCAAGTTGCTTGAACACTTTTAAATAGGGAATTAAACAACTGTATAAAAAGGATGCACATGTCCTGTCAAGAAAAAAAGTATGTTTATTAAGAAAATTATAAAAAATGGTTTGATGAAAATCATAGACATAGTATTTTACGAAGATAGAATGAACCTGGACATTTGAGGTGGGAACAAGTATAATTGCTCTATTTAAGTTTGAAATAGTTATTGCTAGAATAATTATTCGATACCTGTTGAACTACGTAGTACTTACCTACTAGCTATTGGTCGAATCAACAAATTTGCACTCAAATCATACAATGACAACAGACCGACTTCCAAGTTCCAACACCGCCCTGTTGCCTGTGGCGTTGGTGCAAACTGTGGCGTTGGTGCAAATCATAGACATAGACATAGCCGGTAAAGCAGGCATCTGTAATGTCTGTCATACGGTGCTGGACGGAAGCTATCTCCCTACAGCACAGCGACTCGATGTGCGTCGACATTGGCACGCAGTGTCCTCACAAACACAATGCGAAATTATTAAGTCGCGTAACGTCTTCGTCGTCGATAGACCAACTGTCACTGTCCGACTCCCACAACTGACCCGGGGCCGGACATATCGGACCGTGGATCGCACACACTGTCACTGACACTGGTGACTGGGTGAAACCCGTATGGCACAGGCCGTTTGTGTGTGTCAACCGTAATTTCCGAGTGACAATTAAAACTAGAGTCTTCATCTGTCGTATCCATTTTCTCCTAAGTGATACGGAAGTTTTAAAAATCACTTTTAATAACTCGTCGAGCTACCAAAATCCTTCGACGTCTTTGTCAACAACAAATGAAAAATAGTCCCGGTGTGCGCACGCATCCAATACTCTGACCTTTGCTTTGAAAGCCCCGCCCCCTTCTGGCAGCGAAAATCTTCGTTCGGGAAGTGCGACGTTAACAATGTTTTCATTGGTTATAAATCGTTGCCATTTAATTTCACCTTTTTATTTCGAACGCGTATACAACTTATTTGTTGACATATAGAACACCTATCGTGTATAATAGGGCACCATATCTTTGTTTTCGCACAGAAATGTCTACTAATGAAGTAAACCGAAATTTAACATTGATTAGATAGGAGTAAATCAAACCACACGCTTGGAACAAAGATGGTGATACGCAGTGCTCTATGGCGACGTTTTAGGCATCGAACAAAATCGTTTTTTCGGTGTGTCTTATAAATGAGTACGTTTCTGTTACCATAAATGTATACTTATATAGTATATATTTAAATATGTAGCACGAAACAGCTGCATTTCATGTCCCCTTTAAGTTATCAACTTGTCGAGGATGTCTGCATATGTTGCGTATCGTCTACCTCTGTGTTGAATTCTTATTCCTGCCCTTCGATTTCAAAATCATAGGCATTACAAATGTGTTTATATCATGACATCCACAAAGCCTTGGACATGGCTACCAATTATATCAACGTTGCATGGGCTTCATTATTAATATGCTATTAATATTAAAAAAACAATGAAACAATATAATTATGTTTTATACTACTTAGTACTCCTTCATCATTCCCAATTGAAAAAACAGCACTACAAAATAATGATATATTAATAACAGTTTCAGGCAATGACAAAAAAGGGCCTCGTAATGTTATTATTTATTTTATATTGTTTAATGTACACATATATGTTGTATTGATATGGCTTAATGTCTGGCATGTATTTTATTAATTGTCAAGGTAAACAACATTGTTTTGGAGAAGCGTTTCGGCAGTTGATTGTGAAATTGTATCGTCAAGCAGTCGCGGTAAACGAATGGTCCCCGTCGTCGAAAAGGTGCCACCAAAACATAAACATTGTAACATTGTGTCGTAGTGTCTCCCGCCGCTAGATTTCACAAATGTCCAGTAAATAGTGCAGTTTGAGGCACAACACTGAATCTTTCGCTGATTTCGTGTTGCACCACTTCTTGAAATGGATTGATTACATATCGGAAGCGACTCGGACGCTGGTATCGAGCTGCGTTTCTTCTCGAAAACATCGAACTTGGACAACGACTTCGACTAATAATTTCTACGTGAGCTGCCATCTTTGTTTGTTTGAGTACGGCGTTGAGCAAGGTCCGTAGCATACTCAGAATTTAGACTTTTCATGCTCAAGTCTGAGTAGGATTACGTGCTCAGAAAGTGTTATAACCTCCGTGAATATGAGCATGTTGTGAAAGCGAGGCTTGAGCATGAAATTCTGAGTACCGAGCACCGAGTACGGCTTTATATATATTTTTTATATTTAAGGCCCGAGGTTATAATGTTGGTGCATTGTCACGGATTAGCGAGGTCTTCGTACACTAGATGGCTCAGTCTAGTAGGGTTCTTACATATCAAGGTCAACGCATATGAGAAAGAACGGTTATCGTGAACAAGCAACAAAAAAACGAGAAAAATTCAATAAACTTTATTACAAGATATCTTCCTTTTGGTAAATATCTCGATTAACAAAATAAACAGAATAAAGAAATCCCGTAACCAAATCTTAATAGAACATAATAAACAATAACACTGAATCTTTCGATTATCAAATTCCACTTCCTTTCTAAGGAGGATTATACCGCTACACGACCATACACTAGGCGCCAAGTGTTATCTAAGAATAACTCCCATAATATAAATACACAGTATAAGCTAGTCCTCGCGGACTCTCATTACAGTAATATGTTACAACACACACATATATTTATATATATGTGAATACTTCATGGGTAATAATACCTCACTCCAAAACCCACAGATAACTACTAATCATAATACAGCAAATAATAGATACGTTCAATCAGAAAATAAACATTTATACTGGGCTAGTCCCATCTCGAATATATACGAACGTTTCTTGAAGTCAACACGCCGAGCTCAGAACAACAATAGAACGGTGTATCTCGGGAGCACGAGTGATGATGCCGGGCACTTGACGATTGCCGTCGTACGCCGCGAATTCTCGAGTCGCGTCCGTTCAATGATCGCACGGTCGCAAACGATTGCGAAGTCAGTTGAATACGTTCAACTGAAAGACGAAGCCGGGCAGTAGACGCTTACCGCCGGCCGCTACGAATTCGAACGAGAGGTCTTGTTTTGTCGCAAACGATCGAGAAGTCGGATGAACGGGTTCGCGCGAATGACGACGCCTGGCAGAATACGTTTACCGCCGGTCGCTACGAGTCGCATTCGGTCAATCTTTCTGACGTTGTCGCTGTGAGACCGATGTTCGAGGATGGCCCGTGCTGGGTGAGCGCGTCGCGATTATCGCTCATCGACGCAAATACGTTGGGGCCGACCGGAACGTTGTCTCAATATACCGCTGACGTGGCGGCATGGCTTCTTAGAAGCTCGATCGAACAGTCACCCTGGACACTGAATATTACACACACACACAACAGCTTGGGAACATAACCCACGTTAACGATTCCCACCACGCTTTACGACTTGATTTGCCATTCTCTTGGCAGCAGGGCAACCTGTCTAGCTCAACCCTGGATCTGTCCCAGTCCTTCGCCAGCGCCCAGATGGCAAAATGCGTACAATAAACATTTATATAAGCAGACCTAATTACACATCATATGACAGGTTTCCATCATTTCTATTGGCTAATGTAATATACAATTCAAACTAGGCATTGTGGAACACCCTCTCTAAGATTACAGTGAAACCACCTGCTTGCCTAGAAACACTAGCAACAGAATACCACTCTTCACTGAGCGCATCTGCAACCGAGTTGCTGTAATTACGTAACCAAGGCGGTTGGTCAACAATATGTCTATCTACTGGCTTAACCTTCCTCATTTCCCAAATTAGACCTCAGGAAAGTAGATTAAACATCCAGAAATAGCAGAAATGCTACATGCATATAATTATTATTGTTTCCATATGAGAAGCCTGTTGTATTAATGGAAGATGAGACAGAACTTTCATATGAAACTTTTTATTCATGATAATTTGTTACATATTCTTTGTTTGAAAAGTGGTAATTGATGATGACATTTTACGTTATTACAGCAAAAGCTAAGATAGATGCAATGCGTCGCAGTCGCTACAAGACTGGGGGTGGGCCGGCACCTCCTTCTCTGACACCAGCAGAAGAGGCTATGGCCCAGTCACTGGAGGGGAGGCCAGGCATCCATGGCATCGACGGAGGGATACATACTGATGGTAAGCAGTGTTCCAAACAGTATCATTGCATTTAGGCAAACAAACTCGTTTACAGAAAATTATTATCTGAATATAAGTGAATAGAAAATGTTGTACGGTTTAGCGTCGCATTATGGTCACGTCATTAAATCTGTCTCAAATTATTTCTATGACCTATCAATTAAGATTACCATGTCCCAGTCCGAAGGGTTACCATAATACAGTGCACTCTGGATAAGTTGAACCTCCAAGTACCCATGGAAACATGTCGACTAGTTATCAGAAGTTCCATTATTCAAACCTATGATTTAACATCTTATAGACCCAGGACACAGAACAAATATTGACTTCACCCAAAAAATATATGACTCGCATGATCTGGAGTGCATATTCATTCCACGTAATTGTCGTTATTTTTCTATCCAATCATATGAAGGGGATAAGTGTGTTGAGAAACTTTTATTGCACTACTTACAATAACACGAAGAGATGACCAATGATTTCATTGATTTAAATAAAAAAACCAACGTGCATTGCAACAAGGCGAACACTGTCTATAAATAAAAAATTGTCATAGGTAATGTTCAATGTGCACTTAACATATGAAAGTAAGAATACATAACATTTACTACACCATTAACACATTTGCTTATTTGCTTCTAAATTATGCAAATATCTGGGCATAAGTCAGTGTAAATTGTCGAACCTGCCAACTATATTTTGCAGCAGTCATATGCAGCATTGAAGCAATATAGACCTGTGGTAAAACATTTGTTTGCAACTTCTTTTAGAGCAATACAACAACAGCAGTTGTTCCAGTTCGACCCAAAAGGAAAACGTTGAAGCCAGTTGCTCGACATCTAACCGTGTCACCTACGGTAAGTAATTCACCTGTTTCACCATATTTACGATTATTCATGTTGTACACAATGCATAAAAAAGCTAACAATTCTGGAGTAATATTGGAGAAAATGCTATGTTTATGCATGTAATAATAAATAACTTAAGGGTAGCCACAAGTCGTAAACCAGCATTTTGCCATTTTCGTATTTAATAATTTTCAAAAAATTTCACAAATTTTTTGAAAAGTACTGAAGTAAGATAATTGAAATGTTCAACCAATTATTGACCAAATTTTTAAAATTGTCAAATATGACCCACAACAGTGAACTGGGTATTAAGTCGCACTGGCCTAATCTGCAGGTGATACAAACACAGCTGTCTAGGTTATGTCCCATCAATTTTGTAATTTTGACAGAAATGAGGAATGCATACATCATAATCTTGTCTTTTAATGTCCTTTTTTCTCAACAAATAATCCAAAATTAATAAGAAATACTTAATAATGTATGGTTGTTATGGGCAATTTTTACACGTAGCCCAATTTTGCAGCATATTTCTCTCAAAACGTCGCTTTTTAAATATATGCTCACTGTCAGCAATAAATATTCAAAAACTTGTGAAGATATTTAAACATGTGAGTATTTTGTAGCTTAAAATCTGTGGATTCCAAAAAGGTATAAAACTTTATTTCACAATTGTGGGGATTAATAACCACTTTGCCGTGGCAGGTCAAATGTAAAGATTTCACGTGCAATGACTCATAATATAAACACTGGTGACATTTTGTTAAATATTTTTTTTACAGACACAAGGAAGAAAACCACAAAAATAAAAATGCAACAATAAGAAACAACCATGCGCAACATTGAGGAAGACACCAAAAGAATATTGCTTGAGCAGGAGAAACTAAATTTGGAAATTGAAATGCTAAAAAAACAAAATCAAAATCTAGATTTGGAATTTGAATTGGTGACGTTGAAGAAATTGCATTGCACTTTGAAAGTAATGAATGAATTTGGCGTTAACTTAGAATAAATTATGACAAATTCAGTTGTTAGTTTCAAACTGCAATGTAGGCTTGCTTAGGTTAGAATACTGGTTCTTTTTGCACAAATGAGGGTTGTTGACTTCTGATGCTTCCTATAAGTTATGTGTACGTGTCATATGTTCAAACCTAAGCATTTTTAGAAAGATGTAAACTGCAATGAAACTTATATGTGGTGAGATTTAACAAAAAGACGTGATTCAAATGTAAGTGTATTTGGTAATAAATGTATAAAATAGATATTGACTGATAAAGATGGCCAAGAAGACCCATTTGCATTAGACAGTGTTATGTATTCATAGTTTCAATGACAATAAAATCATAAACAAAGTTATCACACATGTTGAGATGTTTAGTATATATAAAACTATACTATTATTCAATAAAACAAATCGGCAAAAGTCATCAACCAGTATTCTAACCTAAACCATAACGCCATATCAAAAACATGAAATAAATGTATTTGCATTTATAATATTTATATTTGAATGTAATCCCATTAACATTTAATTTCAGTGTTGTTTTGAATAATTTATATGCTGGATAATAAAAAAAAACCCACTTAAATTCAAATGTTATTGACAATACATTCCAATAGTACTATTACTAAATGCAAACACATTTGTCATGTTTTTTGATATTACATTACAAAATGTACATTGTTGTACATTTCCTTTTATTCTGCTGAAATGGAAGATTGCAGATTTTTTGTAACATCTTCTTTGTTAGGTAATTTGAATGTAGTATTTTTCAATATGAACTCACATATTACACAGTAAAGATGGCTTCTCACAACAACTCCGCAGTACTCAACCTGAGCAGATTTAAAAGAAATGTGCAACAATGTGACCTCTCATTACTGCCCCATCGTTTTGTCCTGGAACAGGAATGAAAGATATATCATCGGGTGGAGGCTGGTCAACATCATCAGTAGCAATGTCAATTAAGTCACCATGATCTATCCCAATGTTGTGTAACACAGCACATGATACAACATAAGTGACAGCATTATGTGGTGTGGTTCTGAGTTTGGTGTGTAAACACTGGAAACGTCTCTTTAGGATACCAAATGTCTGTTCGATTAGAACACGGGTACGGCACAATGAATTATTAAACCGTGCTTCGCCAGGTGATGCAGGATGAAGTACAGGAGTCATGAGAAAACGTAAGCATGGATACCCTGAGTCTCCCAGCAGGAATCCGTGATGTAGTCCTGGAAATATTATGTAACGTTTCATATTTAACCACAATTAAATTTAATATTTCTTTGCAATTATCATGATATGTTGCATTTGTATGCATCGTGAAATATTTCATGTTTATTATGTTGTATGAACAAATATTAAATATACATTTTTTTTCTTTATTATATTATATATTAAATATTACTTAATATAAATGTTGACAATTAATGTGTACATTATTATATATTAACTATTAAATCATTATTGTTTAATAACATTACACAAATATGTGTTATAAAAAGTAAACACACTTCAATTATGTAATATGTAAAACTTTAATAGGATATCCTTACAGTAATGTATATTTACCATTTTCAAACTGTATGCATAGATCGGAGCCTCGGAAGATCCGGCAGCACCTGGCCATCTAGCAGTGCAGCTGGTTATTCTGTACGTGGCATCACAGCACATCTACATGCAAACACAATTACATTGTTTACATACTTGTCTTACTTGTGGACATGGTATTTCATGTGATGCACTATTTGTATATTTCACATAGCCTATAAGTTACTATTTGGTTATATTTACTGCATCTGGATCACATTATGATGCAATAAAATTGTTATGAAGTTTTACAAAATGCTATTTATGTGAAGATGAACTTTGTGATTGGCATTGGGTAAACCATCTATTTAATGCTTTCCTTTGCACATATTCATTTATTCTTTGTACAAAGTATGTTGTGATTACTAGTGTTTCAATAAAAACTGTATAGCAGTGCAGCTTCTTTTTTAAAGTTTCTTCTTTACCTGCACATTCAGGGAATGGTAACCCTTTCTGTCTCGTTGTTGTGTGGTCGGTGGAGGCGGATGTGCGTGCCATCGATGCAGGTAAGGACATTCGGGAATCCTACAATGACATGACATGTTTTTTTTAACAATATTGACATTTTCTATAAAACAAAAATTCCATACATACAATAGGCCGTATATAGATCAATTGTCTTGCAGGGCTGTAAGCTGAGCCGCAACAAAAACGTGCATTTGCACTTTCCCTATTTCTGCCAATTTCACACTTGATTCAACGATAATTTTTTAGATAAAAACACTTTAAATAAAAACAATTAATAAAAAAACATTAATTACAAAAAACACTGACACCTTGGGTATTGATCTAACAACCTTCAGAATACCAATCAAACGTTCTATCGCAGAGCTAATATATTTCACCATCATACCTGGCTTAAATCTAGTTAATGTAACTCATTTGGGCGTACACTTTACAGAATATTTTGTACAATTAATCGTGAAAGAGAAACCATCACAGTATTTAATTATGGCAGTTCACAGTATGTAACAGAAACTGCATAATGAAACAGTAACCATAAATTACAATATATATTTGTGTACCTACCTAGCATGCATGCTGCAGATTGTAATGAAACGTAAATAATGTTTATCTAACAGACGGCGTCAGATAGTGCCGCTTCCTGGGGTACTACCGGGGTTTGGGATAATTCCGTTTTGTAGTGTTGCTTACCTGCAATTCTGGCGAATGCTTTATTTGCATCGAGTGCACACTGGCCAGTGGGGAAAACAATAAATTGCCTGGATGCGGCACATATCAATCTGGATACTCTTCTAATGCAGCGACCTCTGCAGTCGATCGGGAAATTTCCGTCGCGTCGCCGATGATTGTGTGAATGGCCCCTGTGGCCAAAAAACGCAGGCATACCAACAACTGTAACAACGCTTGCAGAGGGTTGTTGCGCTGTGTCTCGGAACATGTAGTATCTCCCGCCGCTAGATTTCACAAATGTTCAGCAAATAGTGCAGTTTGAGGTATAACACGGAATCTTTCGCTGATTTCGTGTTGCACCACTTCTTGAAATGGATTGATTACATCTCGGAAGCGACTCGGACGTTGGTATCGAGCTGCGTTTCTTCTCGAAAACATCGAACTTGGACAACGAATTCGACTAATTTCTACGTGAGCTGCCATCTTTGTTTGTTTGAGTACGGCGTTGAGCAAGGTCCATAGCATACTCAGAATTTATACTTTTCATGCTCAAGTCTGAGTAGGACTACGTGCTCAGAAAGTGTTATAACCTCCGTGAGTATGAGCATGATGTGAAAGCGAGGCTTGAGCATGAAATTCTGAGCACCGAGCACCGAGTACGGCTTTATAAACTCGGGCCCTGGGTATACGGCGCACGTGGCCTCGTTTCCGTTAGATGCCAACAACGTTCTATGCCAGACATCAACGCTCATTGATTGAGAACGACTTCTAGATGCGTGGCGTTATTGCCTCAAATTTGCGAGGGCATCAGGGCGACTAACTGCAGTGCTGGGAGACACGTAGGTTTCTCTTTGTCGGTGTCGTTTGTTTCGCTTCTTATCTGCTTTATCAAAACAGAAACCGATGAGTTGTTAAGGTTTACAATTGTCATATAAACGCATAACAGTTTACCAACCGTCCTATCGCTTCTATTTTCACTTTCCTTGTACGTAAAAGGATCGGTTCTTGCGAATGCACTTATTTTTGTAACGCATGCGTTGGATGTGGTATAGTCTTAGTTGATGTTAGGATATTTTGTTGGGAATACGTTTTTATTGTCTGACAGTAACAACTATCTAATGACAGAACGCTCTATAAAAAGTAAGTCAATTGTTATGCACGTTGTGTTTTGAAACGGAAATACTGAACTGTAGCACAGCGGAGAACTTGGCAGATCGTTCAAATGATATATACACTCAAATGATAATAGTAATAACAATAAATGGCAGCACTTTAATTTTCTACGTGTGCTTCTACATTTCACGAACCATTGTGGAATGCAACATACCGCAGTGGTGGATTTCCTGAGTCAAAATGTGTTTCCTTATACTCTCATAGCCTAGTATAGCCATATCGTTGAGCGCTGAGGCCCGATAGCGAACATCGGTGGGCCCAACTACAAATATAGAGATCGACATAATATTGAGACATTGCAACGATGCCTATGCTATCTTCTTGGATTCAATGACGTCGAATATCGAGAACGCCAGCAAATATATTGTTGGGATAGGATGATGCAACTTGATGTACGTGAGAGTTCTTAGGTCTTCTTATGTCGGGTACTCCAAACAGCCCAGTCTTGGGCTAACGCAGGAGTGTGTGTTGTTTGTGCACATGCGCTGTGGGTTGCTTAAATTAATAAATTATTTAAAGGCAGTTAAGGTGATTGGGTACCGCCGAATGGAAGGTCAATTATTGTTGTTTGAAAAGCAATGGGTCTTTCTATGTCAGTGATTTGTGTTGGGATCATGTTCCATATACGGATTGCTCTGGGGTAGATGGAGAAAACAGCTGCTTCAATGCGGCACCTAGGAGCTACATAGTGGCCACGATTTCTTGACTGTGTTAAAAGGCCTGGTGGGGGGGTTGATCTTGATCACATACTACGGGTGATGCGCTGCAGTATGGCTGCTCCCGGGCTCTGCGTGTAAATTAATCAAAATGTCATTGTTTTGAACTTTATGAAGTGTTCGTGTTTCTATATATATTAAACTGTGAATATCCAAGGAATATATGCGCGACATTTCCGAATCGTTCGTGCCGTGGATCGTCAGTTTTTATTGACTTTTATATTGACTTTAATCTTGAGGCGTGGCAGCTGTGATTAACCAAGCTTGACCTAAAACCTAATAAAATAATTCAGCGAACAAAATGTATAACATTTCTAGGCCTTCATATAGATGACAGACTTGATTGGCATGAACATATAAATGCATGCAAAAACAAGCTTTATGCTTTATACATAATCAATAAAGTTAACCGCTACCTTCCAGTAGCTGCACTTAAACAATTTATTACACTTTAGTTTACCTCTATTTGACGTAGGGAATCATTTTGTGGGATCCACATACAAAACTCATATCAAAAAATATTCATTATGCAAAAAAATAGTTAATTCCATTTTTAAAACAAACTATTGGGAACCTTCACATCCCCTCTTTACATGTTTACATTTAATAAAATTGCAAAATATTTATGAAATTGATGTTGGAAAATATATGTATAATTATGTCCGCGGGAATCGGCGACATTCATTATCGGATAGTTTTACGTTTACCTATGACATTCACTTTTACAAAATAAGACAAACCTGTAATATACGTCCTATCATCAGTTCTACTCAAAGATCATTGAACAGTTTGTTATGTAAAGGTCCGATGCTCTAGAATACAATTCCAACTGTTATACAAAATAAACCCAATTTAAATAGTTTTATATTATCATTAAAGGCAAATGTTGTAAGAGGGTATGGTGTTCTAGTTTAATCTCATTCCACCCCCGAAACATCTGACATATGTGTTTGACGTAATGTTATTCTACTTAGGTATTATACCATTGCTGAAGCTTGGCATAACCACATGTTGTTTTCGCAAGACTACTTATGTGAACATTTATGATCTGATATCACTGTTATTACATTTACATATAATATGTTCTATTAATTATCGCAACGTAACCAACACACTACACGTGAAATCATTGTTGATAATAGTTATTTTGGTGATGGCGGCGACTAGTTTACTTAATCATGATCAACTTACTTCGGAATACTTAAAACAAACTGATTACAGCCTTAATTGGCTCCGCTGTTAACCTGGAATTGTATATCATGTTGTCGATTGTTTTGCTTGTCGATGGTTTATGTTTGTATGTATGATTTATACAATTCCAAATCAATCCTACCTACCTAGCTACCTACAACCTATATTACCTGGACATCTACGTTCAGCCTGCCAGCGACCGACGAAGCTTGTCGTTGTCCACTACGTTTCTTCTCGGCCTACGACACTGCCGTCAACCGCCTAGCCAACCGTGGGCAACAACAATACGGACACTGAACTTGTGCCGACCACCAACCAGACGGAGGACATCAGACGCAACGAGGCGTATCAGGCCAATAACCACGCTTCGGCCGTTGAATGTGAGAACTGGTATTTGTAAACAGCGCGGTTTCAACAAAGCAAATCTCACCCAGGTAACACTTGAAAATTGCAGTACGAAAACCATCGCCAGTGATTATACTCCAAATATGGTTCTGATTATCACTAGATCCCTATGCAATTAAGCGAATATATTATTGAGCATAAATGGGATGTGCTGGCAATCACAGAGACGTGGCTTAAAAAGAACGTAGACGATACGATACTAGCCGACGTAACCCTGCCCGGATATACACTCCAACATATCGCACGTGCTTCTGGTCATGGCGGTGGAGTGGCAATTGTACAACGCGCTACAAATCTTCTCGAGGCGTTTAACATAACTCAACATGTATTTTCACCTACGCACACTAGTGGATCTATCCTGTATATTGTCGCCAGTAATATTTTAAAAATCATCTCTGCCGTCACAGTTCTTCCAGACTCCATATCTGATCATCATCGTATTGAAATTGCAGTAAACGCACTGGCGCCACCTGGTATCGACGACTGCAAAACGTAACTTACGGACACTGATAACTGTGCACTGAGAGACGAAATAAAATTTGTTTGCGCTGACATGACATCGTGCTGTAAAAATATGCAAGTGGGTAAATTAGTCGCTACGTACAACATCAACCTAACGAAGTGTCTGGATAAACACGCCCCGTGGCGCACTGAACGCACACGAAACAACTCGATCCACCCATGGTACGACGCAGACATGGGCGATGCTCGTGAGAAGAAACGGAAATTGACAAATCTTTGGAGGAAAACGAAAGTTGAAATTCATCGCCAGTTGTACGCCACGTCACGTGATGAATGCAATACCTTGATACTGGAAAGAAAAAACATTATAATTACAAGATCGTTTAGAAAATGCTAACAACAACACTACACATAATTCAGTGGAAGGATGCGAAATATTTTCGCATTTCTTTAGTGACAAAATCGATAAATTGTTGTTAAGCGTACAACTTTGTACATCAGCTGATCTGGCTACATGTCATGAAAAGCAATGTTTCGCAGATCCTATACATGTCTTCCATCCTACAACAGCCGAAGAAATCACAACAATTTGTGCTAACACGAACAAAAGTTACGTGCCAGATCCTCTACCTGTCAACCGGCTGAAAAATAATGCCACCAGTCTTGTGATCACGAATGCATCTCTTGAAGATGCGGTCATGCCTACAATGCTTAAGCAGACTATTGTACGTCTTTTGTTGAAGAAGCCATCGCTTAACAAAGACGTCTTGAAAAACTATCGTCCCGTGAGTAATCTCACACATTTGTCTAAAGTAGTTGAGAAAGTAGTGGCGCTTAGAAAATCCACACACGTCTATGATCAGGGAATGAATGACTGCTACCAATCGGAGTATCGAAAACATCATTCGACGCAAACGCCTTTACTATACGTTATCAATGCCATGAAATCAGCCATGGGCAACAAACAAGGCACATCACTGGTTCTCATCGATTTTAGTGCAGCTTTTGAGACAATTAACCTTGCCATCTTAATTCGACAACTACGATTGCGCTACGTCTTTGTTGGTCTCGTACATGCAGGGACGGGCTCAGCGCGTCGTAATTGGTGACACATTTTCGGGGACCACTCCTCTGATGTCAGATGTCCCGCAAGGCTCCGTCCTAGGCCCACTTCTCTTCTCGTTGTATGTGCAACCAATTGGCGATATCACCAGAAAACATGGCCTTTGCTACCATCACTACGCTGACGACTTACAACTCTACTTCCACTTTGATCTCAGTACAACCGCTTACGTTGCTGTTTTTCGTCGAATGGAAGCATGCCAGGATGACATAAAACATTGGATGGCGCGGAAATATATATGCATGAATGACAACACCAACGCTGGAATTTCAGCACGAAAGATCAAAGGATTTTGCCATTTTTATTTACAGTTCATATATAGCCGGTGGCGCATTCTAAACGGCGGTTTAACGAAGCTGTTTTTTTTTACAAACGGCATGCGGGTAGTGATCTCAAGTTACAAAGGCTACTTACAGTATTCCGTATAGACGGTGGGTCAGGTTGCATTTATTTAAAGTAGGTGCGCAGGGTGGGATTCACAGAGAAGTCTGAAGCTGGAGGCATCGATAAATACAGAATAAATAAATCAGCAAAGAACTGTCTGGAAAACTGTTCTGAAGCTGGATATAAATGCATTTGTTTGTTTACTATGCAAGGATAATAAACAAAAGAAGTTAACTAAATATTATGGTAGAAGATATTGACCCTATCGTAATAGGTATAACCGAATCATGGGCCACCATCGATATATCAGATGCTGAATTGGGACTGACTGGCTATGTAATATTTAGGAAAGATAGAATATGAAGAAGGGGATGTGAATTTATTTTCTATATTAGAGAACCTATCCAGGCTCATGAAATAAAATTAGAAAGAGAAGCATATTGCGAAGAAGCTGTTTGGTATAACATAGTTACAGGAAACTCAACGTTAATGGTTGGGTTAGTTTATCTAAGGGATTACCGGTAGATATCATCTACTTAGATTTTCAGAAAGCTTTCGACAAAGTGTCACATAAAGAATACTGCTTAAAATAATAGCCCATGGCATAGGATATGGTATAATTAATTGGATAGAAAAATGACTGATTGACAGAAGACAACGGGTAGTAGTTGATGGGGAGGCTTCAAACTAGAAATCTAGTTTTGAGTGGGGTACCACAGGGATCAGAACTGTGACCTATATTATTCTTAATATATATCAACGATTTGGACGATGATATAACGAGCAAGGTGTTGAAGTTTGCGGATGATACAAAAGTGTTTAGAAGGATTAAACGTGATGGAGTTAGACAGCATTTACAAGATGATCTTGACAGGTTGATCAAATGGTCTGAAAACTGGTAAATGTTGTTAATTTTGGGAAATGTAAATGCATCCACACAGGTCATGGGAACGAATATGTACAATATACAATGGGCGGGTTCGGTACTAAGTACTACTGTACATAAAACGACTTAGGTTTAAACATTAGAGCTGATATGAAGGATTCAGAGTAGTGCTGAATTGCAGCTTCAAAGGGAAATAAAATCCAACGATTAATTAGGCGAAATATAGCGTATAAAGAAAACTAACTAATAATACCGCTGTACAAAACAAGAGTTAGGCCTTATTTAGAATATTGTATACATGCGTGGCGGCCATATCGCAAGAAGGACTTAGGTATGCTAGAAAGTACAGCGGAGAGCGACTAAAATGATATCAAAACTGAGGGATCTTAGTGATGAAATACGCCTGAAAGACTATGGTTTAACAACTCTAAAGACCAGGAGATTGAGAGGAGATCATATAGAATAAAGTATTGAATGGTTATGAAAAATTAATAGAAATACTTTCTCAGTTAAGAAAGTTAGAAGGACCAGAGGACATGAAATTACATTAGTAAAGGAGCAGTGTAGATTATATATAAGAATTTTCACAAATGAATGTAAATGGATGGAACATATTATCTGCTGATAGTGTGGGTGCTAGTAGCGTGAATATGTTTAAAAATTAAATCGACACATACCTCAAAAGGGCGGGATACACGTAGTTAAAAGGGTTGGACTCTCTTTAAGCCAAAGGGCTTCCTTGTCCACCTACCATCGTAATTCGAAGACTATGATTGCGCTACGTCTTTGTTGACAAAGCATTAGACTGGGTGGTCTCGTACCTGCAGGAACGGACTCAGCGCGTCGTAATTGGTGACACATTTTCGGGTACAACTCCTCTTACGTCAGGTGTCCCGCAAGGCTCCGTCCTAGGCCCACTGCTCTTCTCGTTGTATGTGCAACCAATTGGCGATATCATCAGAACACATGGCCTTTGCTACCACTACTACGCTGATGACTTACAACTCTACTCCCACTTTGATCTCAGTACAACCGCTTACGCTGCTGTTTTACGTCGAATGGAAGCATGCCTGGATGACATAAAACATTGGATGGCGCATAATTACATGTGCATGAATGACAGCACGACCGAATACATTCCAGTGGTGCCTAAGTCGGCCGCTGCACTTGTGGATTGCAGGGTAATACGTTTTGTCATCCTCGTAAGCCATACAAAACTAGCCCTGGCTGATCCCCTTCACGAAGTGTGGAAGTTAGCCGAGTCAAACTAGTAATTGACTTCGCCAGTCGCGACTGCATCACCCGTGAGAACAGCGCAAATACCCGCCCCAATTTGAAGACGGATAAACGACTTCTGGGAATCCCAATATATAATGACCCCTTTTCTCCCATTAGCACGAGCAGCTTAGCGGTTTTGTGTATTCGAATAATTGCTGCTACTTCCTAAACATTGCGTGTAACACGAGCCACGGTTGGTTGAAATTAGTTTTATTATAACCACCTGACCTGAGTTGATCTAGTGAGCGATTTGATAGGCTAAGCTTAAATTCAGAGTTTCGTAAAGCGATCAGCCAGGGGTACTGCTAGCTGGGACTGACGTAATCAGCTGCAGCGACCCTGGCGTGCAAGGATGCGTTTTGTGTACGATTGCAGCTTCACGATGTTTCCTGAATCTCGGCGTCTACGATAACGAGCTCTACAAATAACGATTTTGTTGATATTAGCTAGCGTTTCCAATCGTGTTCAAATGCATCAGTTGATGGACTGTGGTCCCCCGACTCCACCGACGACACGTTTATTTGCGATACGACCGGGAACGACAGGAAACGATAAGTGAAAAATAGACTGATAAACTTGAACTCCCGCCTTCGTTGTTGCCATGACCGTATAATGTAAACAACTACCGTACACCACCAAATAGAGACACATTGTTGTTACGCTATCACAAACTCACTATGCCCAAATAAGGACAGAAAAAGGGTAGTGCCAACCAGACTGACAGCACTTCAGTCACATAGACTCTGAATCAAGACATGTGAGGCGATCATTGCCCGGCTAATTGAGAATACAAACTTTCTTAGCAAAGTCGTTGAGTCAGTCTTAACATCTGACGTTGTGGCAGACATCAAGCAAGAAGTGTACAAATCCTGCCAGATGGATATCGCCAAAGCTGCTACTGAAGCTGATGAAATGACTGCACGCGTCACGAAGCTGGAGGCAGACAAAGTCAAGTTGTATGAAGAGATTGATGCAGTTGAACAGTAAAGCAGAAGAAACTGTTTAATCGTGCATGGTGTGCCCAACTCCGCGGACTCAGAGACCGCTGTGCTTCGACTGGACACGAATATATCGACCGATGCCACCGTCTGGGATCGTCTGCAAACTCGACTAACCCGAAGCCGCGACCAATTATTGTGAAATTCACAACATACCAACAACGACAAAACGTGTTCACAGCGAAACGGCGCCTAAAGGGGACAAAACTACTGATCACGGAAAACTTGACCAGATGTCGCAGTGAACTGTTCAACAACGCAAAGATGCTGAGCAACGTCACCGCTACATGGACGACAGACGGCCACATCGTATGCCTTCTTCGAAACGGTAGGAAAGTCACCATCTCGACCAACCAAGAACTCCGCCAACTTGACAGACAATAAACACCCGTGACCGGACCGAACAATACTGCAGCATCGGCTAAACGCCAATGGCAAACACACAGTGTTCATGTGGAATACATATGGAACATGTAAACAATGATGTAATTGACTGCTCACTATGATATTGATTTAGTAGAAAATAATGTTAGTCTAAATGTACTTCTAGATGACAATATACACGAGCTTGGCCCAAGAATTGAGCCGGAAAACAATTTTTTAACGAAGACTCATCTTCTTGTAATTATTATTCACATCCACAATGTCTATATTTACAGTATTTTATAGTACCTATGATGTTTTGTATGAATCATTTCAAATCAGTCTACAGGTATATGATGTGCATCGATATATATCGATATACAGTCAATATTCACGTTGTTTTCATTTTTGTGGGAGGGCAGTATTTATACATTTTCTTTTCACTACGTTTAGTGTTAGTTATTTTTTATTTTTGGGACAGTGCATTATATATAGTATTTCCCCAAAGGTCTGTGTCTACGAAATAATAATTTTGTGTTTTGTTCAATATCTTTACGATATTCTCACTCTACGTTCATGTTGTGGCAGTACATATGCTGGAATTCATTTTCACACATCTTGTGCTGATGCTATAAGTACATTGTGTTATATTTGCATGCGGAATATTCGTAATATTCTCTTTTACAAAATGTATTTGTATTATGCTCAGGGTGTAGCTTGTGCAGTTCTTTCACAACGTCTAGTCTATGTTTGTATGATGAGTCCTATAAACATAGGGCATTATTATTTATTAAATTTTCCAATATGATTGATAACAATTATTTCTTAGCGCAATTTGGTAGTCTAGAGAAAATTCTCTCTATCACATATTAAAAACGGATGAAATGAATGAAGATGGGGATATTGAACCATTTCAGCATTCACCATACTTTGACGATGGTAATTTAATAAACCATTTAACGAACAAGCAAAGCAAATTTATTTTGCTAAACCTAAACTGTCAAGAGTTTAAATGCAAGAATTGACGAAAATAAAATAAAGCTAGAGACATTCAGAAGTAGTGGCTCTGAGATTAGTGCTCTGTGTTTACAGGAAACAAGGCAGGATGAAGAGGCTGACACTTCTTTATTTCAAATTGATGGATATACACTAATATGCCAAGGCAAAATTTGTAGTGCACATGCTGGGTTGGCAATCTATCTCAGCAACAAATACAATTAAAAATCTGTAAAAATACATGCTAATACAGACACTTGGGAAGGTCAATTTATTGAAATAACATGTGCCATGAAGAAAAAAATAATTCTTGGAAATATATATAGACCACCTAGAGATATAATTGAACATTACCGTATATTTACAAACGAATTTGCATCAAATTTTGTTGATTGACCAAAAATTTAAAAGTGAAATAATAATTGCAGGAGATTACAATATTGACTTGCTAAAAAACGAAGGGTGTGCTTTTTATTAACGTCCCGAGTGTACCTCGTGAAAAGTTAAAGTCCGAGTGTATTTCGTGAAAACTTCCGAAAAGTTCCGAGTATATTTGTGCAGCTTCGTCAAAACGAATATGTGCCGAGTGTACCTCATGAAAATGTAAATTTTAGTGTTGTTTATATTTATGGGGTGGCTCCTGTGCTAGCGATATTATATATCTTAATGGGAGTCTCCCGACCTTATCTATTACTTGCGTTATTCGTTGTATATGTATCGTATTTATAGGTCAAATAAATTGATTCTGAGTTCTGAGTACGTGGACAGACACCTGAACATGAACAAAACGGTGTAATAAACCGTTAGTGTGTGCGCATTCCACCTACGCCACATTAATCAAATCAGCCGATTTTTACCTAAAACAACGAAGGAACGCATAGTCAACGCAATAATAAAATCGCGGCTGGACTATTGCAACTCAATCATATACGGCACACCTACAGACAATATCGCAGGTTGACAAGGGCTTCCTTGTCCACCTGCCTTCTAGAGTTAATTCTCTGGGTGGCAATCTTGTTAAACTGTCAAGCCATATATGTGATAAATGTAACCACTGGTCCATAGGGCCTACATGTCGTCTGCTACTAGTGTCACCTGATACTTATGTGTGTCGTCTGCTACGTACGTGCCCGCTGAGTATCGTGACTTGTCAATGCAGCTGGCGGCTTTAAAACACATCCTTGTGATTGCAGCGACTATTAGTGTTCTATCTGTAAGACATCTATAATGTCGGTAAATTCAAATACATATCATACACGTTCTGCAGACAGCTTTCGATCACTCTGTGTGAGATATTTCATTCATCTTCAAGCTGGCCTAAATAGAAGACGTGGACGAAATGTTGTGTACATATAGGCTCGAAGATAGAACAGACCCGGCAGTTTACAACGCAAATCATCGCCGAATTTGCTTTGTCACTGTAAATAATCGAAATTGTACGTCCGCATGGTGCACAGTATGACTGTATATCTTGTTCATGCACATTAATCGAAGTGAGCAAAATATATTTGCAAACTTTGTCTTAAAACATATTCACGCTGCTAGAATGTATATCGTTATTACTATAAAATAAGAGTTTTATGATGAGACATTGGTTCGTGGCCTTATAGACGGAGTAATGTTGCACCCAAGTTATGTTGCAGAGCCAACGATGAACGTCAACACAACTACCACTGGAAGCACAATGAACGTTACGCTGCTGGACTTCCTTGACCGGAGCACGTGGTCAGACACATTAGCCTTGCATTGTCCGACTGCGCTCTACGTCGACATATTCGTATCGCCCATGTGGTACGTCATCGGTATCTGCGGCAACATCCTGTCCGTGCTCGTGTGGGCGGAGAAGGGGACTCGTCGCGTTAACTCGTCGGCCATCTACCTCGCGACGTTGTCCGTCACTTATCTCGTCTTCCTCCTCCTACACGTCTTCATGGAACTAAAGTACGCCTGGGCTATCGATACTCTGTCGTACCCGGTGCTCTGCGAGACATACTTCGTGTGTTACTACTCCTTGCAATATCTATCTCCTCTGCTGGTGTTGGGGTTCACGGTAGAGCGCTGAATCGCCGTGTGTAGGCCATTGCAGAAGAAGCGCTAATGCACGATAAGTCGCGCCGAGAAGGTGGTCGCCGGCTTCGTTGTTCTATGCGTGGGGATGAGCCTCATGCAGGCCTACTTGTGGGCATACGTCGACGGCCAGTGCACGATACGCAATGCAGCTATGATCGGAGAAGCTATGTCCTTGTGGTCGTTGTGGACGTGGTGCACGGAACTCCTCATATTCCTTGTGGTGCCCGTTGTCAATGTTACATTCAACGTGCTCGTTCTGTGCGAGATCCGGCGCATGTCTGGCAATCCACTTCGGGTAAGTCGAAGAAGAACACAAATGCGCGCGTCGTGACGACTGTAACCTTGTTGTCCTATGTGAAATTCACCACACTTCCGGTGGCGCTCGTGTACCCCTTGGAGCAGGAGTTTGTAGGCGGCAGTCCCTTCTTGACAGAAGCACTGGTGAGGGACGATCCCCAGTGGCAGAGTTACTTCAAATTCATAACGTGTATGAAGATCGTAGAGGAGCTGTGTTTGTCTCACTACGCGTGCAACTGCATCCTGTACGTGTTGACGGGCGAGCACTTCCGGACTCGCTTGTGGCATGTTCTCAGAGGAAACCGGAACTAAACCATCACAGTATATCCTCAGGTTTCCCAACGAAAGGATGTCTTCTCAATCACATTGACTGACTTCACTTACACGCATTAGATTGCCTGAACCATCGTTTCGATTTTGATGCGCTGCGCCAATGTAGAATACGATGATGCTATTACTCCCAATGCCTACCCTGTTGGGTCGGCAAGATAATGAGAAGCACTGTAGTCGTAGACTTAACTTTCCATTGATTGCCGTTAACTTTCTTTTTTAACGATACAACGCAAAACCCAAACTGGGGCGAATTTAGTTTGAAAGAGACATATAATTATATGTATATTATTATACATTAAGTCACTGTACAGATACCGGTGTTTTGTTTTCATTAGGTTTTCTAAGACTGGCCATAGAAAGACATTGTTGCGTGTTCAACGAAGTATCCTGTTATAACGGGAATAGTATCCCCGGTATAACATAATAGCAGACGTGCAAACATAAATGGACACAGTCATCTTAGTTTATTTTGAAAAATGAAATGCTTGTAATTTTATACAAAAATAGATATGTGATGAGGCACTTTCATGGGTTAAGATTACATACAATTCCATTTATCTATTTATGTATTGCTTAAATTAGAGTTGTGCGAATATGGACTTCATAATGCGTGGGTTATACTATGAAAATTGGAGCTCTTTATCTTAAACACGCAGTTGTACGCTATCACTTACGATACACAAATAGATCAAAATATAGAATACAAATTTGGCATGCAGTTTAGTAAATCTGACCAACCCTCAACATGTCGACTCTATAAAATGTTAACAATACTAATCTGGCACGAAAAAAACAGTTTCCTACTTACACCTGGGACAACGTCAAAGTCTTGTATAAATGATATTGCAAAATCTCAGGTTAGAAGTTAAACTATTGGTCAAGTATAGGAGATGTGGACATTGTCAACCTTTAAAATGGCGATTATATTCCCAGTTTGTGAGAAAATATATTTTCAAGTCACTTATGTATCCTTTTTTAGATGCTTTTATAAACACTAAAGAAGTCACATGTGAATCTGAGCTCAGTAAGACGTGTATTCATCATGTTGTGGTAAGTCAGTATCAGTATGAGCAGGAAAGTCGATGAAGTTATGTTTTAGAGTCAGATAACTCAATCAAGAAGCACTTGAAGGTGATTGGCAGTTGTTCTTTCCTCCACTGTTGCTCTGTCATTTGCACGATTTTGAGCAACCAATATATAAAAAACGCGGAACGAACACAATCTCGCTGTGCTATCGGAAAAAACACAGTTGTATCTGCCAGTATTCGGGCCTGTTTATTCGACATGATAGTTACCTTGGATACCGTACCCCAACACAGGAAGCAAACCGAAGTCATCCCTGTGATGTAGAAAGTAGAGATTTTTACGATGTATCCGGTTCTATGGTAGTGTTAGGTACAGTATGTACAACTGTGGGAAATATGATACATAAACACATACATGGAATACTATACCCGTTATTTACCATGCGCAGCAAGATCGTGAACAAAACATACTTATCGTACGTAACAAACAGATGCGATATACTGATAGAAATAAAAACAGACACAAATACATGCATACATACATAGCCTCATTCTGCATACATACATGTGCGCAGGCACACTCATACACGCATGCTCGCACCCCCCCCACAAACACACACATATATACACACGCACGCACGCACGCACGCACGCACGCACGCACAATGTCCATTTTATACATCTCCCGCACAGAGAGACATTCACATACACACACGCTTGGCATGCACGCGCTCGCGCATGTACGCATGCACACATACACACACGCTCACCTAGACACACACACGCACGCACACGCACACACACACATACACCCACAACGGATTTATGTTCCTTGCAAACACGGTTTGGTCCATATTTGTGGGTCAGACCAACGTAATAACATACCAGACCGCTCCAAGAGGGACATGTGTCGACCGCTTCAAGAGGGGCATGTGTCGACCGCTTCAAGAGGGGCATGTGTCGACCGCTTCAAGAGGGACATGTGTCGACCGCTTCAAGAGGGGCATGTGTCGACCGCTTCAAGAGGGGCATGTGTCGACCGCTTCAAGAGGGACATGTGTCGACCGCTTCTAGAGGGGCATGTGTCGACCGCTTCAAGAGGGACATGTGTCGACCGCTTCAAGAGGGGCATGTGTCGACCGCTTCAAGAGGGACATGTGTCGACCGCTTCAAGAGGGGCATGTGTCGACCGCTTCAAGAGGGACATGTGTCGACCGCTTCTAGAGGGGCATGTGTCGACCGCTTGTGTCGACCGCTTCAAGAGGGACATGTGTCGACCGCTTCAAGAGGGGCATGTGTCGACCGCTTCAAGAGGGACATGTGTCGACCGCTTCAAGAGGGGCATGTGTCGACCGCTTCAAGAGGGACATGTGTCGACCGCTTCAAGAGGGGCATGTGTCGACCGCTTCAAGAGGGACATGTGTCGACCGCTTCAAGAGGGGCATGTGTCGACCGCTTCAAGAGGGGCATGTGTCGACCGCTTCAAGAGGGACATGTGTCGACCGCTTCAAGAGGGGCATGTGTCGACCGCTTCAAGAGGGACATGTGTCGACCGCTTCAAGAGGGGCATGTGTCGACCGCTTCAAGAGGGACATGTGTCGACCGCTTCTAGAGGGGCATGTGTCGACCGCTTCAAGAGGGACATGTGTCGACCGCTTCAAGAGGGGCATGTGTCGACCGCTTCAAGAGGGGCATGTGTCGACCGCTTCAAGAGGGACATGTGTCGACCGCTTCAAGAGGGGCATGTGTCGACCGCTTCAAGAGGGACATGTGTCGACCGCTTCTAGAGGGGCATGTGTCGACCGCTTCAAGAGGGACATGTGTCGACCGCTTCTAGAGGGGCATGTGTCGACCGCTTCAAGAGGGGCATGTGTCGACCGCTTCAAGAGGGACATGTGTCGACCGCTTCAAGAGGGGCATGTGTCGACCGCTTCAAGAGGGACATGTGTCGACCGCTTCAAGAGGGGCATGTGTCGACCGCTTCAAGAGGGGCATGTGTCGACCGCTTCAAGAGGGACATGTGTCGACCGCTTCTAGAGGGGCATGTGTCGACCGCTTCAAGAGGGACATGTGTCGACCGCTTCAAGAGGGGCATGTGTCGACCGCTTCAAGAGGGGCATGTGTCGACCGCTTCAAGAGGGGCATGTGTCGACCGCTTCAAGAGGGACATGTGTCGACCGCTTCTAGAGGGGCATGTGTCGACCGCTTCAAGAGGGACATGTGTCGACCGCTTCAAGAGGGGCATGTGTCGACCGCTTCAAGAGGGGCATGTGTCGACCGCTTCAAGAGGGGCATGTTATGCCGTGTTATCTCATAAAACTACAGATCAACTACAGATACCGGTGACATACAATTAGCATTGACGTGATGCATTGTATAACAGCATCACGTCAATTGACCTCCGAGGTGAACGTTCTATTCAGAACATTGGCCGGACACGTCTTGTATCGCTTCTCGTATTTAAAGGCGCCGTCACAATTCGATTTTTCTCTCGTCATCATGTACGACTAATTTCTCGAACAGTCCAACGTCTCTAGTATTGACTAGGACCACTAGTTCGTTTAGGCAAATAGGTCACTTAGTTTTCATGAGATCATTAGACAACAATTAAATTAATTTCGGTCGGCCGACCCATAATTCGGCGAAAAGGGGCAAACGTTGTATGGAATCCCATGTGCTATTACATAACGTTTGCATGTTAACTTTTAACACAATCTTCCAATGTTCGCCAAAACACGTTATGGAATCTTATGTAATATAACATAAGGCTATATTCATGCACATTTGCAAGTCAACTTTTGACAAAATCTGCCGTTGTCCGCCAAAACTACGTCGAGAAACTGGGCATAAAATGTTACTTTATTATGATGGTACACAAAGTGTGGATGCGCATCTATAAATGTCCGCTTTAATAATAATAATAATGTTTTTATTTCAGACAAAAGGCCATACGTACATACAATACAAGTAAATAAAAAATACTAAATAAATAAAATACAAAGGTACAGACACACATGAAATCAAAATAGATGGTTAATCAAAGAGAGATAATATATATATACAAAATGTGCATTCAACTTTAAGTATACAATTGGATAGTCCAATATTTAAACATAGGTCTTCTAAAATGTATATCGGTATACAAATAATTCACAAAAATGGATTTTCAGGTTATTGAAGACGACATAATAAGCTATATATGGATGAACGCATACGTTCATTAAAAGATTTAACACAGTTTGTAACAAACAAAAAACTTGCACTACAATTTTTTTTTAATTCAAAAATTGTTGTTATAGGCAACAGTAATACCTTTCAAACTCTGTATTTTAAATTTACACCAAAGACTTGAGGTGTATATAGTACCACAGTAAGAGAGAAATAGGTAAGTTTTAATGTTAGAGCTGCGAAGACAAAATTTTCGTGCTAAGACGTTTGCTTGAGAATACAGGCATCTTTTCTGTCTGGCAATGTCGTCATCGTCAGTAAGATTAGTGTTAATTATATGACCCAGAGAGTTGCATTTAATAATGTGAGGTAACGGACGATTACGGGTGACAGGATGAATATTTTTCATGTCCTGAGGTTTGTTGTCAATAACCATACAATATGACTTATATGTTATGTTAAACATTTCGCCATACTTGGCACAACAATCTGTTAGTTTTCTCAACCCAGAAACACTAGGTGAAAAAATACAGAGATCATCTGCATACATCAAATGATTCATTATGGTGCCTGCATAAAGACATCCAATTTGTAATTTGTTAAGATTTACACTTAAGTCATCCATGTACACAATAAAAAGGTGGGGAGAAAGGATTCCACCTTGTTTGACACCATTTGAGACAGTAAAACAATCTAGAAAAGCTCTGACACCATCTGACAGTGAATTTCTGGGTACTGTACCAGTGATAGAGAATGCGCACAATGTAAGCAGGACAGCCACGGTCAATTAGTTTAGTGAATAGCTGGCTATGGTTCACTTTGTCGAAGGCCTTGGAGGTATCCAACATAGTGACATACATAGAAGAGCCATTCGTTATGTAGTGTCGAAAAAGTTATGTTAATATAAATATGAGAATCTCGGTTGAGTGATGCTTTTTAAATCCATACTGGCTATTATTGTGACCATCATAGCATCAGATAAAAACCCATGAATTAACAAGCTGCTGAATAGCAGTGACATATAACCATGACGTTTTTCATTAGCATACTTAAAATGTTAATTATATACAGTCATAACCTTGAGCCTTTCCTGTAGGCATCGCCTGAATTATTTCTTGTATTTCTTTAGCATCAACAGAACACTACACTACCCCTGGCGGATATACTACGCAATGTACCGAAGTCCGTTGAATCATGTGTACTTCACCCAAGTCGTTGCCTCTGCCGGTCGTTGCCTCCGCCAGTCGTCACTGTGACTGTGGGAACCGTGCAAACGCACACGCCCCACATCAACAGGAAACTCATGCAAATTCCAATAATTTCCTTCCGACGATCCGACCATTTACACAAGGCAGCGGCACTGCGTTTTCTGCTAATTACTTCTTCTCCAAAAAACATTACATGTAACATGATTGGCCCAAGCCCAAATCGCCATAAATTGAGTGGCAACAATGTGGTTGGATAACGAGCCTAGCCTAAATTCCACGTTTCGACAAGGCGCTATATGCCAAGGGATACTGAGACCATCCTCGCAAGCCAGGGCTGTTTGCAATACAAAACTAGCCCTGGCAGATCTCCTACGCGAAGTGCGGAAGTTAGCTGAGTCAAACCAAAAAGAATAGACGGAAAGAAGCACCACTCACGCTAAATATCGGTCGAAAAGTGAAGCCAGGACAATTAGTGGCGCCACCCGGCGGCTATCTAGGAGAACTACGCAGCGGAGCTATCTTTCCAATGCTATAGCATATCGACTTCATTAAAATAGTGCACAAATCATTATACCTGTGCGTTCGTATGTACACAAACATACGATAATTTGAAGGCAATTATTTATCCTTTAAATGGGCACTCGTATATATCATTTTAAAATAAAATGTATTGGACGCAGGTGCCCGCCGTATGCGATGTCATGTATGTAGGTGCCCTCCGTGTGTTGCGCCTACTTACCTGTTTACATATGCGACAACTTCAGGACTTTCCTATTTCTCACTCTTGAAGTTGTGAAGTTGTTGTTATTCATCTTCAACAAAGCATGGAGGGAAATGTTGATCAATAAGTTCATTACATAATCTTTCAGCATGCACATTCTGGCAGGGCAGACAACTGAGTCTTCGGGTATTTCTTTGACGAGATGACGGCGCAGTCTCCTTCAGACTTTATCCATATGTAGAATGTGGCTTGTTTTCTTGAAAGCTCGCTCCATGTTTTCAACTGTTGACGATAGTTCCTTACTTTGGTGTCACAAGTCCGTCTTTTGCATTCTTTAACCGGCTAGTTAGGCAAAACTTTGTCTGAAAATTGATGTGCAAGTCGTCCCACAGCGACAGAAGACTACGAATGGTCATCATCCTTCCGGACAGACATGACAGTTTACGCGTGCTTCCAGACTCAAGTAACAAAAGCCACTCTATGGTAGACAGAAGAAACCCCTTGTGCCCAGATGTGTTTGACAAAGTATGCCTCATCTGTTGTTTGTGCTTGATTGTCTTGCTGTAGAAACAGTTGAACAGACGGTCCATACGTTCCAAGAATAGTGTTGTTTCTTCTGCAACCGCAGGGAGTGACGTCATTGTAACTATGATGTTTTGAGTCTGTTTATTGAGAGCTTTGAGAAAACGTTTATTTACTGTAGCCACCCGGATGTAGCTATCCCCGATGTTAAGTCTAACTCGATACGCTAGGTGGCGATAACAGTCACTCAGTTAGTCAGTAATTGAACTATACAGAGTTGAACACTACATCCCTCCCCAAACTGGATAAAAGATACAGCGTTCAGAAAAAACACATTAGTAAAAATGCATAGGCCCGATTACATAGTGTCCTTGCATGGAAAAACATTTACTAGCCAGACTACAACATTGTTATGGGTAGTGTCTGTATGACAAGGCATTATTATGTTAGTGATACGAATTAGTACACATCGTAGTCGTCGAGATGTCGCGGGCGATTGCGCATGCGAGCTGGATAGCGAGGCATCTCGTCGACGTCATCAGGCAGGATTTGCTGATCTTCGGCGTCACCGATGTCACCGGTGCTGATGTCATCATCCCAGCTCGACTTATCTTCCGATTCGACTACGTCGCTCGTGACGTGTTTGAAGAATGACGAATTTCGCGTCACTCGATGCGTTCCACGCTGCGCAGTGACCATGGAACCTTTGACGTGTGTGACGTGGTACGGACGTGGATCATACGCTGGGTCGATTTTACGCCTCCTCATCGGCGGTTTGATGATGACCGCGTCACCTTCCTTGATGGTCGAAGGCTTGACGTACGCTTTGTCGTCAGCTGCACGTTTCATCTTCGCTTTGTTGTTCTGGTCGCGTTGTTGTACGTCCTTCCTGTTGAACGGCTCGGGTGTCGTTTGTGGCAACTTGACCTTCATCCATCGTCCGTGTAGAAGTGTTGCTGGAGGAGATCCGGTTGTCGCATGTGGAGTTGCGCGATAGTTGCGAAGGAACCGATTCATCTCGGCTCTCCAGTCTTTCTGCTCACAGATAGATGTTTTGACGACTTTCTTCACCGTTCGCATGAAACGCTCGACTTCGGCGTTCGCTCGCGGCCAGTACGGAGTGATCTTCCTGTGGCGGAAACCGAGATCTGAAGCAAAGTTTGCAAAGTCAAGACTGTTAAACGGTGGACCGTTGTCCGTTCGAAGTGTGTCGGGCGTACCATACTCTGACAATACTTTGTCCAAACGAGGGATCACCACGTTTGCCGATGTTGACGATACGATTTCAACGATCGGGAATCTTGAGTAATCGTCCATTAGGACCAGCAAGTATTGTCCCATGGGTAGTTCTGCGAAATCTGCGCTGATTTCTGTCCAGGGCGCTGTGGGTAGTGGACTCATCTGCAAAGGTTCACGTTTGACCTCTGGCACAGACGCTTGACACGCAATGCATGATTTGACACGACGTTCGACCATCTTGTCGATGCCGGGGAACCAAATCTTCTCTCGCAGCAATGCTTTTGTCTTCACGATTCCCTGATGACCTTCGTGGGCAAGGTCGACCGCGCATTTCTGCAGTGTTGCGGGGATGGCCAACCGATGACCACGAAGAATGGTGTCACCGTCAACTGTGGTCGTCAGCTCGTTCTTCAGCAGTTGGTAGGACTTGTACGACTCGACGTCTACCTTGTCTGACAAGTTTTGCTGCCATTTTCCAGTGCGTAGGGCTTGCACTACAGCTTGTAGTGTCGCGTCGGCCATTGTTGCGCATCGCACTTGTTCGATCGACATCGCTTTCGGCACGGAGATGATCGAGATGTAATCGATGAACTCCTCAGCGACCTTCTCTTCACGGGAAGTCTGACGCGTTTGTTGGCATGGGTGTCGTGACAAGAAGTCTGCAGGGTTATCTGACCCCGGACGGTAGACCATGGTGGCGTTGTAGGGCTGCAGCCTGATTGCCCACCGCTCGATGCGTGCTGTTGGTTGAGACTTTGGGTTGCCGTAGATCGACACTAGCGGTTTGTGGTCAGTGAATACCACGACCGGTTGACCGTAGACGTATAGGTGAAAGTGTTCACAGGCCCATACGACGGCCAGCGCCTCGCGTTCGGTCTGGGAGTGCCTCTGCTCCACGGCGGTTAGCGCACGACTGCCGTACGCGATGACACGCTCGTCTGACTCGGCACTCTGTGTGAGGATTGCGCCAAGGCCGACAGGACTGGCGTCCACGTAGATTGCCGTTTTCTTTCGCTCATCAAAGTACGCCAGCACCGGCGCCTTCGATAGCGATTGACGTATAGAGGCGAGAGACGTGCTGCACTCATCCGTCCAGTTCCAAAGCGCATCTTTCTTCGTCAACTCTCGTAGAGGTTGCGTCATCGTCGCGTAACCAGGGATGAATCTCGCACAGAAGTTGGACATGCCGAGAAGATTTCTGACCTGCGTTGCGTTTGACGGAGTGTCGAGATTCTGGATCGCTGACACCTTCTTTGGATCAGCAGAGAATCCTCCTCGGGAGAAGACGTACCCGAAGAACTCAAGCGTGCCCTTGTTGTAAGAGCATTTCTTTTTGTTCAGCGTGAGACCATGGTCGCGCAGTCGTTGGAACGTCGCCTTCAGGTGCTGATCGTGCTCCTTCTGCGTTGCGCCGAACACGAGAATGTCATCGCTGATGTTGATCGCACCGGATATGCCACTTAGTGTTTCGCGAATGGCATTCTGGAACACTTCGGCTGCACTAGACACACCGAAATTGAGACGTTTATATCTCCACAGGCCGATGTGCGTGGAGAAAGTGGTGATAGGTCGCGATGACGGTTCGAGTTCCAGCTGATTGTAGCCTTGGTTCAAGTCGAGTTTGCTGAACACAGCTGCACCGTTGAGGTCGTTTACAAGCTCGTTGATGGTCGGCGTGATGTGACGTTCTCGCGTGATCGCCTGATTCGCTTGGCGCATGTCGACACACACCCGGATCTGACCTTCACTTTTCGGTTTCGGTACTACGACCAATGGCGATACCCAGGGCGTTGCCCCCTCGACGCGCTCGATGACGCCGAGTTCCTCGTCTCGCTTCAATTCCTGTTCCAGTTGCTGCCTGATGTGAAACGGGATCCTCCTGTGTGGTTGCGCAACAGGTTGCACCGTCTCGTCGACGTGTAATTTCACTTTGAAATCCTTTAGTTGACCGAGACCTTGGAAAAGGTCGTCATACTCGGAAACTAAGCGATCGATAGCTGTAGCCTGTGGCTGGTTGGTCGATAGCGGTTGCACGACTCGTACCAGATGAAGTCGCTTTGACGTCTTCCATCCTAGAAGTGAGCCACCTGAGCCCGCTACAACATAGAACAGTTCGTCACTTTGTTGTGTTGCAGATTTCACAGTGGCCGTGAAGATACCCTTGACAGGAAGTGGCTTTGCAGATCCGTACGGGAAGATCTTCGTGTTATCGCGGCTCAGCTGCGGTTGCGGTGTCATCGTGGCGTAGTCGCATTCATCGATGATGTTGATTTCAGCTCCCGAGTCAGCAATGACGTTCAGTTCGTGGCCGTTGACATTGACAATGAAGTGTGGACGTGCATCGCGTTTGTTGATACCGACGTTGCACAGTGATAGTTTGTAGACACACGCGTCATCACTCGAACTGTCTTCAGCCGCAACGATGTGTACACCTCGCTTCTGTGGTTTACGAGTGTTCGGTTTACGTTTCTCCGTTTTCGTCGGTCTGCGCGTTGTTGGTCTAGACAGGCAGCATGAAGCGAAGTGATTCATCTTATGACAGTTCATACACTCCTTCCCAGCGGCAGGGCAGGACGATCTCCCTCCAGGGTGCGGCCACGTCTGCGCACAGTTGCGGCACACGTTATTCTCGTCCTTCGGTTTCGTAACCCACTGTGATTGTTTGGGTTTGTGGGTTGACATCTTGTTGACAGACACCGACTCTTGGCTTGCATCTCGGACAGTTCCATGACCTTTGCGACATCCACCAGTTTGGTCAATGTTATGTCGGGGTCACTTAGTGCCTTCCGTCGAAGCCGACTAGACTCGCAGTTCTGTACGATCTGGCTCATGATTTCTCTGTCGATATCGGAGAACTCACACGTTTTTGCAAGCTGCCTCAGCCTCGTGTAGTACGCGGTGATGTCTTCCCCCTTCTCCTGCTTTGCCTGTCTGAACTTGTAGACTTCGTACTCGCGGTTTCTCTTTGGAGCGAAGTGTGTTGTGAGTGCTTTGACTGCTTTCTCAAGTTCATTTTCGTCATCGTCACCAGCGACGACAGGCAGCGTGTCGAAGATATCGTGCGTTTCTTCACCCGCATAATGAAGCAGTAGTGCGCGTTGACGTGTGTCGTCCGTGATGTTGCACGCCGTCATGAGATTTTTGAAGCGAGCGACCCATTTGGTCCAGCGAATTGCGACGTCACCGCTTGCACTAACATCGAAGTGTGGATACGTTGGCAGATCGGAAATTATTGCAGTACTTAACTTTGTTGCGAAGTTCACACCTGCATCACTCGTCGCCAAATATGATGTTTTGAGTCTGTTTATTGAGAGCTTTGAGAAAACGTTTATTTACTGTAGCCGCCCGGATGTAGCTATCCCCGATGTTAAGTCTAACTCGATACGCTAGGTGGCGATAACAGTCACTCAGTTAGTCAGTAATTGAACTATACAGAGTTGAACACTACAGTAACCATTGTAGAAATACCAGCAGCCACGACCTCGGATGTCAAAGCATTTCCGACCGATTGAACTTCCTTCTCAACACGTGAATTTAGCCTTGCCTCGGGTATCATCTAGGCGTTGGCTGTTTCGCAATAGTCCCATCGTTCGCACGAACGAGCTTGAAGTAATAGATGGCCGTCTCACCGACCCGACACTCCGATATTCTCTTCTAGACTATACATGAACGCAAGATCTCATCGTCTAAGCAGCCGCTCGGTATGGCTTCGACATATGGGTTTGATAACTACACTGTAATAATGTCTCGTTACAGAAAAGACCTGGTTACATCGTCCCGCCTGTGAATCACTGTAGACAGGTGTGTTCCCTCTTTCCCAAACATCATTTAATCAACCATATACTTTGTATCTGTCATGTGATCCATGCCGATGCGGCGGCACACCATTGTAATAATTTGACCGCCCAATAAGTCATACAATAATTCAACATGTACATAAATCTTCATTATATCGACATTCCTATACGCTTTAAAATTATCCCATCTAAATTTCCACCCGTACCACAGTTCATATACATGTAAAGCTGCCTACCATTTCCAGAATTATTACATGTTATATTCAACTTTCCTACCTGTCTACCCTAACTATAATGTACTGTTTTCTCGGTCCTTTGAAATCTGACCCTATGCTACCCCACAGTGCATTCACATTATTGCGTAAGCACTAGCCAGCCGTCAATAGCCGTACATGGTAACCCCAACTGTAGTCTTTCACATTCGCTACCAACCTATGTTAAAGGGAATAAAAACATCTATGGCTTGAATTCGTATTATATTACATCCTGCTATCGATTTTAATATCCACCAAGCAAAAAGAAATAAAAAATTCAATCAATTAGAAATTCCACATGTTATGCTGTGCATCCGGACATTTTTGAATATGCGTATGTTTGGCGCGCTTTTCGGGATGCCGAGATGTGACGTCACACATGACCCATACTCGCATCAGGCCGACCCTTTCCATGCATTCAGAGCATGTTACAAGGATAGCTTTCGGGTCGAAACGAGCGTCAAAATTAGTTATTGTATGATATTCCGATGTAATACAAACACTAGTCACCATAGAGGAACAAGCAGTTATCTTACGGTTCCACATGAATCCAATTCAATTTTATTCAAAACAATGAATGCGAATGGGCCTACAAGTCGACTAGGTTTCGCCGAGCTTGGGCTCGTTTTTAGAATAATTTTATCGGATGCAACCAACGGGAGATAATCTACACCAATAAACATACATAACAAACATATATGGTATCTAGCTACAGAAAGTAACGTATATAATCTTATAATATCACTAGAATATCGATGTATGAAGGAGGAGTTGTACAATTTATCATAACAACTTAAATCAGATTATCTCCCGTTGGTTGCATTCGATATCATTATTCTGAAAACGAGCCCAAAGCCAAGATCGGCGATACCTAGTCGACTTGAAGGCGCATTCGCATTCATTGTTTTGAATAAAATTTAATTCATGTGGAACCGTAAGATAACTGCTTGTTCCTCTATGATGACTAGTGTTTGTATTACATCGGAATATTGCACAATAACTAATTCCGATGCTCGTTTCGACCCCAAAACTATCCTTGTAAACATGCTCTGAATGCAAGGAAAGTTTCGGCCTGGTGCGTGTGTGGATCATATGTGACGTTACGATACCACGTGATCGCCTAGCTCATTAAAATTTTATTTTCCGCGGGAATCTCTACACAGACGGGTTTAAGAACGAATTCATGCTACAAATGTATTTTTCTGTATTTGTTTAATGTTCTCGAATGTTACATACAATGTTAAACTTTGTGTACACATGGAAAACGGATTTTATCTACTGCCTTGTTTTTATTTCCTTTAAGTACTAAACCCCACATCGTGACATCACCCCCCACAACAAGACTTAACATATGTTAAGTACTAAACCCCACACCGTGACATTACCCCCACAACAAGACTTAACATATGTTAAGTACTGAACCCCACACCGTGACATTACCCCCACAACAAGACTTAACATGGGTAATTAAAATTTACGTTTCTCCCCGAATAACACAAATCCCCCTCTCTATACAGTACACAGCATCCACATTATCTTTACCCGGGATGGTTTCAACCCGATACTGGTAAGGTTGCACTAGCCGTGGATTAGACATCTTCGCGCAGATTTGAGAAATGCCAATGGTTGGCGATCGGTTTGTAACGTAAACGTACGTCCGTACAGGTAGGAGTTGAATTTCTCAATAGCCCAGACAACCGCTAGACACTCTTTCTCTACCGTTGCGTAAGACCCCTGAGCCCCCGTCAGCTTCTTACTAGCAAAAGCTACGGGAAAACCAATCTCACCATGCGTTTGAAGCAACACGGCCCTTAGACCTTTGTCAGAAGCGTCGGTTCTGAGGATAAAATCCTTATCCCAATCCGGTAATCGAAGAACCGGTGCATTACACATACAGGACTTCAAATCATTGAACGCTTTATCGAGCTCTCCGGACCATTTCACCACATTGGGTACCCCTTTCTTCGTCAAATCACTCAAAGGAGCCGTAATACTGGCATAATGCGGAATTAATTTCCGATAATAACCAGATAATCCCAACAACAACCTAACCTGAGTCTTGTTGCGAGGGATTTGGGCATCTCTGAGTTTCTCCACCTTGTCAGATTGGGTTAGTATTTGACCAACTCCCACTTTGTGTCTCGTAAAGTCTACCTGAGAGAAACCTACCCTACACTTTGAATGTTTCACCGTGAATGAAGCTTCACGGATACGAAGGATTAGAGCCTTCAGAGTTTCCATATGCTCTTCTCAAGTCTGCGAGTGGTCTATCACATCATCTACATAATTGTCTCCGTCCGCTAGATCTCGAAGTGGTTTGCGCATCATTCTACCATAAGTAGCACTGGCATTTACTGTTGTGTATTTAGAACTACGTGTTGATGCGTAATTACTATTGTTTTGTATCGGCGTAATGATCCATAATTGGATACTATAAAAAGTAGTTCCTGTTCCGCCATCTTATGGTTATGTCGTGTTTTGTAAATATATAGTGTATTTAGATGAAATACGCTACACTGGCGACGAGGATGACTCAAAGAACTCGTCAATCCACTTGCACAGGTCGGTAGAAGAAAAGTGATGAACTGTCACGCTGGTACAAGTGTGCGTTGACTTGTGTCGAACTTTGAAGCGCTCGGAACTCCGGTAAAAACGTGTTATCGTATTCGCTGCAATGGCCGCCCCCATTGGCAAAATTGAAACTTTCGACAGCTCGGTAGAATCGTGGCCAGCTTACTATGAACGGTTAGAACAATATTTTCTGGCGAATGACGTTCCAGATGTGAAACAAATGCCGGCTTTGCTGAGTCTTATAGGAGGTAAGACGTACAGTCTGCTGAGAGATTTGTGTGCGCCGGATAAACCTGCCACGAAAACATTCGCTCAGTTAACGACGATACTTAGTCAACATCTGTCACCTAAGCCTCTCGTGATTGCAGAAAGGTTTCGTTTCTACAAGAAGGACCAACAAGAGGGAGAAAGTGTTGCGCAATATGTTGCACAAATTAGAAAAATGTCAGAACATTGTGAATTTGGAGACAATTTGGGAGATTCCCTGCGAGACCGATTTGTGTGTGGCCTGATCAACGAACATGTACAAAAGAGATTGTTGTCAGAAATAACACTGACGTTTGAGCGTGCGGTGGAGATTTCAGTGGCCATGGAAACAGCTACAAGGGATGCTGCTGAACTGGAGCAGTACAGAAATGGTACGGCTGTACACAAAGTCCATGTCAAGCCAAAAAGAGGACAATATAGCAAACCATGTTATAGATGTGCACGGTCGGGCCACACCCAGGAAGATTGCAAATTCAAAGAGGCACATTGTCATAAATGCAAAAAGAAAGGACATATCAAGCCAGCGTGCCGTGCCAATACACATGGAAACCAACGTTGCCAGGGTAACGATGCATCGCGTGGTAGTACTGGTGGTAAACACACAGGTTCCCGTACATGTACACGTGATTGAAGATGTATATGACAGTGATGCTGAGAATGTAGCTGCTCTGGAAATACATACCATGGACCGATCGCCTGATACCAGGATTATTTAGGTAAATCCTAAAATAAATGGTAAACCATTACAAATGGAACTCGATACAGGCTCGGCAGTGTCGGTGATAAACAAGCAACGGTTTGATGAGTACTCTCCCGAAGTAAAGACACAACACACTTCAGTGGTCTTAAAGACCTACTCTGGCGAAGAAATTGCTCCACTCGGCATGGTATATGTCGATGTAGAGTACAATGGACAGCAACAAAACTTGCCATTATATGTGGTCAGAAAGGGAGGACCAGCATTGTTTGGGCGCCAGTGGCTTAACAGGATTAAGCTAGACTGGAAGTCCATCAGACACATCACTGCAACGAAGCAGGAACGTATGCAGGAACAACTGGATGCACTTAAATTGGAGTTTAAGGAAGTCTTTCAAGCCGGACTTGGAGCCATCCAAGGACCCAAGGCGAAACTCCATCTCAAGGAGGGGGCAACTCCAAAATTCCACAAGGCCAGACAAGTATCCTATTCACTACGCCCGAAAGTTGAAGCAGAACTTGAGAAACTTGAGAAAGAAGGAATCATCACAAAAGTTGATTGGAGTGAATGGGCAACTCCAATCGTGCCTGTACCTAAGTCAAACGGATCGGTAAGAATATGCGGTGATTTCAAGGTCACCATAAATCCGGAACTGAAAGTGGATCACTATCCGTTACCCCGGATTGAAGATGTCTTCGCAAATCTCAGTGCAGGTGAGAAATTCACAAAGATTGATCTCCGTCAAGCTTACCTGCAACTCGAAATGGAGGAGGAGTCAAAGAAGTATCTGACTATCAAACGCACAGAGGACTGTTTCAGTACAACCGACTGTTATTTGGCGTCGCGTCTGCACCTGCAATCTGGCAAAGAACAATTGACCAGATACTACAAGACATTCCAGGAACACAAGTTATTCTGGATGACATCATCATTACTGGGAAGACTGACCAGGCGCACCTAGCGAATGTGCGCCGAGTCCTCGAGCGTCTACGCGATTACAATCTCAGGGCTGAAATAACGAAATGTGAATTCTTCAAGGACGAAATCACATACTGCGGACACAGAATCGACAAAGAGGGACTCCACAAAATGCCTGAGAAGATCGACGCTGTAGTCAATGCGCCCAGACCGGAGAATGTAGCTCAGCTGAGGGCATACCTAGGCCTTTTTAACTACTATCACCGGTTTCTGCCAAATCTGTCCACAGTAGTATGGCCACTAAACCAGATGTTGGAGAAAGGCAGGACATGGCGATGGACTGTACAGTGCGAGAAGGCGTTTTCGGAAACAAAGCACATGATAAGCTCCGATCAAGTGTTGACACATTACGACCCGCAGTTGCCAATAAAGTTGGAATGTGACGCATCAGCTTACGGAATTGGCGCAGTCTTGTCTCATACAATGGCAAATGGAACTGACAGACCAGTCGGATTCGTATCACGTTCACTGACGTCGGCAGAACGTAACTATGCCCAAATTGACAAGGAAGCACTTGCGTTGATTTGGGGAGTGAAGAAATTCCACTCATATCTATATGGTCGCCGCTTCACATTAGTGACGGATCATCAGCCTTTTCTATCAATTCTCAGTCCAAGCAAGGGAGTACCGGTGATGACATCTGCAAGACTTCAGCGCTACGCATTGTTCTTGTCTGGAATGGACTATGAAATAAAGTTTCGGAATACTTCCAGTCATGCGAACGCTGATGCGTTATCACGTCTTCCTATAAAGGAAACCTACGACCAGGATGAAGAGGTCATTGATCCTGTGGAAGCCTTCCACATATCTCAGGTGGACGCAGTTCCAGTGTCTAGTGCTCAAGTGAGACTTGAAACCCAAAATGACCAAGTCCTGGCGAAAGTATACACTCTAACCAAGGACGCTTGGGCCTACACAGGTGACCAGGAAATCGCTCCTTACTACACGCGACGGAAAGAACTTTCCCTGTCAGAAGGATGTCTGATGTGGGGAATCAGAGTGATAATACCATTGAAACTTCGCCCGCAGGTTCTACACTTGCTACACGAAGGACATTTGGGAGTAGTCAAAATGAAATCCTTGGCCAGAAGTCATGTTTGATGGCCAGGAATTGACCATGATCTTGAACAGATGGCAAAAGGGTGCCCAGGCTCTCAACATGTACAGAAAATGCCTACAAACAATACGTTCAACGGTTCAACATCGTGAACTCGCAGTAGGACAATCCGTAGCAGTGCGCGACTATCGTGGGAACGACAAATGGGTTTCCGGTACAATCGTGTTGCGTACTGGTCCGGTGTCATACCAGGTCGAGATAACACCAGGTGTCGTCTGGCGACGACACATTGAACACATTTGTGATACCGAGTCTACAATCAAGTCTCCGATTCCAGTGCCGGAAGCCGTGGTTGTGTTTCCCAGTGGTGATCCTTCGCCATCCGTTCTCACTGAAGAAGAGAAGAAATGTGACTCAATACCACAACCCAGCGAAACACGTGTGAAACCATCCACTTCAATGTCTTCGCCCGTGAGAGAAAAACGTTATCCTTCGCGAATGCGCAAGGCACCGCAGAAGCTGGATTTATAAGTTGTGACTCGGAGTACACGTAACTGTTGAAGTTTTGAGACTTCTTGTTAATTGAGATAATTCGAAGACTTGCTTTAATTTAATATCCATTACCTTTTAATTGTACTCGGACTCAATGAGAGTGAGCAGATACCAAGTGGAACATTACTTGTTACTAACATTCACAGTAATGACGCTGACTAACACAGAACTAGGACAGTAATTGTACTAGATCATGACAACTGTTATTTTTCTAGAACGGACAAAGTTATTTTTCCTTGCTGTTAGAACTTTGCTATGTTTGCTTCAAAATGTGAAATATAACAGTATCATATCTCCAATAGGGATTACTAAACTAATTGGGGAGGAAATGTTGTGTATTTAGAACTACGTGTTGATGCGTAATTACTATTGTTTTGTATCGGCGTAATGATCCATAATTGGATACTATAAAAAGTAGTTCCTGTTCCGCCATCTTATGGTTATGTCGTGTTTTGTAAATATATAATGTATTTAGACGAAATACGCTACATTTACTAACACAAATGGCATCTTATGAAACTGATGTAATCCGAGGGAAGACGAAAAGGCAGTGTTTTCCTTGTCATAGGGATATAGTGGTATTTGCCAATACCCTTCACATAAATCAAATGTAGAGAATATCCTATCCTTGGCTAATTTGGCAAAGATCATCTCCGGATTAGGCATCGGTTCCGCGTCGAAAACCGTGACCCGGTTAATTTGGCGGAAATCAACCACTGGACGATAAGACCCGTCTATTTTCTTGACTAGCAAGAGTGGAGAACAACAGAGAGATTTCGATGGCTCAATTACCCCTAAGGTTAATATCTTATTCACCTCTGTCTCTATGTCACCAATACGGGCGAAAGGAACCGGGTACGGTTTCATCCTGATTACCTTCTCTGTGTTCAATTTGATTACAGGTTCTTCAAGGTTACTACATCCGGGTTCGTCCGAAAATATGTCGCCAAATTCTTCCTTCAGTTGTCGCAATTCTTTGTCACATCCTTCACTTACGTCAACATTAATTTTGACTTCTCTCCACGTCTCCTGCTTATGGTTGGGTTCTCCTTCCCAATCCAATTTGTTTGGTCAGTGGGAAGCATCACTAGCACCTTATCTCCGATATTCATGGATCTCCTTTTAGCTTTCTTATCGAAATGCATTTTGTACCGCTGTTGGGCCGATGTTAGATTCCTTCGTGCTAACTCGCAGGTTTGTTCAATCCTGTTTCGGAGGTCGAACACATACTAATAAGTAGTAGTCACTTCCTGATCTGCTTTCGCTTTCGTCCATAACTGCCTGAGAATCGTCGTCGGCCCACGCACGGTTCGTCCATATAATAACTCGAACGGCGAAAATCCTGAACTAGACTGAGGGGCTTCCCTATAAACAAATAACAGGGGTTCGATATATCGATCCCAGTAGCGAGGTTGTTCGTAACACATACAAACTGGCATCTTCTTCAGAGTACCGTTGAATTTCTCACATACCCCGTTCGCCATGGGGTGGTAGGGTGATGCAAACAATTGATTCACCGAAACTAGTCTACTTACTTCCTGCATGACTTTCGAAACAAAAATTGTGTCCCGTTATCGCTCAGGATTTCACGAGGAAATGCCACCCTCGAGAATATACCTAGCAAGGCTTCCGCGACAGTTTCTGTGTCGATGTTCTTGAGTGGTATCGCTTCTGGGTATCGAGTGGCATAATCCACGAGCGTCAAGATCCATCTATGTCCTCGGTTGGACGCAGGAAACACTGGCCCAACTAGGTCGATGGCTACCTTATCAAAAGGGAGACGGGCTTGGGGAACTCCCTGCAATGGAGCTCTACTTACTCTCCCTCTATCTACGGTCCGCTGACATGTCGCAAGACTGACATTATCTTCTGATATCTTCCAGAATACCCGGCCAATAGAATAGCGCCAGGATCCTGTCGGAGGATTTCCGAGTACCTAGGTGGCCGGCTAGAATCCTTTCGTGTCTGATCTTCAATAATTCGCCGCGGAATACTTTAGGTACTATTGCTTGTTGGATGATATTCGCATATTCTGATCGTTTGTAAAATCGATACAAAATACCTTCCTCTACTTTGAACCAGGTCTTTTCTTTCATCTCATCTCCAGATTCTATCACGGCCAGTTCATAATATTTGCTCAGGGTGTCGTCTTGTTATTGAGCGATTTTGAATTATTTCGCGGAGGCAGGTAGTGTTAATATTTGGAACCCAAAGCGGATTTACCGGTTTCGCTGCTCTAACTAATTGCGCCCGGGTTTGGGCCGCACAACCCACTTTCTCGTCAGTCGTTTCTACCTCCGATGTCATTCTTCTCGCTTCCTTGGATTCATGCTTTCCTCTCTTCCTCTTCACCTCATCGCTGTCCTCGTCTTCCTCTGTTATTCGTATTCTCTTGTCTATCTCTCGGGTACTCTCTTCTATTTCCTTCCTTAGTTCCTGCTCTCCGTCGCGGTTGTAATCCTCAGTCTGCGTCTTCTCTCCTAAGTTAAAAAAAAAGTGACAACCATCTCTACTATCTCGTCCTAGAACCTGAGGGTGTACCCCCGGAATGTTCCCTATTATTAATTCGCAGATGGGATCAGGTAAGCACAGTGCTTCCACTTCCCCCGTAAACACAGGTACTTCCATAACCGATCGATCCATTAAGACTAGCTTTTGTTTCTGTCCTGTCAACAATCTATCGTCGATAAGGTCTGTCTTGACTATTACGCCATTACACCCGGTATCCCTCAGTATCGTAACAACCGTATCTCCTACTTGTCCTTGTGTAAGGGGGAGATTGTTTTGTCCGTAAGCACCGACGCTTCCTCCAATGGAGAGGGAGCATCCACACTGTAAGTAGGCTTTCCCATCAACGAACGAATATTCATGCTTGCAAGGATTGATCATTACTCCCGAATGTCCGCTTAATGCTGGCCTGGGTAATTTATCCCCTCTATTCCCGGGTGCAGTGGGTCGTCGCGTGGGGCAGGTACGAGCCAGATGTCCTGGTATTTGACATAAGAAGCATAATCTCTCTCTAGAATCGTATTTCGAAGGATTATCCTCAAATCCACGTGGCAACGGCGTCGCCGGTAACGGTGTTAATAGTGGACTAGTTCGTGCCGGAGTAATGTGCGGGGGTGATAATATTCTTCTTGGTCCAGTTAATCCTACCGATTCTCTGGCGGAGGTAAAGACTCCAGCTAATTCCACGACCTTACTCACATCCTTGGGTGAACGTTCCCGAATGGACAGGGCCAGTTCCCGAGGGCACGCATGTAAGAATTGTTCCATGATGATTAACTGTCTTAATCTTCCAAAGGTCGCCTCTACTTTTGACAAGTTTACCCATTGATCAAATTTATGTTCTAACTTATCCAAGAATTGCGAAACTGATTCGTTTAATGCCATACTTTCACTATAAAATTTCTTCCGATAGTCTTCTTTCGTCAATTGGTATTTTCTCAGTAATGCTTCCTAGAGCTTATCATAATTGCGTGCCTCGGAGGCTGGCAATCCGCAACACACGTCCAGTGCTGGTCCGGATAAAAGTGACCCTAGGTAAGTACCATAACAATTGAGATCACATCCTTCGTTTTCGGCATACCTCTCAAATCGTTGAAGATATGAGTCCACGTCATCTTTCCCATCACAGAATGCGCGTGGTTTGGGACTTCTTCCAACAACCCTAACTCTCTGTGAAGTATCGCTCTCTCCACTAGTGTCCTGTCTTTGCTGGTTCTCAGTTTCCAGCTTCATCGCCAACAGTTCCTTCTCGTGTCGCCGACATGCTTCCCTTTCTTCTCTTTCATTCTCTCTCTCCTCTATTTCCTTCTCTTCTCTCATTAAGACAGCTTGTCTTTCCTTCTCTCTCTCCTCTATTTCCTTCTCTTCTCTCATTAAGACAGCTTGTCTTTCCTTCTCTCTCTCCTCTATTTCCTTCTCTTCTCTCATTAAAACAGCATGTCTTTCCTTCTCTCTTTCCTCTCTTTCCTCCTTTTGCTTTTCTCTCGCAAGAGCTCGCTCTGCTCTGCTCTGGCTACTTCCTGTTCTTTCGTAATAATGTTTCTAAGTTCTTCTCCCTCAAGACCTAACTCTTTACCTAATTCAATTAGTTGTTGAGTCTCCATGCCTATCCTATCAATCCATACTAATAATCCTACATTCCTGAAATCAACACGTCGAATTGCCACCTCGATATATCTACCTTCCTCAAAACTATCTCTACCCTTCCAACATAACAGGGCTACTGAAAAGGAATATACTGTACGTCATAATATCGGCATACCGCTCCGACAGTAACAATAACAATACGTTCATCGACAAACTGAAATAAAATTATGAGTTCAAACGAATCAAACTGACCACATCCACCTGCAAAGTAACTTATTAACCGGAGTTACGCAATTTTAAACACTTTCCTTCTGCCGCATTAATGTTGTAATATGGGCAATAAGTACAGCCTTAAGCTCTGTCAGTATACAAATGGCGGCTACCTTCCTAGGATTTGTTGCATTTTTATCACCATTAATATCCAACACATTTACACCATAATCTTCATGTGCTGGTGTACTTCATATACATGTGTAAAAGTATGGGGGCATGCCACGCCAAATTAATAAAAAACAGGGGATGTTCTGAAACTTTTAACATAAATACCCTAAATGTCAGCAGAGACATAGACACATAAATGGGGAAGATGACTTGATTTATTACAATGAAAAATGTAAATTTTATATCCAATCTCGCTTAAAGGGCCCGCTTTGCACGTCGATTTCCTACACGTTATTATGATGGTTGAGATTATATAATGTCCTTTATATTTAACCCTTTTAGACCTACATACCTGCATATGGTTTTTAAACTGGACAATTATAGCAATTTTAAAGTACTAATTCAGGGAGAGGAATTATTGCTAATTAGTACGTTCTGTACAAGTATGTGTTGGCAACTGTGAACGAGCCGTAATAACGCCTCAAACCACGATATAGTGTACACCTTTAGCTACCTACACCTGCGCAGAATCCTACGAAAGCCAACCAACAGTGAGATCCCCAGCAATGTTCAATTCGTTGTTATGCTCGGTTAGCAGCGCCGTCAATGCGGGGTCCGACGAGATTCCAATAGAAATCGACCACGAAAACGAATGATTTCTTATCCCCACATGTGTGTGTGTCTTTGTGTGTGTGTGAGTGTGAGTGTGTGTGTGTGTGTGTGTGTGTGCGTGTGTGTGTGTAAGCTATATATACAAACTCTCGTTACAACAATAACAAATGTTAGCCATTCTTTTTTTATGTGGCAACTCGCACAAATACTTGCGTGTGTGTGATAAGGAGAACTGGTCAATGCGCTTTACGCTTTACTCCCTAGCAGACCTGTTCAAGCAAAAACCACCTTGCCTTCTACGAGAAGCACCAGCTGCACTGCAATTAATAGCCGAAGACTATTCATATACACATTTCTACCACAGTTTATAGCCAGGTATCCATTAATAGAACCGAATGAACTGGAGCAACGAAGTTGCCCAAAGTTCGACACGACAGCACAGTAGTCGAACCCGGTTCTCTCGTTCAAGAGTACGAAGCTCTAGCCACTGCACCACGGCGCTCCAAATAACACTATACATGACACACAGGACGTCATCACTCACTTAAACCGGCTTCCAAATATTCACGCCGCATAGGATAAAGATCCTGTCCCACACATTCCGTGCCAACCACCGCCTCATAGAACGCAAGATCCTGCCCCACACATTCCGTGCCAACCACCGCCGCATAGAATACAAGACCCTGTGCCATACATTATGTGCTAACCACCGCAACATAAAATGCAAGATCCGTAACTCCCGAGCCAGAAAATTTATAAGATACTACCTACCAGCTCTATCCAGAAACTTGCCACCAAGAATTACGGAAAAAGTCAGTACTCATAACCTTCACGGTTAATCTTTATATCTTAAGAAATGTATTTTGGATCAATACCAAGATAATTGCACAATTGTTAATTGCTATATATGTAGGCAACACAATATTATATAATAAAAAGCCTACATGCTTGTATCTGCATAAATTGATTCGAAACCACTACCTTTTCCTAATGTTATCATCTTTTTTACAAATAGGCCGATTTCCATGTGTATTCCCGAACCAGAACAACCCTGGTTATAAAGATCTAACTTGCCACCGTTTATACTTACTGTTTAGTATCTGTTTCGTGTCTTGTCTTTCATAATATAAGAAGCAATTGCGACTAACAGCAAACTGTATTTTAGTCTAAACCGAACACGGTATTCTGTTCTCCAATTAAATGTTTTCCTATGAAATGAAATAGCCATTGATAAATCACATGTAGGCTCATCATTATCGTGCTGGATTATGGCGACTCTGTGTATATTCTACCGAGTCGCTTCATATTTATGGTGTGCACCACAGTGGGAGAATACGGATATGAATGACATAAAAGTAGTCTACTGAATAATCATTTATATGTTATATCTATGTTTAATTTATCAATTGCAGTAAATATTCTTTTTCCGTGGGTGACTGTCACCCTAGCGGCTTTTGAGCCTTAGTGAGAGTCTCCCGACATAGACTAACTACTATTACATTTGTGTTGCATTGTGTGCTTTTGTTTGTTTATTGTCGAATAAATTGTTCCAATTACCAAACAATTTCGATGAAATTAATTGGATTTCTTGGTGGACGATAAAAGCAGATGGAATGGGCTGAAAAAGAACAACCAGAAATGTCAACACACATTGTCACAAAGCTGGAATATTAAAGAACCGAATGCACATTAGTTTTTAAATGATCCAATAAGAGGAAAGCCACTCTACCACGTTCCCAACTGACCGTGGTTGGTGAAAGAAAGAACATCCTGTAGGTGTTATATCAGCAGTCTAAATGTGCCTCAGTATCGATTGGTTTCAGCCACGTTTCCGCGAAAGTAAGAATGTTTGTCTTAGAAAATACCAAGTCACTCAAAGATTCTGTTTTGCCACAAATATACCGAATATTAGTTGTGGCAAACCTGGTGTTGTGACTAATAGGTTCAGGTTTGTTAATTTGAACGTGAGCGCAGAATTGTGACCAACGGGCAACAGTTTCCGATTACAAGAAAGAGGGAGACATGGCATGCTATGGAAATTTGAGAGAGAATGATGTATCCTCGTGTAATTGTGAAATAGCACGACAAAATGACTAGAAGTAATGGTTTGCATGTAGAGAAGTCGTTGTCCCTGATAGCAAATGAATGGACAAGAAGAAAACATTCAGTATGAATAATGGTGACATAATTATTATAGACTAAATCGCATTCAATTGAAATATTTAAAACAAAACCTACATTTATATTGGTAATTGGACGAAACATCTGATATATGTTGAATAGTCGCATATAACCATGTCCCAGAAATAGCAGGCAACTATTAATATACCGAAATGTTACATACCAACTTACCAAGTCAGAAGTTTAACAACACTAAGTCACCTGTTTATTTTATGTGTCTATTCAACTTAGAAATGCAGACTTTTAAGGGTCAAGATATACTAATTTATTCTATATAATTATATATAATTTATATAATATATAGTAAGGAATGTTAAGCCCAGAACTAGGGCTAAGGCAAGTCAAAACCTTAATTACATTTACAAGGATAGTAAAGTCTCGATTTCAACAATAAAGCCTAATATTTTATGTGTACGTGTGCGTACGTGTGCCGATGAATGTGAGCGTTTGTGTTTCTAGGACCTAAAAGGTGGCATTGTATACCAACACCCGCAGTGAAGTGTTACAACATGGCAATGTTCGCGATGCGACTATCGTAAAATGTCAATGTGCAATATTCAATATTAATATATAACAAAGAACACATTTTCCTCTGATGCGCTCGGCCGGTTGCATATAAAAATCCTTTTAAATTGTTGTAAAGATATATGAAACATGCGAATTTACAATAATTTATAATAAAATGTGACATATCTTAGTATCATTCAACTTGTTGATATATGACTTTAGCACTGTTCTCGTTGGACTCATTCCATTGTCAAACCTGAGAAAGTGCTGCCGTGTCCAACCTTAGGCAAGTTCGTTAAATCTACTTTCACTTTTTTAATATCCAAAGTGTATTTTTTACCTGGTAGAGGCTTTAGTGTAACGTCTCACGCTGACTTCTTCAGTACCGATTACGCTGAATGACGTCACCGTACACGTGAGGTACTTCGTAAGAGACGAGGGCAATTACGAACTGCCTCACGTGTACGATGACGTCATTCAGCGCAAAGACCGTATATCAATACAAGACGGTGCAGCGCGCGCTATCTACATTGTTCGAGGAAAGTACGTAAGCAGTTCGTCCGCCATTCTGGAGTTGCGCCAAGCCAGACCATACGCGTGCAGAAAATGCAGTTCTTTGCATTATCATTGCTCAACATTTTCAACGATAACCTCAATATTTTAATTATATAAGAAGTGGTACAGCCTGATGATTATTCTGATGAAACACGACGAAGTTCAGTTGGCTCAATAGATAATTGTAACGTTTCTACGTGATTTGTTTGCACATTTAATTATTTTGAATTGTGACATCTAAAAAATTTCAAGGATTACTTTAATATATTTCATTTTATATGACGCATCACAGCTTGGTAATTATTCTGATGAAATGAGGTGACTGAATAAATACGTTAACATCGCGCGCTGCCGGTCCCGCAGGCGCATTCGCTTGCCTCCCGAATGGCGGACAAAAACCTTCAGTGTAGAATGCCATTTTCTCGCTCAGTGACGCCTCCTGTCCAAATAGAAGCTCCTTGATTCAGCGTCATCGGTACTGAATACGTCAGCGTGAGACGTTACACGAAAGCCTCTATCAGCTAAAAATACACTTTGGATATGAAAAATTTAAGTTTTCGATCTGAAAAAGAACTATCCCGAAGAATGTTCAGTAATCTTAGAACGAAGTACGAACACGAATGTGTAAAAAACGTGAGGAAACTCGAAGAATTGACCAGAAAGAGTTCGCGCCAAAGGAATCACCTTGTAGTTGTATTTACGCACCGTTGCAAAGACATCAATGTAACACCTCCCAGTCTCAGTTTGAAATGCCCGATAAACACGACGTATGCGAGGCGAATGGTGGACAAAGCCAGGAAGGACCTAGTGAGAGAGAGAATACGTGTCATAAACAACAAATTGGACACGTTTAAAGAGTAGAAACTCGCCCTAGAAACGAAATTGTTTACAACGTTGCCAAGGGAAGAACAACAAAACGTCACGCGCCACATCGCGCATGTCAACGAGAGTATGCACGAGAAAACAAAATGGCGACATCAACAACAAATCCACTGCTTGAAAACGAAGAGAGACAAAACGAACGAACCTGATCTTACCGGAACCCAACTGAAAAGGTGGGTGGTAAACCTATCTAAAACCAAACTGTCCGGGGACCAGAATAAGATACTAGCGAAGGGGCTAACTTACGCGGTAATGCCAGAGAAAATTTCGACCGAGGAGTTCGTTGTAGCGCAGAGCAAGCGACATGGAATCTACCACAAGAAAAAAGACAAACTTCGTGCAGACATCGCGGGAGTTCTGAAGTCAGCAAAAGCTCCAAAACCGAATCTAACCAAACACGAAAGAACAGCTCTAAAAGAACTACACAAGGAGACGTCCATCATCGTACTCCCTGCGGAAAAGGGAAAGGCCACAGTCATCATTGAAACAAAAGAATACCAGGAAAAAATGAAAGAAATGCTAAGTAACCAAGCGAAGTATCAAAAAATAAAGAAAGATCCGACCAGGAAGTACAAGGGAGAACTCATCAGAATGGCAAATTCACTGGAGAAAGAGGGGAAGATCACCAAGGAACAGGACTGGTAATTATATCCCACGCTAGAAAAAGTACCAGGGATGAGTGGATCACCAAAAATCCACAAGGAGGGTGTGCCACTCAGACCAATTGTCCACCACTCACAGACAATAGCGTATCTATGAAACTTTATATAATTGCAATGTGATGTTTCCATTTAATTTGTCGAAAGTGATCATATTCAGAACTATTTCTTATGCTTTATTGTTTGCACCTATGGAACCTAGACATCCATATTCCCATAGCTGACTCGAATGGGGAAAACAGTGGTGTCGACGACCGCTTGGCACGCACAATGTCGAACTAAATGTCAACGGAAGTGCGTTTAATTTCCGAAATGGTGTTTTAAATATAAAAGTTGAGTGTGAGAGTCGGTGACATAAGATATTAATGCCAATGACATTCAAATGCGGCATCGGATGAAAATATTCCCACAAGTCAGACCGACTAACCGCACGTCAGGATACACAGCAACTATTAATCATTTGAATCATTCGGCTGCGGATGCTTGGGCATTTTGTGATGTGCGATCTTATTTTTAAGTCTGCCCACTTGTGTGAGGTTGTAAACTAATTCAAACCTGAAGAGTGTTAGTAGACAATTATCAAATCATCTACTTGGAAACCCGATCATCATTTTTACTCGTGGAACCGACTTCCAGAACAGTTGAGTATATCTACGTTTGTAGTTTATTGTTCTTGTTCGTAGTGAAAATTCCGGAATAGTTGAATATATCTACGTTTGTAGTTTATCGTTCTTGTTCGTAGTGAAAATTCCGGAATAGTTGAGTATATCTACGTTTGTAGTTTATCGTTCTTGCTCGTAGTGAAAATTCCGGAACAGTTGAGTATATCTACGTTTGTAGTTTATCGTTCTTGCTCGTAGTGAAAATTCCGGAAATGTTGAGTGTATATACTATACTGTACTCCTGGTAGCTTTACCTGCGACCACGTGTGATGTATGTGAACAGTTTTACTCCTGCTAGCTTTACCTGCAACCACGTGTGATATATGTGAACAGTTGTACTCCTGCTAGCTTTACCTGTGACCACGTGTTATATATGTGAACAGTTTTACTCCTGCTAGCTTTACCTGCGACCACGTGTGATGTATGTGAACAGTTGTGCTCCTGCTAACTTTACCTGTGGCCATGTGCGATGTATGTAAACAGTTGTACTCCTGCTAACTTTACCTGTGACCACGTGTGACGTAAGTGAACATTTGGCAGCAGAGCATGAAGAAAAGGCGTGCAAATACGCAAGTGCCGAGATGCAAAATAACATGTTGAGGGTAACGGGTATAACGATCTTGCGACAAATAGCCTAGCTCCTTGCGCAACACGGATTTTCAGCATCATGGCTGACGAAACGAGTGATTTGTTAAACCACGAATAGCTTGTAATTTGCATAAGATGGGTACGCGATAAACTTGAGCCCCGCAAAGGTTTGATTGGTTTTCATTAATTAGAATGTACTGATTTTTCTACAACCGCAGCCTTGCTCAATGATTGTTTAACTGGAGTAATAATAATAATAAGGTAATTTCTTCTGCGCCTAAATCTTTGGAAACCAAGCTCATAGGCGTACAAACATACAAAAGGTAGTTAATATCAGAATCGATAAGCCATACTAAAGCCGTCAACAGATGGATCGATATGCCAGGGAGCTAAGGTGGATCAGCAAGATTATAAAGGTAAATGTTTAACTCACGGCGAAATTGTGTTATATTTTCAACTGATCTAGTACTAAGAGGGAGCGTATTCCTGAGAGTTGGCGCAGCAACAGAAAATGCCCTAGTTCCAATATTAGTATTGACTCTCGGAACAAAAAGTAAGTCAGAACTAGATGATCGATGCTAGATAGGTTTTTTTTATAGGATTAGTCAATGAATATACATATATGTGCTGGTTGCTTGCATGGATGTGCCAGGTACGTATTGGTACAGTTCTTAAAAAGTGCGATATCGGACAGGAAGTCAGTGCAAAGACTTCAGAAAAGGCACTGACTGAGAAAAACGCTGAGACCGAGTCACAACCCTAGCTAAGCAATTATGTATACGGTGTAACCTAGTGATATCCTTAAGGGGAATATTGTGAAAGTGCAGTAGTCAAGCCTATTAGTAACAAGTGTAGTTGCGACAGTTTTTGTAACAGAAACAGGCAAATAACGGCGAATACGTTGTAAATCATGAATGTGATAATAACAGCAGCGACAAGTTTGAGAAATATGCTGTCTAAAATTGAAGTTATCATCAAAGATAACTCTGAGATTTCTTTCCGAAAGTGCAAGCGTAACAAACATTCTAGCTATGCATAGGTGTGGGGAAAAATAATTTTGTCACGCTTCCTCTCCGTACCAATAATAAGAAAATCTGTTTTATCAGCATTTATGTTTAATCTACTCTCAGTCATCCAAACGAAAACGTCATTAACACAATTTCTGAGTGCATCTAAGGAGCAATTAGTACTAAGCGTAGATAAATAAATATTTAAGTGTGGGTATCATCTGCATAAAGAAGATGATTTAGTTTGTGACTGTTAATAACTGAGCACAGTGGTGTTGTGTAGAGAGCGAAAAGTCAGGGCCGAAGATAGAACCCTGAGGAACACCACATGAAATAGGGAGTGCTGGTGAAAGACAATCCGCATTCCTCACTGTTTCATGCCCATGTGTTAGATATGACAAAAACAACGTAAAGTTATGCCTGACACACCATACCTTAAAGACAGACGATTTATTAGAATGAGTTGATGAATTGTATCAATAGCAGCAGACTAATCTAGCAAGGTAAGCCCTGTTACTTTACCTTAATCCATATTTCAAATAATATCATTATGCACATCTAAAAAGGCAGTTTCCGTCGAATGAAGATGTTTGTACGCAGATTGTAATTTATTAGAATTTTTTTTTTATTTAATATGAGATCCAAGGCGTTGTCTACAACTTTTTCTTAAGTATTTTGGAAATGAAAGTGAGATTGAAATGGGCTTATAATTCTTGAAGTTATGTTTAGGAATGAGAGGGAGACATGGCAAGCTGTGGAAATTTGAGACTGAATGTTGTCTCCTAATGTAACTGGGAAACAGTACATCAAAATGGCCAGAACTTAACGGTTTGCATACAGAAAAGTCATTGTCTCTTAAAGCAAATGGACTGGACAAGAAGAAAACACTCAGTAGTAATAATGGAGACATCATTAGTATATAATAAATCGCATTCAATTGAAATATTTAAAACAAAACCTACATCTATACTAATAAATGGAAGAAACATCCTGTATATGTTGAATAGTCGCATATAACCATGTCCCAGAAATAGCAGGCAACTATTAATATACCGAAATGTTACATACCAACTTACCAAGTAAGAAGTTTAACAACACTAAGTCACACATATATTGTATGTGTCTTTTTAACGTAGAAATGCAGACTTTTAGTGGTTAGAATTTATTCTATATATCATTTAGAAGGAATGTTAAGCCCAGCGCAAAGGCTAAAGCGTGAGTCAAAAGCTTAATTACATTTACAAAGATAGTAGTGTCTCGATTTTAACAAAATAGCCTAATTATTTAATTAGAAAACGTCGAACCGGAGCCAACTCTTTTATGTGTGTGTATACGTGTGTGTTTGTGTGCGTGCATGCATGCGTACGTGTGCCTATGTATGTGAGCGTGTATTTTTTAGGACATAGAATTTGGCATTGTTTACCAACACCCGCAGTGAAGTGTTGCAACACGGCAATGCATACATGTCAACCTGTGAGGATCGAAATGAGTGAGCCTTTTTTACTCGCTCTCGCACATTCCAAACAGAACACTCAAGTATTACATTCTGTCACACAGCATAACAAACAGAACACTCAAGTAACCCATTATGTCACACAGCATAACAAACAGAACACTCAAGTAACCCATTATGTCACACAGCATAACAAACAAGAGGCATCTAGTAAACGTAGGGGAAGTACACCGATATTGGACCTGTACTTAAATTGGACCACCGTCCGTTCTGCGTCCTATATATAGTAATTAGATCGCAGTGACGCCCGGCGGATGCTTCACACAACATATCATCTATTCGCAGAGCGAAAAATGGCGGCCAGCGCGGAGACGCACAAAAGGTGATAACAATGTATTTTTATCCATCTCGTTGTAATATTTAACCAACTTTCAAGGCGTGATGCAAAACCTATAACAGAGTAGATTGTACACGATTACAATAGAGTGTCATAGGAGGTCTATATAACGTGCAGCAGGGACATGAAGACGGAAAACTGTACAGTTTCCGAGAATCACATCGAAGAAGTTAATTATACCTTCGACCGATATTGGACCAGTCCGGGTGCCCTATGTTGGACCACTGGTCCAATATAAGGCACCCGTGGTCCACTATACGTACTATCCCAACACACATGAGATATGGAAATGTGTCATATTGAAGTGTCTGCATGTGTATATTAGACTCATACTTATGGCTCGGGGCCTTGTTGAATGAGAGGGGAGGCCTACATTTTTAAACACGGGATATATTATTTTTTGAAATATTCACTTTGTTAGACAGTTTTGCTGGAATACACGGGAAAGTAAAAAGCAAATAAACCTTCATGACGGGTGCGAGGGTGGCGAAGGGGTGATCTCCCCCTACAGGGGTGCATAGCGCCGTGACGGCCCAGAACGCATCCATTCATCGGGTATCTGAGCAGTCCTCCGGGAGCAGGTATTCTGGCAAACGCTTGGCGAGATCGAGCAATGAAACACACCAAAGCAAAGCACTCAATACAAATAAAGCAGAACTATTCGTGCATTATTATGCAATGTGCATAGTTTAGTAGTGTTAGTTTGTTAACTTGCCTACTTTATATCAAACATTTTATTATAGGTTGTCAAAATTTACAATGCATATCTGTATGTACCTGTGTTTGGGGTGAATTTCTCCCTCAGATCTGGCCAGACCTCTAACTCAATCAGCAGCTGATTGCTGTAGGACAGTTTACTTACCACCTTGGTCATCAGGGCAGCGTAGAAAAGACGAACGCTCCTGAGTGACAATTAACAAACAAGATAATAAAATAGACAAACGTTGCTGCTGCACACAATGTTGATGATTGTCCTGTAGCAAACAAATAAAAGCCGGCAATTCTTCAATGTTTTCGTTCAAATTGTTACAAATATATAAACTATAAAGTGACTCATTGGAAGAAGCGAGCGCACACGATCGCTGATGTGCAGAGCACCCTCTGCGTCTGTAGTGTCAGATAACATCAGTTACGGAACAAAAATCATAGTAGCATCCGTCACTAATTTTAAAACGTAGATAAGAACGAAAAAATTGCAAAATGGAATGAAAATCGTACCTGAACCAATACCGAAAAGCCGACACTGGGCGTAAGCGCTGTCTTTGTGGCTCCTCGCTATCTTGCCTGGCCATCCTTTGACCCAACTGTCCTGGAATGTTGTTACGCTTCTTCTTCGTCGTGGGGAAATCAGATCGCGAATGAGCGCACTTTTTGCCGCGAGACCAGGGTGTAGATCATGTGTTCGTGAGTGAAACCAAATGTTGAAACGGAACGAAAATTTCGTTCCGTTTGTTATATTTAAAATAAAAAAATAACACATTCGTAATTTCTTCTGCGGTGACCTTCAAATGACGGAGATTTTTTATCTCCGTGAGGGAGGTTTTCAGTGATATCGAAATGACGGTGTCTCTATACGAATGACGGGTGATTGACATATATGCAATGCTCGCCATGCGACTATCGTAAAATATCACTGTGCAATATTCAATACTAAGGTAATCATGAAATGGTTTATAGATGACAAAAACAGAAATGTCAATTCAGATCCATCAAACGCTATTCAAATCGGTGAGATTCAAAAGTACATGAAACATGCGAATTTACAACCATTTATAATTGAATGTGACATCGCTTAGTATCATTCAACCCGTTGATATATGACTTTAGCATTGTTCTTGTTGGACCCACTTCATTGTCAAACCTGAGAAAGTGCTGTCGTGTCGAACCTTAGGCAAGTTCGTTCAATCTACGTTGCTCCAGTTCACATAGCTTCCCAGTGTACGCATAGTCTTCGCGCATTCATTGCACCGTGGCTGAATTCTTCTTCTGAATGCAGTCTTAACGACTGGATACTGCGCTGTATGAGAACGTTACAAAAATGGCGTTGACATAATATGTACACGAGAACTGTTATTGAGATCCTGAATTACGTTCCTAAACAGAACATACAAGATAAATGGCAAATGATAATATACATCTTAGAATTTTTTTTAATCTATAATAACATTTTAAATAATTACGTGTACATGCATATAAAGCGCCTGAGAGCAATCTAATTGATTCTGGCGATATGCAAATAAATTGTATTATTATATTATTATTAATGTAGTAAGAGCCATTTCGATGCGACGGCTTAACGTTTCTCCAAACGTTTTCTGAAGAACCTGCCGGGAGAGCTGATACCTTTGTATTAAATATTCGTCTGTAATAAACATATATGGTTCATGTTGGTACCGCATGTATGATAATTGATGTATCTTAATTGTTTTTAGAAAAAACACATTTCGTGATACCCCAATTTATTGAAAGCAAGCACGATGAAAGTGTTCAGCAACACTGTTCAGTCATTTTTAAATCTTAGCTATCATAAACCAGAATCTACTTATGCATATTAGTTCGTTTACACATGTCCCATTCGTGAATGTTTACCTTGTAAAGGCGTCCGTCGATGTAGCACACAACTTCTTCAGTACTATGTAAAAATCATCACGTATTCGATATGTCCGAAAGAACTAACTTGCATAGAAATTAACTATCTTGAAGAATGTTCAGCATCCAGAGTCTACTACAGAGTCTACTTTTACTGTGCAAGCATCCGTGCATGTGTTTTTGCAATTGTATTTTATAAAACATTCATCAATAGTGCATTTACCATCAACGACTCCCAAAAAGCGGTGGATTCACATCAAGTACAGGTAAATTAAAAGCGTGAATTGAGTGTTTATGCTGAACCACGAAGGACGCTCATGGTATTCCATCTATGAAAATCTACGTAATTGCAATGTGAATTTTCCATTTAATTTGCCGAAAGTGATTATATTCAGAACGATGTTTATGCATTATTGTTTGGATATATGGAACCTAGACATCGATATTCCCATAACTGACTCGAATTGTGAAAACAGTGGTATCGACAACCGCTTGGCACGCACGATGTCGAACTAAATGTCAATGCAAGCGCTTTTTATTTCCGAAATGGTGTTTTATATATAAAAGTGTGTGAGTCGGTGACATAAGAGACTAATTCTAATCACATAGAAATGTGGCATCGGTGGAAAATATTCCCTCAAGTCAGACCGAATAACCGCACGGCAGGATACACAGCGAAAATTATCAAAGCCTCTACTTGGAAACCCTCTTGCTCGTGGAAACGACCCCCAGATCAGTTGAGTATATTTACGTTTGTAGTTTATCGTTCTTGTTCATAGTGAACATTCCGGAAACGTTGAGTGTACATACTTTTTTAGTTTAGCGTTCTTGTTCGCAGTGGCAACTCCGGAGAAGTTGAGTCTGTCCACGTTTACAGTTTTGTTGTGTAGTGTATCATATTCGTGATCTTCGCCGTATTCGTCGGTATATGTCATTTTCTGTTGCTAAGACTATTGCAACAGCGCTTGTTAGCAGCAGACTTGACTATTGCAATTCCCTCATTTATAATATAGCTAGCAAGGATTTCACAAAACTTCAGCGTGTCCAAAATTGTCTAGCAAGAGTAGTTACAAGATCTCCTCGTTTTTCTCGCTCTGTACCACTTTTGAAGTCTTTGCATTGGCTTCCTGTGCGATATCGTATAATATTTAAGATCTGTACCATTACATACCAGGCACTGTCCAATAAGCAACCCTCTTATTTGCATTTTTTGCTTACTCCTGTAAGAAAACCTATTTAGCTTCGATCATCTAGTTCTGACCTACTTTTTGTTCCTAGAGTCAACACTAACATTGGAACTACGGCTTTTTCTGTTGCTGCACCAACTCTTTGGAATATGCTTCCTCTTAGTGTTAGATCAGTTGAAAATATTACAAAATTCCGTCGTCATTTAAAAACGTATCTTTATAACCTTGCTTACCCACCGTAGCTCCCTAGCGCCTTGACCCATCTGTTGACAACTGGAAAACTACTTATGGATTTTGAGATTTACCAACCCTTTTGTTTTGATGCGTCTCTGAGCTTGGTTTCCAAGGATTTAGGCGCAATAGAAGTTATCTTATTATTATTGTTATTATTATATTATTGGAAATGATACACAGCGACAATTATCAAAGCCTCTACGTGGAAACCCTCTTGCTCGTGGAAACGACCCACAAATGTTGAGTGTCTACTTTTTTAGTTTAGCATTCTTGTTCGCAGTGTTAACTCCGGAGAAGTTGAGTCTGTCCACGTTGACAGTTTTGTTGTGTGGTATATTACTGCGTACAATGGTGATGAGTCAGGGAAAACATTCGTGAGGCGGTGGCCACGAATTATGGCTGATGATTTAGTGGCAACAGCGACAGTGAGCGTTTCATACGTGTCTTCACTAGACGGAATGGCATGTAGGATTTTCTTAGAGTGCATCCAGTTTTCGAGGCGGACGTGGTGCCTTGGAGAATGTTCGTGCGATTGAGCTGACGATCTCCCTCAGGCGGGATTGTACAGCGAGAGAAGGAGCGAACTCGATATTGTGCGGTGTGTCACCCACTCTAGTAGCCATATATTCGCAGAATTGTGCGCAGGCGTCGGCAATTTCGGAGGTGTGATAGCTGATGGCTTTCATGTGGGGAAGTGACATACTCACATAGTGGTGTCATAGTTGTAAAGCAATCAAGAATTAGGGAAATGATCGTGTTGTGGAGTCCCTATGCGATGATCAGCATCTAACTATAAGGACGCAATATCGATTTCGCATTACACGTCAGCAGGTGTTTTCGAGCACATATTAAACACGTAGAAACTGTATTATAATTATTGTTGTAGCATTACCCGTATATTCAGACTCTAATTATGGAACGCTTTCAAGAAACGGCTCCGAAATTACACAATGTCGAACTTCCAAGTCGCATCAATAACAATATAATTTCGGCGGCAATGCCACTTCCCGCGATTAAGTTTTCCCATCGACGCAACCAAGCTAACTGAAATGGTTACACGGCCGAAAGATCAAGTTGCTAGATAAAGAGAAACAAAAAACGAGTGCAAGGCGATGCAATCGTTTTTTGTTTCTGGTGCAAGAAACACGAAAAAGGCTTTGTAATATTTTTGTTTTGTTTTTCGGTTTAATTAAAATCAAATTGAAAAACGGAAAGCTGACATTGTTTGCTTTCTCGTTTTTCTTTCTAAAGTTTGCGAACGAAAAATGAAAAGACGGTACATACACGGACCCAGGGTAGTGTTTTCAAATTAATGTAAAAACACTGCCGCAGTGTTTTCCGGGGGGTTGTATAGAAGATGCTACACCGATACATTTTTTCACGTATACTGCTCTACTCGGTTTCTGCTGTATGCAGTCATAATTATGCAGTTTTCACAAATAATTTCAGAAATAATACACCAACGTATTGTTATTATTAACCGGAACCACTTCTTTTATGAACGGCCTGCAAACAAAGCGTCATATAAGTTGTATTAGTGAAATATAATACTCGTGAGACGATACCACGTCACGAGCTAAACGAAAGTAGTCGGTTTCTGCTGCTTCGTGTTCAGAATCATCATTGTACGACAACACGCAACGCATAAACTGTTTACACGCCATGGGCTGTTCGATAAATGTCCTGTGGTGATTAGTTTGAATGCTTGCTTACAATTTCGATAAATTGAAATATTATGGATGTTTACATCACCGTCACCGATATAATAATAATAATATATTTTATTGATATAGCGCCATATCTCCGGATAAAAAAAAACTGTTCGGTACAATATAATACTTATTTTACATATAAAAAGTATAATCTAATAAGAACCTAACGCGAAATTTAAACAAACATTTCTAAATATATGAATTATATAGCATACATTATCGGCTAAATATTGACTAGATTTTACTATCTAAAAACTACATTGTTTGCCGTTTTAAAATCAATCACGTAATTATATTAAATAAATACTTAAAATGCAGTATACAATAAACCATGCAGTGACGTTAGAATGAAAATATCTTATAAATAATCTTGAAATGTATTCTTGAAAAGATGTGTCTTTAACTGAGATTTGAAAAGTTCCATAGAGTCAGCGTCACGGATATACAACGGCAGACGGTTCCACAGGCGCGGTGCAGTCACGGAGAAACCCCGTCGACCGTATCGTTCCATGTCGTAGCGTGCCACAATTACAAAGTTTCTGTCAGCAGAACGAAGCCGGCGCCCTGGTATACACGGCGAGATCAAGTCGATTATGTTCACTGGCGCGAAATGGTGTAACGCGCGGTATGTCAGCAGAAGAATTGTGTAGTTGATGCACCTTTGGACCGGGAGCCAGTGAAGCGCAACGAGTGTGGGGGTGATGTGTTGATGGTCGCGATGGCGTTGTCTCGTTATTAGGCGAGCCTCCGAATTGTTCACCCTTTGTAGCTTCTCCATTAAACGCACGTTCACTCCAAAAATAATTCAAGTGCGTGTACGATCGTCTTGCACGCATGGGTTGTTAAACACTTTCTGATTCTAGCGATCTTGTGGAGCTAGAAATACGTCATGTCACATGTCACGTGGTCTACGGTCGCTGTCAAAATATGCCTCAAAAACCTCAAAAGAATATCAAAATGCAGCAGAAAACTACATACAGCAGAAACCGCACAGATGACTATGTCAATGACGACCTCCTGAAAAGCCAAACGATCCGCGTCTTGGGAGCACCGGGGATAACACTGCTGCGTGTCGCCATCTAGCGGTAGTTGTTTGAATACGTATGCAGAATCAGAATGACAGGTTAGGCGACAAAACAGCTTATATTGCCTGTGAAATACTTTCAAATAATATCGATTTGAATCATCCAGCCTGATGAACCTCCTCAGACCAATAACGTGTTAGTTTGATGAAAACACAATTTGAACGGAGATATGGCTTGTTTTATTTATTACTGAGTTTACTTATCTTTGTCATGCTGTGTGGCACATCAGGCTCACACCAGATCTCGCCAGACCCCTCTGTCTTGGGCTCTCCTTGCTGTTGTGCCCCAGGTCAGCCCAGTAGTCTTAATTTTTCTACTTATTACACTGTGTACTTAAATTGTAATATAACGATGATGTATTGCTGAAATGATTATAAATACGCCGACACATTTACTTGATGATAGCACTTTGTATATTGCATATATTAATCTAAACCAGATTACATCGACCAACGGAACAACAAACCGTGGCGCTCCCTAACGCATGTTGATCACTCAGTTTGACCACTGAAGAATTAAATAACTCTAACCAACTGTAGGTTTCTTTCTTAAAACGTTAGTTAGTAAATCGGAGGTCAATGGTTTACGGAAGCGAACTAACGCAATGATTGATTGCTTTATTTATTCAATTTAAAAATGTAAACATGTAAAATCAGAGTACTAGATTTCTGTATATATAATGTGCTGTTTGCATGTTACCTTTGAAAGAATCGCACAAATAATGTGGTGCTTTGTCATTGTCTATATCATAGACAAGGTTCAATTTTAGTTGTTTAATCCGTAGATCCGATGGTAACATATTGACCTGTCTAAACTCCGTTGATCTAAAGTGGGTTCTGGCTGGTGCATTAAGAAGGAACCGGATTTCCTTGTTCTGGGTAAATTGTAGCCTGGATTTATATGTCTTAATTACCACAATGAACAGGTATAGTCAAAATGACATTGCAAGGATGAAACGATTGTTTTGTTTTCATGTTGACATTTCTTGTTTGTCTGTACAAGAACTTTAACTTGGCATTTGATGTATTAATTATCTTCTCAGCCACTCCTCCAGTTAGTGACTGATCCAACTCTAACTATAAAAGGAGTTAGTATCAAACAGCCGAGGAAATAGAATTTATATATATTAAAAAGAGTATAGATCCAATAATTGACCCTTGTTGACACCACACGTTACAGTCGCCGGCTTAGATAAAGTACCAACAATGTCCATTGATTGCTGACGTTCATATAAATATGACTGAAACTAGACTTATGATTTATAAAGTCATATAGCTGCAGGATCTTATGGTTACCGTGTCAAAAGCATTTTGAAGGTCAAGAAGCACCATACCTATGTACCTGCAGGATCTTATGGTTACCGTGTCAAAAGCCTTTTGAAGGTCAAGAAGCACCAAACCTATGTAGTTGCCTTTCTCCTGTTCCTCTTTTAGGACTCATGTGAGATGTACCAAATATGTGTCGGCAGAACAGGAGGATCTAAAACCAGATTGATGCTCATATAGGAGCTGATGTCGTCGGATGTACTCGTCCAGCTGTTGATAGACAATTCTCTCAAATAATTTCGAGATTGCATTGAGAATTGAGAACGGCCTGTTCTTTCCAGCTTCCAGTTTACTATTTTGTTTGTAAATTGGCATCACCCTTGCTGATTTAATATCGTTTGGAAATTTTTAATATGCGTCAAGGGAGATGCAATCAAATCAAATGAAATCACATTTATTTAGACACCACATATCTGTGCAAAACAGATTCATGAGTGTTTACAAACTAAAACATGATGTAAAAATATATTACGTAAGAAGTTATAATATTACATTACATATGCTAACACAATAACAACTACATATTTCAATTATTATGTAGGCCATATATACCATTAAATATGTATGTATTTAAAAAGAAAATAAATTACGAAAGGCCTGATTAAAGAGAAAGTTTTTCAGATCTCTCCAAAAAATTCCAGAATAACGTTCGCTTCTTAGCTCTAGTGGAAGAAAGTTCCAGAGGGTGGGACCTGCACATGAAAATCCGCGTCGGCCGTACCGTGCCTGGTTAACTCTAGAAACAACCATGAGACACTGGTCAGACGAGCGTAGAATGCGACAGGGAACATATGCAAATATACGGTCAGCAAGGTACTGTGGAGTGTTTGTATGCACAGCGCCGTGCATCAAGGTCAACAAACTGAATTCGCTGCGCCACAGGTAGCCAATGCAGCTCTTGTAGTGCCGCCATCAAGCTGTGTTGGTCACGCCGACGTAAGCAGAGGACGACACGCGCAGCTGATCGCTGGACCATCTCTAGTCGGTGAAACAAGGTTCTGGTAATGCCGTACAGGACCGCGTTTCCGAAGTCCAGTCGCGACGTGACTAGCGCGTGTACAAGTGATAAGCGGCAGATGTGATCGTATCCACGCTATACCACGTAGTTGGGCGTAGGCAGTCCGAAAAGTACGGCCATCGATATGGCGGAGTTGAAATGTACTCCTAGGTCACGTTTGTTGGTGGAAGTGCTGACGTTGCTACCGCAGATGTTGATGGGAAGAGGCGTGAGTTCAATTGCTCAAAGTTGAGACCCTTTGAATGTAAACATTCAATGTCAAGGGGTCTCTCACTCGTTGACTGTTCGTCGGAGTCATCAGCAGTGTGCGACAGGTGGTCATCGCCGCCATCAGGATAACGTTCCTCATCCCCGAGGCTTGCTTGCGCGAAGATCGGTGGTTGGTGGCTGATGTTGTTGTTGGCCGTATCGTTAGCAAAGGGAGGATGTGAAGTGAGATTTGATCGAACAGATAATGAAATAAATCACCGCTGTTGCATAGCTCGTTGTATGCATCGTTTGTAAAAACACCGGCACATTTGCTGTGTGTCCACTGTTCGCAGGAGTCACGCGAGATTGCTCTAATGCAGGCAATGTCACCATTGTCAGAACGACAAGACGGGTGTCTTTGCGTGTACAAATGCATTTTTCTATTTGAGTGGAAATTGTTACTCTTTAATTTATCATAATTACGCTCAAGATCATTAGTAAAACATTATAGGTTTATCATTGCATATATGGAAGGAGTCAGAGAGATGGTGGAGCTGCTCAACAAGTCTGTTTGCAATTTGTGTCACAATATGTTTATTTCAGGTATTGTGACTATTTTCGCGTCAACGTGAAAGGCGACTGCGAATGTTCTGATTATAAATGTATCTGCAGGATTGCGTAATGGACGAAATGGACTAAATGGACTAAGTCCACTAAATCCACGAAATCAACTAAGTCCACATGAAATGTCTATGTTATTACATTATCGGTCAAAATTATTACATTATCGGGCAGCAGCACGTTATTACATTATCAGTCAAAAATAGTACAGTATCAAGTCAGGAGGTTTATTACATTATCGGTTGAATATATTACAGTACCGGGAATTTATTACATTATCAGTTGATTATATTACAGTGTCAGGGAATTATTACATTATCAGTCGATTATTACAGTATCAGTTGTAAACACCGTGCATTAAGGTCAACAAACTGAATTCGCTGCGCCACAGATAGCAAATGCAGATCTCGTAGTGCCGCCGTCATGCTGTGTTTGTCACGCCGACGTAAGCAGAGGACGACACGCGCAGCTGATCGCTGGACCATCTCTAGTCGGTAAAACACGGTTCTGGTAATGCCGTACAGGGCCGCGTTTCCAAAGTCGAATCGCGACGTGACTAGTGCGTGTACAAACGACTTGCACGCTGTAAGCGGGAGAGATGATCGTATCCACGCTATGCCACGTAGTTGGGCGTAGGCAGCGACAAGTTCGACTTACGTGTGCGGCCGTCGACATCGTGGAGTCGATATGCACTCCTAGGTCACGTATGTTGGTAGAAGTGCTGACGTTGCTACCGCATATTTGTCAATGGGAAGAGGCGGTGGCTGTGGAACACGGTTGTTTGGAGCTGCAAACAGTATCGCCTCTGTCTTCGACTCGTTCAAGAGCAGGTAGCGCGACGCCAGTCAAGCTTTCACGTCAGTCACTCAATGGGATATCCGGTCGGCGGCGGACGCAGAATCATTTCGCGGAAAATCGACGTAGAGTTGGGTTTCATCGGCGTAGACATGGGAGCGAACACCGTGCTTTGCGAATACGGCGGAAAGACCAGCACAGTATATAGAAAAATAACAGACGGCCCAAAAACACTGCCCTGCGGAAATCCATGTCGTAGTCGGCTGTCGCAAGAAAGATGACCGTCAACGCTGACGCACTGTGTTCGAACGGCAAGGTGAGAGGCGAGTCAACAAAGTGAGTTGTCTCGCACGCCGATTCGGTCTAGTTCAGCAACAAGAATGTAAATGTCGATCGTGTCGAACGCAGCGCTGAGGTCAAGTAGAACTAGTACTACATGCTTACGAGCATCCAGTGATCTTAACACGTCGTCTTGGATATATTAAATTGCCGTCTTAATGCTGTGTGACTGGCGGTAGGCGCTCTGAAAAGGATCTCCAATGCGTTTGTGTTGCATATGCTATGAGCTTAGCACCATCCTTTTTAAATCTGGGTGACAATTGATCTAAACCAGTTGCCTTGCTCGAGTTCATGTTCTTCAGGATCCATAATACTTCGTTTTCGGTAACTACGCTAAAACTGAAACTTTACTGGTGACACCCAATGATCTGTAATATTCTTGGATGTTTTGTCACCCATATTTCCTATTACTTGGTGGAAGTTGGTCACCCCGTGTTGAGGCTGTTTGTAAAAAATTGTTACAAAGCTTAGACACCTTTACTTTTTCAAAACAAATGTTATTGTCGATATCAAGTCCTATGCTCCCTGTCTTAGTTTCACATAGAGACGAAGTTCCGAGTTCCATTAGTTGGCAATTAAATCTGATTTGGCCCGTTTCTTCTTATATTGGACCAGATTCCGAAGAGAAATGTATTTGCAATGCCAACTATGGTCTTTGGTCTTTTTTAATTTCGCAAACGCCCGATCTCTTTCATCAATGAGATCGAATATCTCCCCGGTCATCCATGAGGGTGTACGCTGTTTCTGAGCGATCTTAATGTCACACCGTTGTGTTGATTAACAGGACTTTTCTTACATTCGCATGTACAATATATTAATTGGTGGTCATTTATACCAACATCTAATACACGACATTGTGTTATTTTAACAGGGTCTGAGACAACGATGAGACCTAAGATGTTGGAAGTTGCACTGGTAATCCTTGTAGGCGTGTTAATGAGCTGGGTCATACCAGACATATACATATAATGGTTTAGTGATATATGCAACGGGTTAGTGTTAGTGCTCAAGTGAGAATAGTCAATGTTAAAATCACCCGTTATGGTGAATTCTTTGTTGGTGATTGGTTTACACTCAGAGCAGGATTGCTTGAGTATATTAAAAATGTCCACCTGCTTGGGTGGACTGTAGCATACACCAATTAAAATTGTCTTAGGTAAATACAGTTCTGAACAATAGTAGCTCGTTTGTGACAGTGATTCAGTTAACTTATTTATATTAGTAATATTTTAAAACTACTGATTTATTTATTTGATTTTATACTGCTTTATCTTAATAATTAATTTATGCATTATAGTTTATTAACGAAAGAGCTGTATATAGACAATCCACCAAGGCTGCAACATCCGGAAATGGGTAAGCAAACCCAAGTCAAGTTTATTAGGTATGTTTATTATGGCAGTGTGTATATTTAAAGTTAACGTCATACTACCATATTCCAAATATTTTGTGGCCTTTTAGTTAATTTATTTATTAATATTTTTAGTTTAAATGATTGTCTTAGTACTAGTATTTTAGTTTAATGATCATGACGTATGGTGTATTGTAAAACACCACGAAAAATGTTGGATCTGGGGTTATAACAAATTAAGTGTACTATTATTATTATTAGTTAGCCCACACAGTTTCTAGATTAGTACATAATCGTCTATAAGGATGAAAGGAATGTCACTTCTTACATAAAAGCATACACCACCGCCCTCGCGATTCCTGTCGCGCCGGAGAACAGCATAATCAGTAATTTCGATTATCGAGTCTGCGACCGACGAATCTAACCAAGACTCGGTGACGCCGATCACCGCCACTTTAGTGTTGGCTGCGAGAACTCTTAAATCGTCAAGTTTCGGCAGAAGACAGCATGAGTTCAAATGCACAACGTTGAGACCCAACATCACTGTTTACTTGAATAGAGTCTATAAATGTGTAGCTTTCTGGATCAGGCGTCACAGCAGTGTATAATGTTCTTATGTTTATCGAAGATATGTCTCTCAGGTACGCACTTTATTTGGTTAAACAATGAAGAAGAAAAATTAATAGTGGTACCGCTACACTTCCTGATGCCATCAGCGTCTCGGAGGAGATACAGTTGTCCAACGTTAGCACATTAATATATAAATATAATACTACTACTTATTGAACAAACCAGACGATGAATATAAGACTAAGCAATATGTTTCAATAATTTCACATGCCAACAAGTGCACTGTTATCGGCCAATACGGCAGGGCCAAATTCTTTTTATACCAACAAAGTAAATGAACAACACTGAATCGATCATGGAGAGAAAACGAATGTAAGCAACAGGTAAGGTTTCAAAACAAGTCGTCGCATTTAGAATATTACGCCTTTCAGCCAGCGCATAATATAATTGCAGCTGGTGTTCTTTTGTGTCGTGCTGTAATTTGTCTGAGTAGTGGTTTTGTCTGCAATGAAAACTAACCAAACCCTCGAAGCTGAGTTAAGTGGTGAAGCGAATAATCTAAAATTGCTCAATGCTTGCGTCGTTCTTCAGGCATTTCAGGATATGGGATATAGTATAGAAGTAACACAAAGCATCCACACCGCAACACAACCGTCGAGAGATGTAAACAATGGTCGTTCGCCATTGATGTGTTCGCGCAATTTCCGAAAGGTTAGTCAGTTGTTTGGGACACATTAACACTGGGACATGCTGTGTAGCAAACTGAGTTCAATCTGACACAAATTAATCATGGAAGAGCATAGCGATCCTTATGTGTGCATAGCCGAATAGAGCTGTCTGGTTGGGAATATAATACAAACGAGCCCCGGTATTTAAACACATCGGATATTCTGTCACAATTTTATATACCGATGCGTATGCAAATATACCGATGCGTATGCGCACGCGTTTATGTACGCATGTGTACAAAGTTCCTGTGTGAATATGAGTGTGTATGGTTGTATGTGCAGGTGTAGATTTGTTCGGTTGTACGAGTGTGTATATGTGTGTTTGTTCGTGTATAAGTGTTTGCATGATTATACATGCATTGTTGAAATTACTGGCAGCAAAACAGAACACAGAGATGATGATGATGGTCTAATGAGCAATCCGCCACTATTTCCAAACGAAATATTTTCACATATCATCAACATGACACTCGCATCCAATTTGACAATGTTTGGCACCATAAATTGAGTATGTGTAACTTTCAGGGAATTAGCAGCTCTTCACCTGACAAACCGGTTTTTATAGACCAATCAATTGCATGTTTCGGTTACTTTACCAGAAGCTTTGAAGCTTGATTCTGATTGTGACAATGCTGTGAGCATCAGAAGACTGATGCGGGAGGCCCGTCCAGGAAGTGGCTTAGCTTCTCGGGTACGAGAATTGTTGTCGGGAAATTCCCAATGGTACAACGCCTGGCTCACTCTGGCAGTCGAATCTTTCGGTTGGCATAGAGTAACTGATATTTTTTGGCGACGCAGGTGATCAGGTCAAGCCATGGCGATGATGCATTTTAAGAACAATCAGTTTGTTTTTATCAGAGAGAGAGAGAGAGAGAGAGAGAGAGAGAGAGAGAGAGAGAGAGAGAGAGAGAGAGAGAGAGAGAGAGAGAGAGAGAGAGAGAGAGAGAGAGAGAGACAGAGAGAGAGAGAGAGACAGAGAGAGAGAGAGAGAGAGAGAGAGGGAGACAGAGAGAGAGAGAGAGAGAGAGAGAGAGAGAGAGAGAGAGAGAGAGAGAGAGAGAGAGAGAGAGAGAGAGAGAGAGAGAGAGAGAGAGAGAGAGCATATATATTGTTTGTTATTATTGTGACCATTTCCAATAATGGATATTTCAACTACATATGCCTATCATTATTTGTTTAGAAAAATGCATTTTATTATAATATGTGCTGTCTACCCAGCTAGTTAAGTTCATGATGACGAAGTCGTTTTTTATTTTTGTTTTGCCTCGTTTGACGCACGACTAGTGCAATAGTAATCTCGTAAATTTGTGACGTTATTTATTTTCAGACATGAATGTGCCAATAATTACAGCATCATTATTATCATTACTTAATTTGTATACTTATTGTGTGATGCACATATCGTTAATTTATCTGCGAATAATGGCGAAATAAAATGTGTCGTTAGTTATTTGTGTAATTACGTGGTCTCCATGTTATCTTTATGTTATCTGCGAATATGATGGCAATGCTAGTTTAAGCACTTGACGTAATTATGTGATCTGTGTTTGTAATGTCCGTAATTCTAGCAACATATCTCAGGGTAGTATAGTTATCAACCGTTTACGTTGAAAGAATACTACGAAATAAAATGCATTGTTTCTATCTGAGTGGTAATTGTCACTCTTTAATTTATTATAATTACGCTCAAGATCATTAGTAAAAACATAATAGGCTTATCATTGTAGACCGGTCAGTTTGCAATTTGTGTCACAATATGTTTATTTCAGGTATTGTGACTATTTTCGCGTCAACGTGAAAGGCGACTGCGAATGTTCTGATTATAAATGTATCTGCAGATTTGCGTAATGGACGAAATGGATTAAATGGACTAAGTCCAAGAAATCCACTAAATCCACGAAATCAACTAAGTTCACATGAAATTGCTATGTTATTACATTATCGGTCAAACATTATGTATAGCATTAAAACTAGCGACATGTATTGTATTGTACCATTGGGTCCGAGATTAAAAAATAAATAAAAAAATATTGTTCTTATCGATTTTTTATATATTTAATTACATATTTTTATTGATGTATTTTTATATATGGACATGATGATTGTCTGAAGTAAATACATTATTTATTATTATATTATTATTACATTATCGGACAGGAGCACGTTATTACATTATCAGTCAAAAATTATTATAGTATCAGGCAGGAGGTTTATTACATTATCGGTTGATTTTATTACAGTTTCAGGCTTTTATTACATTATCAGTCGAATATATTACAGTGTCAGGGAATTATTACATTATCAGTCGATTATCGATTATCTGTTGTAAACACCGTGCATCGAGGTCAACAAACTGAATTCGCTGCGCCACAGGTAGCAAATGCAGCTCTTCTAGTACTGCCGTCATGCAGTGTTGGTCACCCCAACGTATGCAGAGGGCGACACGCGCAGCTGATCGCTGGACCATCTCCTGTCGGTGCAACAAGGTTCCGTTAATGCGGTACAGGGCCGGGTTTCCAAAGTCGAATCGCGACGTGACTAGCGCGTGTACAAACGACTTGCACTCGGTAAGCGGGAGATGTGATCGTATAGATTTAATACCACGTAGTTGGGCGTAGGCAGTCCGACAAGTGCAGCAATCGACATCATGGAGTCGAGATGTACTCTTAGGTGACGTGTCTTGGTGGAATTGCTGACGTTGCAACCGCAAATGTCGATGGGAAGAGGCGGTGGCTGTGGAACACGGTTGTTTGGTGCGGCAAACAATATCGCCTCAGTCTTCGCCTCATTCAAGAGCAGGTAGCGCGACGCCAGTCATGCTTTCACGTCAGCCACTCAACGGAATATCCTTTCGGCGGCGGAGGCAGAATCATTTCGCGGAAACTCAACGTAGAGTTGGGTGTCCTCGGTGTAGACATAGCAGCGAACACCGTACTTTGGGAATACGACGGAAAGACCAGCACTGTATATAGAATATAACAGAGGGCCAAAAACACTGCCCTGTGGAGCTACATGTCGTAGTCGGCTGTCGGAAGAAAGATGACCGTCAACGCATACGCACTGTGTTCGGTCGGCAAGATAAGAGGCGAGTCAACAAAGTGCGTTGCCTCGCACGCCGATTCGATCTAGTTAAGAGACAAGACTGTCATGGTCGATCATGTCGAACGCAGCGCTGCGGTCAAGTAGAACTAGTACTACATGCTTACAAGCATCTAGTGATCTTAACACGTCGAATTCGATTCACAAAATCGCCGTCTCAACGCTCTGAAAAGGATCTCCGATGCCGTTGTGTTGCATATGCAATGAACTTACCGCCATCCTATATACAAAATCTGGGTGAAAATGAATTTAAACCAGTCGCCTTGCTCAAATTCTTGTTGTTCAGGATCCCTAATACTTCATTTTCAGTGACCAGTAAAACAGAAACTATTACTGGTGGCACCCAATGTTTAATTTTGTAATATTCTTGGACGTGTTGCCAACCATATTTCCCATTACTTGGTGGAAGTTTGTTAGCCAGTGTTGAGGTTAAGTTAGTGTAAACATTGTGAAAGTATTCAGACACCTTTATTTTATCAAAACAAATGTTACTGCCGATAGCAAGTCCTACGCTCCCTGGCGTAGTTTTACATTGAGATGACGTTCCGAGGGTTTTTAGCATTTCCCATAATTTGTTCGCTTGTTGTTTATACTCATCAGCCTTGTTTCCAATGAAGTCTTATTTGGCCTGTTTCTTCTTATATTGGACCTGATTCCGAAGATAAATGTATTTGCCATGCCAACTATGGTCTTTGTTATTTTGGAATTTGGCAAACGCTCGATCTCTTCCATGAATGAGATACAACGTATCCACGGTCATCCAGGGGGGTGTACGCTGTTTAATACGGATTTACTTCAAGGGGGGAATACTATCAATGATGAACATCAACTTAGATTTAAAATGATAAAAAGCATCGACCACATAGTTAATAGCTAATACATCCTGCCAGTCCAGCTCTTGCAGTTTTACTTCAAACATGCCTTTACTGTAGTTTCTGAGCGATATTAATATCACACCGTTGTTTTGATTTGCAGGCCGTTTCTTACGTTTGCATGTACACTATATTAATTGATGGTAACTTATTAGTTATGTTATTATGGTACTGTGTTTATTTTAAGGTACTGTCTAACTACCATATTCCAGTTATTTTGTAGCCTTTTACTTAATTTATTGTATAGCACAATTTTCAGTTTAAATGACCGTCTTACTACTAGTATTTTAGATTAATGATCTTGACGCATGGTGTATTGTAAAACGCCACAACATTTGGGGATCTGGCGCTATAACAAATTAAATGTATTATTATTATTATTTAGCCTACACAGTTTCTAGATTAGTACATACATCTCGGGTTGAAAGCAATGTCATCTCTTACGTAAATGCATACACCACCGCCCTCGCGATTATTGTCGCGCGTTAGAACAGCATGGTGAATAATTTTGATTACCGAGTCCATGACCGACGAATCTAACTAAGACTCGGTGACGCCGATCACCGCCACTTTAGTGCTAGGTGCGATAACTCTTAAATTGTCAAGTTTCGGCAGAAGACTGCGTGAGTTCAAATGCACAAAGTTAAGACCCTATGAATGTAAATATTCAAAGTCAAGGGTCTCTCACTCGTTTACTGTTCGTTGGGGTCACCAGCAGTGTGCAACAGGTTCTCGTCGCCATCAGGATAACATCCCTCAATCCCGACGGTTGCATGCTTGAAGATCGGTGGTTGGTGGCTGATGTTGTTGTTGTTGGCCGGATCGTTAGCAAACGGAGGATGTGAAGTGAGATTTTATCACATAGATAATGAAAGAAATCACCGCTGTTGCATAGCTCGCCTGAAGCATCGTTTATATATAAAAAAAACACCAGCACATTTGCTGCATGTCCACTGGCCGCAGGAGTCACGCGAGATTGCTTTGCTGCGGGCAATGATACCATTGCCAGAACGACAACACGGATGTCTTGGCGTGTTGATTCTCTTCTGCTCAACAGGGCCTCGATTGATGATCACATCGCCGCTTTTCGTCAGTAATAACAGAGTTACGGTTGATGGCGAGGTGTTGTAGAAGGAATTCTGTCTTATTCACCGAAAATCTGTAGAATTTGCAAATTATTCGTTCAGACATATGACTACGACGGACGAACTTATGTATTGGGGATAAAACAACATCACTACTTACTTGTTGAGAGTCTGTGAACCTGTAGCCTTCTAGATTAGTCGTCACAGCAGTGTATACTGTTCTTATGTTTATCGAAGATATGTCTCTCAGGTACTCACTGTATTTGTTTAAACAATGAAGAAGAACAATTAATAGTGGCACCGCTACACTTCCTGATACTATCAGCGTCTCGGAGGAGATACAGTTGTCCAACGTTAGCACATTAATATATACATATTCAGATTCAGACTGTTTATTACCAAGTAGCATTTAAAATGTACGAGGAATTCTTGGCGTTGTGGAGTTAACATACATGCACGCTTGTCTCCCGTGCCCCCCATCATGCACACGCAAAACATACAATCAGAAACATTATGAAACTATGCTAAAACTAGTATAAATTTAAACCAAGGCCAACTGCCAACATATTTTAAGACAGTGGTACATCTAGTGACATAAAGTGAACTTGATAACATAATATTAATACCGTCTGAACATTACCTACAAAGTTAAAAAGTATACATGTAGTTAAATACATAATAAATAAATAAATAATAAATTAGCTGACGATATAAAAACTAAGCTGACAGTTAAAAAGTATGTACATACATGTAGTCAAGTTAATAAATAATAAATAAATAAATAAGTAAATATAAAGAAATAAATAAATAAAAAATTAATTAATTAATAATTTAGCATGGCGACATAAAATCTAAACCGACTGAAAACAGTATCATGGCATCTCGCGGTTCAAGTGACTCACAGCCTGCGGATAAAAACTATTTTTAAATCTAGTGGTCCTTGCCTTCTATAGCGCTTGCCAGAGGGAAGAAGTTCAAACAGATGGTTGGCTGGGTGGGTAGTATCCCGTACAATGCTCTTGGATTTTCGCGCACAGCGAGCATGATAAATAGATTCAATGGATGGCAACTCGCGCCCAAAGATTCTAGATACGCCCTACACGATAACTTCTAGCCGTTGTTTCTCCTCCTGACTGGCGCGGCCAAACCACACTACAATCGAGAAAGTGAAGATACTTTCAATGATTGCGCGGTAGAATCGTATCATAATCTCCTGAGCAATGCCGAATCTCCTGAGCTGCCTCGGGAAGAACAGGCATTGTTGTGCCTTTTTTGTAATGCACAGTGTGTTTGTGCACCAGCCGAGATCGTTTGAAATTGTTGTTCCAAGGAATCTAAAAGATTAAACCTGCTCGACCTCCACGCCATTTATCAGAAGAGTCTTCTTTTTACGAAAATCAACAATCATTTCTTTAGTCTTTGAAACGTTCAATTCGAGATTGTTATCCGCACACCAGCCAACCATTCTCTGAACTTCCTCCCTGTATGGCGTCTCAATCGCATTCTCAATGCAGCCCTCCACAGTGGTGTCATCGGAAAATTTGATCACAAGGACCGAATGGTCCACGGAGACACAGTCATTTGTGAAGATAGTAAACAGGAGGGGGGGTAGCACACAACCTTGTGGGGCACCTGCATTTAGGACAAGAGGTCTGGAGATAGAGTTGTTGACTCTGGCAGATTGAGGCCTGTGAAGAAGAAAGTTAAGGACCCAGTGACACACGGCAGGGTGTACATTCAACAATGAAAGTTTATCGAACAGCTTGAATGGGATGACAGTGTTAAATGCTGAGCTGAAGTCAATGAACAGGATCCTGGCATAGGTTCCTGGCCTCTCTAGGTGCTTCAGAATGTGATGCAGACCTAAAGCTACCGCATCGTCTACTGATCTGTTCGCTTGATATGCAAACTGGTGCGAGTCCAGGAGGCCGTCGGTAACCGACTTCAGGTACTTGAGTTCTACGCGCTTAAACACTTTCATGGCGACTGAGGTCAGTGCCACTGGACGGTAGTCATCCAACCCGGTGATGTTGGACTTCTTGGGAATGGGTATGATAGTGGAAGTTTTGAAGCAGACTGGAACTCTGCACTGCTGGAGAGAGGAGTTGTAGATGTCTGAAAACACTGCAGAGAGTTGGTCGCCGCAGTTGTTCAGGGTAGATGTGGATATGTTGTCTGGACCCGAAGCCTTCCGCCTACACTACTACAACGTAATGAACAAAACTGACAATTGAAATAAGACTAAGCAATTTGTTTCAATAATTGCACATACCAACAAGTTGTGTACTGTTATCGACCAATACGTTAGGGCCAACCTCTTTTTTATACCAACGAAGTAAATGGAAAACACTGAATCGTTCGTAAGGAGAAA
>CM034541.1:51412732-51515752 GCA_020002185.1 Paraescarpia echinospica
TTTACGCAGTTCCATAGCTGACGTGGGTTATCAGAGTTACTCGAGACCATGTTTGTGTAATAATTTGATTTAACTTTGGCCATTTGTCTGTTGCAGTAATGACACTGTTTAGAATGTCGTGATCTGTCCAAAGGCGAGCGTGATTTGCGCCATACACGTTCAAGATAGCGCCGGCGCTTTTTAGATTGTGGAATTTCAGGAGTCATCCATAGAGCATGTGGCTTTTGGGACACATATTTAGATCTCAGGGGTGCATGCTTATTAAGTAAATCTTTGAGTACTTGACAGTACTGTCGACACAGATCTGACAGATGTTCTTTGAGGTTACTGATGAGGTCGGATTTAAGGATGTTTGTCATTAATGCAGCAATGTCAATCTTATGGATCGGTCGGTAAAACACATCGTGTTTGGACTCTACGGGAATTCTAGGAACTTTTAGATCAGCAATGTGGTGGTCTGATAAACCATTTGAAGCAGTAGGTGTTTGAATATTGTTACAATCTGAACGGGTGATTAAGAGATCGAGCCAGTGGCCATGTATGTGTTTTGAGAAAGTAACATGTTGCTTCATGTCATAGGATGCCAGAATGTCATTAAATGTACTTGTTGGTGAAGGTGTGTCCAGATGAAGATTAAAATCACCGAGTATATAAAATTCTGAATAAATAGTTGCCAGATTTTCAAGTAGATCCTGGAATTCTTCAAAGAAATGGGCATGGTGTCATGGAGGGCTATAAATGCACACAAAATAAGCAGATGCTGGTTGGTTAACGCCCCTGGAATAGGACGCACTACCTCTATATTTTAAAAATACCAATAACTTGGAATGCCCCTAGAATTTTCGATTCAATGCTCAAAATATTGAAGCAACACATGTACGCCCAGAATAAAAGGCACGTACATACACTTAGTATGTAATATCATCCATCAGATTGTTTCTAACTGTCCATGATCTCACCACCACACATAGATAATCACACGACTCACTCGCCAATCGTTATCTCTAACTTTGGCTTGGAATGCCCAAACATGGTGCCACATCGGCCATCAACTGTAGCCCAGCTAGTCTAAATATTCCATCAGTGTCACATCTCTATTCTCAATGCCACTCTTTGCTATTGCAAGAACATTTGAAAAAGCTGATGTAAGAACAGTCCATGCCCTTAAAACCAAACTTGTAAACTTCGCCAGGAAAGACCTTGGTAACACGAAGGCTCATCAGTATTACCACGAAGATATATCCTTAGGATCTCAGTCATGGAAAAGCATAACATCTAAAGAAAAAACCATTATCAACACTGACCAATCCAAAATGTGGCTAGATCATCTAAAAACATAATTGTTCAAGGTGATCTACTTAATCTTGCCTACCTAGAAGAGTCAGAACTATAGTCTACCTCATCGTGTTCTAAGTTTTGCAATCAATGCATCCATAGACATCCTCCCTACATTCCGAAACTTGAAACTCTGGGGCAAAAATGTAAGCAAAATGCAACGTATGTGGCAACACCCGGACTCTCTTTTATGTGTTAATGTTTATGTGTTGTAAGACCATGCTAGAACAGGGCCGCTACACTTGAAGGCATAACTGTATCCTGAACCATCTCGGAAATTTCGCCTTCGATCTCATGTCCGATGTCTAAATTATTAGCGATCTTCCAGGGAAATCACTTAGTGGACTTACCTCACCTCCTGAGGTGTTAGTTACCTCTGATTGCCCATACGTTGTCATCTATAATCCACATCCTAAGCAAATTCACATTGAACTGACTGTACCATTTGAAACTAACAACGAGAAAGACTAGCTATTCAAAACTAACAAGTGTGCCTCAATAATCCATGATATAAACAATAACGGAATAAAATCAGAATTAGCATGCTTTGAAATAGGTTGCAGAGGCGATGTATCTGAATCCAACAAATCTTGACTGACAACATCCTTAAAATCTCTTGGAATAAAACCACCAACAAAACAAACAAAACAATTAACTCTATCCTTGTCTAAAGTAGCCCTGCTAACGTTATTCACACTTTTTAAATGCAAAGACGAACCACAATGGTTTGACCCAAGTCTAATTGAAATATGATGACCATCACCCCAAACATGTTAATAATTACAAAATAAAATCCCTTTCATCAGCAAGTAACCCTATACGTAAATGTGTCCATCTTCACTATGGCTTACTTTAGCCGCTAGTCATTATATACCATAGCCAATATGCTACTATGCGTAGCTATTTATTGTATTTACACAGGTATTTGGGTTAATATTATCACATTTTAGTGTAGTGTAGCGCCGTGGTTCAGTGGCTAGAGCTTCGGACTCTCAACCGAGAGAACCCGGGTTCGAATCCTATGCGGCAAGTTCGTTCACTATACGTTGCCCCAGTTCACTCAGCTGTATGAATGAGTACCTGGCTATAGACAGTGGTGGATATTTGTGTACGAATAGTCTTCGCGCAGTAATTGCAGCATGGCTTACTGGATGCTTCACAGATAATTCGAGATGGTGTTCGATTGAACATGTCTGCCAGGGAGTAAAGTGTAAAGCGCTTTGAGCAGTCCTGAGGACCGAATACTGCGCTATATAAGAACTTACCTTTACTTTTACTTTATTCTGCTATAGGAATATGGTGATATTCTCTCATGTCAAAATTCTCACCTTATATGGGGTGAATCAGTAGTTCGGAACGTAAGACGTAGTGTAATAATTGAGTAATTGAAGGAACCACACGCTCACAGCAAATATTCCGGGAAAACGGCCCCTGCGTCATGGACTTGGCAACATGATGTAGATGCTAACTCAATAATATGATTATGTCTACCCTCATGCCAATAGCATAGCAATACTATCATTCGTGATATCGTGGTTGAGAATACGGGTATATCCGACCACCCTGCAGTGACATTCAAGGTACAAGGTTGTAAACCTTGTGCTCCTAAGAAATGAGTCAGCTACAGATTATACCGCAATGTAATTGCGTCTGACATGCTGGCAGACATTTCTCAGTCAGAGCTGTACACTGCTCCAGCTGATGAATTGGATGGACTCGTTCGCCAATATGACTTGGTCTTGCGCGGCTTGTTGAATAACCATGCTCCCGTAAGGCAGAAGACGATCACGGCGCGACCCGACGTGAAATGGTACAACAAAGAGATACGCAAGGAGATACAGACACGTCGGAAATATGAACGTCTATGCCGGAAATCTGGACACGAAATTCATCGCCTGATGTTCAGGCACCAGTGCACGGTGGCAAATAACTGTCTTCGTCAAGCCAAACATCGATACTATTCCAACACGGTTGTTGAGGCTGGATCAAACCAAAATAAACTTTACAGCATTGTGCAAACATTGATACACACTCGGGTGGACCCGCTACTGCCAACGCATGCCTCTCCAGAAGCTCTGGCTGAAGTTTTCCGAAATTACTTCCAAGAGAAAACTGCAAGCATTCGCTGTGCACGAGATCGCCGAGCGGAAGCACAACGTGATGCCCAGATCACTACTTATGAACACGATGGAAGTCATCCGTTGGACAGTCTGTCGCCAGCCTCTGAGGATGAGGTCAGAAACATCATTACATCATCTGCTCCTCGATCCTGCGCTCTCGATCCTCTGCCGACATGGATGCTGAAGAATTGCCTTGACTCACTTGTCCCTGTCATTACCAGGATTGTGAACATCTCGCTTGCCACAGGAGATGTGTCAGCTAACTTGAAAGCGGGACTTGTGACTCCGCTTCTTAAGAAGCCGTCCGTGGATAGCGAATGTCTAACAAGCTACCGACCCATATATAATCTCAGTTTCCTGTCTAAAGTAATTGGACAGGCAACCTATTTGAAGTGAATCAGTCAGCATACAGAAAGGGCCACATTACAGAGACTGCACTGCAGAGAATTCAGAACGGTTTACATTTATCTGCGGATAATCGGAGTGTCGCGTGTCTAGTCCTCCTTGACTTGTCTGCTGCCTTTGACACGATTGACCACCAGGAGCTTATGTCACGTCTGTCTAAGAAGATCGGCCTTTCGGACACAGCACTAAACTCGTTTACCTCGTATCTCGAAAACAGGAAACAAGCAATTAAGATTGCAGAAACCATCTCGAACGTGTCCGTGCTGACATGCGGTGTCCCCCATGGGTCAGTCTTGGGACCGTCACTGTTCACGATATACACTGCTGGTGAACTGGGTTGCAAAATCCGACAACATGGCTTGGATCTGACGATACGCAGCCCTACACAACATTCAAGATCCCCGACACATCTGTTGCCATATATCAGCTAGAAACATGCATTGCTGACATCAACAGTTGGATGACAGCAAACAAACTTCAATTAAATGATGACAAAATTGAAGTTCTGTTCACATGATCAGATGCGCTTTGCAGAAATATACCTAAAACAACAAAGATAGACGTTGGAGACGACCAAGTGACCCCCAGTACGTGTGTCAGAAATATTGGGGTAATGTTCGATGTTGGACTTACAAGTCAGTGCCATCTGTAGATCTTCTGGTCTGCAAATCCGAAATGTGGGTAAAATCATCAAATTTCTTACGCCAGGAGCTCCGAACAAATCATCCATTCATTTATAACGTCCAGACTGGATGGTTGTAATTCGCTGCTGTTCGGAATTAACAAGTGTCAGCTACGTAGACTGCAGTGCATTCAGAAGACGAGTGTTCATTTAATCACACGAACAAGGAAACACGAGCACGTAACACCAGTCCTGAAATATCTCAATTGGCTTCCCATCCAAGAAAGAATTACATTTATAATTCTCCTGATCACCTTCAAGACTTGCACCGCAATATGTCTCCGAGCTTCTTGTTGAATATCAGCCCGTACGCTCCCTCCGATCAAATTATGCTGGTCTGCTGACAGAACCAACCACACGCCTCAAGTCTTTCGGAGACCGTGCATTCTCCAAAGCAGCCCCTGTACTTTGGAACAATCTGTCACAGTCAGTCAGACAGTGTAACACTATTGCGTCGTTTAAGACGGCGCTGAAGACACACCTTTTAAAATCGCTTTCACTACCTAAATGAATGACATATAATTGTGAACTTTTTTGTAAAGCGCTTTGAACAGAAGTAAGGACTGGATACAGCGCTATATAAGACCTTATTATTATTGTTATTATTATTATTTGACAATTCTACACTATCACATTCTCTCCGACCTTCATTCTTTTGAACAAACAAGAAATATCTGTGAGTGCGTTATTGTGTTTATGGAACGAAGGTGCCTGGTTTCTAACATTCGGTAAATACTACTATCATAACTGTCAACTACCAAGGCATTCCGTCAGGTGACAGGCATTTTTGTTTGTACAACCAATAAAGCATTAGTTTAATAATTTAATAATTTATATTTATGGTACCTGATTATTCAATTTTACATAAATTTTTATTTTAATGCAACTCCCAATGTTTATTTATTCATTTACCTACAAATGACACGTTATATTTTACACAAATTCACATGTGTGATAATGTTTATATTGTTAAATATACCAATCTTAGGGATTCTTATTTACTTTATTGTATTATTATATTTATTCTTTAGTATATCAGTTGGCTGTTGGAGGCACTGTCGAACAGATATATACTTTGGATTTTAGTGTATAAATATACTGATTATTTATCATTAGCAGAGAGTCTAACAAATAATACATTTTATTGGAATGTGCATGCCCTGCTTGTATACCAATTATTTATCAGGCAGTTCTGAAATGTTACAGAAAAGAGCACTAACATGCATTTTCCCTGCCATACGTTATGCAGAGATACTCAACTGTTCTGGTGTGTACATCTCGAAAGAAAGACGGGACTGTCTGTTTGAGAAACATTTCAATAAGACGAAAGTTAGCACACGCAGATAAAATCTCATACATAATCAATGAAATATCAATTGCTTCACAAACTTGTGTAATGTGTACACAATGCTAGTAACTCTGAAGAACATATAGTGAAACTAATTAATACCATGGGGGTTACGCAGTTGGCAACTTTACGTACTGAAGGACAATAAGAAGATTCCATTACAAGTGTATGATTTTAATGCAATATTTTACACACTATATTATAATATGAATCAATCTAGGCTGAGTTGCTAAAATGCTGTCCACGGAATGGTAGAGGTTGACCGAAACTGGTTACCGGAATGGTATGAGTTGACCGACGCTGGTCACCGGAATGAAAGGGGTTGACCGAGGCTGGTTATCGGAATGGTATGGGTTGACCGAGGCTGGTCATCGGAATGGAAGAGGTTGACTGAGGCTGGTCACCGGAATGAAAGGGGTTGACCTAGGCTGGTTACCGGAATGTTATGGGTTGACCGAGGCTGGTCATCGGAATGGAAAAGGATGACCGAGGCTGGTCACCGGAATGAAAGGGGTTGACCCAGGCTGGTCACCGGAATGGAAGGGGTTGACCGAGGCTGGTCACCGGAATCAAAGGGGTTGATCCAGGCTGGTTACCGGAATGGTATGGGTTGACCGAGGCTGGTCACCAGAATGGTAGGGGTTGACCAGCGGTTGTCCACGGATTGGTAGTGGTTGACCGAGGCTGGTTACCGGAATGGTAGGGGTTGACCGAGGCTGGTCACCGGAATGGAAAAGGATGACCAGCGGCTGTCCACGGAATGGTAGGGGTTGATCATGGCTGGTCACCGGAATGGAAGAAGTTGACCGAGGCTGGTCACCGGAATGGAAGGGGTTGACCAGCGGCTGTCCACGAAATGGTAGGGGTTGACCGAGGCTGATCCCATTTGTTTGTCTACCAATGATGGTTCACATCATGAGTGCAACCATTTTGTGTTAACCGAGGCTGGTTACCGGAATGGTATTGGTTGACCGAGGCTGGTTACCGGAATGGTATTGGTTGACCGAGGCTGGTTACCGGAATGGATATGGGTTGACAGAGGCTGGTCACCGGATTGGTAGTGGTTGACCAGCGGCTGTCCACGAAATGGTAGGGGTTGACCGAGGCTGGTCACCGGAATGGAAGGGGTTGACCAGCGGCTGTCCACGGAATGGTAGGGGTTGACCAAGGCTGGTCACCGGAATGGAAGAGGTTGACCGAGGCCGGTCAGCGGAATGAAAGGGGTTGACCGAGGCTGGTCATCGGAATGGTAGGGGTTGACCGAGGCTGGTCACCGGAATAGAAGGGGTTGACCGAGGCTGGTTACCGGAATGGAAGGAGTTGACCGAGGCTGGTCACCGAAATGGAAGGGGTTGACCGAGGCTGGTTACCGGTATGGAAGGGGTTGGCTTACGGTGATCCCAGAAAGGTACGAGTGACATCACGTATTGTTCGGCAATGTTGTTGAAAAAGTGTGGTCCCATGTCTACTAATGATGGGTCACATTATGAGTGCAACCATTTTGTGTTTGATTACAGAATGTTTCCAATGAGGCGTTCAGCAGACCCAAGTGTAAAGGCGGAAGCGTCGAATCGTCTGTCGCATACAGACATTGTGGAGTTTGAAGTGAAGCAGGTCACCGCGACAGATTCCCACTCGGACACAGCCACGAATGCAGCTAATTGTGGACCGGAGACCGACAAGAGTGTGGCTTCTACCGAGCTACTGAGGCTGGAGACGGGACGGGAGACGGGGGAGGATTTGGGTCGGAGGATGCAGGAGTTGAATCAGGAGATACGGCAGGAGATGCGCCAGTTTGGGCAGAAGATCGGAGAAGAAATGGTGCAGGAGATGGGGCGGAAGTTGCACGAGTTGGGACAGGAGGTGGGCCTCGGGATGTGGGAGATGCGGCAAGAGGTGAATGAGATGAGGCAGGAGATGGGGAGCGAGATGAGTGAGATAAGACAGGAGATGGGGAGCGAGATGAGTGAGATGAGGCAGGAGATGGGGAGCGAAGTGAACGAGATGGGGCAGAAGATGCTACAGGAGACTGGTGCGCTGCGGCAGGAGGTGATGGGTATGTTTACGGCGGTGCCATCGAATGTGACAAACATTGGTGCAGCTTCTGCGTCATCGAGTAATCTGGCGAATGCCCTGGCTGCTTTACCAACAGTGGAGAGTCTGCCCGAAGTAGCCGTTGACGCCACCGACACAGGTAAGGTGCCGTTTTTAATGCTTTTGAATGCGTTTCAATTAGTGTTGTTTTCCCAACCACAAACGAACAGTGTCTAGTGTCATCTACAGTCTGGAATAGTTTGTGAGTGAATGCTTTATTTCGCAATTAAATGATATTAAAATAAATAAATGAGAGATGAAATACCCAAATATTACAATGTATGCAATTGCTGGTTGGCAGCAGAGCCGAGGCTGTCATATACATATATATATATATATATATATTATATACATAAATACATATACTTATATACATATATATATATGTATATATATATATATATACATATATATGTATATATATAAGTATATATACATATAAGTATATGTATATATATATATATATATACATATATATATATATGTATATAAGTATATGTATATATATATACAAGTATATGTATATATATATATATATGTGTATATATATACTTATATGTATATATATACATATGTATATATATATATAAATGTATATATATATATATATACGTATATATATATATATATAAATATGTACATATATGTATATTCAAAACAATTGTCATTGGTCGCTGCCAACCGCTGATAATGGTAGATCGGTTGCTATAACATAGATACAGCTTGCAAATTATATAACCATAAACGGATAACAAATAATTTTTCATAAATAATAATGACAACTTAGAGTGAATGAAGAAAGAAACATCAATTAGTATTCAATTATAAGGGGTATATAGTGCTAAATACGATTTATTTATACATGTGTAGAACAAATTATACATATTCCAGAAGAACAAACCCATATATAAGCTTCTTTACATTCAGCAGTATTCTCATCAACAGCCTAAGAATAAAATAAAAATTATAAAGCCAGTGGTAACACTTTTAATATGTTTAGTGTAATATTTCCGTACCTGTATTAGGACACACGACTTTAAAGAAAATATAAAACTGGTAATGTTATGTTTGTTATGAATATCAAGTGAAATGTTATTCCGTACCAACGGCCCTCGACATAATGGAAGTTTGATGATCGTAGCGTAGAATTGCTGATTTATCGAATATGGCTAAGTTGCCTTGCGTCATGAGTGTGAATATCATAGGCGTCGTGTCGATCCTGACTCGACATTAATGCCGGGCGGCCCAGAGGGTCTACCCGGCACACCGGGCATTCTACAAGGTATCCGCGGGGGCCCACGTACAGTTCAGACTCGAAACCTTATGTCGTCGAAAGCAACCCTCGTGTTGCTAACTTCGGATGGACATTATTTAACCCATGTGCAACTGTAAAGAAATTTCCCACACTTAATTTGGTACTGATTGTTTTTTTATCCTATAGCTAATTCCTACCCAGATTTTTATATTTCAGAAACATTCCTTCAGGCACAGCGCTTTATTATTATTTTATTTTACCCAGAGGGTATATGTTCGGATCAATGTGAAGGACTGGGAGCGTAACCAAATTCCGATCTCTTGTATGATTCATATGAAGCAGGGGCACTACAGACGCAACGTCACCGCAAACAAACTCCAACAGCTCCCCCTCCCCCACCGCCACCCCTTCTTCCGATGCCAGCACGATAGACAGGAGCTGAGGTTCCGGCTGAAACTCTCCCATTTGACACAAATTCACCAAAATGCACCGCCAAAAAGTATCCATTCTATGGGCCTGCAGTATACAGGGTTATATCCGTTTGGAATCCCATCAATATATGGGTAAGCTTATTTAGGTTAAAAACCACTTTTTCATGTGGACGTTATTGTGTGTGTGGTGTGGTGCAAGCACAGGTCTGTGGGTCGCGTCTAGTGTCGCAATGTAGTGACCTTGACTTTGACCTTGACCTACATACTTTTCTCCCTACAATGCGAGGTGCTATATATGCGCGATGACCCGTCTTGGCTGTAGGATTGCCCATACCGTCGTGCTTTGCATCGTTCATCGTCCATCGCATCACAACATCGCGTTGCGGAATTCAGAACGATACAGGATGGCTATTCTCGGCCATCAGAGGAAGGGGGTATTGTTCGTATGTCGGGTTTCCGGCGCCAGCCTCGGCGCGATTACGTCGTTCTCGTACGTCGAGTTCCGGTCGCAGAGGCGTTGTGACGACAATCCGTTGAGTGTAAGACCATAAATCATAGAGATTTGGAGCAACGTTCGTTAATCTACTGTAGGCAGATCGAAATCGGAGATATTGTAATAATTAATCCGTTATAACAATAACGCTTTTTAGCACCCTTCGCTTAAATTAAACGCGAGGTTCAGTTATGGACAACACCGTCGACTTCATTGCCATAGCGATATATTGTGTACGGCTACTTTTTGTTACATAAGCATCCACGATCAGAGACTTGTAACAATACATTTTCCTTTAGATTCCAAAGCAATATTATATGTACACACATGTTCTAATAAGGTGAACAAAGACGTACATATCGTCTACATCGACTATTTTACGTGGCATTACACATATATAAGAGAACCATCAATGCCAATATACAAAAGGTCAGTTCGGCGATAATGTTCGGAAAAATTATGACTAATTGAATATGAGACGTCATAAAACCATGTCATTCTAACCATTATTTACACAGGCTAATCAGTTAATAAAACATTGTCGAGAGCTGGAAACTACTAGTAAAGGTTCTAGGTTGTGAGCGACAACTAGTGGCGCCATCTCACGGAGGCTGGTTACTCGCAGCTGGGCCGCGTCTAGAGTTCGCGCCCACCGCGACATCGTTTTTAGTCCCGAAAATCGATTTTGTTACGATGTGCTGACGTCGCGACGTGCGCTACTCCAGCGCGTCTCCAAAAATAAACTCCCTAGTTGGTTTTATATTTGATGGTAATTATTTTTAATGGTATCTTTGGTAGTTTGAGCACTTCAGTTCACACTCGGGCAAGGCAAGTTGAGATTTTACCGAAACCAAGATGTTCCTAATGACAGGAATGGCGACATTTGTAACAATTCAACTTCCGGCGGCGAACCGCGGCGGATCGCCACGTCGCAGGGCGTACTCTGAATAGTAGCCATCTCACTGACGCTGGTTACTCGCACCTAACTCCGTGATCCGGACGCACAAACGCCGACACGAGATGGCGACACCTGCTTATAATGGCGACGTTCAAGTTGACATTTCAGCGACTGTGCGGGTTACATATTCCGTTTCAGCTGTGCATGCTAACACAGCAAGAGTTTGGAAGATACTATCGAATTGTTATGCTGTTGAGAAATGAAGTGAGTTTCATTTAATTAAGTTTTAGTAAAATTGTTTTTCTAATCGGTAAACAGGTCCGATTGCCCGATACCTCACATTCACCTATTTAATCGTGACCACCGTCATTTCTGGGTAAACTTGTAATTAAATGGCCCAGAGTACGTTCATCCTTCTGAAACTATAAGCCGCCTATCCTTCAACACAGGGGAGTACCTACATGGCGGATGCTACTAATAATTTAGGCCAGAGTAAAAAACATTCCTATTTCTGTATCTGAAGACCCAACATGTACAAGCAGAGAACATAGTCAGAACTGAAAGAAAGACTACAAATATCAGGACTGGCTTTGGGAGCTGCGCACGGAGCAGGGCAGTATCCGTCTGGGGGACCTGAAGCCTGACACATACATATTGGCAGCGTCTACGACACATCAAGATGAAGGGAATGACAAAGTTGCGCAAAGCCAGGCACAGGTTAAAAGACTACACGAAAGTGGATTCTTGGTAGCAATGTCTACTAATATCTTTCTTGCAATCACTCGTTGTGGAGTATGATCATCCGAGTCATAATGAAGATGATGATGATAATATTCAGTTATATCTGATAGTTCGTCGGTGACTGAACAGGCCGATTCGAGATTTGCAGATCCGGCCACACACATCACACACACATATGGTTGCATAGCAGCAGCGGTAGTAGTCGTCAATGTATCCTTGTAGAGTTCACGGTCCTTCCGCCGCTGTTGTTTTTTCGGCTTCGTGTGCTACGCGGTTAATTTCAAAATGTTCGACGTCGGTTTTGAATATGAACCTCCATCGGACACGGTCTTCACAGTCAGTTTCCCACGTAGTCGTGTCTCTGTTGCAGTTCTTCACGTTTGTTTTCATTTGGTCTTTGTAACATTTCTGTTGCCCCCGGTAGCACGTTTGCCGGTGGAAAGTTGGGAATAACTACTACTCTACAACAGCAAACACAAGTGACTATTCTGTGTGAGACGAACAAACTCTGATGACAGTATAACAAAACAAGTGTGTATATAGCATACCAAAGAAGAACATTAAATATGTAATTTTTATATTACACATAACCTGGTCCATTGTTGACAGCAAGACACAGATTAGTTGTGTGAAATGTGCTAACTTATTATTACGGCAGCAAATAACATATTACCCAACACAGATACCCCCACACATATTACTGTTAAAAGCTGTTTTCGCAATTCAGATTTCCCCAACTCATTTTATTACCTTTCTGCTAAAGAACAAACCTAGCATATGTACACTGTGATGTTCCAGTTCGTTTTTGCACATTTATTATGTAGTAGAACAAAACCTGGCCTGTGTGCACTGTAATGTTCCAGTTCATTTGTGCACATTTATAGTGTAGCAGAACGATACCTAGACTGTGTACACTGTAATGTTCCAGTTCATTTGTGCACATTTATTGTGTAGCAGAACGATACCTAGCCTGTGTACACAGTGATGTTCCAGTTCATTTGTGCACATTTATTGTGTAGCAGAACGATACCTAGCCTGTGTACACTGTGATGTTCCACTTCGTTTTTGCACATTTATTATTTAGCAGAACGATACCTAACCTGTGTACACAGTGATGTTCCAGTTCATTTGTGCACATTTATTGTGTAGCAGAACAATACCTAGCCTATGTACACTGTGATGTTCCTGTTCGCTTGTGCACATTTATTGTGTAGCAGAGCGATACCTAGCCTGTGTACACAGTGATGTTCCAGTTCATTTGTGCACATTTATTATGTAGCAGAACAATACCTAGCCTATGTACACTGTGATGTTCCAGTTCGTTTGTGCACATTTATTATGTAGCAGAACAAAACCTATCCTGTGTACACTGTGACGATGATAATAATAATATCGGAATTTATATAGCGCCCAAATCCACTTAAGATAAAATCCTCTCAGGCGCTTTACATAAAACTGCATCAATTAACTAAAACTATAAAATGTGGTGTTATTTATAAAACAAAATAGCGTACAAGAACTGCTTTAAACATAAAATTACGCTTACAATACAAACATAAATAAAACATTACGAATAAATCATTAGCATATATATAAAAGCCATTAAAACGAGAGCGTGACTCAATCACGTCAGTCGTACGCCAGTTTAAAGATATGTGTTTTAGGCGTCTCTTGACAGAGCTAAGAGTGTTCAGTTGTTTAATGTTCTCAGGCAAGTCGTTCTACAGTATGGCCACGTGTCGGCTGAAACAACGTTCACCATAAGTTCAACTCCGTAGCACAGGTACGACGAGAAGGGACGTCTCCGTTGATTTTAAGGTACGCGTTAGTTGATGTTTCTCCACAATGTCGCTCATGTACGCCGGTGCCAATCCGTTGAGCATTTTATGCGTACAGGTGTTGACCTTAAAGCGGAGCCGGTATTTCACTGGCAGCCAATGTAGTTCACGTAGCGTTAAGAACGGTATTAGCCGCTACATGAAACCGCCCCCAGGGTTCGGTTTTATGAAGCGGCTAAGAACGTTCTTAACGCTAAGATGAGTGTCTTAGTAAACGACGTGATTTTTTTAATATAAACGAACATAGGAGTTTACGCATGTGTGTGTGTGTGCGCGCGCGCGCGCGCGAGCCTGCCTGTGTGTAAGACATGTGTGTGTGTGAGTGTGTGTGTGTGTGTGTGTGAGTGAGTGTGTGTGTGTGTGTGTGTGAGTGAGTGAGTGAGTGTGTGTGTGTGTGTGTGTGTGTGTGAGTGAGTGTGTGTGTGTGTGTGTGTGTGTGTGTGTGTGTGTGTGTGTGTGTGTGTGTGTGTGTGTGTGTGTGTGTGTGAGTGAGTGAGTGAGTGAGTGTGTGTGAGTGTGTGTGTGTGTATGTGCGCGCGCGCGAGCCTGCCTGTGTGTAAGACAAACTCTCATTACAACAATAACAATTTTTTAGCCATTCTTTTTTCATGAGGCAACTCGCACAAATATTTGCGCCCGTGTGTTGAGGAGAACTGGTTGAAGCGGGAATATAACGTATATAAGGTAAAAGGTAACTTCCTATACAATGCAGTATGCAGTCCTCATGACTGCTCAATGCGCTTTACGTTTTACTCCCTGGCAGACCTGTTCAACAAAAACCACCTTGCCTTCTATGAGTAGCACCCAGCCATGCTGCAGTTAATAACCGAAGACTATTCGTATACAAATATTTACCACAGTTTATAGCCAAGTACGCGTTAATAGAACCGGGTGAACTGGAGCAACGAAGCTGACTAAAGTTCGACATGACAGCACAGTAGTCGAACCTGGGTTCTCTCGTTCAAGAGTACGAAGCTCTAGTCACTGCACCACGGCGCTCCAAATAACACTATATATGATAAACGTCCTCACGCACTTACACCGGCTTCTAAATTCACGCCGCATAAGATAAAGATCCTGCTCCACACATTTCTTGCCAAACACAGCAGCATAGAATGCAAGACCCTGTGCCACACATTATGTGCTAACCACCGCCTCATAGAATGCAAGATCCGTACCTCCCGAGCTATAAAATGTATAAGATATTACCTGCAAGCTCTACTCAGAAACATGCCACCTAGAATTACGGGAAAAGTCAATACTCATAGCCTTCACGGTTTCTCTTTATATATTAAGAAATTTATTTTGGATCAATACCAAGATAATTGCACAATTGTTTATTGCTATATATGTAGGAAACACAATATTATATAATAAAAAGCCTACATGCTTGTATCTGCATAAATTGATTCGAAACCACTAAGTTTTCCTAATGTTATCATCTTTTTACTAATAGGCCGATTTCCATGTGTATTTCCGAACCAGAGCAACCCTGGTTATGTAGATCTAACCTGCCTCCGTTTATACTAACCGTTTAGTATCTGTGTCGTGTCTTGCTTTCATAATATAAGAAGTAATTGCGACTAACAGCAAGCTATATTTTAGTCTATGCCGATCACGATATTCTGTTCTCCAATTAAATGTTTTCCTATGAAATGAAATAGCCATTGATAAATCACCTGTAGCCTCATCATTATCGTGCTGGATTATGGCGACCCTGTATATATTCTACCGAGTCGCTTCATATTTATGGTGTGCACCACAGTGGGAGAATACGGATATGAATGATATAAAAGTATAATCATTGATATGTTCTATCTATGTTTAATTTACTAATTGCAGTAAATATTCTTTTCCCGTGGGTGGCTCTCACGCTAGCGGTTTTGAGCCTTAGTGACAGTCTCCCGACATAGACTAACTATTGTACAATTTGTGTTCCATTGTGTGCTTTTGTTTGTTTATTGTCGAATAAATTGTTCCTATTCCAAAAAATCTTCGAAGGTATTAACTCGATATCCTGGTGAACGATAAAAGCACATGGACTAGGCTGAGACAAAAGAACCAGAAATGTCAACACACAGTCTCAACGCTGGAATATGAAGGAACCGAATGCACATTTTTAAATGCTCCAATAAGAGGAAAGCCGCTCCACCAACTTTCCCAACTAACCACAGTTGGTGAAAGAAAGAACATCCTGTAGGTGTTAGACCAGCAATACATATATGCCTCAGTAACGTTTGGTTTCAGCCAAGTTTCCGCGACAGCAAAAGTATTTTTTTTAGAAAATGACAAGTCACTTAAAGATGCTGTCTTGCCACAAATAGACCGAATATTAGTCGTGGCAAAGCAGATGTTGCCACTAAAAGTTGGTCCAGGTTTGGGACTAACATCTGCTAAATGAAGCAGCATGCCTAATTTGAACGTTGGCGCAGAATTGTGAACAACCGGCAACAATTTCCGATTACAACAAAGATGGAGACACAGCAAGCTGTGGAAATTGAGAGTGAATTAAGTATCCTAGTGTAATTGGGAAATAGCACGTCAAAATGACCAGAAATTAGTGGATTGCATATAGAGAAGTCGCTGTCACTGATAGCAGGTGAACTGGACAAAAAGAAAACACTGAGTAGGAATAATCATTCAATTGAAATATTTAAAACAAAACCTACCCATCTAATGATAACTGGAAGACACATCCGGTATATGTTGAATAGTGGCATGTAACCATGTCCCACAAATAACAGGCATCTATTAATATACCGGAATGTTACAAACCAACTTACCAAGTCAGAAGTTTAATAACAATAAGTCACCCATTTACTTTATGTGTCTATTCAACGTAGAAATGCTGACTTTTAGGGGTTAAGATATAATAATTATACTATATAATTATAAATAATTTAGATAATAATTAGTAATGAATGTTACGCCCTGAGCAAAGGCTAAAGCGTAAGTTTAAAGCTTCATAACATTTACAAGGATAGTAGTGTCTTGATTGTAACAATGAAGCCTAATTAATTTAATTATAAATCGTTGAACCGGGGCCAACTCTTTTATGTGTGGGTATTTGTGTGCGTGCGTGTGTGTGCGTGCGTGCGTTTGTGTTTCTAGGACCTAGAGGTGGCATTGTATACCAACACTCGCAGTGAAATGTTGCAACATGGCAATGCTCGCGATGCGACTATCGTAAAATGTCATTGTGCAATATTCAATATTAATGCAATCATGATCTTAATAGGAGTCTCCCATCCCACAGCAACTGTTTTGTTTCCTTTTGTTCCAAAATGTATACTGCATTCTGTTGATTGCGTATTTTCAATTGTATTGTATATTTCGCATTTCAATATTACTGTATGTGCCGGTATGTGTGTACATGAATGTAATATGTGTATATGTGTATACATACATAATTTGTATTTTTTAATGCTATTGGGAAAATAAAAGTATCCTTTATCCTTGATCGTGAACGCTTATTCTGAGTGTAGTCTTAACGACTGAATACTGCGCTGTGTGAGAACTTTACAAAGATGGCGTTGACACAATATGAATATTAGAACTGTTATTGAGTTCCTGAATTACGGTCTTAACCAAAACATACAAGATAAATGGAAATGGTAGTTGGAGCCATTTCGATGCGACGGCTTCACCTATCTCCGATGGTTTTTTGAAGAATCTTCCAGCAGAGCTGATATTTTTTTAAATTAATTATTCGTCTGTAGTAAATACATATATGGTTCATTTTGGTATCCGCATGTCTGTATATTGATGGAACTTAATTGTTTTGAGAGAAAACACATTTCGTGATACCTCACCTTATTGAAAGCAAGAACGATGGATGTGATCATCAACACTGTTTGGGCATTTTGATATCTTAGAAATCATAAACCGGAATCTACTTATGCACATTTGTTCTTTTAGACATGTCCAACACGTGAATGTTTACCTTGTACAGGCGTCCGTCGGTGTAGCACACCAACTTCTTCAGTACTGTGTAAAATCCACGTATTGGATATGTCCAAAAGAACTAACTTGCATATAAATGAACTATCCTGAAGAAGTCTACTACAGAGTCTACTTTTACTGAGCAACCATCCGTTCATGTGCTTTTGCAAATGTATTTTGTAAAACGTTCATCAATACTGCATTTACCATCAAAGACTCGCAAAAAAACCATGGATTCACGACAAATACAGGTAAATTAAAAGCGTGAATTGCGTGTTTATGCTGAACCACGACATAAACTCATGGTACTCCATCTCTGGAACTAGATATAATTGTAATGTGATGTTTTCATTTAATTTGCCGAAAGTGATCATTTTCAGAACGATTATTATTCGGATCTAAGGAACCTAGACATCGATATTCCCATAACTGACTCGAATTGGGAAAACTGTAGTGTCGACAACCGCTTGGCACGCACGATGTCGAACTAAATGTCACTGCAAGCGCTTTTAATTTACGAAATGGTGTTTTAAATGTAAAAGTTGAGTGTGAGAGTCGGTGACATAAATGACTAATTCTAATCACATCCAAATGTGGCATCGGTGGAAAATATTCCCACAAGTCAGACCGACTAACCGTACGGCAGGATACACAGCGACTATTAATTTGAGTCAATCAGCGGCGGATGCTTGGGCATTTAGTTCCGTACGATCTTATGTTAAGTTTGCCCACTTGTGTGAGGTTGTAAACTAAGTAAAACCTGAAGAGTGTTAGTAGACGATTATCAAATCATCTACTTGGAAACCCGATCATCGTTCTTGCTCGTGGAACCGACCTCCAGAACAGTTGAGTATATCTACGTTTGTAATTTATTGTTCATGTTCGTAGTGAAAATTCCGGAAGGGTTGACTATGTCTACGTTTGTAGTTTATCGTTCTTATTCGTAGTGAAAATTCCGGAAATGTTCAGTGTATATACTTTTTAGTTTATCATTCTTGTTCGTAGTGGCAACTCCGGAGAAGTTGACTTTACCTGCAACCACGTGTGATGTATGTGAACAGTCCTGTACTCCTGACCACTGAAACTTTACCCGTGACCACGTGTGATGTATGTGAACAGTTGTGCTCCTGCTAACTTTACCTGTGGCCATGTGTGATGTATGTGAACATTTGTCAGCAGAGCATGAAGAAAAGTGCCGAGATGCAAAATAACATGTTGCAGGTAACGGGTATAACGATCTTGCGACAAATAGCTAGCTCCTTGCGCAACACGGATTTTCAGCATCATGGCTGACGAAACGAGTGACTTGTTAAACCACGAACAGCTTGCAATTTGTATAAGATGGGTACGCAATAAACTTGAGCCCCGCAAAGGTTTTATTGGTTTTCATAAATTAGAATGTGCGGATTTTTATATAACCGCACCCTTGCTCAAGGATTGTTTAACAGGAGTAATATTAATAATACCAATAAGGTAATTTATTTTGCGCCTAAATCCTTGGAAACCAAGCTGAGAGGCGCAACAATACAAAAGGGTTAGTTAATATCAGAATCGAAGCCATACTAAAGTCGACAAAAGAGGGATCGATACGCCATGGAGCTAAGGTGGATACACAAGGTTGTAAAGGTACGTTTTTAAATGACGGCCAAATTGAGTAATATTTTCAACTGATCTAGTACTAAAACGGAGCGTATTCCTGAGAGTTGGCGCAGCAACAGAAAATGACCTAGTTCCAATATTAGTATTGATTCTAAGAACAAAAAGTAAGTCAGAACTAGATATTCGAAGCTGGATAGGCTTTTTTTTATAGGATTGGGCAATGAATATGCATATATGTGCTGGTTGCTTGCATGGAAGTGTTTGGTAGGTAATGATACAGATCTGAAAAAGTACGATATCGGAAAGGAAGTCAGTGCAAAGACTTCAGAAGAGGCACTGACTGAGAAAACCGCTGAGACCGAGTCACAACCCTAGCCAAGCAATTCTGTACACGGTGTAACCTAGTGATATACCATAGCCAACAGTGGCTCCTTACGACGTAGATAATTAGAATTAGAGATCCTTAAAGGCAATATTGTGAAAGTGCAGTAGTCAAGCCTATTAGTAACAAATGCTGTTGCGATAGTTTTTGCAACAGAAACAGGCAAATAACGGCGAATACGTTATAAATCACGAATGTGATAATAACACCAGCGACTAGTTTGAGAAATATGCCGTCTAATATTGAAATTATCATCAAAGATAACTCCGAGATTTATTTCTGAAAGTGCAAGCGTAACATACTAGCTAAGCATAGGTGTGGGAAAACTATTTTGTCACGCTGCCTCTCCGTACCAATAATATGAAAAAAATGTTTATCAGCATTTATATTTTGTCTACTCTCAGTCATCCAAGCGAAAACGTCATTAACACAATTGCTAAGCGGATCTAAGGAGCAATTAGTACAAGGCGTAGATAAATAAATATAAATTTAGGTATCATCTGCATAAAGAAGATGATTAAGATTGTGACTGTTAATAACTGAGCTGAGTGGTGTTGTGCAGAGAGTGAAAAGGAAAGGTCCGAGGACAGAACCCTGAGGAACACCACATGAAATAGGGAGAGGTGATGAAAGACAATCCACAAAAAGACAATCCTTCACTGTTTCATGCCTATGTGTTATATATGACAAAAACAACTTAAAGCTATGCCGGATACACCATACCATAAAGACAGATGATTTATGAGAATGACATGACCAGATGTATCAAAGGCAGCAGACAGATCTAGCAAGGTACGCGCTGTTACTTTACCTTTATCAATATTTAAAGTAATATCATTATGCACTTTTAAAAGGGCCGTTTCCGTCGAATAAAGCTGTTTGTACGCATATTGTAATTCATTAGAAAACACGTTTTGATTTAATATGAGATCCAAGGTGTTTTCTACAACTTTTTCTCAAGTATCTTGGAAATTAAACTGAGATTAAAACGGGTTTATAATTCTTGTTATCCTTAGGAAATGACGTCTTGTTGAGGAGAGGGTTTACATATGCACGCTTAAAATCGTGTGGACAAATTCCCGAACTTAGTGACAAATTTATGATATTTGTAACTGTATCAAGTAAACAGGTAAGATTTGCTTTTAACAGTATAGTTGGTAACGGATCAAGCTCACAGGACTTATTTGGAGATGCCCAGATTATTTGCTTCACTTCTTCAACTGTTGCAGGTGTGAAAGAAGAAATCAAAATATTTATTTATGGAATTTTAACGTTTACATGATGCAAAGATTGATTCGGAAATGGAGAACGAATAAAGCTAATTTTGTCCTTAAAATAATCAGAAATGTTATTGAGTCGTGTTTTGGTAGTGACGGAGCAGGCTGTCTGTCAAGAATTTTATTCATACAATTCCATAACTGACGAGAACTTTCCGAGTTACTGGATACCATATTTGTAAAATAATTTGGATTTGCTTTTGCCAGTTGTCTATTACAACAGAGACATTGTTTCGAATAGAGTGATCTATCCAATAGGGAACGAGATTTACGTCAAATACATTCATGGAAGCAACGGCGTCGTTTAGACTGTACAATTTCAGGTGTCATCCACGTGAAAGGTACTTTATGTGAAACAAATTTATTGGCAATAGGAGCATGTTTCCCAAGTAAGGCTTTAAGCACCGAACAATATTGTCCATACGAGTTATCATTTGTCGGATTTCTAAACACATCTAATTACAGAATATCATTATTAAAAGTGATAATGTAAATATTATGTATAGGTCTCTACGAAATCTTCGTTTTGGATAGGAACGGAGATGTAAAAATGATAACATCAACATTTACAGTATGACGATCGGATAAGCCACCAGAAACTGAACGTTTCTTAATAGTTTTGCAAGATAAACGAGTTATAAAAAGCACAAGCCAATGGTCATGAATGTGTGTAGAAAAAGAAATATGCAGTTGTAAATCACATTGATAAAATTGCCATTAAATATCACGAACTCTTGGTATATTACATAAGTTAAAGCACTTCTTACCTACATGTGATCTAAAGATAATGTACAATTCGTTAATTGCGCCATATTTAAATTATAGTATTTTATTGTAGGGCTTTAATTCAATTTTTTTTCGAAGTTGCGCAAAAGGGCGTTAAGAATTATAACCTATAGCGAATATAATTCCCATACAGAACCAAACTTCTTCAGTACTGTGTAAAATTCACGTATTGGATATGTCCAAAAGAGCTCACTTGCATAGAAATGAATTATCCTGAAGAAGTCTACTACAGAGTCTACTTTTACTGAGCAACCATCCGTTCATGTGGTTTTGCAATTGTATTTTGTAAAACGTTCATCAATACTGCTTTTACCATCAACGACTCGCAAAAAAACCGTGGATTCACGTCAAATACAGGTAAATTAAAAGCGTGAATTGCGTGTTTATGCTGAACCATGACATAAGCTCATGGTACTCCATCTCTGGAACGACATATAATTGCAATGTGATGTTTTCATTTAATTTGCCGAAAGTGATCATTTTCAGAACGATGTTTTATGCTTTATTGTTCGGATCTAAGGAACCTAGACATCGATATTCCCATAACTGACTCGAATTGGGAAACAGTAGTGTCGACAACCGCTTGACACGCACGATGTCGAACTAAATGTCACTGCAAGCGCTTTTAATTTACGAAATGGTGTTTTAAATATAAAAGTTGAGTGTGAGAGTCGGTGACATAAAAGACTAATACTAATCACATTCAAATGTGGCATCGGTGGAAAATATTCCCACAAGTCAGACCGACTAACCGCACGGCAGGATACACAGCGACTATTAATTTGAGTCAATCAGCGGCGGATGCTTGGGCATTTAGTTCCGTACGATCTTATGTTAAGTTTGCCCACTTGTGTGAGGTTGTAAAATAATTAAAACCTGAAGAGTGTTAGTAGACGATTATCAAATCATCTACTTGGAAACCCGATCATCGTTCTTGCTCGTGGAACCGACCTCCAGAACAGTTGAGTATATCTACGTTTGTAGTTTATTGTTCTTGTTCGTAGTGAAAATTCCGGAACAGTTGTCTATGTCTACGTTTGTAGTTTATCGTTCTCATTCGTAGTGAAAATTCCGGAAATGTTCAGTGTATATACTTTTTAGTTTATCATTCTTGTTCGTAGTGGCAACTCCGGAGAAGTTGACTTTACATGCAACCACGTGTGATATATGTGAACAGTTGTACTCCTGCTAACTTTACCTGCGACCACGTGTGATGGATGTGAACAGTTGTGCGCCTGCAAACTTTACCTGTGACCACATGTGATGTATGTGAACAGTTGTGCTCCTGCTAACTTTACCTGTGGCCATGTGTGATGTATGTGAACATTTGTCAGCAGAGCATGAAGAAAAGGCCTGCAAATACGCAAGTGCCGAGATGCAAAATAACATGTTACAGGTAACAGATATAACAATCTTGCGACAAATAGCTAGCTCCTTGCGCAACACGGATCATGGCTGACGAAACGAGTGACTTGTTAAACCACGAACAGCTTGCAATTTGCATAACATGAGTACGCAATAAACTTGAGTCCCGCAAAAGTTTTATTGGTTTTCATAAATTAGAATGTGCGGATTTTTATATAACCGCACCCCATCAATAAAACATTACGAATAAATCATTAGCATATATAGCAATGCCATTAAAACGAGAGCGTGACTCGATCACGTCAGTCGTACGCCAGTTTAAGTATATGTGTTTTAGGCGTCTCTTGAAAGAGCTGAGAGTGTTCAGTTGTTTAATGTTCTCAGGCAAGTCGTTCTACAGTATGGCCACGTGTCGGCTGAAACAACGTTCACCATAAGTTCAACTCCGTAGCACAGGTACGACGAGAAGGGACGTCCGTTGATTTTGGCGTTAGTTGATGTTTCTGTACAATGTCGCTCATGTATGCCGGTGCCAATCCGCTGAGCACTTTATACGTACAGGTGTTGACCTTAAAGCGGAGCCGGTATTTCACTGGCAGCCAATGTAGTTAAAGTAGCGTTAAGAACGGTATTAGCCGCTACATGAAACCGCCCCCAGGGGCCGGTTTTATGAAGCGGCTAAGAACGTTCTTAACGCTAAGATGAGTGTCTTAGTAAACGACGTGATTTTTAAAATATTAACGAACATAGGAGTTTACGCAAACACATGACGCCGAGTAACTGCGTAACTTTCAGTACGCTTCATGAAACCGGCCCTTGGTGATTAGGCGAGCAGCGCAGTTTTTTGTACGCTGCAATCGTTCAATTAGTACGTGAGGCACACCTTGCAGCTGCGCGTTTCCATAGTCCAGGCGAGATGTTACCAGTGCCTGGACTAGAATCTTACAGGCGTCATTTGTGATGTATTGCCTGACGTTGCCAATATTTCGGATGTGGTAGAAACAGGACTTGGAGATCGCATTCAACTGTTTCTCCATTGTCAAGCCACTGTCCGTAATAACGCCTAGATTTCTCAAGGATTGCACAGCGTGTAGTAGTCTGCCCCCGATCATGAGGGATAAGTCGTTCACATGAAGAATTCGGTGTTTGGACGAAAACACAATTAGTTGTTTTTTTCTTGGTTCAGTTTTAACATGTTTCTATTCATCCACCCGCCAACATCCGCCACACAGGCTTCAAAGGCTAACCTTTCACTGGCTCAGTTCTCGTCAGGCTTGATGGATATATATGTGTGTGTGTCGTCTGAATAACAGATTATGTTTATTCACTATATATCCAACTGGCTTAGTGTACATGCAGAACCGTTTCGGTCCCAACACAGATCCTTTTGGCACGCCGCAACATAGATGTGTATTAAACGAGGGTGCGGGGCCAACGGTGACACATTGCGTTCTGCCGCTAATGAAGGATCGCATCCAATCCAGGGCTTCTGCAGTCACATCAAGTGATTGTTGAAAACGCTTTAGAATTACGATTTAGAATGGTCGATGACGTTAAACGCTTTGGACAGATCCCGCAGGACCAAGACAACTACACGTTTTTGTTCAAGAGCTTCTGCGATGTCGTTCTGGACTTTCACTAGAGCTGTCTCAGTTGAGTAATTATTTCGGTACGCCGATTGGTGGATATCATGTAGACTGTTGATGTCCAGGTGATCTTTCAAACGGTGTTCTGCCACTTTCTCGAGAAGTTTCGATACGTGTGGAAGGTTTGATAATTATTCAAAACTTCCCTATCCATGCCCGGCCTGTTAAACAATGGTGTCCCAGCTGCATGAAACATACGTTTGAAACATACGGGTACCACTGACGTTGCCAACGATTTGTTGATAATGGCTGTAATCAACGGCACGAAATGATCCAGACACTGCCTCAAAGATCACGTACGGAATCGGGTCTAAATCACAAGACTTGTTGGGCGATTTTGTGATTATTCGCATAACCTCGTCTTGGATGGCTAGCAGAAACCTTTGAAGCGGGATTACGTCAAACATGACGTCATCGTCCAATGCTGTTTCGTAGATGTCACTTGGGTTGCCGATATCAATGTTACGTCGGATAGAAACGACTTTGTCCATATAAAAGTCACCGTAAGAAGTCGCTAACTGTTCGGCCGATTTATGGATTGGTAAGATTACGTGTCCCGTGTTACCCATCAAATGTATCGTTAATTTGATCAGTTATTTCTGATCTTTCAAAAAATAATGCCGTCAATAGCCGTACATGGTAACCCCAACTGTAGTCTTTCACTTTCGCAACCATCCTATATTAAGTACTAAACTCCACACCGTGACATTACCCCCCACAACAAGACTTAACATAGTAATTAAAATTTATGTTTCTCCCCGAATAACACAAATCCCCTTTCTCTATACAGTATAACCCATAGTTAGGTTCTGAATAATGAGCTTTCACTTTCCATTCATGGTGGGATGCAACACCTAATTCAAACGGCTAATAATCTGCATCCACATTCTCTTTACCCCGGATGGTTTCAACCCGATACTGGTAAGTTTGCAACTTTAATGCCCAACGCATTAGCCGAGGATTAGTCATCTTCGCAGATTTGAGAAATGCCAATGGTTGGTGATCGGTTTGTAACGTACCCTTACGTCCGTACAGGTAGGAGTTGAATTTCTCAATAGCCCAGATAACCGCTAGACACACTTTCTCTAACGTTGTGTAAGAACCCTGTGCCTCGGCCAGCTTCTTACTAGCAAAAGCTACGGGAAAACATATATCATCATTCGTTTGGAGCAACACGGCCCCTAGACCTTTGTCGGATGCGTCGGTTCTGAGGATAACATCCTTATCCCAATCCGGTAATCGAAGAACCGGTGCATTACACATGCAGGACTTCAATTCATTGAACGCTTTATTGAGCCCTCCGGACCATTTCACCACATTGGGTCCTCCTTTCTTATAATTAGTGCGTTCTGAACAAGTATGTGTTGGCAACTGTGAACGAGCCGTAATAACGCCTCAAACAACGATCTAATGAATACCTTTAGCTACCTACGCCTGCGCACAATCGTACGGCAGTCAACCAACAGTGAGATCCCCAGCAATGTCCTGTTCGTTGTTATGCTCGGTTAACAGCGCAGTCAAAGCGGGGTCCGACGAGATTCCATTATAAATCGACCACGAAAAGAAATGATTTCTTATCTCCGCATGTGTGTGTGTGTGTGTGTGTGTGTGTGTGTGTGTGTGTGTGTGTGTGTGTGTGTGTGTGTGTGTGTGTGTGTGTGTGTGTGTGTGTGTGTGAGTGTGTGTGTGAGTGTGTGTGTGTGTGTGTGTGAGTGAGTGTGTGTGTGTGAGTGTGTGTGTGTGTGTGAGTGAGTGAGAGTGAGTGAGTGTGTGTGTGTGTGAGTGTGTGTGTGTGTGTGTGTGTGTGTGTGAGTGAGTGAGTGTGTGTGTGTGAGTGTGTGTGTGTGTGTGTGAGTGAGTGAGTGAGTGAGGTGTGTGTGTGTGTGTGTGTGTGTGTGTGAGTGAGTGTGTGTGTGTGTGTGTGTGTGTGTGTGTGTGTGTGTGTGTGTGTGTGTGTGTGTGTGTGTGTGTGTGTGTGTGTGTGTGTGTGTGTGTGTGTGTGAGTGTGTGTGTGTGTATGTGCGCGCGCGCGAGCCCGCCTGTGTGTAAGACAAACTTTCATTACAACAATAACAATTTTTAGCCATTCTTTTTTCATGAGGCAACTCGCACAAATATTTGCGCCCGTGTGTTGAGGAGAACTGGTTGAAGCGGGAATATAATGTATATAAGGTAAAAGGTAACTTCCTATACAGTGCAGTATGCAGTCCTCATGACTGCTCAATGCGCTTTACGTTTTACTCCCTGGCAGACCTGTTCAAACAAAAACCACCTTGCCTTCTATGAGTAGCACCCAGCCATGCTGCAGTTAATAACCGAAGACTATTCGTATACAAATATCTACCACAGTTTATAGCCAGGTACGCATTAATAGAACCGAGTGAACTGTAGCAACGAAGCTGACCAAAGTTCGACATGACAGCACAGTAGTCGAACCTGGGTTCTCTCGTTCAAGAGTACGAAGTTCTAGTCACTGCACCACAGCGCTCCAAATAACTCTATATATGACACACGTCCTCACGCACTTACACCGGCTTCTAAATTCACGCCGCATAGGATAAAGATCCTGCTCCACACATTTCGTGCTAAACACAGCAGCATAGAATGCAAGACCCTGTGCCACACATTATGTGCTAACCACCGCCTCATAGAATGCAAGATCCGTACCTCCCGAGCTATAAAATGTATAAGATATTACCTGCAAGCTCTACTCAGAAACATGCCACCTAGAATTACGGGAAAAGTCAATACTCATAGCCTTCACGGTTTCTCTTTATATATTAAGAAATTTATTTTGGATCAATACCAAGATAATTGCACAATTGTTTATTGCTATATATGTAGGGAACACAATATTATATAATAAAAAGCCTACATGCTTGTATCTGCATAAATTGATTCGAAACCACTAAATGTTCCTAATGTTATCATCTTTTTACTAATAGGCCGACTTCCATGTGTATTCCCGACCAGAGCAACCCTGGTTATGTAGATCTAATCTGCCTTCGTTTATACTAACCGTTTAGTATCTGTGTCGTGTCTTGCTTTCATAATATAAGAAGTAATTGCGACTAACAGCAAGCTATATTTTAGTCTATGCCGATCACGATATTCTGTTCTCCAATTAAATGTTTTCCTATGAAATGAAATAGCCATTGATAAATCACATGTAGGCTCATCATTAGTGTGCTGGATTATGGCGACCCTGTATATATTCTACCGAGTCCTTCATATTTATGGTGTGCACCACAGTGGGAGAATACGGATATGAATGATGTAAAAGTATAATCATTTATATGTTCTATCTATGTTTAATTGACTAATTGCAGTAAATATTCTTTTCCCGTGGGTGGCTCTCACGCCAGCGGCTTTTGAGCCTTAGTGACAGTCTCCCGACATAGACTAACTATTGTACAATTTGTGTTCCATTGTGTGCTTTTGTTTGTTTATTGTCGAATAAATTGTTCCTATTCCAAAAAATCTTCGAAGGTATTAACTCGATATCCTGGTGAACGATAAAAGCACATGGACTAGGCTGAGACAAAAGAACCAGAAATGTCAACACACAGTCTCAACGCTGGAATATGAAGGAACCGAATGCACATTTTTAAATTCTCCAATAAGAGGAAAGCCGCTCCACCAGCTTTCCCAACTAACCACAGTTGGTGAAAGAAAGAACATCCTGTAGGTGTTAGACCAGCCATACATATATGCCTCAGTAACGTTTGGCTTCAGCCAAGTTTCCGCGACAGCAAAAGTATTTTTTTTAGAAAATGACAAGTCATTTAAAGATGCTGTCTTGCCACAAATAGACCGAATATTAGTCGTGGCAAAGCAGATGTTGCCACTAAAAGTTGGTCCAGGTTTGGGACTAACATCTGCTAAATGAAGCAGCATGCCTAATTTGAACGTTGGCGCAGAATTGTGAACAGCCGGCAACAATTTCCGATTACAACACAGATGGAGACACAGCAAGCTGTGGAAATTGAGAGTGAATTAAGTATCCTAGTGTAATTGGGAAATAGCACGTCAAAATGACCAGAAATTAGTGGATTGCATATAGAGAAGTCGCTGTCACTGATAGCAGGTGAACTGGACAAAAAGAAAACACTGAGTAGGAATAATCATTCAATTGAAATATTTAAAACAAAACCTACCCATCTAATGATAACTGGAAGACACATCCGGTATATGTTGAATAGTGGCATGTAACCATGTCCCACAAATAACAGGCATCTATTAATATACCGGAATGTTACAAACCAACTTACCAAGTCAGAAGTTTAATAACAATAAGTCACCCATTTACTTTATGTGTCTATTCAACGTAGAAATGCTGACTTTTAGGGGTTAAGATATAATAATTTATACTATATAATTATAAATAATTTAGATAATAATTAGTAATGAATGTTACGCCCTGAGTAAAGGCTAAAGCGTAAGTTTAAAGCTTCATAACATTTACAAGGATAGTAGTGTCTAGATTGTAACAATGAAGCCTAATTAATTTAATTATAAATCGTTGAACCGGGGCCAACTCTTTTATGTGTGGGTATTTGTGTGCGTGCGTGTGTGTGCGTGCGTGCGTGCGTGTTTCTAGGACCTAGAGGTGGCATTGTATACCAACACTCGCAGTGAAATGTTGCAACATGGCAATGCTCGCGATGCGACTATCGTAAAATGTCATTGTGCAATATTCAATATTAATGCAATCATGATCTTAATAGGAGTCTCCCACCCCACAGCAACTGTTTTGTTTCCTTTTGTTCCAAAATGTATACTGCATTCTGTTGATTGCGTATTTTCAATTGTATTGTATATTTCGCATTTCAATATTACTGTATGTGCCGGTATGTGTGTACATGAATGTAATATGTGTATATATTATTCGGATCTAAGGAACCTAGACATCGATATTCCCATAACTGACTGGAATTGTGAAAACTGTAGTGTCGACAACCGCTTGGCACGCACGATGTCGAACTAAATGTCACTGCAAGCGCTTTTAATTTACGAAATGGTGTTTTAAATGTAAAAGTTGAGTGTGAGAGTCGGTGACATAAATGACTAATTCTAATCACATCCAAATGTGGCATCGGTGGAAAATATTCCCACAAGTCAGACCGACTAACCGTACGGCAGGATACACAGCGACTATTAATTTGAGTCAATCAGCGGCGGATGCTTGGGCATTTAGTTCCGTACGATCTTATGTTAAGTTTGCCCACTTGTGTGAGGTTGTAAACTAATTAAAACCTGAAGAGTGTTAGTAGACGATTATCAAATCATCTACTTGGAAACCCGATCATCGTTCTTGCTCGTGGAACCGACCTCCAGAACAGTTGAGTATATCTACGTTTGTAGTTTATTGTTCTTGTTCGTAGTGAAAATTCCGGAACAGTTGTCTATGTCTACGTTTGTAGTTTATCGTTCTCATTCGTAGTGAAAATTCCGGAAATGTTCAGTGTATATACTTTTTAGTTTATCATTCTTGTTCGTAGTGGCAACTCCGGAGAAGTTGACTTTACCTGCAACCACGTGTGATGTATGTGAACAGTTGTACTCCTGCTAACTTTACCTGTGGCCATGTGTGATGTATGTGAACATTTGTCAGCAGAGCATGAAGAAAAGTGCCGAGATGCAAAATAACATGTTGCAGGTAACGGGTATAACGATCTTGCGACAAATAGCTAGCTCCTTGCGCAACACGGATTTTCAGCATCATGGCTGACGAAACGAGTGACTTGTTAAACCACGAACAGCTTGCAATTTGCATAAGATGGGTGCGCAATAAACTTGAGCCCCGCAAAGGTTTTATTGGTTTTCATAAATTAGAATGTGCGGATTTTTATATAACCGCACCCTTGCTCAAGGATTGTTTAACAGGAGTAATATTAATAATACCAATAAGGTAATTTATTTTGCGCCTAAATCCTTGGAAACCAAGCTGAGAGGCGCAACAATACAAAAGGGTTAGTTAATATCAGAATCGAAGCCATACTAAAGTCGACAAAAGAGGGATCGATACGCCATGGAGCTAAGGAGGATACATAAGGTTGTAAAGGTACGTTTTTAAATGACGGCCAAATTGAGTAATATTTTCAACTGATCTAGTACTAAAACGGAGCGTATTCCTGAGAGTTGGCGCAGCAACAGAAAATGACCTAGTTCCAATATTAGTATTGATTCTAAGAACAAAAAGTAAGTCAGAACTAGATATTCGAAGCTGGATAGGCTTTTTTTTTATAGGATTGGGCAATGAATATGCATATATGTGCTGGTTGCTTGCATGGAAGTGTTTGGTAGGTAATGATACAGATCTGAAAAAGTACGATATCGGAAAGGAAGTCAGTGCAAAGACTTCAGAAGAGGCACTGACTGAGAAAACCGCTGAGACCGAGTCACAACCCTAGCCAAGCAATTCTGTACACGGTGTAACCTAGTGATATACCATAGCCATCAGTGGCTCCTTACGACGTAGATAATTAGAATTAGAGATCCTTAAAGGCAATATTGTGAAAGTGCAGTAGTCAAGCCTATTAGTAACAAATGCTGTTGCGATAGTTTATGCAACAGAAACAGGCAAATAACGGCGAATACGTTATAAATCACGAATGTGATAATAACACCAGCGACTAGTTTGAGAAATATGCCGTCTAATATTGAAATTATCATCAAAGATAACTGCGAGATTTATTTTTGAAAGTGCAAGCGTAACATACTAGCTAAGCATAGGTGTGGGAAAACTATTTTGTCACGCTGCCTCTCCGTACCAATAATATGAAAAAAATGTTTATCAGCATTTATATTTTGTCTACTCTCAGTCATCCAAGCGAAAACGTCATTACCACAATTTCTAAGCGGATCTAAGGAGCAATTAGTACTAGGCATAGATAAATAAATATAAATTTAGGTATCATCTGCATAAAGAAGATGATTAAGATTGTGACTGTTAATAACTGAGCTGAGTGGTGTTGTGCAGAGAGTGAAAAGGAAAGGTCCGAGGACAGAACCCTGAGGAACACCACATGAAATAGGGAGAGGTGATGAAAGACAATCCACAAAAAGACAATCCTTCACTGTTTCATGCCTATGTGTTATGTATGACAAAAACAACTTAAAGCTATGCCGGATACACCATACCATAAAGACAGATGATTTATGAGAATGACATGACCAGATGTATCAAAGGCAGCAGACAGATCTAGCAAGGTACGCGCTGTTACTTTACCTTTATCGATATTTAAAGTACTATCATTATGCACTTTTAAAAGGGCCGTTTCCGTCGAATGAAGCTGTTTGTACGCATATTGTAATTCATTAGAAAACACGTTTTGATTTAATAGGAGATCCAAGGTGTTTTCTACAACTTTTTCTCAAGTATCTTGGAAATTAAACTGAGATTAAAACGGGTTTATAATTCTTGTTATCCTTAGGAAATGACGTCTTGTTGAGGAGAGGGTTTACATATGCACGCTTAAAATCGTGTGGACAAATTCCCGAACTTAGTGACAAATTTATGATATTTGTAACTGTATCAAGTAAACAGGTAAGATTTGCTTTTAACAGTATAGTTGGTAACGGATCAAGCTCACAGGACTTATTTGGAGATGCCCAGATTATTTGCTTCACTTCTTCAACTGTTGCAGGTGTGAAAGAAGAAATCAAAATATTTATTTATGGAATTTTAACGTTTACATGATGCAAAGATTGATTCGGAAATGGAGAACGAATAAAGCTAATTTTGTCCTTAAAATAATCAGAAATGTTATTGAGTCGTGTTTTGGTAGTGACGGAGCAGGCTGTCTGTCAAGAATTTTATTCATACAATTCCATAACTGACGAGAACTTTCCGAGTTACTGGATACCATATTTGTAAAATAATTTGGATTTGCTTTTGCCAGTTGTCTATTACAACAGAGACATTGTTTCGAATAGAGTGATCTATCCAATAGGGAACGAGATTTACGTCAAATACATTCATGGAAGCAACGGCGTCGTTTAGACTGTACAATTGCAGGTGTCATCCACGTGAAAGGTACTTTATGTGAAACAAATTTATTGGCAATAGGAGCATGTTTCCCAAGTAAGGCTTTAAGCACCGAACAATATTGTCCATACGAGTTATCATTTGTCGGATTTCTAAACACATCTAATTACAGAATATCATTATTAAAAGTGATAATGTAAATATTATGTATAGGTCTCTACGAAATCTTCGTTTTGGATAGGAACGGAGATGTAAAAATGATAACATCAACATTTACAGTATGACGATCGGATAAGCCACCAGAAACTGAACGTTTCTTAAAAGTTTTGCAAGATAAACGAGTTATAAAAAGCACAAGCCAATGGTCATGAATGTGTGTAGAAAAAGAAATATGCAGTTGTAAATCACATTGATAAAATTGCCATTAAATATCACGAACTCTTGGTATATTACATAAGTTAAAGCACTTCTTACCTACATGTGATCTAAAGATAATGTACAATTCGTTAATTGCGCCATATTTAAATTATAGTATTTTATTGTAGGGCTTTAATTCAATTTTTTTTCGAAGTTGCGCAAAAAGGCGTTAAGAATTATAACCTATAGCGAATATAATTCCCATACAGAACCAAACTTCTTCAGTACTGTGTAAAATCCACGTATTGGATATGTCCAAAAGAGCTCACTTGCATAGAAATGAACTATCCTGAAGAAGTCTACTACAGAGTCTACTTTTACTGAGCAACCATCCGTTCATGTGGTTTTGCAATTGTATTTTGTAAAACGTTCATCAATACTGCTTTTACTATCAACGACTCGCAAAAAAACCGTGGATTCACGTCAAATACAGGTAAATTAAAAGCGTGAATTGCGTGTTTATGCTGAACCATGACATAAGCTCATGGTACTCCATCTCTGGAACGACATATAATTGCAATGTGATGTTTTCATTTAATTTGCCGAAAGTGATCATTTTCAGAACGATGTTTTATGCTTTATTGTTCGGATCTAAGGAACCTAGACATCGATATTCCCATAACTGACTCGAATTGGGAAACAGTAGTGTCGACAACCGCTTGACACGCACGATGTCGAACTAAATGTCACTGCAAGCGCTTTTAATTTCCGAAATGGTGTTTTAAATATAAAAGTTGAGTGTGAGAGTCGGTGACATAAAAGACTAATTCTAATCACATTCAAATGTGGCATCGGTGGAAAATATTCCCACAAGTCAGACCGACTAACCGCACGGCAGGATACACAGCGACTATTAATTTGAGTCAATCAGCGGCGGATGCTTGGGCATTTAGTTCCGTACGATCTTATGTTAAGTTTGCCCACTTGTGTGAGGTTGTAAACTAATTAAAACCTGAAGAGTGTTAGTAGACGATTACCAAATCATCTACTTGGAAACCCGATCATCGTTTTTGCTCGTGGAACCGACCTCCAGAACAGTTTAGTATATCTACGTTTGTAGTTTATTGTTCTTGTTCGTAGTGAAAATTCCGGAACAGTTGTCTATGTCTACGTTTGTAGTTTATCGTTCTCATTCGTAGTGAAAATTCCGGAAATGTTCAGTGTATATACTTTTTAGTTTATCATTCTTGTTCGTAGTGGCAACTTCGGAGAAGTTGACTTTACATGCAACCACGTGTGATATATGTGAACAGTTGTACTCCTGCTAACTTTACCTGCGACCACGTGTGATGGATGTGAACAGTTGTGCGCCTGCAAACTTTACCTGTGACCACATGTGATGTATGTGAACAGTTGTGCTCCTGCTAACTTTACCTGTGGCCATGTGTGATGTATGTGAACATTTGTCAGCAGAGCATGAAGAAAAGGCCTGCAAATACGCAAGTGCCGAGATGCAAAATAACATGTTACAGGTAACAGATATAACAATCTTGCGACAAATAGCTAGCTCCTTGCGCAACACGGATCATGGCTGACGAAACGAGTGACTTGTTAAACCACGAACAGCTTGCAATTTGCATAACATGAGTACGCAATAAACTTGAGTCCCGCAAAAGTTTTATTGGTTTTCATAAATTAGAATGTGCGGATTTTTATATAACCGCACCCCATCAATAACACATTACGAATAAATCATTAGCATATATAGCAATGCCATTAAAACGAGAGCGTGACTCGATCACGTCAGTCGTACGCCAGTTTAAATATATGTGTTTTAGGCGTCTCTTGAAAGAGCTGAGAGTGTTCAGTTGTTTAATGTTCTCAGGTAAGTCGTTCTACAGTATGGCCACGTGTCGGCTGAAAGAACGTTCACCATAAGTTCAACTCCGTAGCACAGGTACGACGAGAAGGGACGTCTCCGTTGATTTTAAAGTACGCGTTAGTTGATGTTTCTGTACAATGTCGCTCATGTATGCCGGTGCCAATCCGCTGAGCACTTTATACGTACAGGTGTTGACCTTAAAGCGGAGCCGGTATTTCACTGGCAGCCAATGTAGTTAAAGTAGCGTTAAGAACGGTATTAGCCGCTACATGAAACCGCCCCCAGGGGCCGGTTTTATGAAGCGGCTAAGAACGTTCTTAACGCTAAGATGAGTGTCCTAGTAAACGACGTGATTTTTAAAATATTAACGAACATAGGAGTTTACGCAAACACATGACGCCGAGTAACTGCGTAACTTTCAGTACGCTTCATGAAACCGGCCCTTGGTGATTAGGCGAGCAGCGCAGTTTTTTGTACGCTGCAATCGTTCAATTAGTACATGAGGCACACCTTGCAGCTGCGCGTTTCCATAGTCCAGGCGAGATGTTACCAGTGCCTGGACTAGAATTTGTGATGTATTGCCTGACGTTGCCAATATTTCGGATGTGGTAGAAACAGGACTTGGAGATCGCATTCAACAGTTTCTCCATTGTCAAGCCACTGTCCGTAATAACGCCTAGATTTCTCAAGGATTGCACAGCGTGTAGTAGTCTGCCCCCGATCATGAGGGATAAGTCGTTCACATGAACAATTCGGTGTTTGGACGAAAACACAATTAGTTGTTTTTTTCTTGGTTCAGTTTTAACATGTTTCTATTCATCCACCCGCCAACATCCGCCACACAGGATTCAAAGGCTAACCTTTCATTGGCTCAGTTCTCGTCAGGCTTGATGGATATATATGTGTGTGTGTCGTCTGAATAACAGATTATATTTATTCACTATATATCCAACTGGCTTAGTGTACATGCAGAACCGTTTCGGTCCCAACACAGATCCTTTTGGCACGCCGCAACATAGATGTGTATTAAACGAGGGTGCGGGGCCAACGGTGACACATTGCGTTCTGCCGCTAATGAAGGATCGCATCCAATCCAGGGATTCTGCAGTCACATCAAGTGATTGTTGAAAACGCTTTAGAATTACGATTTAGAATGGTCGATGACGTTAAACGCTTTGGACAGATCCCGCAGGACCAAGACAACTACACGTTTTTGTTCAAGAGCTTCTGCGATGTCGTTCTGGACTTTCACTAGAGCTGTCTCAGTTGAGTAATTATTTCGGTACGCCGATTGGTGGATATCATGTAGACTGTTGATGTCCAGGTGATCTTTCAAACGGTGTTCTGCCACTTTCTCGAGAAGTTTCGATACGTGTGGAAGGTTTGATAATTATTCAAAACTTCCCTATCCATGCCCGGCCTGTTAAGCAATAGTGTCCCAGCTGCATGAAACATACGTTTGAAACATACGGGTACCACTGACGTTGCCAACGATTTGTTGATAATGGCTGTAATCAACGGCACGAAATGATCCAGACACTGCCTCAAAGATCACGTACGGAATCGGGTCTAAATCACAAGACTTGTTGGGCGATTTTGTGATTATTCGCATAACCTCGTCTTGGATGGCTAGCAGAAACCTTTGAAGCGGGATTACGTCAAACATGACGTCATCGTCCAATGCTGTTTCGTAGATGTCACTTGGGTTGCCTATATCAATGTTACGTCGGATAGTAGCGACTTTGTCCATATAAAAGTCACCGTAAGAAGTCGCTAACTGTTCGGCCGATTTATGTATTGGTAAGATTACGTGTCCCGTGTTACCCATCAAATGTATCGTTAATTTGATCAGTTATTTCTGATCTTTCAAAAAATAATGCCGTCAATAGCCGTACATGGTAACCCCAACTGTAGTCTTTCACTTTCGCAACCATCCTATATTAAGTACTAAACTCCACACCGTGACATTACCCCCCCCCCCACAACAAGACTTAACATAGTAATTAAAATTTATGTTTCTCCCCGAATAACACAAATCCCCTTTCTCTATACAGTATAACCCATAGTTAGGTTCTGAATAATGAGCTTTCACTTTCCATTCATGGTGGGATGCAACACCTAATTCAAACGGCTAATAATCTGCATCCACATTCTCTTTACCCCCGATGGTTTCAACCCGATACTGGTAAGTTTGCAACTTTAATGCCCAACGCATTAGCCGAGGATTAGTCATCTTCGCAGATTTGAGAAATGCCAATGGTTGGTGATCGGTTTGTAACGTACCCTTACGTCCGTACAGGTAGTTGAATTTCTCAATAGCCCAGATAACCGCTAGACACACTTTCTCTACCGTTGCGTAAGAACCCTGTGCCTCGGCCAGCTTCTTACTAGCAAAAGCTACGGGAAAACATATCGTCATACGTTTGGAGCAACACGGCCCCTAAACCTTTGTCGGATGCGTCGGTTCTGAGGATAACATCCTTATCCCAATCCGGTAATCGAAGAACCGGTGCATTACACATGCAGGACTTCAATTCATTGAACGCTTTATTGAGCCCTCCGGACCATTTCACCACATTGGGTCCTCCTTTCTTATAATTAGTGCGTTCAGTACAAGTATGTGTTGGCAACTGTGAACGAGCAGTAATAACGCCTCAAACAACGATCTAATGAACACCTTTAGCTTCCTACGCCTGCGCACAATCCTACGGCAGTCAACCAACAGTGAGATTCCCAGCAATGTCCTGTTCGTTGTTATGCTCGGTTAACAGCGCAGTCAAAGCGGGGTCCGACGAGATTCCATTATAAATCGACCACGAAAAGAAATGATTTCTTATCTCCGCATGTGTGTGTGTGTGTGTGTGTGTGAGTGAGTGTGTGTGTGTGTGTGTGTGAGTGTGTGTGTGTGTGTGTGTGTGTGTGTGTGTGTGTGAGTGAGTGTGTGTGTGTGTGCGCGCGCGAGCCCGCCTGTGTGTAAGACAAAATCTCATTACAATAATAAAAATGTTTAGCCATTCTTTTTCCATGAGGCAACTCGCACAAATACTTGCGCTCGTGTGTTGAGGAGAACTGGTTGAAGCGGGAGTATAACGTATATAAGGTAAAAGGTAACTTCCTATACAGTGCAGTGTGCAGTCCTCACGACTGCTCAATGCGCTTTACGTTTTATTCCCTGGCAGACCTGTTCAAACAAAAACCACCTTGCCTTCTACGAGAAGCACCCAGCCATGCTGCAGTTAATAACCGAAGACTATTCGTATACAAATATCTACCACAGTTTATAGCCAGGAACGCATTAATAGAACCGAGTGAACTGGAGCAACGAAGTTGACCAAAGTTCGACACGACAGCACAGTAGTCGAACTCGGTTTCTCTCGTTCAAGAGTACGAAGTTCTAGTCACTACACCACAGCGCTCCAAATAACTCTATATATGACACACGTCCTCACGCACTTACACCGGCTTCTAAATTCACGCCGAATAGGATAAAGATCCTGCTCCACACATTTCTTGCCAAACACAGCAGCATAGAAAGCAAGACCCTGTGCCACACATTATGTGTTAACCACCGCCTCATAGAATACAATATGCGTACCTCCCGAACTAGAAAATGTATAAGATACTACCTGCCAGTTCTACTCAGAAACATGCCACCTAGAATTACGGAAAAAGTCAATACTCATAGCCTTCACGGTTTCTCTTTATATCTTAAGAAATTTATTTTGGATCAATACCAAGATAATTGCACAATTGTTTATTGCTATATATGTAGGGAACACAATATTATATAATAAAAAGCCTACATGTTTGTATCTGCATAAATTGAAACCACTAAGTTGTCCTAATGTTATCATCTTTTTACTAATAGGCCGATTTCCATGTGTATTCCCGAACCAGAGCAACCCTGGTTATGTAGATCTAACCTGCCTCCGTTTATACTAACCGTTTAGTATCTGTGTCGTGTCTTGTTTTCATAATATAAGAAGTAATTGCGACTAACAGCAATCTATATTTGAGTCTATGCCGATCACGATATTCTGTTCTCCAATTAAATGTTTTCCTGTGTAACGAAATAGCCATTTATAAATCACCTGTAGCCTCATCATTATTGTGCTGTATTACGGCGACTCTGTATATATTCTACCGAATCGCTTCATATTTTTTGGTGTGCACCACAGTGGGAGAATGCCAGTATGAATGATATAAAAGTAGTCTACTGAATAATCATTGATATGTTCTATCTATGTTTAATTGACTAATTGCAGTAAATATTCTTTTCCCGTGGGTGGCTCTCACGCTAGCGGTTTTGAGCCTTAGTGACAGTCTCCCGACATAGACTAACTATTGTACAATTTGTGTTGCATTGTGTGCTTTTGTTTGTTTATTGTCGAATAAATTGTTCCTATTCCAAAAAATCTTCGCAGATATTAACTGGATATCCTGGTGAACGATAAAAGCAGATGGAATAGGCTGAGAAAAAAAGAACCAGAAATGTCAACACACATAGTCTCAACGCTGGAATATGAAGGAACCGAATGCACATTTTTAAATGCTCCAATAAGAGGAAAGCCGTACCAGCAGCTTTCGCAACTAACCGCAGTTGGTGAAAGAAAGAACATCCTGTAGGTGTTAGACCAGCAATACAGCAGATGTTGCCACTAAAAGTTGGTCCAGGTTTGGGACTAACATCTGCTAAATGAAGCAGCATGCCTAATTTGAACGTTGGCGCAGAATTGTGAACAACCGGCAACAATTTCCGATTATAACAAAGATGGAGACACAGCAAGCTGTGGAAATTGAGAGTGAATTAAGTATCCTAGTGTAATTGGGAAATAGCACGTCAAAATGACCAGAAATTAGTGGATTGCATATAGAAGTCGTTGTCACTGATAGCAAATGAACTGGACAAAAAGAAAACATTCAGTTGGAATAATCATTCAATTGAAATATTTAAAACAAAACCTACACATCTATTGATAACTGGAAGACACATCCGGTATATGTTGAATAGTGGCATGTAACCATGTCCCACAAATAACAGGCAACTATTAATATACGGGAATGTTACAAACCAACTTACCAAGTCAGAAGTTTAACAACAGTAAGTCACCCATTTACTTTATGTGTCTATTCAACGTAGAAATGCAGACTTTTAGGGGTTAAGATATAACAATTTATACTATATAATTATAAATAATTTAGATAATAATTAGTAAGGAATGTTACGCCCTGAGCAAAGGCTAAAGCGTACGTTTAAAGCTTAATAACATTTACAAGGATAGTAGTGTCTCGATTGTAACAATGAAGCCTAATTAAGGGGACACAACACCCTGAATTTAATTTTTCTTATTTCTTATGACAGCTTGATGAAATTTTAGGACAGATTTAATTATATTGCAAAAGGAATGTGGATAATTTTGGAAATTTTGTTGGACCCCCTTTTGACCCTTATCGGGGCGGCCATTTAAAAGTTCAATGGTACCAGCTGAAAGCCTAGATCTACATAATGGGCTAGCCAAATTCACTGTAACTTTGTGGGCATATAACTAAGATACACCTGCATGTTATAGCGTCGAGATTTTGCTGATTGTTTTTTTATACGATTTTACGGAATTCTTGTTACAAAACTTCAAACAAGATATGAACATTTTGTGATGTAGAATTTTTGTCTTGCAATATTTTGACCATTTCTCAATGTTATAACATGGAGAGCAATATTATGGAGAAGTTCTGAACATTTCAAAGGATTCGGTTGGGAAATAGCCGAGACCAGAAGAGATAAGAAGTCAGTTCAGTGAAATAATTGTATTGTAGAAAAACGACGTCAAAGTATGTGAACATTTCAACAATGAATTGTATAACAACAAATAGACACAGAGTTCTGAAATTACACACATGTATCCTCCAAATGATGTTCTTTCTGAGGATGTAAAGTACAAGATTATAGACTGAAAAGTAAAAATGTTATCAAACATATACTTTGTGAAGCACAAATAAGGATTATATTTGAAAAACGTCACTTGATGTAATGTTCACAGTTCATTATAATGGTATATGCACTGTTCTGCTGGAGCCTAAAACACCCCTCCACCATAGTTAGTCGGTGCAGATTCCGCCGCCCGTGTCCTTGCAATATGCCTGGCTTGCCTAGCCTCCTTCGACGCTGCCATAGCCTGGCGCTTAGCCTCACTGAGGCGTCGTTGGTCGGCCTTCTCTGCAGATGCCAACAAGTGGGCACCTGCATCACCTCACAGAGGTTCCTCATTATCACCTCGATGCCAGCGTTGAATTCCAAGACTGCGCTGCAGGTGGCGGAGACAACGCGCTCGAGTCCAACGAAGCTCGTCTTTGGGCACTTGTGCCACACCACTGACTGGACGCTTTCATTTGCATTCTGCGTCTTCCCCAGCATGCAGCGCTTGAAGAGGTCTACATGGGTCAGCCGGGTGTAGACATCCTTGACGTGCTCAGCGACGTCGGGTGCAAGCGGCGTACCCACATTGGTCCGGTGTGGGCCTGGCTCCTGCCCGGTGGCGAGTGCCTTTTGGTAGAAGCACCAGCTGTCAGCTCCCACCGGGCAGCGGTCGTGCTGGGGCCTCTCGTCATTGGAGACGGCGTGGTAGAATGTCGCCAAGATCGCATCCCGCACCCCGTCGACATCATGGGGGTGAGCTCGCACTGCCTTCCCGTAGTAGGCAGTGAGCTTGTTGATTGTGGCCTGCGTCAACTTCCCGAAGCCCCGGCCTCCGAGGGTGATGCCAGCCTTCTTCCCCGATGCCGCCAACTTGCGCAGTGCCGTGCCGAGTCGTTTGGCGACGTGGTTGACGCACTTTTCCTTCTGTACTTCCACGTCGCCATATACACGCAAGCTGGTGAGGTGGTTGAAGGTCCTGGCGTCTCCGTCGGCGAGCATGGTTGTGTAGCGGAAGTTCCGGTTGGTGGAGCGGGTCCACAGCTGCTCCGCAGCCTTCACCTCCATGCCGCCCGACGCCCCTTCGTATTTGCGGTTGCACTCTGGCTCGTGCGTCCTAAACCAGTCCTTGAACATTGCTGTGTTCATGCCGCCGTGTCGGTTGCTTGCGTATGCACAACTTTGGCAGTATAACGACATCACCTGGAGGTGAATCACCAGGCCCGTGATCACCTCGACGACACAGCCGATCCCGTAGTGCGACTTGTGACCGCGGGTCATCCATGACTTATCGTAGCTCGTAAAATAATTTGGATTTGCTTTTGCCATTTGTCTATTACAATAGAGACATTGTTTCGAATAGCGTGATTTATCCAACGGGGAACGAGATTTACGTCAAATACATTCAAGGAAACGACGGCGTCGTTTAGACTGTAAAATTTCAAGTATCATCCACGTGAAACGTACTTTATGTGAAACAAATTTATTGGCAATAGGAGCATGTTTCCCAAGTAAGGCTTTAAGCACCGAACAATATTGTCCATACGAGTTATCGTTTGTCGGATTTCTAAACACATCTAATTACAGAATATAATTATTAAAAGTAATAATGTAAATGTTATGTATAGGTCTCTACGAAATCTTCGTTTTGGATAGGAACGGAGTTGTAAAAATGATAACATCAACAATTACGGTATGACGATCGGATAAGCCACCAGAAACTGAAAGTTTCGTAATAGTTTTACAAGATAAAAGAGTTATAAAAAATCAAGCCAGTGGTCATGAATGTCTGTAGAAAAAGAAATATGCAGTTGTAAATCACATTGATAAAATTGCCATTAAATATCACGAGCTCTCGGTATATTACATAAGTTAAAGCACTTCTTACCTACATGTGATCTAAAGATAATGTACAATTCGTTAATTGCGCCATATTTAAATTAAAGTATTTTATTGTAGGGCCTTAATTTAAAAAAAAAAATCGAAATTGAAAAAAGGCGATAAGAATTATAACCTATAGCGAATATAATTCCCATACAGAACCTCTAATGAAATCACTACATTTTTCGAAAGTCGACCACATTTTCAGGCACAAATGTCTGATATTTCATTTCATACACTTGTGAATAGTAGCGTTCCTTCTTACTGTAAATCTTTATTTTAACAAAATACCATACACAATAGCCATCACACTAGGCAAAGTCATTATATCTCTATTCCGTATAGCCGTACCTTCCGAGCCAGAAAATGTATAATATACCACCTGCCAGCTCTATTCAGAAGCATGCCACCTAGAATTACGGAAAAAGTCAATACTCATAGCCTACATGGTTTCTCTTTATATCTGAAGAAATATATTTTGGATCAATGCCAAGAGACTTACACAATTGTTAATTGCTATACATGTACGCAACACAATATTATATAATAAAAAGCCTACATGCTTGTATTTGTACAAATTGATTCGAAACCACTAAGGTTTCCTAACGTTATCATCTTTTTAGTAATAGGCCGATTTCCATGTGTATTCCCGAACCAGAGCAGCCCTCGTTATGTAGATCTAACCTGCCTCCGTTTACATGTATACTAACCGTTTAGTATCTGTGTCGTGTCTTGTCTTTCATAATTTAAGAAGCAATTGCGACTAACAGCAAACTATATTTTAGTCTATACCGAGCAAGGTATTCTGTTCTCCAATTAAATATTTTCCTATGAAATGAAATAGCCATTGATAAATCACATGTAGGCTCGTCATTATTGTGCTGTATTACGGCGACTCTGTATATATTCTACCGAATCGCTTCATATTTTTTGGTGTGCACCACAGTGGGAGAATGCCAGTATGAATGATATAAAAGTAGTCTACTGAATAATCATTGATATGTTCTATCTATGTTTAATTGACTAATTGCAGTAAATATTCTTTTCCCGTGGGTGGCTCTCACGCTAGCGGTTTTGAGCCTTAGTGACAGTCTCCCGACATAGACTAACTATTGTACAATTTGTGTTGCATTGTGTGCTTTTGTTTGTTTATTGTCGAATAAATTGTTCCTATTCCAAAAAATCTTCGCAGATATTAACTGGATATCCTGGTGAACGATAAAAGCAGATGGAATAGGCTGAGAAAAAAAGAACCAGAAATGTCAACACACATAGTCTCAACGCTGGAATATGAAGGAACCGAATGCACATTTTTAAATGCTCCAATAAGAGGAAAGCCGTACCAGCAGCTTTCGCAACTAACCGCAGTTGGTGAAAGAAAGAACATCCTGTAGGTGTTAGACCAGCAATACAGCAGATGTTGCCACTAAAAGTTGGTCCAGGTTTGGGACTAACATCTGCTAAATGAAGCAGCATGCCTAATTTGAACGTTGGCGCAGAATTGTGAACAACCGGCAACAATTTCCGATTATAACAAAGATGGAGACACAGCAAGCTGTGGAAATTGAGAGTGAATTAAGTATCCTAGTGTAATTGGGAAATAGCACGTCAAAATGACCAGAAATTAGTGGATTGCATATAGAAGTCGTTGTCACTGATAGCAAATGAACTGGACAAAAAGAAAACATTCAGTTGGAATAATCATTCAATTGAAATATTTAAAACAAAACCTACACATCTATTGATAACTGGAAGACACATCCGGTATATGTTGAATAGTGGCATGTAACCATGTCCCACAAATAACAGGCAACTATTAATATACGGGAATGTTACAAACCAACTTACCAAGTCAGAAGTTTAACAACAGTAAGTCACCCATTTACTTTATGTGTCTATTCAACGTAGAAATGCAGACTTTTAGGGGTTAAGATATAACAATTTATACTATATAATTATAAATAATTTAGATAATAATTAGTAAGGAATGTTACGCCCTGAGCAAAGGCTAAAGCGTACGTTTAAAGCTTAATAACATTTACAAGGATAGTAGTGTCTCGATTGTAACAATGAAGCCTAATTAAGGGGACACAACACCCTGAATTTAATTTTTCTTATTTCTTATGACAGCTTGATGAAATTTTAGGACAGATTTAATTATATTGCAAAAGGAATGTGGATAATTTTGGAAATTTTGTTGGACCCCCTTTTGACCCTTATCGGGGCGGCCATTTAAAAGTTCAATGGTACCAGCTGAAAGCCTAGATCTACATAATGGGCTAGCCAAATTCACTGTAACTTTGTGGGCATATAACTAAGATACACCTGCATGTTATAGCGTCGAGATTTTGCTGATTGTTTTTTTATACGATTTTACGGAATTCTTGTTACAAAACTTCAAACAAGATATGAACATTTTGTGATGTAGAATTTTTGTCTTGCAATATTTTGACCATTTCTCAATGTTATAACATGGAGAGCAATATTATGGAGAAGTTCTGAACATTTCAAAGGATTCGGTTGGGAAATAGCCGAGATCAGAAGAGATAAGAAGTCAGTTCAGTGAAATAATTGTATTGTAGAAAAACGACGTCAAAGTATGTGAACATTTCAACAATGAATTGTATAACAACAAATAGACACAGAGTTCTGAAATTACACACATGTATCCTCCAAATGATGTTCTTTCTGAGGATGTAAAGTACAAGATTATAGACTGAAAAGTAAAAATGTTATCAAACATATACTTTGTGAAGCACAAATAAGGATTATATTTGAAAAACGTCACTTGATGTAATGTTCACAGTTCATTATAATGGTATATGCACTGTTCTGCTGGAGCCTAAAACACCCCTCCACCATAGTTAGTCGGTGCAGATTCCGCCGCCCGTGTCCTTGCAATATGCCTGGCTTGCCTAGCCTCCTTCGACGCTGCCATAGCCTGGCGCTTAGCCTCACTGAGGCGTCGTTGGTCGGCCTTCTCTGCAGATGCCAACAAGTGGGCACCTGCATCACCTCACAGAGGTTCCTCATTATCACCTCGATGCCAGCGTTGAATTCCAAGACTGCGCTGCAGGTGGCGGAGACAACGCGCTCGAGTCCAACGAAGCTCGTCTTTGGGCACTTGTGCCACACCACTGACTGGACGCTTTCATTTGCATTCTGCGTCTTCCCCAGCATGCAGCGCTTGAAGAGGTCTACATGGGTCAGCCGGGTGTAGACATCCTTGACGTGCTCAGCGACGTCGGGTGCAAGCGGCGTACCCACATTGGTCCGGTGTGGGCCTGGCTCCTGCCCGGTGGCGAGTGCCTTTTGGTAGAAGCACCAGCTGTCAGCTCCCACCGGGCAGCGGTCGTGCTGGGGCCTCTCGTCATTGGAGACGGCGTGGTAGAATGTCGCCAAGATCGCATCCCGCACCCCGTCGACATCATGGGGGTGAGCTCGCACTGCCTTCCCGTAGTAGGCAGTGAGCTTGTTGATTGTGGCCTGCGTCAACTTCCCGAAGCCCCGGCCTCCGAGGGTGATGCCAGCCTTCTTCCCCGATGCCGCCAACTTGCGCAGTGCCGTGCCGAGTCGTTTGGCGACGTGGTTGACGCACTTTTCCTTCTGTACTTCCACGTCGCCATATACACGCAAGCTGGTGAGGTGGTTGAAGGTCCTGGCGTCTCCGTCGGCGAGCATGGTTGTGTAGCGGAAGTTCCGGTTGGTGGAGCGGGTCCACAGCTGCTCCGCAGCCTTCACCTCCATGCCGCCCGACGCCCCTTCGTATTTGCGGTTGCACTCTGGCTCGTGCGTCCTAAACCAGTCCTTGAACATTGCTGTGTTCATGCCGCCGTGTCGGTTGCTTGCGTATGCACAACTTTGGCAGTATAACGACATCACCTGGAGGTGAATCACCAGGCCCGTGATCACCTCGACGACACAGCCGATCCCGTAGTGCGACTTGTGACCGCGGGTCATCCATGACTTATCGTAGCTCGTAAAATAATTTGGATTTGCTTTTGCCATTTGTCTATTACAATAGAGACATTGTTTCGAATAGCGTGATTTATCCAACGGGGAACGAGATTTACGTCAAATACATTCAAGGAAACGACGGCGTCGTTTAGACTGTAAAATTTCAAGTATCATCCACGTGAAACGTACTTTATGTGAAACAAATTTATTGGCAATAGGAGCATGTTTCCCAAGTAAGGCTTTAAGCACCGAACAATATTGTCCATACGAGTTATCGTTTGTCGGATTTCTAAACACATCTAATTACAGAATATAATTATTAAAAGTAATAATGTAAATGTTATGTATAGGTCTCTACGAAATCTTCGTTTTGGATAGGAACGGAGTTGTAAAAATGATAACATCAACAATTACGGTATGACGATCGGATAAGCCACCAGAAACTGAAAGTTTCGTAATAGTTTTACAAGATAAAAGAGTTATAAAAAATCAAGCCAGTGGTCATGAATGTCTGTAGAAAAAGAAATATGCAGTTGTAAATCACATTGATAAAATTGCCATTAAATATCACGAGCTCTCGGTATATTACATAAGTTAAAGCACTTCTTACCTACATGTGATCTAAAGATAATGTACAATTCGTTAATTGCGCCATATTTAAATTAAAGTATTTTATTGTAGGGCCTTAATTTAAAAAAAAAAATCGAAATTGAAAAAAGGCGATAAGAATTATAACCTATAGCGAATATAATTCCCATACAGAACCTCTAATGAAATCACTACATTTTTCGAAAGTCGACCACATTTTCAGGCACAAATGTCTGATATTTCATTTCATACACTTGTGAATAGTAGCGTTCCTTCTTACTGTAAATCTTTATTTTAACAAAATACCATACACAATAGCCATCACACTAGGCAAAGTCATTATATCTCTATTCCGTATAGCCGTACCTTCCGAGCCAGAAAATGTATAATATACCACCTGCCAGCTCTATTCAGAAGCATGCCACCTAGAATTACGGAAAAAGTCAATACTCATAGCCTACATGGTTTCTCTTTATATCTGAAGAAATATATTTTGGATCAATGCCAAGAGACTTACACAATTGTTAATTGCTATACATGTACGCAACACAATATTATATAATAAAAAGCCTACATGCTTGTATTTGTACAAATTGATTCGAAACCACTAAGGTTTCCTAACGTTATCATCTTTTTAGTAATAGGCCGATTTCCATGTGTATTCCCGAACCAGAGCAGCCCTCGTTATGTAGATCTAACCTGCCTCCGTTTACATGTATACTAACCGTTTAGTATCTGTGTCGTGTCTTGTCTTTCATAATTTAAGAAGCAATTGCGACTAACAGCAAACTATATTTTAGTCTATACCGAGCAAGGTATTCTGTTCTCCAATTAAATATTTTCCTATGAAATGAAATAGCCATTGATAAATCACATGTAGGCTCGTCATTATTGTGCTGTATTACGGCGACTCTGTATATATTCTACCGAATCGCTTCATATTTTTGGTGTGCTCCACAGTGGGAGAATACCGATATGAATGATATAAAAGTAGTCTACTAAATAATCATTTATATGTTCTATCTATGTTTAATTGACTAATTGCACAGTAAATATTCTTTTCCCGTGGGTGGCTCTCACGCTAGCGGTTTTGAGCCTTAGTGAGATTCTCTCGACATAGACTAACTATTGTAAAATGTGTGTTGCATTGTGTGCTTTTGTTTGTTTATTGTCGAATAAATTGTTCCAATTCCAAAATATCTTCGAAGAAATTAACTGAATATCCTGGTGATCGATAAAAGCAGATGGAATAGGTTGAGAAAAAAGAACCAGAAATGTCAACACACATAGTCTCAACGCTGGAATATGAAGGAACCGAATGTACATTAATGTTGAAATGTTCTAATAAGAGGAAAGCCGCTCCACCAGCTTTCCCAACTAACCGTGGTTGGTGAAAGAAAGAACATCCTGTAGGTGTTAAACCAGCAATACATATATGCCGCAGTAACGATTGGTTTCAGCCAAGTTTCCGTGACAGCAAGAATATATTTTTTTTTAAAGCCAAGTCACCAAAAGATGCTGTCTTGCCACAAATAGACCGAATATTAGTCGTGGCAAAACAGATGTTGTGACTAATAGCTGGTCTAGGTTTGGGACTAACATCTCCTGCTAAATGAAGCAGCATGCCTAATTTGAACGTTGGCGCAGAATTATGAACAACCGGCAACGATTTCCAATTACAACAAAGATGGAGACATAGCAAGCTGTGGACATTGAGAATGAATTTAGTATCCTAGTGTAATTGGGAAATAGCACCTCAAAATGCTCAGAACTTAATGGATTGCATATAGGGAAGTCGTTGTCACTGATAGCAAATGAACTGGACAAGAAGAAAACACTCAGTAGGAAAAATCATTCAATTGAAATAGTTAAAACAAAACCTACACATATATTGATAACTGGAAGAAACATCCGATATATGTTGAATAGTGGCACATAACCATGTCCCACAAATAGCAGGCAACAATTAATATAGGGTAGGATGGGGCATGGAGCCACCCTTAAGGGGAAATGGGCATGTTTAAGCACACAGTGAAAATGTTGAGATTTTTGCGCTTGCACACGATTGCGGGGTACCTATTCCAGGTTTCATCAAAGGCATTCTGTCATCTGACGGCACTAACTGTTATGATCGTCAATTAAAAAAAAAATTCCGAAGGAGGCGTCTTGCCCCATACGTGGGGCAAGACGCTCTTTAGTGTGTGGCAACCGGCCCCCAGGGGGCGTCTTGCCCCAATGAGAAATTGTGGTGAAACAAACATTAATTTAATCTGCAAAATGCGTTGAATAATTTCAAATAAGAAATACGAACTTTATAAAAGCATATTAAACGACATCAGGCAACAGATGAACATATGGCGCATAATGCACAGTCAATCGCTCTCCGATTCACAGTTTGGACACGTGAAAAAGGCCTGTCCCGCGGTGCAATCTTCGTGGGCCCATTTCTTGCACAGTTGACATTGCACCCACACCTCTCGTGGTCTGCTATCTTTGAATGGCTCTCCGCAGATAATGCAGGGCCATTCTTCCTCCTCGCTACCGGAGCTCACGCGCCTTTTCTTCGCCGTGTGTCTCTTCACTCCTGTCGCCAGGGACTTCTTCTTGAGCATGGGCATGCGTTCTTTCTTCGCCTGCTGCATAGCCAACTTGTTCTTATGCGGCGTCGCTGTCAGAATAGTGGCACCCTCGGCAATACGCGATCTTGCACGTGGACGCGGTATCTTTGGCAACGGAGATAGCTGCTTTATCAGCTCCTTAACGGTCGACACTCCTGCGGACGCGGTCGTTGGCGGGCCAGCAGTGGGCGGTGTCGGCCCAGCAGTGGACGGTGTCGGCCCAGCAGTGGACGGTGTCGGCCCAGCAGTGGACGGTAGCGGGCCAGCAGTGGACGATGGCGGGCCAGCAGTGGACAATTGCACTTTAGGGCGATTGAAATCGACAGCCCTTGCGATGTTCGTACCCTGAGGCTGCCGAATAGCCAGGTCAGGGTGGCGCTTGAAGAAGCCGTGAAGCCAGTCTCGGCCGGCCATCTTTGTTTCGGCGTTGACCGTGTGCGCAAGCCCCAGCTTCACCGCGAGATAGTACGCGAGGCGCCTGACGTCCACGGTCGTCAAGCCGTACAGGCACTTCTCCATATACGCGATGTGTTCGCGCAGCGTGCGTTCCACGTCAGCCAATAGTACTGGTTGCCTTGGGCCGAGAGATAGCGATCCCACAGTGGCGACTTTCTTGTTGCGGTGTCTTCGCAGCGTCCTGGCCGGAATGCCAAAACGCCGACTGGCAGCGTTCATAGGCTGATTCTCCAGCGCTGCCAGTGCCTCCTTCAACACATCGTCCCCACAGGCAGCCTGTTCCGACTTGCGCTTGTACGTGCGGACAATTTCTACAGAAGAAAATATTAGTCAGTAGATGTTCAATCTGTCATAGATCTATTGCAAATTTGCATTCAAACACATGCCGTATTTATTATTTATTTATTTATGCCTATTTATTTATATATTTATTTGTTTGTTTATTTATTTATTTTGTTTAAACGTATTTATACAGGGTAGGCTAGTACATTCAGATTAAAATACAGTTTTTCACTGTAGCCCTGTGCTTATACATAATTTATGGAAAAAATACAGGAATAAAAAAACAATATATATAAATACCATGTTGCAAATACATAGACAATAAAATAGGACAATTAATATAAAATGACATAATAATATAATGCAATTGGTAATATAGAATGATATAAAACATAATATACAAATACTATAAATAAAATTATATTTAATTGTAGCTCTAAGGCTAGGCCTTGTACGTTAGCCTATGTTGCATGTGTAAAACAAACAATTAATAAACGTGGGGTAAGACGCCCCTCAAGGGGCAAGAAGCCCCCCCGGGGCATCTTGCCCCACGTCGTTGGGGGCGTCTAGCCCCCAATAGGTTTCATGCGGACATGTGCCGATGGTCAAATTACCTTTAATTATCGCCCGTTTTGCATGGTAATAATTGAAACTACTGACATAAACGATGCATAATATAACGACTATTTGATATCGCACGTAATCTCTGTCTCATAATCATACATCTAATATGTAAAATGTTAATATCAAACAAGCCTAAAAACTTCAAATTCACTTTTTGTTATTCACCGTTGTTTTAGCGTTCTTGCGCGTTCGGAGGCAATGAATGCTAGGTGGCAGCATTGTTTTCAACCACCAAAGACAGGCAGCAAACGATCGAAATATTTAAATACCCAGGGGAGGCGTCTTACCCCGAGGGGGCTTCTTACCCCACCCTACCCTACCGGAATGTTACAAACCATCTTACCAAATGAGAAGTTTAACAACAGTAAGTCACCCATTTATTTTATGTGTCTATTCAACGTAGAAATGCAGAATTTTAGGGGTTAAGATATAATAATATATACTATATAATTATATATAACTTAGATAATAATTAGTAAGGGATGTTAAGCCCTGAGCAAATGCTAAAGCGTAATTTTAAAGCTTAATTACATTTACAAGGATAGTAGTGTCTCGATTTTAACAATAAAGCGTAAATAGTTTAATTAAAAATCGTTGAATCGGGGCCAACTATTTTATGTGTGTGTGGATTTGTGTGTGTGTGTGTTTGTGTGTGTGTGTGTGTGTGTGTGTGTGTGTGTGTGTGTGTGTGTGTGTGTGTGTGTGTGTGTGTGTGTGTGTGTGTGTGTGTGTGTGTGTGTGTGTGTGTGTGTGAGTGTGTGCGTGCGTGTATGTGCCTATGCATGTGAGCGTTTGTGTTTCTAGGACCTAGAAGGTGGCATTGTATACCAACACTCGCAGTGAAATGTTGCAACATGGCAATGATCGCGATGCGACTATCGTAAAATGTCACTGTGCAATATTCAATATTAATGTAATCATGAAATGCGTTGATAGTCGACAAAAACGAAGACGTCAGTCTGATTCAGATCCGCCAAACGCCATTGAATAAACGGCATTGTTTTTTTTTATAAAACAGAGAACACATTTTCCTCTGATGCGTTCAGCCGGTTGCATATAACAATACTTTTAAATCGTTGTAAATATATATATATATATATATATATATATATATGAAACATGCGAATTTACAACCATTTATAATAGAATGTGACATAGCCTAATATGATTTTACTTGTTGATATATGACTTTAGCATTGTTCTCGTTGGACTCACGCCATTGTCCAACCTGACAAAGTGCTCCCTCGTCGAACCCAAGTTCGTCAATCTACGTTGCTCCAGTTCACCTGTACGAATTAAGTGTCTGGCAACTTACAGTGGTGGATGTGTGTGTACGCATAGTCTTCGCATATTCATTGCAACGTGGCTGAATGCTTCTTATGAGTGTAGTCTTAACGACTGAATACTGCGCTGTCTGAGAACTTTACAAAAATGGCGTTGACACAATATGAACATTAGAACTGTTATTGAGTTCCTGAATTACGGTCTTAGACAAAACATACAAGATAAATGGAAATTGTAGTTGGAGCCATTTCGATGCGACCGCTTCACCTATCTCCGATGGCTTTTTGAAGAATATTCCGGGAGAGATGATATTTTTGTATTAATTATTCGTCTGTAGTAAATACATATATGGTTCATTTTGGTATCCGCATGTCTGTATATTGATGTATCTTAATTGTTTTGAGAGAAAACACATTTCGTGATACCTCACCTTATTGAAAGCAAGCGCGATGAATGTGATTATCAACACTGTTTGGTCATTTTGAAATCTTAGAAATCATAAACCAGAATCTACTTATGCAAATTAGTTCTTTTAGACATGTCCAACACGTGAATGTTTACCTTGTTGTAGCAAACCAACTTTTTTCAGTACTGTGTAAAATCCACGTATTGGATATGTCCAAAAGAACTAACTTGCATAGAAATGAACTATCCTGAAGAAGTCTACTACAGAGTCTACTTTTACTGAGCAACCATCCGTTCGTGTGCTTTTGCAATTGTATTTTGTAAAACGTTCATCAATACTGTATTGACCATCAACGACTCACAAAGAAGCCGTGGATTCACGTCAAATACAGGTAAATTAAAAGTGTGAATTGCGTGTTTATACTGAACCACGATGTAAGCTCATGGTACTCCATCTATGAAATAATTGCAATGTGGTGTTTTCATTTAATTTGCCGAAAGTTATCATATTCAGAACGATGTTTTATGCATTATTGTTCGGATCTATGGAACCTAGACATCGATATTCCCATGACTGACTCGAATTAGGAAACCATTAGTGTCGACAACCGCTTGGCACGCACGATGTCGAACTAAATGTCACTGCAAGCGCTTTTAATTTCCGAAATGGTGTTTTAAATGTAAAAGTTGGGTGTGTGAGTCGGTGACATAAAATATTAATTCCAATCACATTTAAATGTGGCACAAGTCAGACCGACTAACCGCACGGCAGGATACACAGCGACAATTATCAAAGCCTCTACTTGGAAACCCTCTTGCTCGTGAAAACGACGCCCAGATCAGTTGAGTATATTTACGTTTGTATTTTATCGTTCTTGTTCGTAGTGAACATTCCGCAAATGTTGAGTGTACATAATTTTTAGTTTAGCATTCTTGTTCGCAGTGGCCACTACGGAGAAGTTGAATATGTCCACGTTTACAGTTTTGTTGTGTAGTATATTACTGCGTGGAATGGTGATGAGTCAGTGAAAACATTCGTGTGGCGGTGGCCACGAATTATGGTTGATGATTTAGTGGCAACAGCGACAGTGAGCGTTTCATAAGTGTCTTCACTAGACGGAATGGCATGTAGGATTTTCTTAGAGTGAATTCGGTTTTCGAGGCCACACGGTTCCTTAGAGAATGTTCGTGCGATTGAGCAATCGATCTCCCTCAGGCGGGATTGTACAGCGAGAGAAGGAGCGAACTCGATATAGTGAGGTGTTTCACCCACTCCTAGTAGGCATGTATTCGCAGAATTGTGCGCAGGCGTCGGTAATTTCGGAGGTGTGATAGCTGGTGTCTTTCATGTGGGGAAGTGACATAATCACATAGTGGTGTCACAGTAGTCAAGCAATCAAAAATTAGGGAAATGATCGTGATGGAGAGGAGTTTTAAGAGTATGTGGCTATCTGTCCCGGGCCTTGAAAAAGGTCACAGATAGTAACAAGAAAAAAAGACCAACAGAAAGACAAAGGACAGAAACTACAGGAGCCAAGTAGTCATCCCGTACGTGGAGGGGGTCTCAGAGAGAATACATCGAGTACTGAAGAAATATGGAGTAGCAACAGCCATGCGTCTCCACACCACCCCCAGCTTCGTGTTGGTACATACGAAGGACAAAGTAGAGCCAAAAGAACAGGGCGAACTGGTGTACCAAACGCCTTGCAAGAACAGTGGCGCTGAGTACATTGGGGAGACAGGAAGACTACTCAAAACACGACTGGAGGAACAGAGAAAGGACGTAAATAATATGAAAAACGAGAAAAAACATTGATGTCTACCATCAATAAATCCCCCTTACAGACCATACGACAACTGAAACCATGTCATAGACTGGGAGAGAGCGAAAATTGTAGACAAGGAACCCAACCGAAGAATCCGGCATATCAAGGAAGCCATCAGGAAGACCAGAACATCCATCAACAGCGACGAGGGTAATTACGAACTGCCTCACGTGCACAATGACGTCACTCAGCGTCATCAGTACTGGATAAGTCATCGTGAGACGTTAAACGAAAGCCTCTACCAGGTAAAAATACACTTTTGATATGAAAAAATGAAAGTTTTTGATCTGAAAAAGAACTATCCTGAAGAATGTTCATTAATCATCCAATCGACGTTGTTCCACTTCACCTGTACGAATTGAGTGCCTGGCTATATACAGTGGTACAGTACATTATGTGTACGAATAGTCTTCTTGCATTCTTTGCAGCGTGGCTGAATGCTTCTTCTGAATGTAGTCTTAACGACTGGATACTACGCTGTATGAGAACTTACCTTTACAAAAATGGCGTTCACACAATATGAACATTAGAACGGTTATTGAGTTCCTGAATTACGTTCCTAAACAGAACAAACAAGAGAAATGGCAGTGGTAGTTGGAGCCATTTCGATGCGTCGGTTTTACATATCTCCGATTGTTTTTTGAAGAATCTGCCGGGAGAGCTGTTTGGTATTTTTATATTAACTATTCATCTATTGTAAATATATAACTGGTTCATTTTGGTATCCGCATGTCTATATATTGATGTATCTTAAAGGGAATAAAAACACATATGGCTTAAATTCATATTATATTACATCCTGCTATCTATTTCCATGTCCACCAAGCAAAAAAAAATTAAAGATTCAATGAATTAGAAATTCCACATTTTATGCTGTGCATCCGGACATTTTCGAATATGCATATCTTTGGCGCGCTTTTCGGGATGCCGAGATGTGATGTCACATATGACTCATAGTCGTCAGAATGAGTTATTGTGCAATATTCCGATGTAATACAAACACTAGTCACCATAGAGGAACAAGCAGTTATCTTACGGTTCCACATGAATCCAATTTTATTCAAAACAATGAATGCGAATGGGCCTACAAGTCGACAAGGTTTCGCCGAGCTTGGGCTCGGTTTTAGAATAATTATATCGGATGCAACCAACGGGAGATAATCTACAACAATAAACATACATAACAAACATATATTGTATCCAGCTACAGAACATAATGTGTATAAGTGTATAATCTTATAATATCATTAGAATATCGATGTATGAAGGAGGAGTTGTACAATTTATCATAACAACTTAAATCAGTCAGCGAATTTCAGTCGGCCCTGCTAGTTCAGTTGGTAAAGGCGTTGGTTCCTTGGCATTTATTTTGCAATCGGGCGGCGCCGGTTCAATCCCGACACCAAACCATTGATTTTCGTAACATTTTTGTTGTTTATGTTTTCACCAAGTAATATAAACCAAATCATTTTTATACTATGATGCACTGTTTGTAAATATTGTTTTTATTTTTATAGTAATTATTTATTCGCCACAAAAATTAAAACATGGGAATTATATAACGATGTTTCTAAATTGTATTTATCCAAACAAATATAATGTAATGGATACATAATTTATTAACTGTATATATATATATATATATATATATATTGTACGGTAATATATTGTAATTATAAAACAAATGGTGATCTGCCTGGATAAATACAATTTAGAAACATGCATCGTTATAAATAATTACCATATTTTCATTTTTGTGGCGAATAAATAATTACTACAAAAATATTTACAAACAGTGCATCATAGTATACAAAATGATTTGGTTTATATTACTTGGTGAAAACATAAACACAAAAAGTGTAACGAAAATCAATGGTTTGGTGTTGGGATTAAACCGGCGTCGCCCGATTACAAAATAAATGCCGAGGAACCAACGCTTGTACAACTCCTCCTTCATACATCGATATTCTAGTGACATTATAAGATTATACACATTATTTTCTGTAGCTGGATTCGATATATGTTTGCTGTGTATGTATATCGGTGTACATTATCTCCCGTTGGTTGCATTCGATATCATTATTCTAAAAACGAGCCCAACCTCGGCGACAGTACCGAGTCCGATACCTAGTCGACTTGTAGGCTCATTCGCATTCATTGTTTTGAATAAAATTTAATTCATGTGGAACCGTAAGATAACTGCTTGTTCCTCTGTGATGACTAGTGTTTGTATTACATCGGAATAGTGCACAATAACTCATTCTGACGCACGCTCGTTTCGACCCCAAAACTATCCTTGTAAACATGCTCTGAATGCATAGAAAAGGTCGGCCTGCTGCGAGTGCGAGTCGTATGTGACGTTACGATACCACGTGATCGCCTAGCTCATTAATTTTTTTCTTTTCCGCGGGAATTGCTACACAGACGGGTTTAAAATTGATTTATACTACAAATGTATTTTTCTGTATTTGTTTAATGTTCTCGAATGTTACATGCAATGTTAAACTTTGTGTACACATGGAAAACGGATTTTAGTTAATGCCCTGTTTTTATTTCCTTTAATTATTTTAAGAGAAAACACATTTCGTGATACCCCAGCTTATTGAAAGCAAACACGCTGAATGTGTTCAGCTACACTGTTTGATGCTTTTGAAATCTTAGAAATCATCAACCAGAATCGACTTGTGCAAATGAGTTCTTTTAGACATGTCCAACACTGAATGTTTACCTAGTAGAGGCGTCTGGCGGTGTACCACATCAACTCCTTCAGTACTATGTAAAATTCACGTATTGGATATGTCCAAAAGAACTAACTTGCATAGAAATGAACCATCCTGAAGAATGTTCAGCACTCAGAGTCTACTACAGAGTTTACTTTTACTGTGCAACCATCCGTGCATGTGCTTTTGCAATTGTATTTTATCAAACTTTCATCAATACTGCATTTACCATCGCAAAGACGCCGTGAGTAGTATATAGACGGGGCAGAGGCTCGCCCCGCCCCCTTTTAGGCCTAACTCTATGCATAAAAAACGTCCTTATCTTTTTCGGGAACATACTTATAAAAAAAAGATCAAAGGGTTTTGACGTTTTCGGGAACATACTTATACAAAACGTGATTGATGACCTGTCACTTTTGATTGATTACCCTTCCCCTTGAGGTGCCACCTAACGGTTATTCCAGTGACTATTTTAGTACTTTCCCTAGTGAGCAACGTAGGACCTACCGTTGTGCTTACGTAAGCATTTATATAGCGACCGTTGTGCTTACGTAATATATATATAATATATATATATATATATATATATATATATATATATAGCGTGTGCTTACGTAAGCCTTTATATAGCCACTACGGTTATAGCTAAAACCACTGTGGTTATAACTGCGTTAAACCCATTGTGTGAGAATAACCCCGCTGTACCCTATACAGCACGCTGAGCGAATGCAGCAGAGGTGACCTATGAACCGGCGGTCTAGTTGCGGGCGGTTAAAATTAGCTCTACGGCTTAGCTGGCGCGGTGCGTTTAACGGAGTAAATTTTTGCGTACAGCTTAGCCGGCGCTGTGGCGCTGAACAAAATGAAACCAAAATACATTCAGCGGTGAAACGTTTAAATGGTGTACGCCGCGGTCTAGTAAGGCAGGATGTTTATGTGCAGTGGATATGGACGTTTACGTGCAGTGGATATGGACGAATAAGAAGCAACGATGTAAGTAACATATTATTTTATTAAAAGGCACTAGAATAATGTTCTAGCAATCACGGAGTGCCGCCCGGGGACTTTGCGGCCAGGTCCGTGTAACGGCGGCGCGTGAGCCGCCCCGTGGCGCGCTTCCCCGACGCGGGAGAGGCCGGGAATTGTCTATCACGATACCACGTCCAACGGCGCGTGAAAGCGGCAACGGCGCGTGAAACCCGCGTCGGTCAAACATCTCGTCCCGTGGGATTGGGGTGGACCAAGACCCGTTAGGTCCACGTATTAAGAACACCGAAATCAAGCCGTCGGGTTCGACGTCAGCGCTGTCAGGAGGTGTCGATGGTCGGCGTTCGGCTGGTGGCGCGAGGCCGGAGCGACCGGCCTCGGCGTCCGGCCTCGGTGGCTGGCTGCGTGATGTTGGGCGGACAATGCATGTCGGTTTGCGGGGAAGGAATCCCCGTGTAGGCAGATGGATTCTGTGAAACATGAATACATTCACAACATGAATAATGAGCCTCTTATTAATTAAAATTAATTAATAAAGAATAGATGTAAAACCTACCGCTCTATTGATAAAGAACTAAAAAATAAAAATAAAGAATAGGACTCGTGTAAAAGTCAACTTACCGCTCTATCGCTAAATACCTGTGACTAATGAGGAGGTTCCCAAAATAATTAGAACTAATTCAAAACATGACTAATGAGGTTCTTATTAATTAAAAGTAATTAATAAAGAATAGGACTCGTGTAAAAGCCAACGTACCGCTCTATTGCTAAAAATAATTAATAGGACTCATGTAAAAGCCAACTTACCGTTCTATTGCTAAATAATAAGAACTAAATAAAATAAATAATAAAACTTACCGCTGATTGTTCGTGGAAGACGTTGTACCTGACGCCATGATTGTATGAAAATGAGCAATGACCGCTGAATTTTTCCTAAAGTCAGTTATGCGTTAAACGCGCATGCGCGAAAGTGACGTAAAAACACTGAATGCGAAGAGAGCGCAATACCAATAAACGAAAATCTAAATGCATGAAATGAAGCGTTGTATATGATTAGTTAGGGCTCGGGCATCTTGTGGTGTATTAATATTAGAGAAATTCGATGTAAAAGTCACATTTGACAACGAATGTACTAAAACGACCGCTGATTTTTTTCCTAAAGCAAATACCTAGAAGCCGAATGGTGACGCAAAACAGCTGCGGCGCGTGACATTAATGGGGCGATAGCTTATCGCGATCGGAATGTGACACTAGAACAATGCCATTTCAAAAACAATACACGAACTGCTAAAAGCATGAAATTAAGCGTTGTATAGGATCAGTGGGGGCTAGGGATTTGTGTAGTGCAATTATATTATAGAAATTCGATGTAAATACACGTTTGTCAACGAACGCACTAACATGACCGTTCATTTTTTTCCGAAAGCAAATACCTCGGAGACTAGTCAGTTATGCGTTAGCGCGCATGCGCGAAATGTTGTAATAGAACCGTAGACTAGGGCGTTATGCGTTAAGTGCGCATGCGCCGTGTTGTGAGGGTATAAAACGATTGAAAAATTGCTATTGTTGTATAACGCAAGTGATCTAACTATTACAGCCGCAGCCGACGTCCTCCCAGCAGCAACAATGGCCGACGCTACGGAGATGACACCGAAAAAGCTGAAGGCAATACGCAAGCAGGCATCGAGGGTGACTGGAGGCCAGCAGCCGTCGACATCAGCCGGCGCAGTGGGAGGGACAACGCCCGCTGCTAAGCGCCCCTTGGTGGTTCTCGCGCCGTCGACGGGGCGGAAGCGAGGGGCCGACGAAGCGGCTTTGGAGCAGCCGGCGCCGCGGAGTGCGTCGGTTGAAAGAGAGTGCAGCACCGAGGCGTCGACGCGCGCTACATTGGTGAGTGTGAGGGAGCTGGCGCACGTTGAGAATGACGTGTATCAAATTAAGACGCCAGTTTTTATTGAAGCTGTGTCGTACAAAGACAAGTGCACGTATAGGGGCTGTTCCCGGTGCCGGCGCAAGCTGTATCAGAAAGTCAAGGATGGACTTATGATATGTCGAACGCACGGAGAGCAGGGCGTGGGGGAGAATTTCTTTGCGATACGTGTTATGGTGCGAGATGGTGAAGACGACGCAGATGAGCTTTGGCTTACGCTGTTTGACACGCAAATGGCTAATCTCGTTGAGTACCGGGCCGACTACTTGGATGAATTAAGTGAGGAGGCCCTTCGTGATACCGTGCTGGAGTTAGCCGGCACGAGAGTGGAGCTCAGTGTGCGTAAGACGACTTGGCAAGGAGAGCCGTCTTATTCGGTGCGCACACTGAAGAGAGACGACGACTACGTCGACGACGATGACTAATGTGTTTCTTGTGTTGTTTTTGTAGGAGTGCCCGCTGCTGGTACCGTTGGAGACGCGTAAACCGACGATTGACGAGGCTGCGCGCCTACTAGCCGAGATAGCCGAAAATTACATAATGGCATGGTGCTCAGCTTACGAAGCGAACTTATTTAAAGCATGACATTTTTTTCTGTAGGAGGTGCGTCGCGTACTGCTGGACATGTTAGCGAAAAACGAAAGGATGCGTGCAAGGTATGCGGAGGTTGCCTCGTTCGTACAAACACTGCTGGACCGGGAAGTGGCGGATAGTGAGACGAAAGATGCTGTGCTGCTGGCCCGGGTTGCTAAAAAAGGGGCGGACTAATCATAAACATGTGTATGTGGAGGCGTTCGTACAAACACCGATGGACTGGGACGCGAGATAATAATGTGTGTTTGTAGAAAGCGCCGCTACAGTGAGAAACTGCTGCGGTCTAATTATAATGTGTGTTTGTAGGCGGGACGACAGCGCACCAGGCGTGAATGTATGTGCGAGTTCTTAGATGCTGACGTTGGTCGTAAAGATTAGTAGGACCTGCTTTGTGCTGTAGGGGAGCGTGCGTAGCGATAACGAGTTGGACGTTATCATCGAGGAGGCGCTTGGCGTACCACACATCGAACCGCCGACGTACGAGAGTCTGTACACGGTGTCGCCAACACTGCCGGAAGTGATACAACGTCAAGTCGTCGCGACGGGTCGGGGTCAGTTGGCATGCCGCTATGAGCGGCACGCGATGTCCCTCCTCGCCGAACACCTCAGTGATATGATTCTGGAGAAGGCGCGCGATCGATGCGGCGCGTGCGAGGTCAATGAAGGCTGTCCGTACGTACATATGGTCGGCTATCGTGCGGGTCGGCCGACACGTGTGTACACACAGCGCTACGACAACGTGTCCGACCTCGTCACGTATCATTTCAACGCCGTGTTGGGGACGTGTCTACATCAATCGTTGATACCGACCTTCACGCGTCTCGTGCATCTACTGCACGTTAAGGCGAGCGGTCAGCAGCAACCGGGGCGTGCGGGGGAGATGTATCTGGTCCAGTTCGTGTCGGACTGGCTGCTAAGTACGGACTGGCGCGACTTCATCAACCGCGCTCTACTGGAATCGGCCGTCCACGTAAACATCCAGTGCCGAAGCGGTCTCAAATCCGAATGAACACTTGAACATTACTGCTAGATTTGCTTTGTCGATTTACTAAAAATTCAGCGCTTGTTTTAATAAAAATTGCGCTTTTCCTAATAGGAAGAAAACGTTGTACGGTACGCTTAATAAAACGTTGAAAATGTACGTTCCGTTTCCGAGTTACATAACAAAACACACACACACACACACACAACACTAGTTTCGAAAAAAAGGACCCACCACCACCACCCCACGTTACTTAACGCACGGTAGCACCACTGCGCATGTCCGTACATCCACCGCCACCACCACCACCACAGCACCCCTGTTATAAATAGAGGTGCTCGAAAAAGTAGCAGCACAAAAAGCATGCCTCCTACTAGGTGGCAATGTCCGAAATGCGGTACTTATTTCGCCAAACAGTCGACGTTATAGCGACACGCAAAGAGTTCGAAACGATGCGGCGATAACGCGCTATGCGTAAAAAGACGAGAGTGTCCGAAATGCGGCGCAACGTACAGTACGCGCGCCGTTATGCTACGACACCTGAGGGATACGTGCGGTCGTCGGGAGGTGTCGCCACCTCCTGATGATCCCAGTCCAACAGTCGACAACGACGTTCTACAGCGCGTCGTGGACGAGCATCGACGTAGCATAGAGACGTCGATAGCGCGCGGTACCGTACATTCCCGGTACAACTATCGAATGACCGCCTGATCGAGTACGCGGGTGCTCGAACCGCGTCTGAGGGTTATGTTTAGCGAACAAAAGAATGCGTTTAAAATTAACGTGAGCTATGGTTTCGTGTTACGCCACAAGGTGTCGGGTCGTTACCGCTATTTTCATTCGTCCTGTAACTGCTGCGGTCGCCTCCTCGAAACACCCGCCCTCGTTACCGATAGCTGTTCGTTCGAACGCTTCCACGACGTCGTGCGCACGACCGACGTACTACAGTACGTCATCGCGCAGCGTCCCGACTCGGGGTGGGTGGTCGAGCTCGTAAAGAACGCCACCTACTTCGTGAACGCCATCCTAAACCATCCTATCGGGTGCGTTGGCACCGCGCTCCCCGCCTACGTGCGCAACAACAAGCACGTAGTGACGTTGACGAACGATCGTCGGGGCACGCCCTACGACGACCATCTATGCCTCTTCCGGTGCATCGGCCTCCACCTGCAAGGCGGTCGACAACGCAGAAAGCGGAACGACCCCGGAATAAATTCGACCCGTTTAACGCGAGTCGCTAAATGACTTAACGCGCGCTATTGCCGCGCCTCGACGTCGAACGGTGGCGGCGTGCGCCTGAACGAACTGGGACGCGTGGAGACGGTTTTCGGCATCAACGTCGCCGTCTATCGACTGATGGAGGCTGGCGCCACCGAACTAGTCCGTCGGTCGCTCGAAAAGCACCCCACGACCCTGAACGTCAACCTTTACGAGACGCACTTCTCGTACATAATCGACCTGCGCGCGTACGCGAAAACGTACAAGTGCTCGAAATGCGGCAACTGCCTCTGGCGGTGCCCGTCGGATTTACGACGTCACGAAGCGACGTGCGAAGGTGGCGTTAGTCACGTGTTTCCCGGCGGCGTCTACCGACCGACGCCGTCCGTATTTCAACGGCTCGACGACGAAGGCATCGACGTCGGCGCCGATGACCTGCGCTACTATCCGTACCGCGCGACATTCGATTTTGAATGCTATTTCGCCACCAACGACCTGCCGCCGGATACCGACAAATGCCGGTGGCTAGCGCGACACGAACTGCTCAGCGTGAGCGTCGCGTCGAACGTGCCCGGACACGAAGCGGCGCGCTGTTACGTCACGACCGGTGATTCGGCCGAACTAGCGCGCCGCCTCATCGACGACCTGGAAGCCGTGAGCGCAGCGGCGTGCGCGGCTCTGCGCCCCCCTATGACGCGGCCTTCGAGGCGCTCGACGTGCTCGAAGACGACTGGCAGCGACGACGGTGCGACGACGGCAACGATGCGTCACCGTACGCCGCACTCGCCGACCGCCTGTGGACGCACCTTCTTCAAATGCCCGTACTAGGCTTCAACAGCGGTAAGTACGATTTGAATGTCGTCAAAAAGTACTTGACCCCCCTGCTCATAACCGACGACGCAAAGCACACCTCGTCGGCGTTCACCATTAAACGACAGAACAATTACATGTGCCTGACGACTTCCACGTTGAAATTCCTCGATATAACTAATTACCTCGCGCCCGGTGTCAGCTACGAGCGCTATCTGAAAGCGTACGGCTGCGCGGCGACGAAGGGATACTTTCCGTACGAGTATATCGACGCGTTGAAGCGCCTGGACGAGACCGTCCTGCCGCCGCGTGAGACTTTCTACAGCCACCTGAAACGCGAGGGAATCTCCGCGGAGGCGTACGATATTTGTGCGACGGCGTGGCGTGACGAGCGCATGACGACGAAGCGCGATTTTTTAATCTGGTATAATAACCGAGATGTGGCGCCGTTTCTCGAAGCCCTCGAACGGCAGTTCGCATTCTATCGCCGCCAGTGCATCGACATGTTCAAGGACACCACCAGCGTACCGGGATTGACGTTGTTGTACCTATTCAACGACCTACCGCTGTCAATCCATTTCTCGCTGTTCAACGAACCCAACAAAGACCTGCACCGCCTACTGCAGTCGCAGATCGTCGGCGGGCCATCGATCATCTTCGCGCGTCATCACGAGGCCGGCGTGACGTCGATTCGAGGCACCACCAACCCGTGTCGTTCGATAGTAGGCTATGACGCGAACGGCCTCTATCTATCGACGATGATGCGGGAGATGCCGACGGGTTGGTATACGCGCCGACGCGCCGAGACCGGCTTTCGAGCGGAACGCGTGCACCGCTACGGTAGTATGGCCGTAGAGTGGTTGACGTACGAGGCGGAACGAACCGACACTCGTATACGGCACCAGTTGAACGGAAGAGAGAAGCGCGTCGGTAAGTACCGAGTCGACGGTTGGTGCGCCGCCACGCGAACGGCGTATCAATTTCACGGCTGCTACTTCCACGGCTGCCCGACGTGCCAGACGCACGTGACGACGAACGCCGTCAACGGTCGACCGATGACGACGCTGTACGCCGAGAAGATCGCCGTGACGACCTACCTACGCCGCCACGTCGACGCCATCGTCGAAATGTGGGAGTGCCAGAGGCGAGCCGCGCGACCCCCGCGGCGCCCACGCCGCCCGACTCGTCACGATGGAAACTGAGGCGGTCCCCCCTTACGAGCTCGACGATACTGGAGGGTGTACGCGACGGCTCTCTGTTCGGTCTCGTGCAGTGCGATATCGCCGTGCCGGAAGCGCTGCGCGCCAACTTCGCCGAAATGCAGCCCGTGGTCAAGAACGTCGATATCACGCGCGACGATCTTAGCCCGTTCATGCGCCGCTACGCCGAGTCGCACGACCTACTCACCCGACCTCAACGGACGCTCGTCGGTAGCTACTTCGGCACGGCGGTCGAGCTCGCCACGCCCCTCCTACGCTGGTATCTGGAGCACGGGCTCGTCGTCGCGCGCATCTACAAGGTGATCGAGTACACGCCGATCGCGTGCTTTCGCCGCTTCGGCGACACGGAGTCGACGGCGCGACGCGAGGGCGACGTCGACCCCGACAAATCGATCATCGCCGACACCTTTAAACTACTCGGCTACAGTTCGTACGGGAAAACGATTACGCGCGTCGATCGGCACCGGTATATCAAGTACGCCACGCCGATCGGCGCCTCGCAACTCGTCAACAAACGTCGCTTCCTGCAACTCGACGTCGTTGTCGACGACGAACTGTACGATCCAAATCGGCTATTTCGTGTATCAATACGCGAAATTGATAATGCTCGAGTTCTACTATGATTTCGTCGACGCCTACATCCACCGCCCACTCTTCCAGTACTGCGCTATGGACACCGACTCGGCGTACATAGCCCTCGCGGGCCACGACATCGACGCGCTCGTACCGGAAGCGCTGCGCGAACACTACTTCCGGAATCGTTCGCTCTGGTTTCCGGCCGAATGCTGCGACGCGCACGTGGACGCGTACGTACGATGCCGCGTCGCCGGACTGGCGTGGGAGGGTGGGGGCGACTGCTGCGCGCGCCGATGTCTGTTCGATCGTCGAACGCCGGTTCTCTTCAAAGAAGAGTGGTGCGGCGACGGAATCGTGGCGCTGTGCAGCAAGACGTACTACTGCTTCGGCGGCGACAACGGCGCGAAGTACAGCACGAAGGGTCTGAGCAAACGTCAGAACGCCGACATCGACGAGAACACTTTCCTAGCCGTACTGCGCGACCGACGCAGCGGCGTCGGCTGGAACCGCGGCTTCCAGGTGAAAGACTCGTCCGTGTTTACGTTCGTTCAAGAGCGCGCGGCGTTGAGCTACTTCTACGCTAAACGCCGCGTGCTCGACGACGGCGTCACCACGGCACCGATACTCGTCTAACTCGTATACGAACACCAACATCTAATTCGTCTAACTCGCCTAACCTAACCTAGGGGTGGGGCTGCCTAGGGGTAGGATTCTGTATGTACGTATGTATGTAGGTAGAGTAATAAAACAAAATTGCGTACATTTTTTCGTCATCGTTTTTTTTAATTACTACTACTATACACGTAAAAGCGAAGCGAAGCTGCTTTAATGCAATGGCTTTAGCCAATCGAATACGAGACAGTCATTGGCCACCCGATCGGTGCCGAATAGGGTCTGGAACGTCGTCAACGGCATGCCGCGACATCGGAGGAGTAGGTAGGCGACGCAATATTGTCCACACACGTTAGAGACGACGCTCTGCAACCGCTTGTCGTTGTACGTCCACGAGTCGCCGCAGTGACGGTGCAGGAACGCGCGGAAGTCGGCGTGCAGCGGCGGCAGACCGTACGAATCGAAGTACTCGCCGACGCCTCCCCGGTCGACGTAGACGGCCACCCAGTGCTCCCCCGGCTCGCCGCCGTCGTCGGTGTTGCACACGAAGGCCGTCGGGTAAGTGGTGACGGCGGTGGTAAGTAGCGCGTCTTTAGGCATGACGCCGACGACGATGCGTTTAGCGCACGCATCGAGTTCCAGGCGACGCAGCAGTTGGACCGTATCCATAGTAGTTACGACGTACAGTCGTACAGGACGTTCCGGCTCCTGTCGATCTCCATCACCGTATCGAATTCCGCGTTCACGACGAAGTTCACCGGTCGGGGTAGCGGCGTCCCGAAGGGCATTTCAGCGCCCACGGTCCCCTGACGCACGACGTTGAAATGGTCCCCGTCGCAACAGTCGGGGGTCAGGTCGAAAGCGAAGACGGTGTAGCCGGCGCCGAACTCCGCGCGCGATATGTCGTTCCCCTCGTCCTCGCCCGCCTTTGCGGTAGCCTCGAAGAGATTCATGTAGCTTCGGACGTACCGGTGGCGCGGGAAGTCCGGTTGCAGCGGCTTGCTCGGCACCTGACGTCCGTCGACGATGAGCGTGAGGAAGTTTTTGTCGTTGTGCCGCGCGTCGAAAGGATTTCTAGTGTAGTCTCCGTTATAGGAGACGTTGTCGATCATCATCAGCATTATGCGTTTCGGAATCACACCCATGTACAGGTTCTCGTGCGTGTGCGAGAGCGTAACCGCCGTTATCGAGAACGACTTGCAGTCGACGTGGCGCATCGGGAACTTAGCCGTCCCCAACCCCCACGCTTTGAAAAGACCCATCTGAACTTCCGGGTTCAACTTCACTTTTCGTACGTACAGGCAAATCGATCGTAGCACGATACGGCACCCCGGCGCGACTGCCGGGGCCATGAGCGCAAAGGCGTCCTTCGAGCGCACCATGCGTAGTTTAGTGTCGACGCCGTTCGGTAGGAGGCGGTTAAGCATAAACGCGTCGACGTGCAGGCGTCCCATCATCTCCACCTCGTCGCTGCCCGCCGTCAGGTCGCGCCGCGCTACGAACCCGGTGTTGTCGTCCCCGCGCGCGTTCATGTGTCCGGCGCTGTCTTTGTACCACAACGACCCCGTGAGATGCGATTGTTTCGCGTCGCCACCGTAACTCAGCAGGGTCTCGAGGTAGGCCCGGTACGCGTACGTATTGGTCGACGGCGTCACGAGCGTGCCGTTCAGCGACACGTCGATTTGACTGAACATCGAATGCAGGAAATTGTTGACCGGCGCCACGGCGGCGCCGGCCCCCAGATCGGTACCGTCCCCCTGAATCACTTTGAAGCGGACGAATACTTGAAGGCTCGACAGGTCCGTATAGTCGTTGCCCGAACCCGGTGTGAGGAACTCGATAGGGCCTCTGGCGTCGAGAGCCGTCAGCGGTTGGTAGACGGTCCACTGACTGCTCTCGATGCTCTTCTGCGTCACCGGCCCGGTGAACAGGTCCAGTTCGGCCTTCACGCCCTCGCACGCCGCGCAGCTATTCATGAACGCCATCGCTATTACTCGTCGAATATATCGACCGGTCGACGTCGTTTCTACCGTCTTCTTTATAGCGCGGCGCTGCTGCTGCACTTTTTTCCTCTTCGGCGCCGGCGCCCTCAATAAGCCGTCGAGAAGATCGACGCCGGCCTCCTTCGCGCGTCGTTTTACCGACGCTTTCAGATCGCCGCCGGCGACGACGTCCCGCGCCACGCGCACGCCGGTTTTGAGCGCGCGTTTTCCCAACGCCACGGCGCCTCTCTTAAAAAGCGGCATGGCGCTTCGAAACAGGCTCCCGAAGATATTACCCAGACCGTGTCCTCGCTGACCCCGACCACCGACGAAGACCGGCAGGTGACCGCCGACCTGTCGAACGTAGTAGTCCTCGTACGGGTTCGTCGGCATCGTTAAAACAATCTCGATTTACAGCGTCTGATGTGAAGCGTCGCCACTAGCTTTCCCCGCTCGAATGATATGGGCTGACCGTGATCGTCTCTTATATCGACCTCGATCGTATCGAATTGATGCCGTAGCAGCTTCACGTATTGGACGCGGTCGAACGTTTCCGAAATAACGCTGCCGTCCGTACCGGAGACGGCGATGTTTCGCAGGAGCGGCGCGTACACGTTACCGACGACGCGCAATTCCACGAGATCCGTGTACACGTACAGGGTGTCGACGCCCGCCTTCATATCCACCGTATTGTGACCTTCGTACACGTCCGTGTACGCGACGGGGTACGTCTCGATAACGACGCCGCCTCCCGGCTCGGGACCCATCATCGGGGGACTCGTGATAACGTTGTTATGGAAACCTAGCACGCTCTTCAGACGGCCCGTCTCGGGTAGGGTAAAGGTGACACCCGGCGACATATGCAGCGTCATTCGGTTAGAGACGTCGCTGAACTCTAGACGCACCTTGACCCGATCGGTGCACAATTTCATTAGCTCCTCGTTGATCTGGCGCATCAGCCCGTCAGCGTTGTTGTAGAAACCGTGAGTAATCGTAACCTGTCGGTATATCTCGATACCGTCTATGGACGTGTAAACACCCGGCTCGCCTAGCGGGGACGACAGGTAGAAGGCGGCGACCTCCTCTCTCACGTTGTACCACGTGTGCGGGTACTGTAGCGTCACCAGTCCGCATTCCCATTCTCCACCCGACAGGTCGAAACGTCGCGGCAGCGTCGTGATGTAGTGCGTCAACGTATTTTCGGGGTGCCGCTTCATAGACGCGTTGCTCGGTAGCGTTAGGTAAAAGTCAGACGATACCGCCATCGCCGCTTCGTCGTCGACCGCCGCTCATAGACGGACTCGGGAGCAGGTAACCGAGACAGCTGCTCAACAGCGCCGTCCACAGGTTGGAGTCGCCTTGACCCCGCGTCAGATTGTATATACTAACGGCGACGACGAAGTACAGGACGATGACCTGACAGAGGAATACGATTTCGGCCTTAGGACATTCGTTCATGCGCAACCCGAACTCTCGCCATCCTAGGGGCTGTGTCGTCTTCGTTCTCGTTCGCATGCGATCGTTCACTAGATCGACCATGTTACTCCCCGCGATCGTTTTACCGTCGTACACGAATTCGCCGCGGTCGTTCCAGAGACACAACGGATCGGCTTTCATTTTCGCGATAAGCAGACCCGCCTTCCCTTTCAGCGTTTTCGGCATGCTGGCTATGATTTCGCGCTCTACGACCTCCGACGGTGGCGCCGCTGCTGCTGCCACGGTCGGTATCGCGCCGTCGGCGTTGACCATCGACACGCGTACCGGTTGCGCTGCTCGAGCCGTCTCTATCGTGTTGTAGCGACTCAGCAGTTGATTGTACAACACCACCTTATCGCGTTCGGATAAATCCGACCGCTCTAGAACGCCCTTCATATCGCTGTCCAGGCTACTCAGCACACGTGATCGGGACGTGCTCGACGGCGGCTGCTGTGGTAGAAGGAGGCTTTCCACCAATCGCGGGTCGACCAACGCCATCTTCTTCGCGTACTGCATCAATTACCCCCGATGACCTGTCTGAGCAGTGGCAGGAGAACGGTGCTCGCTAACGGCGCTAGCAGGGCCGTCAGAAAACCACCCGCCCCCGTTTGCAACATGGCTCGCTTCCGCTTCACCGGAATTCGTTTGTTGACCAGATCACGCAGGTGATCCCTGTATTTCGTCAACACGCGTTTCTGCTTCGGCGACACCTTCACGTTCCCTCTCAGAATATTGTACGCGCAATCGCACAGACTACATATGAGACCGACCTCCGAGTGGGCAAGCACGGCTTTTCGCAGATTGATGTTCGGCTTATGCCTATCCAACAGCTGCAGGGCGAAAACGTGTCTCTTCACGCGTTGCTCCGAGACCGTCGCCTCCGCCTTTGGTCGTCGCTTCGCCGCTACCACCTCGCGTCGTCCCGTCATAACGACTAATAAGCGTACGCGGTGACGTCCCTCTCTACTTATAGTTGACCGCCACCCTTCCGTACGTAGACTTCCTGAAGGGGGTCGTCCGGAAATATACACGTACGCAGGCGCATGTACTCTTCCGTTTCCTGTTTCAGATCCACGAAGAGATAGCCGTACGCCGCCGACGTCGCGTCTTTGAAAGCCTCTATCATGTATTTGACCTTTCCCGGGTACATCTGTTTCGCTAGGTGACCTACTTGACCGGCGTCTCGGGGGTTCTTGAATAGCGCTAGGTATTGGGCGTTCAGGCTGATTGTACGGTTTTCTTTCCCTTTCGGAAACATGTTCTGTCGGAGTTGTACGACCGACGTATTACAATGATGACTTTTTTTAGTAAATAGTTCCGTCACCCCGCTATCGGTCCCCTCCATGAGGTCGTCGAGTACTAAAAGCGTCCTCTTTTTACCGTCTAAGTGTGTCGTAGCCGGCAGGCCGTCTACGAACTATATTTTCGGAGACATAGCCGCGTAGGCGGTCTGCCACTGCCCGTAGCACCACAGGATTTTCTCGGGCGGTGGATCGATCATAGCGTGTCGTATCAGACGGTCGACGAACGTCGTCTTACCGCACCCCGTAGGACCGGATACTATACACGTAAACGGATGCTTCAACAACGGTCCGCCCATTTTCACGACTGATACTGGCTAATTCTTTTTACGCGTCTTTATACGCGTCGCGTACCTCCATCAATAGTTTACCGAGCTGGTTCTCCCCCGCGACTTCCCCGATCCCGATACCCCAGAACCCCTCCCGGCTCGGTACCCATTCCACCAATTCGGCGTCCCCGGTGGCCAACAGCTCGGCCTTCAACTTAGCCGACCCGCCAAACTTGCTCATCAACAACTCCTTCACACACGCGACTCTAACGGCGTTCCATTCCCTTCCCGTTCTCTTTTTTCGAATTCCGTAACTGAGTCGTTTCACTACATAGGGCGATCGCGTGTTTTTTATACACTCGGCTCATTCGAGGTCTTCGTTGAACATCGCTTTCCTTTACTGATAGGCGTGCTCGACGGATCGGAAGCCTCGACCGTACACCGTCAATCGGCACGCGTACATATTCGACAAGAACGAGCGCGAACCGCCAAACTTTATAGGTTCCGACATGACTACCGATACCCCGCTACCGGCACCGCTGATATAGAACCGACGCCGCCGCCGCTAGATGGAGCGGTAGCATCTAAAAAGGTGCCGACGTACGGATTCGGACCCGGAATCTTTCGATTCCTAGTCGCACGCTCTCCCAGGGGAGCTAATCCGGCGCCGGCGTTTATGAGTGGTTTTATCGTGGTTGTATACAGGAAATATACGCATTATTGCTTACGTAAGCACAACGGTCGCTAGGGACGCGAGAGTTGGTCCTACGTTGATCGCTACGGAAAGTACTAGTCGATCGCTAGGGACGCTATATAAATGCTTACGTAAGCACAACGGTAGGTCCTACGTTGATCGCTAGGGAAAGTACTAAAATAGTCATTGGAATAACCGCTAGGTGGCACCTCAAGGGGAAAGTTAATCAATCAAAAGTGACAGGTCATCAATCACGTTTTTTATAAGTATGTTCCCGAAAACGTCAAAACCCTTTGATCTTTTTTTTATAAGTATGTTCCCGAAAAAGGTAAGGACGTTTTTTATGCATAGAGTTAGGCCTAAAAGGGGGCGGGGCGAGCCTCTGCCCCGTCTATATACTACTGCCGTGGATTCACGTCACATACAGGTAAATTAAAAGCGTGAATTGCGTGTCTATGCTGAACCACGAAGGAAGTTCATGGTATTCCATCAATGAAACTCTACATCATTGCAATGTGATGTTTCCATTTAATTTGTCGAAAGTGATCATATTCAGAACGATGTTTTATGCTTTATTGTTTGCACCTATGGAACCTAGACATCCATATTCCCATAGCTGACTCGAATTGGGAAAACAGCGGTGTCGACGACCGCTTGGCACGCACGATGTCGAACTAAATGTCAATGGAAGCGCTTTTAATTTCCGAAATGGTGTTTTAAATATATAAGTTGAGTGTGAGAGTCGGTTACCTAAGAGATTAGCGCCAATGACATTCAAATGCGGCACCGGAGGAAAATATTCTCACAAGTCAGACCGAATAACCGCACGTCAGGATACACAGTGACTATTAACCATTTTAATCATTCAGCTGCGGATGCTTGGGCATTTCGTGACGTGCGATCTTATGTTAAGCCTGTCCACTTGTGTGAGGTTGTAAACTAATTCAAACCTGGAGAGTGTTAGTAGACAATTATCAAATCATCTACTTGGAAACCCGATCATCGTTTTTGCTCGTGGAACCGACCTCCAGAACAGTTGAGTGTATCTACGTTTGTAGTTTATTGTTCTTGTTCATAGTGAAAATTCCGGAACAGTAGAGTATGTCTACGTTTGTAGTTTATCGTTCTTGCTCGTAGTGAAAATTCCGGAAATGTTGAGTGGATATACTTTTTTAGTTTATCATTCTTGTTAGTAGTGGCAACTCCTGAGAAGTTGACTTTACCTGCAACAACGTGTGATATATGTGAACAGTTGTACTCCTGCTAGCTTTACCTTTGACCACGTGTGACGTATGTGAACAGTCGAACTCCTGCTAGTTTTACCTGCGTCCATGTGTGATGTATGTGAACAGTTGTGCTCCTGCTAATTTTACCTGTGACCACGTGTGATGTATGTGAACAGTTGTGCTCCTGCTATCTTTACCAGTGACCACGTGTGATATATGTGAACGGTTGTGCTCCTGCTAACTTTACCTGTGACCACGTGTGATATATGTGAACAGTTGTCCTCCTGCTAACTTTACCTGTGACCTCGTGTGACGTAAGTGAACATTTGTCAGCAGAGCAAGAAGGAAAAACGTGCAAATACGCAAGTGCCGAGATGCAAAAAAAACATGTTGCCGGTAAAGTATATAACAATCTTGCGACAAATAGCTAGCTCCTTGCGCAACACGGATTTTCAGCATCATGGCTGACGAAACGAGTGACTTGTTAAACCAGGAACAGCTTGCAATTTGCATAAGATGGGTAAACGATAAACTTGAGCTCCGCAAAGGTGTTATTGGTTTTCATAAATTAGAATGTACTGATTTTTATACAACCACATCCTTGATCAATGATTGTTTAACTGGAGTAGTAATAATAATAATAATAATAAGGTAATTTCTTTTGCGCCTCTATCCTTGGAAACCAAGCTCACAGGCGCAACAATACAAAAGGTAGTTAATATCAGAATCGATAAGCCATACTAAAGTCGTCAACAGATGGATCGATATATGCCAGGGAGCTAAGGTGGATACGCAAGATTATAAAGGTAAATGTTTAATTGACGGCGAAATTGTGTTATATTTTCAACTGATCTAGTACTAAAAGGGAGCGTATTCCTGAGAGTTGGCGCAGCAACAGAAAATGCCCTAGTTCCAATATTAGTATTGACTCTCGGAACAAAAAGTAAGTCAGACCTAGGTGATCGATGCTGGATAGGCTTTTTACAGGATTAGTCAATGAATATACATATATGTGCTGGTTGCTTGCATGGATGTGCCAGGTACATAATGGTACAGTTCTTAAAAAGTGCGATATCGGACAGGAAGTCAGTGCAAAGACTTCAGAAGAGGCACTGACTGAGAAAACCGCTGAGACCGATTCACAACCCTAGCTAAGCAATTCTGTATACAGTGTAACCTAGTGATATCCTTAAGGGCAATATTGTGAAAGTGCAGTAGTCAAGCCTATTAGTAACAAGTGCTGCGATAGTTTTTGTAACAGGATCAGGTAAATAACGGCGACTACGTTGTAAATCACGAATGTGATAATAACAGCAGCGACAAGTTTGAGAAATATGCCGTCTAAAATTGAAGTTATCATCAAAGATAACTCCGAGATTTCGTTCCGAAAGTGCAAGCGTAACAAACCTTCAAGCTAAGCATAGGTGTGAGAAAAAATAATGTTGTCACGCTTCCTCTCCGTACCAATAATAAGAAAATCTGTTTTATCAGCATTTATGTTTAATCTACTCTCAGTCATCCAAACGAAAACGTCATTAACACAATTTCTGAGTGCATCTAAGGAGCAATTAGTACTAAGCGTAGATAAAGAAATATAAATGTGGGTATCATCTGCATAAAGAAGATGATTTAGTTTGTGACTGTTAATAACTGAGCACAGTGGTGTTGTGTAGAGAGTGAAAAGTAAGGGCCGAAGACAGAACCCTGAGGAACACCACATGAAATAGGGAGTGCTGATGAAAGACAATGCGCATTCCTCACTGTTTCATGCCTATGTGTTAGATATGACAAAAACAACGTAACGTTATGCCTGACACACCATACCATAAAGACAGACGATTTATTAGAATGACTTGATCAATTGTATCAATAGCAGCAGACAAATCTAGCAAGGTAAGCCCTGTTATTTTACATTAATCCGTATCTCAAGTAATATCATTACGCACATCTAAAAGGCAGTTTCCATCGAATGAAGATGTTTGTACGCAGATTGTAATTTATTAGAAACGCCATTTGAATTAATATGAGAACCAAGGCGTTTTCTACAACGTTTTCTTAAGTATCTTGGAAATTAACGTGAGATTGAAATGGATTTATACTTCTTGAAGTTATTTTTTAGGAATGAGAGGGAGACATGGCAAGCTGTGGACATTTGAGACTGAATGCTGTATCCCAATGGAACTGTGAAACAGTACATCAAAATGGCCAGAACTTAACTGTTTGCATGTAAAAAAGTCATTGTCTCTTAAAGGTTTTCACTTCGAGGCTATATTTGGCGGAGATAGATCGTAGAAATTGGTGGTGCAGAAAAGTTGATAAACAAGTGGAATTACTGATTGATCAGTATTATTCTTGCCTTAATATAATTCTTAAAGTTGCAGTAAACATATATTGAGTAGCAGTTGTGCTTAAAGTTAGTTAGTTAAAGTATTTAGAACACCTTGGTATAGTGAGTGATAATAGGGTAACTTAGCCTTCGATAAGGTGTAAACAAGATTATGTGGTAGAATATATAGGAGATAAAGTAACAACCATCAAACTACTTACATAAGATAATATCTGTGTAAGCCAGTACTTGCTAGATATTTTGATTAGGTAGCATTGTTGTTAAAATTAAGCAAGGACGATAGTGGGGCGGCGTTTCCTAAATAAATAAAGCAGCCTAATGTAACGTAAATTATTATATTTAAATTAAGTCACTACCGGTAATGTTAGCGTTCGTGATAGAAAAAATAATCGGCTGTGTAATTGAAATATGTACATAAAATGTGCTGTAGTACACAGGAAACAGTCTTTATAAAGACTAAGTTAGTTAGTTAAATTCTGATAGGGATATTGCGCCTTGCACGCGGCAAGTCAAGGCAAAGCGACACTTTGTGTGCGTTCACTGCCACAGCTGGGTAGATTTTGCAATATCCGGCTGTGGGAAGTCATGGGCAGAAACCATGGAGGAAGGATTCACTTTTCAGTGCATTGGGTGATGGAAGGTGGAGTGCCTGCAGAAGGAGATAGTTAGGTTGACAGATATTGTGAAGGGAATGGAGATGGAAATTAGACAGGAAACAGGTCGAACGGAGAGAGACGACAGGGAGAGAGGTGAGAATACTGCAAGACTGAAAGAGAATAGCAGTGGCAAGAAAACTGAGGAAAGGAGATTGAGAGGAGGGAAGGTGATTGGAGGGGAAGAAATTGGAAAATCGACGACAGAAAGCGTGAAGGTGACAGGGGAGAAAATGACCGTAGAGAAGGAAGGAGGGAAGATGGGACGGGAGAGGAGAGCAGAAAATGAGACGGGAGGAAAGATGAAGGGACGAAAAGAAGTGAGAGCAAATGTGATAGAAGAGAATTCAATAAAAGGGACGCTGACAGGAGGAAAGGTGACAAGAGAAAAAGTGACAGGAAAGAATGGATCGGAGGAGAATGTGACAGGAGAGACGACGACAGGGGGAAAAGACAACAACCAGACAGATACAAACCGAAGAAGGAGCTACTCTAAGATTTAACAAGATTTAACAAGATTGCCATCCAGAAAATTACTCTGGATGGCAGGTGGACAAGGAAGCCTTTTGGCTTATCGAGAGTCCAATACTTTTTATCTACATGTATCCCGCCTTTTTTAGGTGTGTGTCGATTTTATTTTTAAACATATTCACGCTACTAGCACCAACACAATCAGGAGATAATCTGTTCCATTCATTTACAGTCCTTTGTGAGAATGAGAACTTTCTTATATCTAATCTACACTGCTCCTTTACTAATGTAGCTTCATGTCCTCTGGTCCTTCTATCTTTCTTAACTGAGAAAAAAATGTTTCTATCAATATTTTCATAACCATTCAATATTTTAAACACTTCTATGTGATCTCCTCTCAATCTCCTGGTCTCTAGTGTTGTTAAACCACATTCTTTTAGGCGTATTTCGTAACTAAGATCCCTCAGATTTGGTATCATTTTAGTCGCTCTCCTCTGTACTCTTTCTAGCATATCTATGTCCTTCTTGCGATATGGCCTCCATGCTTGTATACAATATTCTAAATGAGGCCTCACTATTGTTTTGTACAGCGGTACTATTAATTCTTTTTTCTTATACGCTATATTTCGCCTAATTAATCCAAGGATTTGATTTCCCTTTGACGCTGCAATTCCGCACTGCTCTGAAACCTTCATATCAGCACTAATGGTTAACCCCAAGTCCTTTTCTTTTACAGTAGTACTTAGAACAGTACCCCCCATTTTATATTTTACCTCTTCATTCCCATGACCTGTGTGGAGGCATTTACATTTCCCAAAATTGAACAGCATTTGCCACTTTTCAGACCATTTGATCAACCTATCAAGATCATCTTGTAAATGCTGTCTGTCTCCATCACTTTTAATCCTTCTAAACACTTTTGTATCATCCGCAAGTTTTAACACCTTGCTTGTTATATCATCGTCCAAATCGTTGATATATATTAAGAATAATATAGGTCCTAGTACTGATCCCTGTGGTACCCCACTCAATACCGATTTCCAGTTTGAAGCCTCCCCATCAGCTACTACACGTTGTCTTCTGTCATTCAGCCATTTTTCTATCCAGTTTATTATACCATTTCCTATGCCATGGGCCTTTAGCTTAAGGAGTAATCTTTGATGTGGTACTTTGTCGAAAGCTTTTGAAAATCTAAATAGATGATATCTACTGGTGATCCCTCATCTACCCACCTAGTGATGTCTTCCAAAAAACATAACATATTTGTTAAGCATGACCTCGCTTTAAAAAAAACATGTTGAGATGGGTTTATCAAGTTATGTTTAACAAGAAAATCCACCATGTGATCTTTAATTAGTCTTTCTAATAATTTGCAAATCACTGATGTTAAACTCACTGGTCTATAGTTCTCTGGCTTGTTTCTCGAACCTTTTTTAAATAACGGTATAATGTTTGCCTCTTTCCATTCTAAAGGAACCACTCCCTCTTCTAATGACAAATTGAAAACTGTTGTAAGCGGTACGCTAATTTGTTCTACAATTTCCAATAGTAGTTTGGGCGGAATCCCGTCCACTCCAGGTGATTTATTATCCTTCATAGCCCTTATTTTCTTAGTTACCATTTCCGAGGTTACAACTAACTGTCCTAAATAGTCTGAATCTACCCCTTGAACTTAGCCTCTGGTACTGGCAGTGAACTAATATCTTCCCTGGTAAACACTGAACTAAAATACTCATTCAGGTCTTCTGCCATTAAGAATCCCTCTGATATTGTATTTCCAGCACTATCTTCTAGAGGACCGACCTTATCCTGAACTTTCTGTTTGCTTCGAATATACGCATAAAAACTCTTACTGTCATGTTTTATATTACTAGCTAATTTTTTTCATAGCTTCTCTTTGAATTTCTAATTTCAGCTGTAGCTTGATTAAGTGCTTCTTTATAAATGTTGTAGTCTTCATCATTTTCAGTACATCTATATGACTTCCACATCATTTGTTTATACTTAATTTTTCTAATGGCTTCTTTCGATAAGTGTTTCTTTTTAGACCGTTTCCCTTGTTTTTTGAAAGGTACAAATTTATCGACTATGCACTTAATTTCACTATTTAAGATATTCAGCATTCGGTTGCTGTCTTATTCTTCAGTGTGTTATTCCAGTCTATCTTTGCTAAATATTTCCTCATGTCCTTATACCTTCCTTTGTGGAAATTTCTCCTATACTGCTTTTTACTATTCCTTTCTGATTTTACTTTGATGGTGAAATGTATATGGTTGTGATCACTACTCCCCAGTGGCTCACATATCTTGACATTGTCAACTAATTCTTTCTGTGAGGACAAAACTAAGTCTAACACATTCTCTCCCCTGGTTGGTTCTAGCACATGTTGAGAAAGGAAACTATCTTGTACTAAAACTAAAACTTGTGGTCCTCACTCCCCATACTCTGTAGAGATTTCCATTGTATATGCCCATGGTTAAAGTCCCCCATAATAATACAGTTCCGTTTGCTTACTTCCTTTATAGCGTTTTGTATTTTTTCATTCTCTTCTATGCTTATGTTTGGACTTTGATAAACTAACCCAACTGTTAACGTTGAGTTTCCTGTAACTATGTTACACCAAACAGCTTCTTCGCAATCTGCTTCTCTTTCTAATTTTATTTCATAAGCCTGGATAGATTCTTTAATATATGAAATAACTCCACCTCCCTTTCTTCCTATTCTATCTTTCCTAAACATTACATATCCTGTTAGTCCCAATTCGGCATCTGATATATCAGTGGTGGCCCACGATTCGGTTATACCTATTATGTGAGGGTCAATATCTTCTACCATAATGTTTAGTTCACTTCTTTTGTTTACTATGCTCCTTGCATTTAAACAAATGCATTTATATCCTGATTCAGAACAGTTTTCCAGGCTGTTCTTTGCCGATTTATTTCTGCTGTCTTTATCTATGCCTCCAGTTTCAGGCTTCTCTGTGAATCCCCCCTGCGAATCTAGTTTAAATAGATGCAGCCTGTCCCACTGTCAACAGATTGCAGCAAGTTCTCTGAGAAAACTGCTGCCCCCTTTCCACTCAGATGTAGGCCATCTCTCATGTACATATCTTCCCTCCCAACAAAGTATCCCCATAAATCTACGAATCCCACCCCCTCTTCTTTACACATCTGCTCAACTAGTGCGTTGATCGCCATCCTCTTGCAGTTTCTATATGTCGGCCCCCTTCCTCCCATTACTGGCAAAATTCCTGAGAGGATAATCTGTTCTACTCTTGTCTTCTTTAACTTCTTCACTAACTGTCTGTACTTCTGAACTATCCCAGTTGTTCCCTCCCTCTCTGCGTTATTTGTCCCTACATATACTAGTATAGACCCTCCCTTGCCATGCCCCAGTACCTTCTCTACCCTTTCAGTTACATGTTCTATCCTAGCCCCCGGTAGACAAACAACGACGTCCTCCCCCTCGCTTAGAGTCTTATCTGTCTTTCTCATAATCGAATCGCCCATAAACACCCTCTCTTTCCTCATTGCCCCCTCAATCACTGCCTCAGTGTAGCTCTTTCTACGGTTTGCATCTGTCTGGTTGTAATCTTGTTCCCCTGTCTTCTGCTCTCCCGTCACAATCTCGTCCGTTCCATTCTTTCCTGACGCTGTTTCTCTTGTCACCTTTCTTCCTGTCATCGTCCCTCCCGACTTCTCTTCTGTCACATGTACTCTCACTTCCTTTCTTCCCGTCATCTTTCCTCCCATTGCATTTCCTTCTCTCCTCTCCCGTCTCTTTTTCCCTCCTACCTCTTTCTCTACGGTCACTTTCTCTCCTGCCACCTTCACACCTGTCACATTTCCTGCCGTCGATCCTCCACTTTCTTCCCCTCCGATCACCTTCCCTCCTCTCAGTCTCCTTTCCTCGGTCTTGTTGCCACTACTCTGCTCCTTCAGTTTCACAGTATTCCCAACTTTATCCCTGTCGTCTCTCTCCATTCCATCTGTCTCCTTGCTGATTCTCATCTCCATCCCCTTCACAATATCTACCAACCTAGCTACCTCTTTCTCCAGACATTTCACCTTCCAACACCCCACGCACTGAAAGGTGAATCCCTCTTCCTTGGTTTCTGTCCATGACTTCGTACAGCCGGACAAGGCAAAATCCACCCAACTGTGGCAGTCGTCGCACACCAAGTGTCTCTTTGCCTTGACTTGCCGCTTGCAAGGCGCCATATCAGAATTTATTTAATAATAATAATCTAATTAGCTATTTAAAATAGATTTGTCAACTGTGTTTACACTATTCACTGTGTTTACACTATTCACTAAGGCAGTGGTTGAGGGGGCAATGAGGAAAGAGAGGGTGTTTATGGGCGACTCCAATGTGAGAAAGACGGACAAGACACTGAGCGAGGGGAAGGACGTTGTTGTTTGTCTACAGGGGCTAGGATTGAAGATGTAACTGACAGGGTAGAGAAGGTATTGGGGCAAGGGAGGGTCTATACTGGTATATGTAGGAACAAATAATGCTGACAGGGAGGGAACAACTGGGATAGTACAGAAGTATAGAGAGTTAGTGAGGAAGCTAAAGAACACATGAGTTGAACAGATCATTCTGTCAGGAATTTTGCCAGTAATGGGAGGAAGGGGGGCAACGTATAGAAACTGCAAGAGGTTGGCGATCAATGCACTAGTTGAGCAGATGTATGAAGAAGAGGGGGTGGGATTCACAGATTTATGGGGATACTTTGTTGGGAGGGAAGACATGTACATGAGAGATGGCCTCCATCTTAGCGGAAAGGGGGCAGCAGTTTTCTCAGAGAACCTGCTGCGATCTGTGGGACAGGTTGCATCTATTTAAACTGGATTCGCAGGGGGGACTCACAGAAAAGCTTGAAACTGGAGGGATAGATAAAGACAGCACAAACGCAAGGAGTATAGTAAACAAAAGAAATGAACTAAACATTATGGTAGAAGATATTGACCCTCACATATTAGGTATAACCGAATCTTGGACCACCACCGATATATCAGATGCCGAATTGGGACTGACAGGATATGTAATGTTTAGGAAAGATAGAATAGGAAGAAAGGGAGGTGGATTTATTTTATATATTGAAGAATGTATCCAGGCTGATGAAATAAAATTAGAAAGAGAAGCAGACTGCGAAGAAGCTGTTTGGTGTAACATAGTTAACAGTTGGGTTAGTTTATCGAAGTCCAAATAAAAGCATAGAAGAGATTTTAAAAATACAAAACTCTATACGAGAAGTAAGCAAACGGGACTGCATTATTATGGGGGATTTTAACAACGGGCATATACAATGGAAATCTCTACAGAATATGGGGAGTGAGGACCACAAGTTTTTAGTTTTAGTTTAAGATACTTTCCTTTCTCAACATGTGCTAGAACCAACCAGGGGTGAGAATGTGTTAGACATAGTTTTGTCCTTACAGAATGAATTAGTTGACAATGTCAAGATATGTGAGCCACTGGGAGTAGTGATCATATCCAGATACATTTTACCATCAAAATAAAATCAGAAAGGAATAATAAAAAGCAGTATAGGAGAAATTTCCACAAAGGAAGGTATAAGGACACAAGGAAATATTTATCAAAGATAGACTGGAATAACACACTGAAAAACAAGACAGCAACAGAATACTGGAAAATATTACAGAGTGAAATTAAGTGCATATTTAATAAATTTGTACCCTTCAAAAAACAAGGAAACGGTCCAAAAAGAAACACTTATCGAAAGAAGCCATTAGAAAAATTAAGTATAAACAAATGATGTGGAAGTCATATAGATGTACTGGAAATGATGAAGACTACAACAGTTATAAAGTAGCACTTAACCAAGCTACAGCTGAAATTAGAAATTCAAAGAGAAGCTATGAACAACAATTAGCTAGTAATATAAAACATGACAGCAATAGTTTTTATGCGTATGTTCGTAGCAAACAGAAATTTCAAGATATGGTCGGTCCTCTAGAAGATATTGCTGGAAATATAATATCAGACGGATTCTTAATGGCAGAAGACCTGAATGAGTACTTTAGTTCAGTGTTTACCAGGGAAGATATTAGTTCACTGCCAGTACCAGAGGCTAAGTTCAAGGGGGCAGATTCAGACAATTTAGGACAATTACTTGTAACCCCGGAAGTGGTAGCTAAGAAAATAAAGGCTATGAAGGATAATAAATCACCTGGAGTGGATGGGATTCCGCCCAAACTACTATTGGAAATTTTAGAACAAATTAGCGTACCGCTTGCAACAGTTTTCGATTTGTCATTAGAAGAGGGAGTGGTTCCTTTAGATTGGAAAGAGGCAAACATTATACCGTTATTTAAAAAAGGTTCGAGAAACAAGTCTGAAAAGTGGCAAATGTTGTTCAATTTTGGGAAATGTAAATGTCTCCACGCAAGACATGGGAACGAAGAGGTAGAATATACATTGGGGGGTACTGTATTAAGTACTACTGTAAAAGAAAAGGACTCATGGTTAACCATTAGTGCTGATATGAAGGTTTCAGAGCAGTGCGGAATTGCAGCTTCAAAGGGAATTAATTAGGCGAAACATAACGTATAAAGAAACAGAGCTAATAATACCGCTGTATAAAACAATAGTTAGGCCTCATTTATAAGATTGTATTCAAGCGTGGAGGCCATACCGCAGGAAGGACATATATATGATAGAAAGAGTACAGAGGAGAGACCCTAAAATGATACAAAAACTGAGGGATCTTAGTTACGAAATACGCCTAAAAATGCGGCTTAACAACACTAGAGACCAGGAGATTGAGAGGAGATCAGATATAAGTGTTTAAAATAATGAATGGTTATGAAAATATTGATAGAAATATTTTTTTCTTAGTTAAGAAAGATATAAGGACTAGAGGACATGAAGTTACATTAGCAAAGGAGCAGTGTATATTAGATATAAGAAAGTTATCATTTTCACAAAGGATTGTAAATGAATGGAACAGGTTACCTGCTGATTGGGTGGGTGTTAGTAGCGTGAATATGTTTAAAAATAAAATCGACACATACCTCAGAAGGGCGGGATACACATAGGTAAAAGGGTCGTACTCTTCATAAGCCAAAGGTCTTCCTTGTCCACCTGCCACCTACAGTGAATCCTCTTGGTGGCAATTTTGATAAATCCTGTTAAATCTAAAGCAAATGGACTGGACAAGAAGAAAACACTCATTAGTAATAATGGATACATCATTAGGATATAATAAATCGCATTCAATTGAAATATTTAAAACAAAACCTACATCTATACTGATAAATGGAAGAAACATTCTGTATATGTTGAATAGTGGCATATAACCATGTCCCACAAATAGCAGGCAATTCTTAATATACCGAAATGTTACAAACTAACTTACCAAGTGAGAAGTTTAATAACAGTAGGTCACACATGTATTTTATGTGACTATTCAACGTTGATATTCAGACTTTTAGGGATTAAGAAATATGAATTTATTCTATATATCATTTAGAAGGAATGTTAAGCCCAGCGAAAAGGCTAGCTAAAGTTGAACCGGGGCCAACTCTTTTATGTGTGTGTATGTGTGTGTGTGTGTGTGTGCGTGCGTGCGTAAGTGCGTACGTGCGTGCGTACGTGTGCCTATCTATGTGAGCGTGTGTTTTTTAGGACCTAGAATGTGGCATTGTTTACCAACACCCGCAGTGAAGTGTAGCAACATGGCGATGCATACATGTCAACCTGTGAGGATCCAAATGACTAAGACGTTTTTTTTCCGCTCAAGTAACCCATTCTGTCACACAGCATAACAAACAAGAGGCATATATAAACGTATGTACATTTATATAGAGAAAATGTGTGTCAACAGTGAATGGGAAATTAACGTGTGTTCCTGTGAAGCAGGTTGTAGTTCGTTGTGGCTTTCTTAGACATATGTAGCACAGTCGCGGGTGGCTCATAGGAGTGTCTGCCGTAGAGTTCAACGTCGCTGACAGATGGGCAGCAATTGTGTCCCCTGTTTTCGCTGAAATTGATACAAATAATACATACTGGAAGAAGCGAGCGCGCACACCGTCGCTGATGTGCAGAGCACCCTCTGCATCTGTAGCGTCAGATAACATCAGTTACGTAACAAAAATCATAGTAGCGTCCGTCACTAGTTTTAAAACGTAGATAAGAACGAAAAATGGCAAAATGGAATTAAAATCGTACCTGAACCAATACCGAAATTGCCCCGGCAAATCCGACACAGGGCATAAGCGCTGTCTTTGTGGCTCCTCGCTATCTTGCTTGGCCATTCTTTAACCCAACTGTCCTGGAACTGTGTTATGTATCTCTTTTTCTTTGGTGGTGATGCATTCCGCTCGGGTGACATGTTGTTACGCTTCTTCGTCGTGAGGAAATCAGATCGCGAATGAGCGCACACTTTGCCGCGAGATCAGGGTGTAGATCATGTGTTCGTGAGAGAAACAAAATGTTGAAACGGAACGAAAATTTCGTTCCGTTTGTTATATTTAAAATTAAAAAAATAATAAATACGTAATTTTTTCTGCGGTGACCTTCAAATGACGGAGATTTGTATCTCCGTGACGGAGGTTTTCAGCGATATCGAAATGACGGTATCTCTATACGAATGACGGGTGATTGACATATATGCAATGCTCGCGATGCAACTATCATAAAAATTCACTCTGCAATATTCAATACTAATGTAATCATGAAATTGTTTTCAGACGACAAAAACAAAAATGTCAATCCGATTCAGATCCATCAAACGCTATTAAAAATGGCATTGTTTTATAATAAAAGAGAACACGTTTCAACAATACTTTTAAATCGTTGAGATTTAAAAGTACATCAAAATGCGAATTTACAACCATTTCTAATTGAACGTGACATAGCTTAGTATCATTCAACATGTTGATATATGACTTTAGCATTGTTCTTGTTGGACTCACTCCATTGTCAAACCTGAGAAAGTGCTGCCGTGTCGAACCTTAGACAAGTTCGTCCAATCTACGTTGCTCCAGTTCACATCGCTTTCCACTGTACGCGTAGTCTTCGCGCATCCATTGCACCGTGGCTGAATGCTTCTTCTGAATGCAGTCTTAACGACTGGATACTGCGCTGTGTGAGAACGTTACAAAAATGGCGTTGACATATGTACTCGAGAACTGTTATTGAGTTCCTGAATTATGTTCCTAAACAGAACATACAAGATCAATGGCAAATGATAATATACATATTAGGATGATTTTGGATTGTATCTATAATACAATTTTATATAATTACGTGTACATGCATGTAAAGCGCCTGAGAGCAATCTGATTGATTCGGGCGCTATGCAAATAAATTGTATTATTATTGATGTGTTATGTTGTCTATATATTCAGTAGTACGTTACTTATGTATAGAATTAACATATTGACGTAACGAGCATTGTGAAATTGAAGACGATAATTTATTCCAAGATGGAGGATTTCTGTGTTGGCGCCACTGCGCATGCACCAAGTATGGGCGTTGTATGGAGAGCCAAAGTGGTATGAATCACAACATCTCCCTTCGTTAAATAACAAACAAAAAGTCTTGTAGCAATAACTATTAATTAGGGTTCATTCGATATGCAAGTGTGCGGTAATATGGCTGTAATTATAGGTCCAATCTATTTGGCGGCTTGATCACTCGACTGGATCGCCTTGCCTCAACATGTCGCGTGTGGCTGGCTGTCACTGGCGATTCGGGTTGCAGGATCGCACTGGGATGTACAGCCACTTGATCATCTTCGACGCCGTCATCTACATCATCGTTCGAGGCTTGTTCTTTCCATATTTCTTGTGTGTTACGCAAGTGTCGCCGATTGCGTCTGTATGCAGCGCCTTGTTCTTTCAGGATGTTGTACGATCTGGGCGATCACGCCTTGCTGGTGACCTTGGCCAGGTCCCACGTTTTCCGAGTCGGATTCAGCATTCGCACAGTCTGTTGTGGGGATAGAGGTGCGAGTTCCTTCGCCGTGCGGTCATGGTATGCCTTATATCCATCTTGTCGTTGTTGCAGATATGCATTTACATCTCCATTCGAGCATGATGAGAATGTAGGTAGATTTGACTTGTATCGTCTACCATTAAGAAGTTCGCACGGGGATGGCAGGTTGTGGTCGATTGGGGTTGTCATGAGGCACAACATCGCCAAATGAGGGTCACTGCCGCTTTCCTTCGCCTTTGTGAACAGTTTTTTGACTGTTTGAACTGTCCGTTCTATGAACCCATTCGACTGTGGATACAATGGTGAGCTTGTAACGTGCTCAAACCCGTATATCGCACTAAAGACCCGGAACTCTTCAGAGCTGTATTGCGTACCGTTGTCAGAAATCAGTCTTTCCGCAATTCCATGCTCCTCGAAGATTCCTTTAAGTTGATTGATGACAGTGTTAGAGCTGATGTTGCTCAGTTTTCGTACGATCGGGAAGTTGCTGTAGCAGTCGGCGATTAGCAGATACTCTGTACCGTTCCAATGGAATAGATCGGTAGCCAGAGTGTGCCAGGCGTGTTTTGGCATGTCGTGTGGGATCAGTGTCTCTTTCGTGTTGGCAACTTGATGTTGCTGGCATGGTGCACACGACTGGACCATTTCGTCAATGTCATGATTGATTCCACACCAGAAGACCGCTGTCTTTGCGCGAAGCTTGCATTTTTCGGCACCTTGGTGTGAGTAATGGATCTGTTCTAGTGCGGCGGCGTGTAGAGACCTTGGTAAGACAATGCGTTGACCTTTTAGCACCAGCCCGTCTTCAACACTCAGTTCGTCTCGGAAATTCCAGAAGGGCATCAGGTGCGCCGGGCATTGAGCTCTGTTCTCTGGCCAACCGAGTGATATGATTTCACGCAGCGCATGTAAGGTGTTGTCTTTCGTTGTTTCCTCGCGAATTTCCACGATTCGAGTTGGGCTCGCGTTCAGATGCATGTGTACTTCGTGCACAGATATGTCGAGACCTTGGATAGGTCCTGTGTTACATGGGTTTACCCTGGAGAGTGCATCTGCTAGTTTGACATCACTACCAGGAACGTACTTGATGTTCACGTCGTACTGCTGTATGCGGAGTAGCATACGTGCCAACCTGGGCGGGGCAGCGATCAGATGTTTGCTGTAGATAGACTCCAGCGGTTTGTGGTCTGTGTGCACTTGCACGTGCCGTCCATAGACGTGTTGGTGGAACCGCTCAAGTCCAAACACGATGCCCAGCATTTCGCGCTCAATGTTGGAGTAGCGACTTTCTGTTTCGGTGAGCGACTTGCTGGCGAAGGGAACGTCCGTCTTGCACAAATCTCTGAGTGGCGCCGACAGTGCAGCTAGATGTGGGGGTAAATCTTCCCAGATAGTTCGCCAATCCGAGAAAGGTCTGTAGTTCCTTGACATCTGTCGGTGCTGTCATGTTGCATATCGCGGTCACCTTCTCTGGATCTGGTTCGATGCCCTCTGCACCAATGATGTTTCCACAGAACGGAATGCGTTTGGAACCGGACGACCATCTTCTTCTCATTGAAACGTAAACCGGTGGCTCTTGCTCGTTCCAGTACTGCTGTCAGATTCGCATCGTGATCGCTGCCATCTGACTTGTAGCCCACAACGACGATGTCATCCGATATGCCGGTAACTCCGGGTATGTCGCTGAACGTTTCGTCCACCTTTTTTTTGAATACATCTTGGGCGCAATTCAGCCCGAATGGCAACCTCATGAATCTGTGTCGCCCGTAAGGTGTGTTGAAGGTTGTGTGGTAGGAGCTTTCTTCGTCCAGCTTGATGTTCCAGTACCCACTCCGGGCGTCGAGGATAGTGAAGAACTGTGCCCCATTGAGCTTCGGGAGCACATCGTCGAGCGTTGGTGTGAAGTGGTGTGGTCTTTTTATTGCCTTGTTCAGGTCTTTTGGGTCCAAGCATAATCGAAGCTTTCCGTTTGGCTTGGTAGCACATACACACGAGTTCACCCAGTCTGTTGGGCGATCAACTTTGGCTATGATGCCCAGTTGGATAAGTGTATCAAGTTCCTCTTTCAGGGGTTCGCGTAGTGCCACTGGCACACTGGCGGCACAGTTGGGTCGAGTGTTACGTGATATTCCCCTTCGAAACACCCAATTCCATCGAACACATCTGCGTAGTCGTTCAGTATTCGTGCTTTTGCCGCTTCATCCCCTTTCGGCCGAGTAGTGCAGGCGGGCACAGGTGCTGTGGTGTCTGTGTGTCGTTCCGCAGTAGGGCCGATGTTCATGGCGTAGTTTAATGTTACTAGCTTCAGAGCTCTGCATGTCGGAAGACCAATGATAGTAGGTCCACTTGATTTCACAACATGAAACGTGCTTACTACTGATTCGTCTCGATGTGTAACTTGAAGCTTGCATGTGCCATAGTGTGTAACCGTATGTCCTCCGTATGCAGTGATCCGCATGTTAGATGGATGCAGATTCGTGGGAATGCCATCTTGCGTTACGTTGCAGCGTGGAGACATTGTCTTGTAAGTGGTGAGTGGTATGACGTTTCCTTCGGCACCTGTGTCGAGCTTGCAAGTGAGCTGATTTGTGCACTGCGGAGACTGAACTGTCAATTGCACTAGAGCCTGCGTACTTTCAGTGTTCCCAGCTTTCCCCAGTGTGTTTATTTCAAGCTTGTCGAAGTACAGTTCACTCTGGTTGTCACTGCCCTTCGTGTTTTCGAGGGTGTGTATGCCTTGCTTTTTTGCCATTGCCGGGCGGGTCGGCCTTCGTGCTCTGGCGTCTTTGGCACTGCCAATGCACATCTTTATCCAATGGTTTGCCTTGCCACAGCCACGGCACGTAGACCCGTATGCGGGACATTCTTCGAGGGCGTTTGTATAAAACCGCCCGCATTGTCTTCCACAATGACCACAGTGACTGCTATCATACTGTTGTACTGTGCGCCCTGGGTTTTGCTTAGACCTCCCATCCTGTGTTGTGCTGTAGTTGGCTGCACTCTGCCATTGTTTGCGTTGTGCCTGTGGCCTACGGTTGCTCATTGCATGAATGTTCGATTCGGCTCTAAGGTTTTGTAGTTGCTGTTTTGTAGCTTCTTCCGTTCTGGCTATGTCAATGGCTTCGTCTAATGATAATGTTTCGTCTCGTTGGATGAGTTTTGACTGTACACGCTCCGAGTTAGTGCCAGATATGAGAGTGTCCAGCATATGTTCATTGGTATCTGCATATTTGCATTCTCGTGCCAAAATGCGTACTGTTTTCATAAATGCATCAACACTTTCCCCATTTTCTTGTTTGATTGATCTCAATTTGAATCTAGCAGTTCTGAAGTTGCTTTTTGGGGCTACATATTTTTCGAACCGGTCCCAATACACCGATAGTGTGTTTGACTCGGTGTCAGATAGGTCCTATGTGCTAGAAATTTCAATGCCTTCCTCCCCAGATCATAGAAGTAGGTATTTCACTTTCACAGTTTCAGTTTTTTCAACAAGGGGACCTTCAAACATGAGTTGGCACATGGTCTTGAATTTTTTTAATGCCTGTGGTACATCTGTCGACGCCCAGTCCATTGTTGGTGCGGACAATCCAGCCATTTCCGCCATTATGTCGGTACGTTGTATGCTTACCCGTAGGCTTGAATCGTATCTTTATTTATTTTAATGTTCAATGACAATGACCATATTATGGTCTCATAAATAATGAAATTCAACCTACCTTGTCTGCTGGCGTTGGCATATAGGGTTTACGTTACCACACGACGCTGGTGATTGCATTCGGATTTCAATGACAATGTTTATACATTGTCTTCGCTTCTGTCAGTTTGGCGTTCGGTCTTGACTCTTGTCGACTTGAGTTGAGTCGCTGCGCTACCATTGCGACGTCAATCTAAATTATGTAGGCCTTGTGTTTCGTCCGCGCTAACACCATGATGTGTTATGTTGTCTTTATATTCAATAGTACGTTACTTATGTATATAATTAACATATTGACGTACCGAGCCTTGTGAAATTGAAGACGTGAATTTATTCCAAGATGGAGGATTCCTGTGTTGGCGCCACTGCGCATGCACCAAGTATGGGCGTTGTATGGAGAGCCAAAGTGGTATGAATCACAACAATTATATTATTATTAATGGTAGTAGGAGCCATTTCGATGCGACGGCTCCATGTTTCTCCAAACGTTTTCTGAAGAACCTGCCGGGAGAGTTGATATTTTTGTATTAAATATTCGTCTGTAGTAAACATATATGGTTCATTTTGGTACCGCATATATGTATATTGATGTATCTTAATTGTTTTTAGAGAAAACACATTTCGTGATACCCCAATTTATTGAAAGCAAGCACCATGAAAGTGTTCAGCAACACTGTTCAGTCATTTTGAAATCTTAGCTATCATAAACCAGAATCTACTTATGCATATTAGTTCTTTTAGACATGTCCCATACGTGAATGTTTACCTTGTAAAGGCGTCCGTCGGTGTGGCACACAACGTCTTCAGTACTGTGTAAAAATCATCACGTATTGGATATGTCCGAAAGAACTAACTTGCATAGAAATTAACTATCCTGAAGAATGTTCAACACTCAGATTCTACTACAGAGTCTACTTTTACTGTGCAATCATCCGTGCATGTGTTTTTGCAATTGTATTTTATAAAACATTCATCAATAGTGCATTTACAATCAACGACTCTCAAAAAGCGGTGGATTCACATCAAATACAGGTAAGTTAAACGCGTGAACTGAGTATTTATGCTGAACAACGAAGGAAGCTCATGGTATTCCATCTATGAAACTCTACGTAATTGCAATGTGAATTTTCCATTTAATTTGCCGAAAGTGATTATATTCAGAACGATGTTTATGCATTATTGTTTCGATCTATGGAACGTAGACATCGATATTCCCATGACTGACTCGAATTAGGAAACCATTAGTGTCGACAACCGCTTGGCACGCACGACGTCGAACTAAATGTCACTGCAAGCGCTTTTAATTTCCGAAATGGTGTTTTAAATGTAAAAGTTGAGTGTGTGAGTCGGTGACATAAAATATTAATTCCAATCACTTTTAAATGTGGCACAAGTCAGACCGACTAACCGCACGGCAGGATACACAGCGACAATTATCAAAGCCTCTACTTGTAAACCCTCTTGCTCGTGGAAACGACGCCCAGATCAGTTGAGTATATTTACGTTTGTATTTTATCGTTCTTGTTCGTAGTGAACTTTCCGCAAATGTTGAGTGTACATAATTTTTAGTTTAGCATTCTTGTTCGCAGTGGCCACTACGGAGAAGTTGAATGTGTCCACGTTTACAGTTTTGTTGTGTAGTATATTACTGCGTGGAATGGTGATGAGTCAGTGAAAACATTCGTGTGGCGGTGGCCACGAATTATGGTTGATGATTTAGTGGCAACAGCGACAGTGAGCGTTTCATAAGTGTCTTCACTAGGCGGAATGGCATGTAGGATTTTGTTAGAGTGAATTCGGTTTTCGAGGCGGACACGGTGCCTTGGAGAATGTTCGTGCGACTGAGCTGACGATCTCCCTCAGGCGGGATTGTATAGTGAGAGAAGGAGCGAACTCGGTATTGTGAGGTGTCTCACCCACTCCTAGTAGGCATGTATTCGCAGAATTGTGCGCAATCAAGAATGAGGGAAATGATCGTGTTGTGGAGTCCCTATGCGATGATCAGCATCTAGCTATAAGAACGCAACATCGATTTCGCATTACACGTCAGCAGGTATTTTCGAACACATATTAAACACGCAGGAAACTGTATTATAATTATTGTTGTAGCATTACCAGTATATTCAGACTCTAATTATGGAACGCTTAAAAAAAACTGCTCCGAAATTACACAATGTCGATCTTCCAGCTCGCTTCGATAACGATATAATTTCGGCGGCAATGCCACTTCCCGCGACTAAGTTTTCCCATCGACGCAACCAAGCTAACTGAAATGGTAACACGACCGAAAGATCAAGTTGCTAGAGAAAGAGAAACAAAAAAAACGAGTGCAAGGCCATGCAATCGTTTTTCTTTCTGGTGCAAGAAACACGAAAAACGCTTTGCAATATTTTTTGTTTTGTTTTTCGGTTTAATTAAATCAAATTGGAAAACGGAAAGCTGACATTGTTTCTCGTTTTTCTTTCTAAAGTTTGCGAACGAAAAATGAAAAGACGGTACGTACACGGACCCAGGGTAGTGTTTTCAAATTAATGTAAAAACACTTCCGCAGTGTTTTCCGGGGGGCTGTATAGAAGTTGCTACACCGATACCTTTTTTCACGTATACTGCTCTACTCGGTTTATGCTGTATGCAGTCAGAATTATGCAGTTTTCACAAATAATTTTCGAAATCATTCTCCAACGTATTGTTATTATTAACCGGAACCACTTCTTTCATCAACGGCCTGCAAACAAAGCGTCAAATAAGTTGTATTAGTGAAAAACAATAGTCGTGAGACGATACCACGTCACGAGCTAAACGAACGTAGTCGGTTTCAGCTGCTTCGTGTTCAGAATCATCATTGTACGATAAAACACAACGCATAAACTGATTAAACGCCATGGGCTGTTCGATAAATGTCCTGTGGTGATTAGTTTGAATGCTTGCTTACAATTTCGATCAATTGAAATATTATGGATGTTTACATCACCGTCACCGATATAATAATAATAATATATTTTATTGATATAGCGCCATATCTCCGGATATAAAAAAAACTGTTCGGTACAATATAATACATATTTTACATATAAAAAGTATAATATAATAAGAATGCGAAATTTAAATATACATTTCTAAATATATGAATTATATGGCATAAATTATCGGCTAAATATTGACTAGATTTTACTATTTAAAAATTACACTGTTTGCTGTTTTAAAATCAATCACGTAATTATATTAAATAAATACTTAAAATGCAGTATACAATAAACCATGCAGTGACGTTAGAATGAAAATATATTATAAAGAATCTTGAAATGTATTCTTGAAAAGATATGTCTTTAACTGAGATTTGAAAAGTTCCATAGAGTCAGTGTCACGGATATACAACGGCAGACGGTTCCACAGGCGCGGTGCCGTCACGGAGAAACCCCGTCGACCGTATCGTTCCATGTCGTAGCGTGCCACAATTACAAGGTTTCTGTCAGCAGAACGAAGCCGGCGCCCTGGTGTATACGGCGAGATCAAGTCGGCAATGTTCACTGGCGCGAGATGGTGTAACGCGCGGTATGTCAGCAGAAGAATTTTGTAGTTGATGCACCTTTGGACCGGGAGCCAGTGAAGCGCAACGAGTGTGGGGGTGATGTGTTGATGATCGCGACTGCGTTGTCTCGTTATTAGGCGAGCCGCCGAAATTTGCACCCTTTGTAGCTTCTCGATTAAACGGGCGTTCACTCCAAAAATAAGCCAGTCTGGAAGTAACAAATGCGTATGGGTTGTTAAACACTTTCTGATTCTAGCGATCTTGTGGAGCTAGACATACGCCGAAATCGGACATGTCATGTGATCTACGGTCGCTGTCAAAATATGCCTCAAAATCCTCAAAAGAATATCAAAATGCAGCAGAAACCGCGCAGGTGACTATGCCAATGACGATCTCCTGAAAAGCCAAACGATCCGCGTCTTGGGAGCACCAGGGATAGCACTGCTGCGTGTCGCCATCTAGCGGTAGTTGTTTGAATACGTATGTTGAATCAGAACGTCAGGTTAGGCGACAAAACAGCTTATATTGCCTGTGAAATACTTTCAAATAATATCGATTTCAATCATCCAGCCTGATGAACCTCTTCAGACCAATAACGTGTTAGTTTGATGAAAACACAATTTGAACGGAGATATGGCTTGTTTTACTTAATACTTAGTTTACTTATCTTTATCGTGCCGTGTGGCACATAAGGCTCGCAGCAGATCTCGCCAGACCCTCTGTCTTGGGCTCTACTTGCTGCTGTGCCCCAGGTCAGCCCAGCAGTCTTCATTTTTCTACTTATTACACTGTGTACTTAAATTGTAATATAACGATGATGTATTGCTGAAATGATTATAAATACGCCGGCATATTTACTTGATGATAGCACTTTGTATATTGCATATATTAATCTAAATCAGATTACATCGACCAACGGAACAACAAACCGTGGCGCTCCCTAACGCATGTTGACCACTCAGTTTGACCACTGAAGTATTAAATAACTCTAACCAACTATAGGTTTCTTTCTTAAAACGTTAGTTAGTAGATCGGAGGGCAATGGTTCACGAAAGCGAACTAACGCAATGATTGGTTGCTTGATTTATTCGATATAAAAATGTAAACATGTAAAATCAGAGGACTAGATTTTTGTATATATACTGTGCTGTTTGCATATTACCTTTGAAAGAATCGCACAAATAATGTGGTGCTTTGTCATTAACTATATCATAGACAAGGTTCAATTTTAGTTATTTAATCCGTAGATCCAATGGTAATATATTGACCTGTCTAAACTCGGTTGATCTAATGTGGGTTCTGGCTGGTGCATTAAGAAGGAACCGGATTTCCTTGTTCTGGGTATATTGTAGCCTGGATTTATATTTCTTAATTAAACCGCAGAACCACGATGAACAGGTATAGTCAAAATGACATTGTATTAAGGCAAGGATGAAACGATTGTTTTGTTTTCATGTTGACATTTCTTGTTTGTCTGTACAAGAACTTTAACTTGGCATTTGATGTATTAATTATCTGCTCAGCCACTCCTCCAGTTAGTGACTGATCCAACTCTAACTATAAAAGGAGTTAGTATCAAACAGCCGAGGAAATATAATTTATATATATTAAAAAGTGTATGGATCCAATAATTGACCCTTGTTGACACCACACGTTAGAGTCGCCGGCTTATATAAAGTACCAATAATATCCACTGATTGCTGACGTTCATATAAATATGACTGAAACCAGACTTATGATTTATAAAGTCCTATAGCTGCAGGATATTATTGTTACCGTGTCAAAAGCCTTTTGAAGGTCAAGCAACACCATACCTATGTAGCTGCAGGATCTTATGGTTACCGTGTAAAAAGCCTTTTGAAGGTCAAGAAGCACCATACCTATGTACTTGCATGATCTTATGGTAACCGTGTCAAAAGCCTTTTGAAGGTCCAGAAGCACCATACCTATGTACTTGCAGGATCTTATGGTTACCGTGTCAAAAGCCTTTTGAAGGTCAAGAAGCATCATAGCTATGTACCTGCAGGATCTTATGGTAACCGTGTCAAAAGCCTTTTGAAGGTCAAGAAGCACCATACCTATGTACCTGCAGGATCTTATGTTTACCGTGTCAAAAGCCTTTTGAAGGTCAAGAAGCACCATACCTATGTACCTGCAGGATCTTATGGTTACCGTGTCAAAAGCCTTTTGAAGGTCAAGAAGCACCATACCTATGTACCTGCAGGATCTGATGGTTACCGTGTCAAAAGCCTTTTGAAGGTCAAGAAGCACCATACCCATGTAGCTGGAGGATCTTATGGTTACCGTGTCAAAAGCCTTTTGAAGGTCAAGAAGCACCATACCCATGTAGCTGTAGGATCTTATGGTTACCGTGTCAAAAGCCTTTTGAAGGTCAAGAAGCACCATACCCATGTACCTGCAGGATCTTATGGTTACCGTGTCAAAAGCCTTTTGAAGGTCAAGAAGCACCATACCTATGTACCTGCAGGATCTTATGGTTACCGTGTCAAAAGCCTTTTGAAGGTCAAGAAGCACCATACCTATGTAGCTGCAGGATCTTATGGTTACCGTGTCAAAAGCCTTTTGAAGGTCAAGAAGCACCATACCCATGTAGCTGCAGGATCTTATGGTTACCGTGTCAAAAGCCTTTTGAAGGTCAAGAAGCACCATACCTATGTAGCTGCAGGATCTTATGGTTACCGTGTCAAAAGCCCTTTGAAGGTCAAGAAGCACCATACCTATGTAGCTGCAGGATCTTATGGTTACCGTGTCAAAAGCCTTTTGAAGGTCAAGAAGCACCATACCCATGTAGCTGCAGGATCTTATGGTTACCGTGTCAAAAGCCTTTTGAAGGTCAAGAAGCACCATACCTATGTACCTGCAGGATCTTATGGTTACCGTGTCAAAAGCCTTTTGAAGGTCAAGAAGCACCATACCTATGTACCTGCAGGATCTTATGGTTACCGTGTCAAAAGCCTTTTGAAGGTCAAGAAGCACCATACCTATGTACCTGCAGGATCTTATGGTTACCGTGTCAAAAGCCTTTTGAAGGTCAAGAAGCACCATACCCATGTAGCTGCAGGATATTATGGTTACCGTGTCAGAAGCCTTTTGAAGGTCAAGAAGCACCATACCTATGTACCTGCAGGATCTTATGGTTACCCTGTCAAAAGCCCTTTGAAGGTCAAGAAGCACCATACCCATGTAGCTGCAGGATCTTATGGTTACCGTGTCAAAAGCCTTTTGAAGGTCAAGAAGCACCATACCCATGTAGCTGCAGGATCTTATGGTTACCGTGTCAAAAGCCTTTTGAAGGTCAAGAAGCACGATACCTATGTACCTGCAGGATCTTATGGTAACCGTGTCAAAAGACTTTTGAAGGTCAAGAAGCACCATACCTATGTACCTGCAGGATCTTATGGTTACCGTGTCAAAAGCCTTTTGAAGGTCAAGAAGCACCATACCTATGTACCTGCAGCATCTTATGGTTACCGTGTCAAAAGCCTTTTGAAGGTCAAGAAGCACCATACTTATGTAGCTGCAGGATCTGATGGTTACCGTGTCAAAAGCCTTTTGAAGGTCAAGAAGCACCATACCCATGTAGCTGCAGGATCTTATGGTTACCGTGTCAAAAGCCTTTTGAAGGTCAAGAAGCACCATACCCATGTAGCTGCAGGATCTTATGGTTACCGTGTCTAAAGCCTTTTGAAGGTCAAGAAGCACCATACCTATGTAGCTGCAGGATCTTATGGTTACCGTGTCAAAAGCCTGTTGAAGGTCAAGAAGCACCATACCTATGTAGCTGCAGGATCTTATGGTTACCGTGTCAAAAGCCTTTTGAAGGTCAAGAAGCACCATACCTATGTAGCTGCAGGATCTTATGGTTACCGTGTCAAAAGCCTTTTGAAGGTTAAGCAACACCATACCTAATGTGATCGGATGTACTCGCCCAGCTGTTGATAGACAATTCTCTCAAATAATTTCGAGATTGCATTGAGAATCGAGAACGGCCTGTTCTTACCCGCTTCCAGTTTACCATTTTTTTGGTAAATTGGCATCACCCTTGCTGATTTAATATCGTTCGGAAATTCGCCGCTTTACAAAGATAAATTTTAAATATGCGTCAAGGGAGATGCAATCAAATGAAATGAAATCAAATTTATTTAGACACCACATATCTGTGCAAAACAGATTCATGAGTGTTTACAAACTAAAACATGATGTAAAAATATATTACATAAGAAGTTATAATATTACAATACATGTGTTACATATGCTAACACAATAGAAACTACATATTTTAATTATTATGTAGGCCATATATAACATTAAAATATATATGTATGTATTTTTTTTTTAAATAATTCGAAAAGGCCTGATTAAAGAGAAAGGTTTTCAGATCTCTCCTAAAAAGTCCAGAATAACGTTGGCTTCTTAGCTTTAGTGGAAGAAAGTTCCAGAGGGTGGGACCTGCACATGAAAATCAGCGTCGGCCGTACCGTGCCTGGTTAACTCTAAGAACAACCATGAGACACTGGTCAGCCGAGCATAGAGTGCGCCAGGGAACATATGCAGATATACGGTCGGCAAGGTACTGTGGGGTGTTTGCATGCAAAGCGCTGTGCATCAAGGTCAACAAACTTAATTCGTTGCGCCACAGGTAGCCGATGCAGCTCTTGTAGTGCCGCCGTCAAGCTGTATTGGTCACGCCGACGCAAGCAGAGGACGACACGCGCAGCTGATCGCTGGACCATCTCTAGTCGGTGAAACAAGGTTCTGGTAATGCCGTACAGGACCGCGTTTTCGAAGTCGAGTCGCGACGTGACTAGCGCGTGTACAAGTGATAAGCGGCAGATGTGATCGTATCCACGCTATACCACGTAGTTGGGCGTAGGCAGTTCGACAAGTACGGCCATCGATATGGTGGAGTTGAAATGTACTCCTAGGTCACGTTTGTTGGTGGAAGTGCTGACGTTGCTACCGCAGATGTTGATGGGAAGAGGCGGTGGATGTGGAACGCGGTTGTTTGTTTCTCCAAACATTATCGTCTCTGTCATTAATTAATTAATATACTCGAGCAATCCTGCATGGAGTACCAATTATTTTGTGGCTTTTTACTTAATTTATTTATAAATATCTTTATTACTATTGTATGACAATATCTCAGTTTAAATGACTATCTTGGTACCAGTATTTTAGTTTAATGATCATGACCTATGGTGTATTGTAAAGCGCCACGAACAATTTTTGAATCTGGGGCTATAACAAATTAAATTGCTGTGTGTCCGCTGGTTGCAGGAGTCACGCGAGATTGCTCTACTTCGGGCAATGTCACAATTTCCAGAACAACAACACGGGTGTCTTTGCGTGTAGATCCTCTTCTGCTCAACAGGGCCTCGACTGATGATCACATCACCGCTTTTCGTCAATAATAACAGAGTTAGATGGCGAGATGTTGTAGAAAGAATTCTGCCTATTCACCAAAAAAAACCTTCTGGATTAGGCGTCACAACTGTTCGTATGTTTAGCGAAGATATGTATCTCTGGTATGCACTGTATTTGGTTAAACAATGAAGAAGAAAAGTTAATAGTGGTACCGCTACACTTCCTGATGCTATCAGCGTCTCGGAGGAGATACAGCACTTTAATATATAGATACAATACTACAACATAATGAACAAAACGGACGATGAGTATAAGACTAAGCAATTTGTTTCAATAATTGCACATACCAACATGTTGTGTATTGTTATCGGCCAATACGGTGGGGCCAACCTCTTTTTATACCAACAAAGTAAATGAACAACAATGAATCGATCATAAAGAGAAATTTAATGGAAACAACGAGTAAGGTTTTAAAACAAGCCTTCACATTTAGAATTATAAGCCTTTTAACCAGCGCTTAATGTAATTACAATTGGTGTTCCTTTGTGTCGTGCTGTAATTTGATTGACTCGTCGTTTTGTATCCGATGAAAAACTAATGAAACCCTCGAGGCTGATTTAAGTGGTGAAGCGTACAAAATATACAATGCTTGCGTCGTTCGTCACGCACTTTAGGATATGGGATGTAGCCTACAAGTAGCAATGAAAGCATCTGCACCGCAACACAACCGTCGAGAGATGTAGACAATGGTCGTTCACTTTAGGATATGGGATGTAGCCTACAAGTAGCAATGAAAGCATCCACACCGCAACACAACCGTCGAGAGATGTAGACAATGGTCGTTCACTTTAGTATATGGGATGTAGCCTACAAGTAGCAATGAAAGCATCCGCACCGCAACACAACCGTCGAGAGATGCAGACAATGGTCGTTCGCCACTAATGTGTTAGCGCTATTTCCGAAAGGTTAGTCAGTTGTTTGGGACACATTAATACTGTGACAGGCTGTGTCGCAAACTGAGTTCAGGTTAAGACAAATTGATCGTGGAAGAATGTAGCGATCCTTATGTGTGCCAAGCCGAACAGAGCTGCCTGGCTGGGAATATATATAGTACAAACGAGCCCCGGTATTTAAACACATCGACTATGCTACCACAATTTTATTGTTGCAAATATTGTGATGCATATACGCACGTGTTTATGTACGCATGTGTGCAGTGTGTCTGTGTGAATATTAGTGTGTGTGGTTGTATGTGCAGGTGTAGACTTGTTCGGTTGTACGAGTGTGTATATGTGAGTTTGTCCGTGTATAAGTTTTTGCGATTATACATGCATTGCTGAAATTACTCGCAGCAAAACAGTACACAGAGATGATGATGATGATGATCTAATGAGCAATCCGCCATTATTTCCGAACGAAATATTTTCACATATCATACAAATGACACTCGCATCCGATTTGACAAAGTTAGTCACCATAAATCACGTGTCTGTAACTTCCAGGGAATTTGCAGCTCTTCACCTGACAAACCAGTTTGTTTTCGACCACGCAGTTACATGTTTCGGTTACTTTACCAGAAGCTTCGAAGCTTCATTCTTATTGTAACAATACTGTGAGCATCTGAAGACTGATGTGGGAGGCCCGTCCAGGAAGTGGCTTAGCTTGTTGGATACGAGAGTTGTTGTCGGAAAATTCCCAATTTCGACTGTCTCACTCTGGCAGTCGAGTCGTTCGGTTGGTATAGGGTAACTGATATGTTTGGCGATGCAGGTGATCAGATCAAGCCATGGTGATGATGCATTTGAAGACCAATCAGTTCGTTTTTATCAGAGAGAGAGAGAGAGAGAGAGTTAGAGAGACAGAGAGACAGAGAGAGAGAGAGGGGGGAGGGAGAGAGAGAGATGAGAGAGAGAAGCAGAGAGAGAGAGAGAGAGAGAGAGAGAGAGAGAGAGAGAGAGAGAGAGAGAGAGAGAGAGAGAGAGAGCACATATATTGTTTGCTATTATTGTGATCATTTCCAATAATGGATAGTTCAACTTTATATGCCTATCATTTGTAGAGCAAGACCTTTTTATTATAATATGTTATGTATATCCACGTAGTTTAGTCTGCGTTAAGTTCATGATGACGAAGTCGTTTTTTTATTTTTGTTTTGTCTCGTTTGACGCACGACTTGTGCAATAATAATCTCGTCACTTTGTGACCTTATTTATTTTCAGACATGAATATGCCAATAATAACAGCACCGTTATTATCATTACTTAGCTTTTACACTTATTTTGTGATGCATTTTGTTCGGTTATCTGCGAATAATGACGACATTAAATTTTAGTCGTTTGTGTAATTATGTGGTCTCCATGTTGTTTTTATTTTATCTGCGAATATAATGGCAATGCCAGTTTAGGCTCTTGACGCAATTATGTCCGTAATTCTAACAATTAGACTTACAATTTAGTGATGTCAGAACATACCTCAGGGTAGTACAGTTATCAACAGTTTACGTTGAAAGAATACTACGAAATAAAATGCATTGTTTCTATCTGAGTGGAAATTGTTACTCTTTAATTTATCATAATTACGCTCAAGATCATAAGTCAAACATAATCGTAGATTTATCATTGTAGATATGGAAGGAGTCAGAGAGGTGATGGAGCTACTCGAAAAGTCAGTTTGCAATTTCTGTCACAATATGTTTATTTCAGGGATTGTTACTATTTTCGCGTCAAGGTGAAGGGCGACTGCGAATGTTCTGATTATAAAGTCATCTGCAGAATTGCGTAATGGACTAAATGGACGAAAGAAATCCTCGAAATCCACGTAATCCTCGAAATCGACTAAGTCGACATGAAATTTCTATGTTATTACATTATCGGTCAAAATTTATTACATTATCGAGCAGGAGCACGTTATTACATTATCTCTCAAAAATATTACAGTATCGGGCAGGAGGTTTACTGCATTACGGTTGATTTTATTACAGAATCGGGCACTGATTACATTATCGGTTGATTTTATTACAGTATCGGGCAATTATTACATTATCAGTCGATTAGTACAGTATCGGTTGTAAACACCGTGCATCAAGGTCAACAAACTGAATTCGCTGCACCACAGGTAGCCAATGCAGCTCTTGTAGTGCCGCCGTCATGCTGGGTTGGTCACGCCGACGTATGCAGAGAACGACACGCGCAGCTGATCGCTGGACAATCTAGTGTCGGTGCAACCAGGTTCCGGTAATGCCGTACTGGGCCGCGTTTCCGAAGTCGAGTCGCGACGTGACTAGCGTGTGTACAAGCGACTTGCACCCTGCAAGCGGGAGAGATGATCGTATCCACGCTATTCCACGTACACGGGTGCAGGCAGTCCGTCAAGTACAAGTATCGTGTGAGGCCATCGTGATCGTAGAGTCGAGATGTACTCCGAGGTCACGTATGTTGGTGGAAGGGCTGACGTTGCAACCGCACATGTCGATGGGAAGAGAAGGTGGCTATGGAACACGGTTGTTTGGTGCTGCAAACAGTATCGCCTCGGTCTTCGCCTCGTTCAAAGGCAGGTAGCGCGGCGCCAGCCGTGCTTTCTCGGCAGTCACACAACGGGATATCCGGTCGATGGCGGACGCAGAATCATTTCGCGAAAAATAGACATAGATTTGGGTGTCGTCGGCTTAGACATATTATCGA
>CM034541.1:51516752-51561354 GCA_020002185.1 Paraescarpia echinospica
GTGAGTGAGTGAACAGATACGAAGGGTGAGTGAGTGAGTGAGTGAGTGAGTGAGTGAGTGAGTGAGTGAGTGAGTGAGTGAGTGAGTGAGTGAGTGAACAGATACGAAGGGTGAGTGAGTGAGTGAGTGAGTGAGTTCTTTGCTTCCTTTTGAAGCAAATCTCACGCGATAACCCGTCTGTTTGCTTTGCTTTACTTCCTTTTGAAGCAAATCTCACGCGATAACACGTCGAATTGAAAAATTTGTGCAGCGTGTTGGTCAAAGCATAGTGTTTCGTGTGTCCAACTAGTTGGTCTGAGTTCAATTCGTGCCGTGTATTGGTCAAAGCATAGTGTTTCGTTTGCACCACTAGTTGGTCTAAGTTCAATTCGTGACACGTGTTGGTCAAAGCATAGTGTTTCGTTTGTACAACTCGTGTCTCGTCGGGACTCTCGTGTGACGTGTCATCCGTAGTCTCGTGACACATCTCGGTCATAGTCTCGTCGGTACTCTCGTATGATGTATCATCCTTAGTCTCGTGATATATCTCGGACATTGTCTCGTCGGTACTCTCGTGTGATGTGTCATCCGTAGTCTCGTGTGATGTGTCTCGTAGTATATCTCTTGTCTCGTCCGTACTCTCGTGTGACGTATCATCCGAAGTCTCATGTGATGTGTCATCCGTAGTCTCGTGACATATCTCGGTCACAGTCTCGTCTCTTGTCTCGTCGGTACTCTCGTGTGACGTGTCATCCAAAGTCTCGTGATATATCTCGGCCATAGTCTCGTGTGATGTGTCATCCGTAGTCTCGTTTTCGTGACACGTGTTGGTCAAAGCTTAGTGTTTCGTTTTCGTGACACGTGTTGGTCAAAGCTTAGTGTTTCGTTTGTCCAACTAGTCTCGTCGGTACTCTCATGTGATGTGTCATCCGTAGTCTCGTGACATATCTCGGTCATAGTCTCGTCTCTTTTCTCGTCGGTACTCTTGTGTGACGTGTCATCCGTAGTCTCGTGCCGTATCTCGGTCATAGTCTCGTCTCTTGTCTCGTCGGTACTCTCGTGTGACGTGTCATACGAAGTCTCGTGTGATGTGGCATCCGTAGTCTCGTGACATATCTCGGTCATAGTTTCGTCTCTTGTCTCGTCGGTTCTCTCGTGTGACGTGTCATCCGTAGTCTCGTGTGATGTGTCATCCGTAGTCTCGTGCCGTATCTCGGTCATAGTCTCGTCTCTTGTCTCGTCGGTACTCTCGTGTGACGTGTCATACGAAGTCTCGTGTGATGTGGCATCCGTAGTCTCGTGACATATCTCGGTCATAGTTTCGTCTCTTGTCTCGTCGGTACTCTCGTGTGACGTGTCATCCGTAGTCTCGTGTGATGTGTCATCCGTAGTCTCGTGACATATCTCGGTCATAGTCTCGTCTCTTGTCTCGTCGGTACTCTCGTGTGACGTGTCATCCGAAGTCTCGTGTGATGTGTCATCCGTAGTCTCGTGACATATCTCGGTCATAGTCTCGTCTCTTGTCTCGTCGGTACTCTCGTGTGATGTGTCATCCATAGTCTCGTGTCATCCGTAGTCTCGTGACATATCTCGGTCATAGTCTCGTCTCTTGTCTCGTTGCTACTCTCGTATGACGTGTCATCCGAAGTCTCGTGCCATATCTCGGTCATAGTCTCGTGTGATGTATCTAGTTGATCTAAGTTCAATTCGTGACACGTATTGGTCAAAGCATAGTGTTTCGTTTTCGTGACACGTGTTTCTCTTGTCTCGTCGGTACTCTCGTGTGCCGTGTCATCCGAAGTCTCGTGTGATGTGTCATCCGTAGTCTCGTGACATATCTCGGTCATAGTCTCGTCTCTTGTCTCGTCGGTACTCTCGTGTGATGTGTCATCCGTAGTCTCGTGACATATCTCGGTCATAGTCTCGTGTGATGTGCCTAGTTGCTCTAAGTTCAATTCGTGCCACGTGTTGGTCAAAGCATAGTGTTTCGTTTGTACAACTAGTTGATCTAAGTCCAATTCGTGACACGTGTTGGTCAAAGCATAGTGTTTCGTTTGCACAACTAGTTGGTCTGAGTTCAATGTTCGCTTCGTTCAGCGTGTTGGTCAAAGCATAGTGTTTCGTTTGTGTGACTAGTTGATCTGAGTTCAATTTGTGACATGTGGTGGTCAAAGAATAGTGTTTCGTTTGTCCAACTAGTTGGTCTGAGTTCAATTCGTGCAGTGTAATCGGTTAAGTTTCTGTTTCGTTTACGCAACTAGTTGGTCTGAGTCCGATTCGTGCCGTGTGTTGGTCAAACTATAGTGTTTCGGTTGTCCGACTCGTGTCTATAGTTCGATTCGTGATGTGTGTTGGTCAAACTGTAGTGTTTCGTTCGCACCACTAGTTGGTCTGAGTACTTTATCGTGTGATGTGTCATCCGTAGTCTCGTGACACATCTCGGTCATAGATCACACATCACGGTCACAGTCTCGTCTCTTGATGTATCTATATATATATATATATATATGAATCTATGAGTTCATTTTCGATTACCCATGCCAGGTTATTTGTTTTACGACAGAAGTTGGTTTCGAAGGTTTTACCGAAGAAGCACGAATTTAAATTCTATAGTACGAAAAAGGATAAAAACGTTCTAATGGTCCTGTGTACACTTGAACCTTAATACGGTAAACTATATAGATACTGGTACATCTTATCTGGGAGGTTATTATGTGGCTGTACTGTTCTAACATAACGCTTCACTTTCCTCGGCCAATGAAGATAGCAAAGACTGTGCTGTCTTTTTATTGGTATAGGATCTTTGGCATCAAGACGGTCGAGTCGCCATTGTGCATTGCACATACTGACATAGCGTGTTTATTTATTTAATAATGATGTTGAACGCAATTATATCTCTAGGCTCAGCTGAAATACAGATGAGAACAGGAAATACTCCTTCAAAACAGTTTGACACCAGTTTGGAACCGTTTTGTATGCAGGCTTTCAACGGTGACCGTTGGTAAGTACTATGATATTCTGTCAAATACTGTTACACAACAAACAGTTTGACCAAAATTGTACACAGATGGCTGATAGTTTGAATGTTTTAGCTGATAAGTTCGTATAACTTCCCTATGGCTTAACATGGGGCCAATACACAGACCCTTGAGGCTTGATTTATACCAGTTTATACCGGTTAACAGGGAGATTTTTCACTAGCTATAGCATGTCGATGTTTGTAAGTTGTTTGTCAGTGTTTGTAAGTTGTTTGTCAGTGTTTGTAAGTTGTTTGTCCGTGGTTATGCACTGTTTGTCGGTGGTTATGCACTGTAGGTCAGATAGCCGTTTAACCCCTATGCCTATGGCTATGCCTATGCCTATGGCTATGCTTTATCCGGTTTGGCTCTATGTTTTTGAACCTATGTAAATGTATAGACTAGGAGAGACCTACAAAATTACTGCACATAGCAGTTTGATGCATAATTAGTTCCGAAAAATACCGATAGGGGCGCCGCGGGTCAATCTATTTTAGTTCCCCAAAAATTCCGCTAGGTGGCGCTGATTTAGTTCATCATCTATCCGCTAGGTGGCGCTGTTATAGTTAACCAACTATCCACAAGGGGAGCTATTTTAATTCACCAACTATCCGTCAGGGGGCGCTTTTATAGTTTTGGCGACAGTTTTTTTGGTGGGAAATAATTTTAGTTCCGAAAAATTCCGCTAGATGGCGCTATATAGTTCACCAACTACCCGCCAGGGGGCGCTTCCAATTAGTTCACCAACTATCCGTCAGGGGGCGCGATTATTTTTTTGGCGGGAATATTTTAGTTCCGAAAAAATCCGCTACGATGATATTTTTGGTGGGAAATATTTTAGTTCCGAAAAAATCCGCTAGGTGGCGTGCTATTCTAGTTCCGAAAAATTCCGGCAGGGGGCGCCATATTTTAATTCACCAACTATCCGCCAGGGGGAGCTATTTTTGTTTTGGCGGGAAATAATTAGTTCACCAACTATCCGCCAGGGGGCGCTATTTTGGTTTTGGCGGGAACTATTTTAGTTCCGAAAAAATCCGCTAGGTGGCGTGATATTCTAGTTCCCAAAAATTCCGGTAGGGGGCGCCACGTGACATTGACCTACATCCGGGTACTTGACCTTGACCTACATCCGGGTATTTGACCTTGACCTACATCCGGGTACGTGACCTTGACCTTTGACCTTGACCTACATCCGGGTACTTTTCCACTTCCACCGCTGCGCTACAACCATGCGCGGTAAGGGACCTCCTTTACTACTGGTGACAAAGACCTCTAAGAGTAACATGTAATTTTGTGTTCTTGATTTGTTATAGTGATTTTTCAGTCGACTGGCGCGTAGAATTACATGGTTAGAGCTATATATGTACTATTGAAACTTGTAGTTAGACATGTCTGCGTGTTTCTGGGATTGCCCCTTAAAAGTACCTATGAAGTGACTGCGTTGGTGTTGTCTTTGTTGTGATGTTTAACGAAATACGTCCATAATTAATTAATTCAACTTTGTTTAGCCGCCTCACAGAAATTGCTATTTTAAAGACTAAATATAGAATTACAATGAATGTTGCCAATGTGTATTATATGTGGATCTATTACTTTATAGTATATTGTATAATGCTAGTTTAATTCAAAGCTAACCGTAAAGTAACATTCTGAACACTTAGTCCTACACATTTCATTTGCACTATGATTATGAATGATATATGGTAATATTATGAACTGGTGATATGCGTCCACACTGCCACACTATACATTCGTAGCTGACGTTCATCATTAACACAAATTAATTAATTATAAACATTTGATTGTGTCTTTGTCAAAAGGTTGTGGCTCTGTTGTTTACTTTCCCGTTACACGACGCTGCTTACGACCGACTCGTTAGCATTGACATAGATCTCTTCAATACAGGTCAGTGCTCAGTAGCAGGCAAAGTCATGACCCACCTGTATGACCGCCACGGGCATATCGCCGTGTAAAAAACGATTATCATCGAGGATTGTCAACGAAAATTTGTTCATGTCTACGCGATTCGACCCACGATAACCTGGTATCAGATTTTCGTGCATAGTAGCCCAATCAAATCTATGTTCCTGTTTGCGGGACTTCCCCATTGTCAACTAATATTTAAATCAGATAGTAGTCTGGGAATTGACATCGGCTTTTCTTTTGACACACATAATTATCTTCCTGGTCGTATGTCGTATAGGCCTACACGCAAAATAACATCATGAGTTATCAACGTGTTACGTAGGAATTCTCTCACATGATGACAAATGGTTGCTCTCAGCAGAGTGTACGTAGCCAATGAATATAAAAAATACCATGTAGTGACCAGGACATGCACTTCGAGATAATATTGTATGTTGTTTAAATTAATATATATATATATATACATGCATACATACATACATACATACATACATACATACTTACATACATACGTACGTACGTACGTACGTACGTACGTAGAAACATACATAAATACATACACATATGCATGCACGCGTACAGTAAAGTCTGCCCATAACGGTCACCATTGGGAATGCGCAATATTACCGTTATAAAAATAGGCACTTTACTGTTATGGAGAGTTTCATGACGTGAATTCTAACTAGGTGGTGCCACAATGTTATCGATGGTTACGTTGACGTTCGCTAGTTGGTACTGTCGGGAACGATACAAACCTACAGTTAACAACCATAATATACTACATTACTTGCTGTATTTAATTGGTGTTTCTAACGAATTGTGTATAAGACTGAAATACACTCAGTTAATCTGGTTGTACTTCGAATTTTATTAGGATGTAGACCCTTAAATAAGTTGGCGAAATAAATCAGCAAATGAGAGCAGAATCAGCTTTGATGTCCAAAATTAGCTCAGACAAGCCATGAGTATAGTCTAAAATGATAACAGGCCGTTGTAATATTTACCTAACAGGTTCTCTCCAGCTAGGTCAAACCGCCTGGGTAAATATTACACCGACCGGTTACCATCTGTGGCTCGTTCATGACTGGTCTGAGCTAATTTTGGATATCAACGTCAATTGGTTCCTCGAAACAAGATTTCCTACATTTCCGGAGATTGTGTCACAAAGTCGTGTTTTTCTTAAACACAGATGCAGACAAGATTCTAAAACCGTGGGAAAAGTTATATGTCTGAAAGGCATATTGGATACTGAAATAGAATGAGTACGCTACAGTTAATTGGACTACATTTCTCCAGCGCTTAACCACATAGCACATCATTAATTCAACACCATGTTTATTACACAAGTGTGGTGTCTAGTGTATATAAAAATTTAAAGTCCCACTTCTGGAAGATTGCAAAATAGTTTATTGCCCATTTGTGTGTACGTGCGTGCATATGTGTGTGTGTGTGTGTGTGTGTGTGTGTTTGTGTGTCTGTGTGTGTGAGTGTGAGTGTGTGTGTGTGTGTGTGTGTGTGTGTGTGTGTGTGTGTGTGTGTGTGTGTGTGTGTGTGTGTGTGTGTGTGTGTGTGCGTGTGTGTGTGTGACTATGTGTTATCTCCAGTGGTTTCGCATCGTGCTAAGTGATATTACACACTACCTCTGGTTTTACTGCATATTTTACATTACATTACCTTTTTCTTGTAAATAATTGTGTTGTGTGTTAACGCAGCCCTATGTGATGCTTCACCTAATACTCTAGTGTAGTATGTAGTTCTTGCTTAATAGTCTCGTTTTCATTTACAGACGCCAGCTAGTTTCTTCGAATGAAAAGGTGCCGAATGCGTAAGTCTCCACTGCTAGTACATAGCCTCTCCATTGACAAGACTCTGGCACAAACTCCTTGTGATACACTGTGGATACTGGGCAACTTGCGGCCCGAGGCGATCCCGGAGCAGATTATGGACCCAGGTGTCGTGCGCAGGGCCCACCAACGAGTGGATACTTTCCGACCTTCACCATTCCAATATCCAACTATGGATAAATAGTCAGTGTCGGGCAGCAGCGATGCTTGTATTTGGTGTTTTCTTAACCAACGGTGTCTTAGAACTAAGAGTAGAACGCAAATTATGTCCACTGCGGGGCAACCAGCTAGAAATCCAGTCATTGCTCGGGGTGCTCCACTGGATTAAGGTATCCCTTGTCCAGAGGGTGTTGGTATTGGTGCGCGGCAGTCTAGGCACCTAAAACATGATCGCTGACGAAGATGTAGGGGAAGTCCTATGGCGAAGGAGATAAGTTTTAACAAGCGACTTTCTTTGGATTTACAATCAGTACAAAGAAAACTGTAACACTACACCGACCTCCACCTGGACAAACTTCAGTCGATCCAGATAATGAGATCTATGGCACCTCACTAAAGTCAGTCAAGAACTTCACGTACATGGGCAGCACGATGGCGTCTGACAACACCATCGATGTGGTAATTAAAAATCGTATATATGCTGCCTCAGGAGCCTCTGGAGGACTGTGGAAGCGCGTGTGGTTACAACACGGCATTACAGTCTCCACAAAGTACAAAGTGCTCAAGGCGATTTACTGCAAGCAAACGGAGGCGGGCCTATTCTATGGATAGCTACACATAGAAGAAAAGTTAGGACAAAAATATATACATGGTCACGATCGTCGGCATGGCCTTCTGGGTGCATCTGTACCTACCGTCTTCTGTGCCAACTGCTGCAGAGGCTTTCTTACACAGAGAGGACTGACATCTCATCGGAGAGCAAAACATATGGACACTCTCCTACTTTGATGTCATCATCGAACAGGATGGACAGCAGAGAGAGAGAGAGGGAGGGAAAGAGAGAGAGAAAGCGAGAGAAAGAGAGAGCGCGCGCGCGAGAGAGAGAGAGAGAGAGAGAGAGAGAGAGAAAGCGAGAGAAAGAGAGCGACAGAGAGAGAGAGACAGAGAGAGAGAGACAGAGAGAGACAGAGAGAGGCAGAGAGAGAGATAGAGAGAGAGAGAGAGAGAGAGAGAACTAATTTTTGTATGCAATGTTTTCGTATTGTATTGCTTGATATAACATAACGCAAACATTTGTACAGTGAAGCTATTCTAAGACGTAACTACTCCGTATCATGCTGTACTATGTAACACGTAACACCAATCTTGTATGTAGTAATAACTGACAAGTGCTGGATTTGGAACTGTGGGGGCTCCAGGGCAGTGATTAGTCCTGGAGTATTGGATCATAATACATAGTTCTCATTCCTTCCTATCTTCTACCACAGGGGCTTCAAAGCGAAATACGACTTTTACTCATTTTGAACACCTTTGAAATTACCAAAAAGCGTATAGTGGAGCATCATAAAAATATAAATAGTGGGGGCCTTGGACAAGTACACCGTCACCCATGCACTGCATTCGGCACTGGAATGACACGAGAATTTATAAGGCAACTGCTTCAAGTCTATACATGCAGTGTATCAAGTTTAATACATCCGAATATGTGCAATACAATATCCATAGTCACATGTTATGTGTTATTAAATATAATGTATAATAATAATACAGTTACTGTGTACATAAAACAGTAAGCAATGAGCGCAGCTCGTCAATGGCTAAAAAAGTAGAGCTACCCGCATTATCTATATTATGTAATATATCTTTTGCAAATGAGACTCTACATATTAGTTCATCATCCAGCCCCTCCTGGTAGTGATCTTGAAGCATACCATAAACATGATTAGACTTCATTCTAAAGAATGTCATGGCATCAAGTTTGAATTTGGACATTATATAGTTAAAACTTTTAGACATGTATGACCCACTACCTTGAAGGGCTAGACGAGAGAGCATTTTCAAACTGGAGTTACTGCATTTCAAGCAAGCAACATAAATCGTACCATTCGATTCATAATTTGAATTTGAATCGGTAAACAGGTGGCTAAAAGTGGCACCATATTACAATGCGTGCAAACTGATAGATTAAACAGTTGTCTGATACCTTTGCTCCACGTAGTATAAAACATATCAATATGTATGTTTTGTAAGTTTCACATACATACACCATAGAAAGATGTAGAGTACGACATATATAATTGACGTTTTATGTTTATATTACAAAACCCAAAATTAGCAGATAATGCATTTACACGCCATATAAAACCATGATGACACATAGCTTTTACTATAGCCTGGTGAGTGTCAGGACCAATAATGTGGCCTAAATGCAACCCTTTTTTAGTATGTTTCACTTTTAAACCATCAAAGTAAAATGGGCAGTCGGTACCACTGCCATATTTAATAAGTTGACATTTTGCCGGGTTGAATTGTCAATCATATTCAGGGCAAATTTTAAACATATATCACACATTTTGTTCAATGCATATATCGATGGAGCTACCAAAGATATATCATCAGCATATCCAACAGCACCATAGTACTTATGACCAGTCATACAACCAAAACCAGACATGCAGAGTCTTGTTAACATTTCATCAATGTAGATAGAAAATAAATGGGGGACAACACCCCACCCTGCTTCACACCATTGGTATTGGAGAAATGCAATGACATGGAATTGTTCCATGATACATTTAAATGTTGATTAGTGTACATATAAAGTAAACATCTGATTAAAAGGGATGTATAATTAATTAAAAGGGGATATATAATAATGATATCGCGCTGTCTGGCGATACCTTTTATATAAAACGGCTGAATTCCTCCCACCGTCCAGACGTAGAACGTACACGTCGTAAGCATGATGGTCACACGCATATTCTCCGAATGTCAAAGAGAAAACGTCGATATTACACAGTGGAAATAATTCACACCAGGGAATTACTCGAAACGGTAGTTCTACGAAATAACTAAATATTAATCTAGAATGTAGTTATTTTATATTATGTTCATATTACTAATTATATTATATTCGAATGTTATTTTAACGTAACAATGCTAATCTGCTTCGCAATGTTTCTGGTGCTACCTTAGATGTGTTATGCTGAAACCTTATCCCTACATCATGAAGATATCCACCGACATACTACGTAAGTTGGACCTGCAGTGGTTGTTCATCTTGTTCTAGTCTGTCGGCGGATGTCAGAGCTTCGATCATTCAAGGACGACTTAAATAATTCAACGCTGGTCTTTAAGAATAGTATAAACGTACCACATCAAGTTTGATATTTCTGACTGAATCCAGCAACAATTCAAACAACAAACAATACAATCACATCTAGTTAACGTTAAAAACCTGACGATAACTTTTTCTACAACAAAGTTGGATTCATCCACACGTAATCAAAATAACGCGAACAGGTAATATACATGAAGGGCAATGGTCAACAACGCCAAATGTTAACTACATTCGCATTGTTCCAGTCCGTGCTAGGCACACGACATTCCCCGAATTTCAAGGCATAAAGGTATATGTAACACAAGCCGTATCATCATCACTGAGCTCGTCACGGTTATAGGTCCGATCGCCTGGGCCGGTCGCCCTGGATCAGTCCCGTCAGTACGTGGTGGCTGTCACGGACAACGAAGGCTCGTTCGTGATACGATGATCGCTACGTCGACACACTCGTCCGCCGCCGGTCGTGCCGCCGAGAAACGTTCCGCCGATACGCGATGCAGCAGGTACAGTTACTAGCGTCTTTCGTCCTTGTTTTCACCGGTTGCTAGTGTCGTCTCTCTTCGTTTGTCACCTATTGGTATTATCGTCTGTCCTACTTTGTAGCCGGTTGTTAGTGTCGTCAATCCTCGTTTGTCACCGATTGTTTGTTGCCGTTCTCGTCGCCCTTGTCTCCGGGAAAAAGTCGCCGGTTGATGTCTAACCATTTCTCTATTCTGAAATGTCGTTCAGTCACGTACCAGGACCTGCATACTCTTTGTATTCCCCACTTTTTCACGACTTTTGTACAACATGTCGCAATGAAATTAGTTATATTTTTAGTTATTTCACAGTCAGTTTACCTTTTCCCGCGACGTTTCGTCTGCTTTCAGCAGTCGTCTTCAGACAGTGACTGCTAGATTGTGACACGGTAGTCCCGCTCAGACGTGTGCCCTGTGTTACTCTTTTAGGGATCGTCGTAGATATGTGAGAATCGGTATCGGCCTTCATCTCGATTCATGCTGTCTTTGGTTATTCTAATCCAGATCGCTTCTTTGACGCCTCTTGTCCCCTAAGCCGATTCCCTGTCCATAAATGTGGCCCCCTCCCAGTCTACTATGTGATTTTCTTGTGTCATATGGTCTGTGGTGGCTGATTTGTTCTTCTCCTTTTCCGATGTTGACTATCTAGCGGTCGCCGTCTGAGAAAGACTGCTGGTAGCAGCGGAAACATCACGGCAAAAAGGTAAACTGACTGGAATAAGTTAAAATGTCACTCATTTAAACCATCCAGTCTAATGAGCCTCTTTACCCATGCCGCAATTAAAGATCTGTCAAACCTAGCCGGAAAGTTCCTTCTACCGTCACTCCTCTGTTAGTATAATACGTTTGTCTAACTAATTAGCTTGATAACTCTAAACTGACGAAAAATGTGTTCTTGATTTTCGCTTTTCGCACGTAGGAACGAATAGGCCTACAGCTATTCCAAGCCAAGTGTTCGAACTACAGTCCATTGAGATCTACCTGTCTCATGTCGCAGTGACCAAAGTTTAACTCATTAAAATCACGGATAAAAAAAACAGTCAGAATTAGTCGGTGACATTCTATTATCAGACAGGTTCCGCTGTATTGTCATCGGTTGTTGTACAAACATTTCACAGTTCACTCTCCGTCTCCCTTGTTGATGGTCGCCGTCGTCGCATCTTCTTCTTACGCCACCGGCCGGCCAATGTCATCGCGATGGCATCTATTGCTTCGACCAGGGTTATGACGCTCGCGCCAATGAGCAACCCCATCGAACCCCCGATGTCACCTGCAACACGATTGTTTGTGAAAGTGAGTCATGTGGCATGAAAGTTACTGTAACTGCTGATTGTGGCTTATCTGGGGTGTTACCCCCGGACATTACGTCTTGTAACAATAGCCCAGACAATATCCCCCAGGTGTAATACCTACTATCATAAGACGCATTCTTCGTTATTCTCCGCTCACTGTCATCTTACACCGTAACGGTACGTTAGTATTCATTCAAATAGTGTGTATTTAACAATACAATCGTTGAAACACTACCAGAATAATTCCAATATCTACATTCATGCCCTTACAATAACATCTACTCGCTAACTTTTAGTTAACAATTAAGCTAAAAGGTATCATCGAATCCATATTGTGATATCTATCTTATCATTTTCTTATAACGTTTTGGTCATTGATCCTACGTTGATGGCTTTGTACTATTGCGGTTAATATCCGCCTCTTGTGTCCAGTAATAGTGCCCGGAACTAATATTCTGGGGTACAATTTTCCAGGGTAATGTCCTTTTTTAACATCTAGCGACAATCGAAGAGAAGGCGATTAATCGTATAAAAAACAGTCTCATATTTTAACAGCAAGAACCGTGAATTAACTCTGCGCTTGCTATCAACATTATTTTTGTGTTGACGTGAACAAGGAGCTCGGCAAACCAGACAAATTATACTTCTAACGTACAGAAATAATAGTAAAACAACTCGAATCTGGCAAGTAATAGACAGTTCAATGGCTACATCGGTTAAACAGTTATTTGTGTATGTGACATTTGATAAATGAGTAAAGCAATATAACAGCGACGTACATCCAGTAACAGCGTATATGGTCTACTAACAACTGAAGTGAACTGTTCTTGCTTTGCTCTGATATAACAGCGCAATAAAACACACATTACTTAGTAAATCAACGAGAGTGTAGGCTTCAAGCTGCTCGTATTTCTGGACTCGCAGGTCGCGCATGTAGATGTTCAGCTCCAGAAAGTTTTGACTGAAACACGTTCGGAGGAAGAGTTAAATTGCACATTCGATACCGTTACCATAAAAACGAATGCGTACATTTACTACCAAAGTGAATGTTTATACGTGTGTAAGTTCGTAGCCGTGTGTGTGTGCGAATTGTGTTGTTGCGGGTGCTGCTCTTTGATTAAATTATATGCGTGTTTAGTACTGACTGCACGTATACACGTGGAGACGTTAGTAGTATGTGAGGGCTCCTGGCACTGGAAATTATTTAACAAGATTTAACAAGATTGCCACCCAGAGAATTAACTCTAGGTGACAGGTGGACAAGGAAGCCCTTTGGCTTATCGAGAGTCCAACCCTTTATCTATGTGTATGTCTGAGATATGTGTCGATTTTATTTTTAAACATATTCATGCTATTAGCACCCACACAATCAGCAGATAATATATTCCATTCATTTACAGTCCTTTGTGAAAATGAGAACTTTCTTATATCTAATCTATTCTGCTCCTTTGCTAATGTAACTTCATGTCCTCTAGTCCTTCTATCCTTCTTTCTTTCTTATTAAAAAGATCAAAGGATTTTGCCATTTTAATTGACAGGTAGTGATTCGGAATTAGCTATTTTAATTACCCCTAATTACCACTAATTACCCATCATTACCTGTTTAAATAAATAAGTAATTAACAAATTAACAAATATGAATGACTTTTACGAATTAATTAATTAATTAATTGACAAAGATCAAAGGGTTTTACTAATTAAGTAATTAATCTAGCACGGCAAAAGATCAAAGGCATTTACTAATTAGCACATTAGTTAACCAAGTAACAAACATCAAAACGTTTTACTAATTAATTAATTAACTAACTAAATAACCTAACACGCCAACATATCAAGGCTTTTTACTAATTAACTAATAATAATTAACGGCAAACGATCAAAGTCTTTTACTAATTAAATAATTAACTAACTATTGCACGCTGTAGCTGGAGTGGTGGTGCTAGTGACTATGTATAGCGTAGTTAACCTTCGTTATCGGTTAAACACTCTTACGTTTAACCGATAACGGGGTGTCGTAAGACCACTTTCGTCACCCGCCTCTTGTGTTTCGTGCGTGAAATACATGCAGGACGCATTCAAAGACCCCACATCATCAGCCTACGGTTACCTCCTGGTCGACTTGAAACAGAAGACGCCGCGCACGAGCATCTTCCCCGACGACGCCGTTCAGTATGTCTACGTGCCGAGAGTATAGAAGTCGAGATGCGTCGTCCTAGTCGTCATTTGTTGATATGTCAGAGCGCGTTAAGAGACATATATTGTGTTTGCATATACTGAATAGGAACAAAAATACAAAGTTGAGAAACGCCAACTTCGCCAACGCCGACGCCGACCTTATTTGCGGTCTATGCAAGTGCGCCTATTACATCCTGAAAGAAAACGTGAAGTTGACTCCTAAGCAGAAAATACACTTAAAAAAGGAAGGACAAATCTGCGTCAGCTATCGTCAAAGAAAATTACCGTCGGAAAGAAGCGCACGATCCTTCAAACAGACGGTTTCCAATCGGCCTTGCTGGCTCCGTTTGCGGGTTCGATCCTTCTACTGCTGCTCAGAGGTGATGGAGCACCTCAAGAAGATAGCTTTGGTAGACTCCCGTTTGGTGGAGAATCTCCTACCGTTGCTCACACCACTGACAATCACCAGCACCCATGAGGTGAGTAGTCTGGACGCAGACATGAAGACCGTCCTCGAGCGCACGGACCTGTCCGAAAGGGAAAAGGTGGTGTTGTACAATCAGATGTTAGACCGAAACAATACCTTGGAGGAGAAACGGATGCTGCAACCGTTTCGAGTATCTATGGTGAACGAGGCATCAACAGCTGAAGCTCAACCACCACCAACCACCACCCGCGGTCTTTAGCGGTATAGAGGGTGAAATCGTGGAAAGCGCGCCAAAAAGTATGAAAATAAAATCCCGTCTCCTGTTGCAGAAAGTGAAGACGGACTCGTCGACCCGGAGAAATGAACGAGGGGAGTTCGTGTACGACGGTGCACCTATCGCGGGAAGTAAAATGGTGGATCTCGTAAACGACGCCCTCGGAAAGAGGAAGATGACTCCACCGGTGGGGTGGAAAGCGTTCGCGCGTCAAATGAGATGTCTGAACATCCCTATGGAACCAGTCAGCAATGTCGATCGTTGGGCGTACATACAGCAGCAAAGCGAGAATTTGAGGCCGCCTCGCCGAGCTCCTTCTATCGGTCGTCAGTGGGAGGTCTATTAAAAAGAGGTGAACCTCGCGGCGGGTTTATAGGGCGAGATGAAGCGGGGTCGAGCGGTAGTCGTCGTAGCAGCAGCAGCTTTTTTATAGGTTTTTATACAATTCGTTATTTGGTCATCCTCCTCATGGTGCAACGGAGGGATCGTCTTACGCAAGGACACGCCATGGGACAACTGAACGTACTAAGCCGTGCCTACTTCGACCCGAAACACGTGGGAAGTTGCAGCGGCGTCAAAAACGTGCACCGAGCGACCCTAGTACCGAAACGATCCGTCAAGCAGTGATTGTCGGAGCAGGACACCTGTGCCCTTCACAAACCTGTCAAACGCCGTTTCAAGCGGCGCTGCGTTGTCATAGGCGGTCGACACCAACAGTGGCAGGCCGACCTCGTTGACTTAGCTAGCCTGAAAAAACATAACGACGCATAACGCGGAGACCGTAGCGAGTAATGTGGAACGCATTAACCGCACACTGAAGACTCGCATGTGGCGATTCTTCACGAAACACCCGTCGTTGAGATACATCGAAGCGTTGCCGTGGATCGTGCGGACGTACAACAACACCTACCATCGACGTGTTCACGCAAGACCGCTACCTGCTGAATGTGGTCGACGTTAAGCTCCGTCTGGTGCGAAGCAATGACGCGTTTGCGCAGATGGCGCCAACCCAGGATTCAAGATAAAACTGCTCAAGGCATCCCTGCATGTGCGAAATTCCTAACTGAACCCAGCTGTACAGCTTGGTCACATCAAAGCGTTGACGAATGGGACGGCCAAGTACCCGCTATGCCGAATCGACTGCAAGGTGTACTCCATCCCGCAGGGGCATGTCTCACACTCACGAGAATGTCTACCCCGGCTTGATGCCGAATTGGCTGGTCGTGTGCTTCATCGACAATGATGCCTATGACGGGGTCTACAATACAAACCCGTTCAACGCGAAGCACAACGACATAAACTTCCTCGCGCTCTACGTGGAAGGTCGACATGTGTAAGGCGAGTTCGAAGCGGTGCTGAAAATCGACAGGAACAGGAACGTCGTGTACGACTTCTGATGATGGATTCGCAAGAGATTGCCTGTCTTTAGTGGCCGATCCATACACTAAACATGCGAAATACAGGCTACCTGCTATACCGACGAAGAGGCCGAGCCGGGAGAGCACTGGGTGTGCCTTTGCGTAGACACTAACCAGCGCGGCGAATACGAAAATTCGTACGGATTGCCGCCACGACACGCGACCTTAAGGGTCTTCCTGCGCCACAACTGCGATGAAAACTGGAACTACAACGACCGGAGACTGCAGACCGGACTGCCTAACGTGTGCAGTACATCCTGCGTCGCATACCTGACGCACCGATGCTGAAACTTTTCAAGAACCTGTTCGGGTACGACTTTAGATGCAACGATGTCGTGTATTAAACTGGCTTAAAAGTATAAAGGTAGAAATGCGTGCTTGTAAATGATTTGCAGAGAGAAGCGTGCCGTTTGTTTACTTTAGTAAGATGATATGTACACTTGTAGACGTAATAAGAAGATGAAAACGCGTCTTAGTGTTGGTGTTCCATTTTCTTTATTCAGTGTATCGCAAAGCGCTAGTCATGCTCTTTCTAAAAGAAAACGATATTATCATCCAAAAACGTTAGTTAGTCCCCATCGTCGAACACACGACGCTTGGCGTAGAATTAGGTCAGCGCGGCTCGCTCGCTGGATTTCTGTCAGCATGGACGAGTAATTCTCTTGAAAACCGCGGTTCCACCCGCGACCGCTCCGCCGACCCGTCAGGACGGCGAGGAAGGTGTTCTTGTTGACGTCTTTCTGCCGCTTGTTCTACCCCGTCTTACTGTACTTGTCGGTTGCTCTGAAGCAATAGTAGGTCTTGCTGCAGAGCACGACCACACCGCGACCTGACCACTCCTCCTTGAAGAGTCCCGGCGTTCTCTTATCTTACGCCCTGCGAGCAGCACAGCACTTCTTGTTGGCGGGATTCCATGCTCATCCGGCTAGTCGGCCCTGCACGTAGGCGGGAGCCACTCGGCTCGTTGCTGGAAGCAGTGCTCGCGTTTGGAGGGGATAACTAGGTCATCGATACCCTGTTCAGTGATCCCCATGTGGGCGCTGTCCGTTTCCATAGTGCAGTACTGGAACAGAGGTTGAGGTACGTATGGATCAATGGTGTCGTAGTATAACTGGAGCATGCGCTGCTTGGCGTCCTTGTACATGAAGTACCCGATCTGGATGGGGAGACTAGGTGGCGGTACTCTTGTTCAACGCCACCTCGTAGACGCTGTCGGGTACAACGACGTCGAGTTGCCTGAAGCGTCGATCGTTAATCAGAGTCGATCGAAGGAACGACGCACATCGCACGGAATAGTGCGTTTGGTGACAACATTGCGCCACCTCCCGCGACGACGACGTCCAGTCGTAAACGCCAGTTATGTGGGGCAACAACGTCGTCTCTTGTGGGGGCAGTACTCTGTCGGGCGCCGGAATGGTACAGCACTGAGTAACTGGTGTAACGGGCGCCAGAAGGGGCCACCACTTATGTATCGTGTACCTGATGTGTCGGAGGCTCGAGTGTCGAGCGCCAGAAGGGGACGGGACTGTATTGCGCAAATCGAGTGCCTGGTGGAGACAGCCATGGTTCCAAAGATGCTCCGTCTCCCGCGGTGACAACATCTAGTCGTATAGAACACTTCTTATGTGGACATCTCGTATTGGACCGCGACCAGCGCCTGCTTGGTAATAATTTAGTAACTACAGGAATCGTACTTACGGTGTATATGTACTCCCACTTTCTGCACGGTGGCGCCCACAGGAACAAAACAATCAGCTCGAATTACGGTGAGTGGACCGGAAGCAGAAGTACGTCTTGCTGCAGAGAGGGATCATTCCGCATTTACATTCTATAATAAACTCGCAGCACGCAGGGTGACCCACAGCACTAATATATGACGAATGCTGGTCTACATGACACCACGCATGTTCAATCTGATTGAACGTTTTACACACAAAGGAATCATTGCGTAAAGATGCTGCGACCTGTAATTGTTATCGGTATATTACTGACAACGATGATGATGACGTCGATGGAAAAATGAAGAGACGGCAGATTATGAAGTGTGGGGACACTGTTCACTGTGTAAGTGTAATTGTTGGTGTACGGTTTAAAGTTTATTATGTATGCCTTACTGGACAACATGAGTGATTGAATGATGTTAGATTGTAAAGTCTTTCTCCAGTTTTCAACGTTTTATTGACGACGACAACGTACCAAAGCGACTAAATTATCTAGTGGGTAAGACACAAGTATAAGGTGTAATGTATAGTGCGAAGTGGGTAAGACACAAGTATAAGGTGTAATGTATAGTGCGTAGTGGGTAAGACACAAGTATAATTTGTAAGGTATAGTGCGTAGTGGGTAAGACACAAGTATAAGGTGTAAGGTGTAGTGCGTAGTGGGTAAGACACAAGTATAATGTGTAAGGTGTAGAGCGTAGTGGGTAAGACACAAGTATAAGGTGTAAGGTATAGTGCGTAGTGGGTAAGACACAAGTATAAGGTGTAAGGTATAGTGTGTAGTGGGTAAGACACAAGTATAAGGTGTAAGGTATAGTGCGTAGTGGGTAAGACACAAGTATAAGGTGTAAGGTATAGTGCGTAGTGGGTAAGACACAAGTATAAGGTGTAAGGTATAGTGCGTAGTGGGTAAGACACAAGTATAAGGTGGAAGGTATAGTGCGTAGTGGGTAAGACACAAGTATAAGGTGTAAGGTATAGTGCGTAGTGGGTAAGACACAAGTATAAGGTGTAAGGTATAGTGCGTAGTGGGTAAGACACAAGTATAAGGTGGAAGGTATAGTGCGTAGTGGGTAAGACACAAGTATAAGGTGTAAGGTATAGTGCGTAGTGGGTAAGACACAAGTATAAGGTGTAAGGTATAGTGCGTAGTGGGTAAGACACAAGTATAAGGTGTAAGGTATAGTGCGTAGTGGGTAAGACACAAGTATAAGGTGTAAGGTATAGTGTGTAGTGGGTAAGACACAAGTATAAGGTGTAAGGTATAGTGTGTAGTGGGTAAGACACAAGTATAAGGTGTAAGGTATAGTGCGTAGTGGGTAAGACACAAGTATAAGGTGTAAGGTGTAGTGCGTAGTGGGTAAGACACAAGTATAAGGTGTAAGGTATAGTGCGTAGTGGGTAAGACACAAGTATAAGGTGTAAGGTATAGTGCGTAGTGGGTAAGACACAAGTATAAGGTGTAAGGTATAGTGCGTAGTGGGTAAGACACAAGTATAAGGTGTAAGGTATAGTGCGTAGTGGGTAAGACACAAGTATAAGGTGTAAGGTATAGTGCGTAGTGGGTAAGACACAAGTATAAGGTGTAAGGTATAGTGCGTAGTGGGTAAGACACAAGTATAAGGTGTAAGGTATAGTGCGTAGTGGGTAAGACACAAGTATAAGGTGTAAGGTGTAGTGCGTAGTGGGTAAGACACAAGTATAAGGTGTAAGGTATAGTGCGTAGTGGGTAAGACACAAGTATAAGGTGTAAGGTATAGTGCGTAGTGGGTAAGACACAAGTATAAGGTGTAAGGTATAGTGTGTAGTGGGTAAGACACAAGTATAAGGTGTAAGGTGTAGAGTATAGTGGGTAAGACACAAGTATAAGGTGTAAGGTATAGTGTGTAGTGGGTAAGACACAAGTATAAGGTGTAAGGTGTAGTGTATAGTGGGTAAGACATAAGTATAAGGTGTAATGTATAGTGCGTAGTGGGTAAGACACAAGTATAAGGTGTAAGGTATAGTGCGTAGTGGGTAAGACACAAGTATAATGTGTAAGGTATAGTGCGTAGTGGGTAAGACACAAGTATAAGGTGTAAGGTATAGTGCGTAGTGGGTAAGACACAAGTATAAAGTGTAAGGTATAGTGCGAAGTGGGTAAGACACAAGTATAAGGTGTAAGGTATAGTGCGATGTGGGTAAGACACAAGTATAAGGTGTAAGGTATAGTGCGTAGTGGGTAAGACACAAGTATAAAGTGTAAGGTATAGTGTGTAGTGGGTAAGACTCAAGTATAAGGTGTAAGGTATAGTGCGTAGTGGATAAGACACAAGTATATGGTGTAAGGTATAGTGTGTAGTGGGTAAGATACCATTGTCTACCAGGGATGATGTTTGTAGTTTGTGATCTATCCGTCAGGGCACTCCCTTGCACGCAAGCGTGCAAGAGACACGAATGTTGGCAGTACTCATATATTTGACAAATTCCAAGATGGCCGCTCTGTTCGAAAAAAACGAGGCTACAGGTTCTTGTATAACATAGTCCTATATGTAGTCTACATTTCGTATACATTACTTCAGACAAAACGACGTCCGCTGAATTTATAATCCTTTTGTTATACATGACGCCTTATTATAACACCACATTTTACACATGTCATCGTCAAACAAATAACGGCTCGGTCCCTTGGCGGAGCCTGGACCTACGGTTCAAGCAATCTCGTGTGTGACATACATATTCAAATGCTGTTTTGTATATGTTATTTTTTCAAAAAGTGATCGCATTCCTTTACGATAATAGCTCCTATGCTTTAACATCGGATAAAAAGTGCCTATCTTTTAACACGGGATAAAAATCAAAAAAGTGATCGGATACCTTTACAATAAAATTCCCTATGCTTTAACATGGGATAAAAATTCCCTATCTCTTAACATGGTGAAAATTCAAAAAAGTGATCGGATACCTTTACAATAAAATTCCCTATCTCTTAACATGGGATACAAATTCCCTATCTCTTAACATGGTGAAAATTCCCTATGGTTTAACATGGGATAAAAATCCAAAAAGTGGTCGCATACCTTTGCGATAAAATTCCCTATCTTTTAACATAGGGTTAAAATGGCCTATCCTTTAACCCGGGAGCGTCACGGAGGAAAATCCTTATCTTTTAACATGGGGTTTAAAATTCCCTATCCTTTAACCCGGGCGCGTCTCGGAGGAAAATCCCTATCTTTTAACATGGGGATAAAAATTCCCTATCCTTTAACCCGGCGCGTCTCGGAGGAAAATCCCTATCTTTTAACATGGGTTTTGCTCCCATGAACGGATATATCCCCGCTAAGGGACCTCCTTTACTACTACCAGGCACTGCGCCCTCTTCAGGGCAGGCAGACACATCCGTCGAACGTAAAGGTGTAACGAAAAACGTAAGACCCACTGGGCTGAGACTGTGGAGTCAATCGACTTTACCCACTCAAGCCGAGGGCATGGCAGACTGTCAACCGCCTCACTGGCAGAACACCAACTCACACTAAATGCTCAATGACAGCTACCGTCATCGCATCGCAACTCATGCAGAATGGAAAATCCCCAAACATGGACCGCAACTTCACAACAAAGTGCACATGGATGTATCTACATTACAAAAAAAGCAAGTGCCGACATGAATCTGTCAGTGGCCTTCATTGAAGTAGAAATGACAACTGCACTCAAACATCTGAAAAGTGGAAACGCGGACGGACCTGATGGCCTATACCCAGAATTCATCATTAACGCTGGAAGTAAGGCTACGACCTGGCTAAGAATATTCCTGTCAACGTGCATGGTTCGAAACAGGATACCAAAGCTATGGAGACGAGCGGCTGTAATAGCTATCCCAAAGCCTAACAAACGTAAGGATGACGCCAGGAGCTATAAACCAATACCTCTGCCCAAGATCATCGAAAGACTCATATATGGACGTATCGAGCCAATCATCGACCCGCAACTACCAAAAGAGCAAGCTGGCTTCAGATGCGGAAGGTCAACAACAAATCAAGTGACTCTTCTAACACAACACAAAGAATACAGCTTCTAAGTCAACGAAAATGCTGGGGTCACATTTGTCGACTTGACAGCTGCTTATGACACCGCTTCGCACCGAGGCCTGAAACTCTAGCTTCTGCAGACCCTACCAGACAAACGAATGGTTAACTTCATCATACAACTGATCTCCAACCGAAGCTTTGTACTGAAAACCAGCGATGGACAGCGAAGCAGCTAGACTCAGACGACTAAAGAATGGTGTTCCACAAGGTTCTGTCCTAGCACCACTTTTCTTCAATATCTACATCTACGATCTGCCCGAAACAACCTCAAAGAAGTACGGATATGCGGACGACCTTGCAATCTTACTGAGGCACAGACAATGGTCCCATGTTGAGACCGGTCTCACACGAGACATGAACATTCTCTCCACATACCTGAAACAATGGCGACTGAAACTCAGTGAGAAGAAAACGGTCTCTGTCTTTTTCCATCTCTGCAACAAACAAAATAAACTTGAAATGAACGTGATTGTGAATAATACACGTCTCGTCTGTCAAGCAGCGCATACATACCTGGGCATCAAACAAGACTGATCACTGACTTGCAGGCAACATCTGGAAAATTTAAGCGCAAAAGTAGCGCTAATACGCCGACTTGCTGGTACCATTTGGGGAGCAAGCACCAAGACCCTACGCACCTCTACCTTGGCATTAGTGTATGCGCCAGCGGAATACTATGCACTTAAGAGAAACAACAAATGAACACTTATCGGTGCTTGCAGGCAATGCCCCACCGACACTTCGAAGACAGGTAGCTGTGCTGGCCTTGGGCAAGCGTGCAAAAACACTGACCATCTACTGTACTACGTTTGCTCAGAAAGGGCTTGTGTACAGCGCCTGAAGTCACGACATCCTTTCAACATCCAGGCACATGAACTCATGAAGTATGGCCCCCGTGAAACAACAGCACACTGGATATCAACCAAATGGAGAGAGGACTGGCTGTCCAAACCAACCTTCCTACACAGGTTCATTCCAGAACCATCAGTACACTGTGCTGGTTCCGACCTCTCGCGAAAGGCTTGGACGAAGCTAAACCGCCTGCGAACGGGAGTTGGACGTTTCAACGGCAATACGCACATTTGGGGACTTTGTGAAAGTGCGAGCTGTGAATGCGGTGCGGCCCAACAAACAACAAACCACATTATCAGCCACTGCACTCTCTATGGTGCTCCACGCGCAGAGAATGGCATCGCCGAGCTGGACCTGGCGACCCGGGAGTGGCTGCTCAACAACACTCTGCAAGTCTAGGCAGTAGATAAACGCGAGAATAAGAAGCGAATTAAAAAGCGTTAGTCCCGTGGATACAATTATACGTCTTTTGTGCCGTTTTATTTTAAAATGGCATATTATGTGAAAACAAGTTAATAGGGAGTTGACGGAGAAGAAGTGGGAAACATCAGGAAAGCATGAAGGCAGAGACAGCTATCGGCAGGCAAACAAAGAAGCAAAGAAAGAAGTAGAAAGATCAAAGACACAGGCAATGGACGAGGTGTACGGGGAGCTGGAAACATCGGAGGGAGAAAGAAAGATATATAGAATAAAAAAGGCTCGCGACAAATCGACCAAAGACTTCACACAGATAAGACAGATAAAGGATGGACAAGGAGTGGTTCTATGGGAACAGGATAAGATCAAGGATCGGTGGAAAGGATATTTCGATAATCTGCTAAACATAGAGAACCCGAGGGCAGTCTTTGACGATGGAGTGCCAAATGAAGGCTTAACACCAGGAATTATCAGGGAGGAAGTAGAGGTGGCACTGAAAAGAATGAAAACTGGGAAGGCGATGGGACCAGACGGAATTCCAGTGGAGGTCTGGAAGAGTTTGGGAGAAGAGGGGGTCGATATGCTGTGGGATCTGATGCAGAAGATATACGTACAAGAGAAAATGCCAGAGGAATGGAGAGACAGTGTCATCGTGCCTATCTTCAAGGAGAAGGGAGACATCCAGGATTGTGGCAATTACAGAGGCATCAAGTTGATGTCGCACACCATGAAGGTTTGGGAAAGGGTAATTGACAGAAGGCTGAGGGAGGAGACAAGCATAGGTGAGGAGCAGTTCGGTTTTATGCCGGGCAGAGGAACAACGGACGCCATATTTGCAGCAAGGCAGTTGATGGAGAAACACCGGGAGATGCAGAAGGAACTGCACATGGTCTTCATTGATTTAGAGAAGGCATACGATAGAGTGCCACGACAGGAAGTTTGGAGGTGTATGCGGGAGCAGGGTGTGCCTGAAAAGTATGTACGCCTTGTAAAAGACACATATGAAGACGCAAGTACGCAAGTCAAGAGCAGTGTAGGACTGACAGGCAAGATCACCGTTAGAGTGGGGCTGCACCAGGGGTCCTCACTGAGTCCTTACCTGTTTGACTTGATTATGGATGTGTTGGGCCGGGGCATCAAAGAACAGCCCCCCTGGTGTATGCTGTTTGCAGACGACATCATGCTGTGCAGTACCAGAAGAGAGGAGGTGGAAAGGAAGCTCGAGGAATGGAGAAGTGCAATGGAAGATCGAGGACTAAAGATTAGTAGAAAGAAGACGGAATACCTGAGGTGCAACGAAAACAATGACCTAGAGATCCGGTTACAGGGCGAGATAGTGAAGAGAGTGAAGACATTCAAATATCTAGGATCGACATTGGCGGATGATGGAGAATTGGATGCGGAAGTCACTCATAGAGTGCAGAGCGGGTGGAAGAACTGGAAGAGAGTATCTGGAGTGCTGTGTGACAGAAGAATGAACGTGAAGATCAAGGGAAAAGTGTACAGGACAGTGGTAAGGCCAGCACTGATGTACGGGGCGGAGACATGGGCGGCAAAGAAGACACGTGAAAAGAAGTTGGATGTCGCAGAAATGCGAATGCTACGATGGATGTGCGGAGCCACAAAGATTGACAAGATAAGAAACGAAAGAATCAGAGGGACAACGAAAGTGGGGGAAATATCAAAGAAAGTCCAAGAAAGTAGGTTGAGATGGTATGGACACGTAATGAGAAGAGAGGAGGATTATGTAGGAAGGAGAGCGATGGGAATGAAAGTGCAAGGGAAGAGGAGGAGAGGAAGGCCGAAGAGGAGGTGGTTAGACAGTGTGAGGGCAGATCTCAGGGAGAAAGGACTGTCGGGGAAGAAGTGCACGACCGAGCGATATGGAGGCGAATGACATCATCATACATCGACCCCACGTAAAAAGTGGGACAAAGATGAAGAGAAAGAAGGAGGGAGTTGACGGAAGTGATATATATTATATGGGACATGTTGACTCGCTGTAAATTTGAACTGAAAATGCAACTTTAATAAAGAATATTCGTTCAAGAAGACGTAATGCACTGTCAACAGGTAGAACAGAGTTCAACACGTCATCACATTAATACTTCCGTTGATACCGCTACTGTTGCTGCTGCTGCTCATACCGCTACTGTTGCTGCTGCTGCTCATACCACTACTGTTGCTGCTGCTGCTCATACCGCTACTGGTTTTGCTGCCAATATTAGTATTTAATATTTATTATTATTATTATCAGTAGTAGTAGTAGTAGTAGCAGCAGCAGCTGCAACATCAGCAGCAGCATCAGTAGTAGTAGTAGTAAAACAATAATATAATAACAGTGATGTTCGTATGTTGTACTCTCCTCGTTATACAATCAGGGATAAATACTTCGTATTTCTGTTGTTAGGTATACGTATATTTATTACGTACGCCTACTACGCAGAAGTAGCAGAGTTTGTGTGTGTGTGTGTGTGTGTGTGTGTGTGTGTGTGTGTGTGTGTGTGTGTGTGTGTGTGTGTGTGTGTGTGTGTGTGTGTGTGTGTGTGTGTGTGTGTGTGTGTGTGTGTGTGTGTGTGTGTGTTTGGGTGTGCGTGTGTGTGTGTGCGTATGAGTGTGTTTGTCCGTGCGTACGTGCGTGCGTGTGCGTGCTTTCCGGACTAGAATGGGACATGACAATGGTCCTTTTGCGATTGCCCAGTCAGTATTCTGTGTGGTGTCAAACTCGTGGCACGACCCCTGACTGACGAGCTTGGTCAACGCATTCTGATTGTGCCTACATTATCATGTGTGTGATATCTTCTCCGGCCATCGGAGTTCAATACGCACGTGAGACAAAACTTCCACGCACGTGATTCTGTTTCTAACTGGATTACTCGTGTAGCGCATAGGTGACACACTTGGGATGAACACACGCCATCGACTACCACGATACCTCGCATGAACGCTATAACTGTATTGTCGTACGTTTTCGCTCAAATTATCTCCTACGCATAATAATGAGTATATCGCGTTTCTTTTAAATTCTCTCTCGGTTTCTCCATTCAAAGTGTGTTTGTTATTGTCTTTCACGTTCCAGTTTAAAAACACCTTCACGTCTTTCGAAGTGTTTCATTCAACTGTGTCTGCTAGTTGTTTAAGTTGCATAAATGTGTTGTAATAAACGTTGTTTTGGGATCCTTACTTCTTTCGCACGGTTCACTGTCTTATCAACTATTGCATATAATTCAGTGTCATCTAAAATGACAGCTTTACTCAATTGTTTATTATATTATCCGCCTGCAGTCAAGTTTACCGTTCCGACTTTTTGAATTTCATCAACTGTTGCCTTTCTTGACACGGTCATCAAGTCAGTTCCACTAATACATATAGTGGCAATATAAGCCTCGCCATCCGATAAACGTATTGCCTTGCAACGACGTTTCTATAGATAGAGGGGGGGGGGGCGAGAGAGGGGGGAATTTGTTCTTGTTTCTAGTTCTGAATAGGAATAGGTGGTTCTTGTGCAGTTGTGCATTTGTTACAAGGGTCGAGGTGACGGTTACCATTGATTCATTTGGCCAACACACAACACAATTGGTGTGACGTCCCCTAGCGACTAAAAGTCGTTATGAGAAAGTTGCGAGAGTAAGCAAAGTTGTAACGAACACAATTTCTGATGACGACATGAATTTTCAACTGGTGACTGGCTCCACCTAGTATCACTACTGACATCGTTGAAGAAAACTGAAATAGACAGATCAGTGGCTCCACAAAGTGTTACTAGCGACACTTTCAAATAACACTGCATTTTAACAGTTAAATGGCCCACCTAGCGTCAGTCAGCCTACTCATACCTGTTATCGGCGTAGTTACTGCATGCCTGTCTTCATTTTATGTTTCCTCCCTGTTATCGGCGTAGTCACTGCATGCCTGTCTTCATTTTTCGTTTCCTCCCTGTTATCAGCGTAGTTACTGCAGGCCTGTCTTCATTTTACGTTTCCTCCCTGTTATCAGCTTAGTTACTGCAGGCCTGTCTTCATTTTACGTTACCTCCCTGTTATCAGCGTAGATACTGCAGGCCTGTCTTCAGTTTACGTTTCCTCCCTGTTATCAGCGTAGTTACTGCAGACCTGTCTTCATTTTACGTTTCCTCCCTGTTATCGGCGTAGTTACTGCTGGCCTGTCTTCATTTTACGTTTCCTCCCTGTTATCGGCGTAGTTACTGCAGGCCTGTCTTCATTTTACGTTTCCTCCCTGTTATCGGCGTAGTTACTGCAGGCCTGTCTTCGTTTTACGTTTCCTCCCTGTTATCGGCGTAGTTACTGCAGGCCTGTCTTCATTTTACGTTTCCTCCCTGTTATCTGCGTAGTTACTGCAGGCCTGTCTTCATTTTACGTTTCCTCCCTGTTATCAGTGTAGTTACTGCAGGCCTGTCTTCATTTTACGTTTCCTGCCTGTTATCACTGTAGTTACTGTAGGCCTGTCTTAATTGTTTATGTAGTTTGTACACATAAAATAGTTTCTTCTATGTATTTCATCTAAATTCGTGAATGACTAGACATATATAACATGCATAATTATAACATACGATACGAATAAACGCGGCGCACATTAGGTCTATTTGGAACGACAACGGGGGGTCACTAAAAACTACAAAGAATGCAAATGCAAAGATCCACAGCATTCAAGATTGCATTGATCCAAAGAACTTCGGTGAAACACTTGAAGCTGTCAAGCAGGTCGCAGGGTATGATGCTATTTCACGAAAGTACAAAACACCTAGCATTGCCCCCAATCTCGGCTATTCTTTGAAGAAATGTGCAAAGATTATGCACTGTGAGGGGTTGGTGGAAGACGATGAAACGAAGAAGAGACACGGCAAGACGTTTGAGGAGCTTTATGACGTAATGTGGACAGACAGTATTTCTTCGGGTGCACTCCAGACAACTGACATCAACAAGTCGAACAAGTTGAAGCTGCTTCCCCTGTGCGAAGATGTCCAAAACCTGTTCGCCCATGTCAAAACGAATTCGGCACAGCTACGAAGACAGGTGATAGTTAACGCAAGTGCCTACGCTGAATTTGCCCGCTACACGCTGTGCGAAATTACAATGTTCAACCGAAAGAGGGGCGGAGAAGTTCAACGAATGAAGACCACGAATGTGCAAAATGCACTGAAAGAAATGTCCATGCCAGGCAAGGAGATAGAGCTGTCTTTGACAGCAACGGAAGTAGAGTTATGTAGCATAATGAAGAGGGTTGAATTGCGCGGAAAATTTGGTCTGCGAGTCGCCTTAATTCTAACGCCAAATATGCTAGACAATATTTCTACCATGTTAGAGGTAAGGAAGGCGGTCAACGTTCACGGCAACTATCTGTTTTGTCAACCAAACTCTGAAAGGCCATATCGAGGAACAGATTCCCTTAGAGAATGTGTCCGGGAAGTAGCTTTAAAACAGCCGGAAGGCTTCACCAGGACCGGCCTGAGAAAACACTTGGCCACACTCCCCAGGTGTTTGAATTGTCCGAAACGTCCCAGGACCAGCTAGGTCAATTCATGGGACATTCCATTCGTGTTCACTGCGATTTCTACCGGCTACCGTTGGACCTCGTCCAGAGAGCGAAAGTGGCCAAGGTGCTACTGTCAACGAATCTGGGTCGCCACCATCCCCCTGCAAAGTTTGAAGACATCACAGTCGATTCGGATGGTGAGTGAAATGTCATTGTATCAATTTTTGCTTTCCTTGATTTATCTATGTTTGGTGTGCGTATACAATTACGTTCTTTATCCAGTTCTTGATTAAGCAAATTGCACTGTTGACATATCTTTTTACTTGACATAGATGCGACCTTTGCTTAAATTGATGCTTTACAGAAGTCGCTGTGCGAGATGATACCGACAGTGAAAGTGACATGGACGGAGCTGAGGAGACGACAGCCACTTGCATTCCTTCGTGTGGGTATTACTATTACTGCTATTTCATTTTACTGATTTGGCTAATTTGATATCAACCACGGATTAGCATGCACGAATTGGATGTAGCAGTACTTCTACATATTTCTTGTTCATCAATAACATTTCTAATCATAAATATAGCATATTGCGACACGAAAATTGGTATATGGATTTCATTCAATGTCACCTTTATTCCTGTACGATACCCAGAGCTCTGTGGAGAAGCATACTTGTTTTTAAAGTGTGTTTTACGATCGTTATTATCATTGATGTTGTATCACGTATTACAGGGCAGGGGCAATTCGCTTGGCCAATAAATACTTCATGTATGTAAATGTAAAAAGTTCACAAGTGTTGTATTTTGTTTGCAGGCAACCCCTCCCATGGGCAACCAACATCAAGTGAGAAGACCAAGCCAGACCTGGGTTCGATTCCGCTTCAACGATTCCGACTCCGATTCCGACTCCAGCAGACCTTCTCAATTCCGATTCCGATTTCGTTTCCAACTCCGGTTGTCTGAGTTAATTGCATTTTAGATAAAGTGGATAGTAAAACATTTGGTCTTCCTTAATCTGGGTCACTGTAGCCAACAGTATGCTGTGAACATTAACTCAGCTTAAAATGTCATGTACCTAATGACTTGATGGTAGACACAATGGGCTTCAATATATCAATATGCCGATTACCAAATATGGAACATATCATGACATAAACTTCATTAAATACATTGTTGTTATGTTGACTGTATCCAATCTATTCATTCTTGTAATGTTGACTGTATCCAATCTATACATTGTTGTAATGTTGAATGTATCCAATCTATTCATCCTTGTAATGTTGACTGTATCCAATCTATTCATTCTTGTAATGTTGAATGTATCCAATCTATTCATTCTTGTAATGTTGAATGTATCCAATCTATTCATTCTTGTAATGTTGACTGTATCCAATCTATTCATTCTTGTAATGTTGAATGCACCCAATCTATTCATTCTTGTAATGTTGACTGTATCCAATCTATTCATTCTTGTAATGTTGACTGTATCCAATCTATTCATTCTTGTAATGTTGACTGTATCCAATCTATTCATTCTTGTAATGTTGACTGTATCCAATCTATTCATTGACTACATTATTTATAAATATAAAGCAAAAGTAGAGGCCCGATTGGAGTTGAAATCGGAATCGAAAAGTTTGCTGGAATCGAAATCAAACCGACTCCAGCACAACTTTTGAATAAAAAATTGTGTTGGAGTTGGAATTAGAATTGAACTGAGACAACCGGTGTTGGAATCGGAATCAGAATTGAAAAGGTCTCTATTTCCAGCTCGTGGTTGAGCAGACTATCTTTGGTCATTATCTTCTCATTATATGTAATTTATATCTATTCAATACACTGGTCCTTATCATTACCTGAGATATATACCTATTTTATATTTACATATACTTTCTACCTATTTTTGTTCTACTTCTAGCTCGTGCTTGAGGCACTAGCTAAATACGTTCTGTCAGCTATGTGGGCACTTAATTCTCGCTTGAAGTTCCCGAATGGAATCTAACAGCTGATTATATTTTAACATTTTGGTCCTTCTCATTACGTCTATTGTCTACTTGTTCCTGACAGTTTGTCTTACGTCCAGCTTGTGCTTGAGATCCTAGTCTTCGTGTGGAATTTCACAGCTGACAATCTATGATCCTTCCATATGTGTGTACATTCTACCCCTGTGTGTGTACTTGTACTAATTGCACGATGCTATCTCTTTAGATGTAAATAATGTTGATGTGCATACGGTATCTCTTCCTAACGCTACTTGTGGTGTGACATCATCAAGCAACTATGTCAATGTGCGGACAACTGATTAAGTGTGACGTTTTTGTAACTCCATCAGTATATGCATTTAAACAGTGTTTGGTGTCTGGTTATAACTTACATCTGAATATGATTTAACCCGTTGAAATATCAAGTTATTAAAAGTGGCAATGTTCTTTGGTGCTCATTATACATTGATGATGTACGAGTTTAAAATTTGCTCAAAACTTAATAGGAAATGCCAGAACAACATTGACCTTCGCGATGCGACAAAATACGGCAATCAACGCCGCCGCCAACGCGTGTTTCCGTGAGCGTATCATACAAATAAATATAACTTTATAATAATACATACACCTGAACCATGTAGTTTGCATGTAATCCATTTTTCACAGAAAGGCAGCGTACAAAAGTTGTCGAATCCAACATTGTGTGAATGTGTGTGTGTGTGATACGAAGTCCCCAGCTGCGGTCTTCAGAGGCGCATTTCTAACTTCATTTATGTGGCTTAATTTGAACACAAATAGAAAATGTGCTTACCGTACGCGCTATTTGTCAAATAAACCACCATGCGGTTAAACAGTGAGCTGGCCAACTCATGTATTTTATAGGTCCCCACTTATCACTACAAATATTAGAGTCCCCAATTGAGCCTCTATACTCACATGTGTGCGAGTGTGTGTGCGTGCGTGCGTGCGTGTGTGCGTGTGTGTGTGACTATGTGTTATATCCAGTGGTTTCGCATCGTGCTAAGTGATACTACACACTACCTCTGGTTTTACTGCCTATTTTACATTACCTTTTTCTTATAAATAATTGTTTTTTTTGTGTTGTGTGTTAACACAGGTCTATGTGATGCTGCACCTAGTGATGAAGTGTAATATGTAGTTCTTGCTTAATACTCTCGCTTTCAGCAACATACGCCAGCTAGTTTCTTCGAATGAAAAGGTGCCGAATGCGTAAGTCTCCACTGCTAGTACATAGCCTCTCCATTGGCAAGACTCTAGCACAACCTCCTTGTGGTACACTGTGGATACTGGGCACCTTGCGGTCCGAGACGATCCCGGAGCAGATTATGGACCCAGGTGTCGTGCGCAGGGCCCACTAACGTGTGGATACTTTCCGACATTCACCATTCGAATATCCAACTATGGGTAAATAGTCAGTGTCGGGTAGCAGCGATGCTTGTATTTGGTGTTGGCGGAAGAGTCAAGTCATCTTAACCAACGGTGTCTTAGAACTAAGAGTAGAACGCAACTTATCTCCACTGCGGGGAAACCAGCTTGACATCCAGTCATTGCACGGGGTGCTTCACTGGATTAAGGTATCCCTGGTCCAGAGGGTGTTGATATTGGTGCGCGACAGTCTTGGCACCTAAAACTTGATCGCTGGCGAAGATGTAGGGGAACTCCTATGGCGATGGAGTTAAGTTTTAGCAAGCGATTTTCTTTTCATTTACAGTCAGTACAAAGAAAACTGTAACACTATATCGACCTCCACCTGGACACACTTGAGTCGATCCATATATTGAGATCTATGGCACCTCACTGAAGTCAATCAAGAACTTCACATACTTGGGCAGCACGATGGCGTCTGACAACACCATCGATACGGTAATTAAAAATCATATATATGCTGCCTCTGGAGCCTCTGGAGGACTGTGGAAGCGTAGTTACAACACGGCATTACAGTCTCCACAAAGTACAAGGTGCTCAAGGCGATTGTACTTCAATCCCTTCTGTACTCAGCTGAGACAAAAACACTCCACAGTCGGCATATCAGGAAATGTTCCCATGTGAATCTCCGGCATCTGCGACAAATCCTTCGGATCTCATGGAAAAACCACATTTGAAGTGTAGAAGTGTAAAGATGGGCGAACATGTCAAGTGTAGATTTCATTCCGACTGCATTCAAACGGAGGCGGGCTTACACTATGGATAGATACACATAGAAGAAAAGTTAGGATAAAAATGTCTACATGGTCACGATCGTCGGCATGGCCGTCTGGGTGCTTCTGTACCTACCGTCTTCTGTGCCAATGCTGCAGAGGCTTTGTTACAGAGGTAGGACTGACATTCACTCCCCTACTTTGATGTCATCATCAAACAGGATGGACAGCAGAGAGAGAGAGAGAGAGAGAGAGAAAAAAAAAGCGAGAGACAGAGAGAGACAGACAACTAAATTTTGTATGCAATGTTTTCGTATTGTATTGCTTGATATAACATAACGCAAACATTTGTACAGTTACGCTATTCTAAGACGTAACTACACCTTATCATGCTGTACTATGTAACACGTAACACCAATCTTGTATGTAGTAATAACTGACAAGTGCTGGATTTGGAACTGTGGGGGCTCCAGGGCAGTGATTAGTCCTGGAGTATTGGATCATAATACATATTTCTCATTCCTTCCTATCTCCTACCATAGAGGCTTCTAAGCGAAATACGACTTTTACCCATTTTGAACACCGATTTGCATAATATCGTAGCATTCAAGTTACGTCGAAAAACGTTTCAACCCCAAAGAAATTACCAAAATGCGTATTGTGGAGCATCATAAAAATATAAATAGTAGTATGGGAGACGGTGCACTGGACAAGTGCACCGTCTCCCATGCACTGCATTCGGCACTGGAATGACACGAGAATTTACAAGGCAACTGCTTCAAGTTTATACATGCAGTGTATCAAGTTTAATACATCCGAATATGTGCAATACAACATCCATAGTCACATGTTATGTGTTATTAAATATCATGTATAATAATAATACATTTATTCTTACTAAAAAAAATTACAATTCGACTAAATCAATGTATATAAGTTACTGTTTACATAAAACAGTAAGCATTGAGCGCAGGTCGTTAATGGCTAAAAAAGAAGAGCTACCCGCATTATCTATATTATGTAATATATATTTTGCAAATGAGACTCTGCATACTAGTTCATCATCCAGCCCCTCCTGGTAGTGATCTTGAATCATACCATAACAATGATTAGACTTCATTCGAAAGAATGTCAGGGCATCAATTTTTAATTTGGACATGATATAGTTAACACTTTTAGACATGTATGACCCACTACCTTGAAGGGCTAGATGAGAGAGCATTTTCAAACTGGAGTTACTGCATTTCAAGCAACTCTACATAAATCGTACCATTCGATTCATAATTTGAATTTGAATCGGTAAACAGTCGGCTAAAAGTGGCACCATATAACAATGCGTGCAAACTGGTAGATTAAACAGTTTTCTGATACCTTTGCGCCACGTAGTATAAAACATATCAAGATGTTTGTTTTGTAAGTTCCACAGACATACACCATAGAAAGATGTACAGTACGACATATATAATTGACGTTTTATGTTTATATTACAAAACCCAAAATTAGCAGATAATGCATTTACACGCCATATAAAACCATGATGACACATATCTTTTACTATAGTCTGGTAGTGTTAGGACCAATAATGTGGCGTAAATGCAACCCTTTTTAAGTATGTTTCACTGTTAAACCATCAAAGTAAAATGGGCAGTCGGTACCACTGCCATATTTAATAAGTTGACATTTTGCTGGGTTGAATTGTCAATCATATTCATATGCAAATTTAAAACATATATCACACATTTTGTTCAATGCATATATCGATGGAGCTACCAAAGATATATCATCAGCATAGCCAACAACACCACAGTACTTATGATCAATCATACAACCAAAACCACACATGCACAGTCTTGTTAACATTTCATCAATGTAGATAGAAAATAAAATGGGGGACAACACCCCATCCTGCTTCACACCAGTGGTAGTGGAGAAATGCAATGACATGGAATTGATCCATGATACATTTAAATGTTGATTAGTGTACATATAAAGTAAACATCTGATTAAAAGGGGATGTATAAGTAATTAAAAGGGGATATATAATAATGATATCGCGCTGTCTGGCGATACCTTTTATATAAAACGGCTGAATTCCTCCCACCGTCCCGACGTAGAACGTACACGTCGTAAGCATGATGCTCACACGCATATTCTCCGAATGTCAAAGAGAAAACGTCGATATTACACAGTGCAAATAATTCATACCAGGGAATTATTCGAAACGGTAGTTCTACGAAATAACTAAATATTAATCTAGAATGTTGTTATTTTATATTATGTTCATATTACTAATTATATTATGTTCGAATGTTATTTTAACGTAACAATGCTAATCTGCTTCGCAATGTTTCTGGTGCCACCTTAGATGTGTTATGCTGAAACCTTATCCCTACATCATGAAGATATCCACCGACATACTACATAAGTTGGACCTGCAGTGGTTGTTCACCTTGTTCTAGTCTGTCGGCGGATGTCAGAACTTCGATCATTCAAGGACGACTTAAATAATTCAACGCTGGTCAATAAGAATAGTATAAACGTACCACATAAAGTTTCATATTTCTTACTGTATCCAGAAAAATTCAAACAACAAACAACACAATCACATCTAGTTAACGTTAAAAACCTGGCGATAACTTTTTCTACGACAAAGTTGGATTCATCCACACGTAATCAAAATAACGCGAACAGGTAATATACATGAAGGGCAATGGTCAACAACGCCAAATGTTAACTACATTCGCATAGTTCCGGTCCGTGCTAGGCACACGACATTCCCCGAATTTCAAGGCATAAAGGTATTTGTAACACAAGCCGTATCATCATCGTCGAGCTCGTCACGGTTACAGGTCTGATCGCCTGGGCCGGCCGCCCTGGATCAGTCCCGTCAGTACGTGGTGGAGCTGTCACGGTCAACGAAGGCTCGTTCGTCATACGATGATCGCTTCGTCGACCCACTCGTCCGCCGCCGGTCGTGCCGCCGAGAAACGTTCCGCCGATACGCGATGCAGCAGGTACAGTCGTTGATGGCTGATCCACCGGTCAGTTACTAGCGTCTTTCGTCCTTGTTTTCACCGGTTGCTAGTGTCGTCTCTCTTCGTTTGTCACCTATTGGTATTATCGTCTGTCCTACTCTGTTGCCGGTTGATAGTGTCGTCAATCCTCGTTTGTCACCGATTGTTTGTTGCTGTTCTCGTCGCCCTTGTCTTCGGGAAAACGTCGCCGGTTGATGTCTAACAATTTCTCTATTCTGAAATGTCGTTCAGTCACGTACTAGGACCTGCATCTCTTTGTATTCCCCACATTTTCGCGACTTTTGTACAACATGTCGCAATGAAATGAGTTACATTTTTACTTATTTCACAGTCAGTTTACCTTTTTCCCGCGACGTTTCGTCTGCTTTCAGCAGTCGTCTTCAGACAGTTACTGCTAGATTGCGACACGGTAGTCCCGCTCAGACGTGTGTCCTGGGTTGCTCTTTTGGGGATCGTCACAGATGTATGAGAGTCGGTATCGGCCTTCATCTCGATTCATGCTGTCTTTGGTTCTAATTCAATTCTAATACAGATCGCTTTTTTGATGCCTCTTGTCCCCCAAGCCGATTCCCTGTCCATAAATTTGGCCCCCTCCCAGTCTACTATGTGATTTTCTTGTGTCATATGGTCTGTGGTGCCTGATTTGTTCATCTCCTTTTCCGATGTTTACTATCTAGCGGTCGCCGTCTGAGAAAGACTGCTGATAGCAGCGGAAACATCACGGGAAAAAGGTAAACTGACTGTGGAATAAGTTAAAAACATCACTCATTTAAACCATCCAGTCTAATGAGCCTCTTCACCCATGCCGCAATTAAAGATCTGTCAAACCAAGCCGGAAAGTTCCTCCTACCGTCACCCCTCTGTTAGTATAATACGTTTGTCTAATTAATTACCTTGACAACTCTAAACTGACGGAAAATTTCTTCTTGATTTTCGCTTTTCGCACGTAGGAACGAATAGGCCTACCGCTATTCCAAGCCAAGTGTTCAAACTACAGTCCATTGAGAACTACCTGTCTCATGTCGCAGTGACCAAAGTTTAACTCATTAAAATCACGGATAAAAAAACAGTCACAATTAGTCGGTGACATTCTATTATCAGACAGGTTCCGCTGTATTGTCATCGGTTGTTGTACAAACATTTCACAGTTCACTCTCCGTCTCCCTTGTCGATGGTCGCCGTCGTCGCATCTTCTTCTTACGCCACCGGCCGGCCAATGTCATCGCGATGGCGTCTATTGCTTCGACCAAGGTTATGACGCTCGCGCCAATGAGCAACCCCATCGAACCCCCGATGTCACCTGTAACACGATTGTTTGCGAAAGTGAGTCGTGTGGCATGAAAGTTACTGTAACTGCTGATTGTGGCTGATCTGAGGTGTTACCCAGGAACATTACGTCCTGTGACAATAGCCCAGACAATACCCCTCAGGTGTAATGTCTACTATCATAAGACGCAATCTTCGTTATTCTCCGCTCACTGTCATCTTATACCGTAACGGTACGTTAGTATTCATTCAAATAGTGTGTATTTAACAATACAATCGTTGAAACCCTACCAGAATAATTCCAGTACCTAAATTCATGCCCTTACAATAAAATCTACTCGCTAACTTTTATTAGTTAACAATTAAGCTAAGAGGTATAATCGAATCCATATTGTGATACATATTTTATCAGTTTATTATAACGTTTTGGTCATTGATCCTACGTTGAAGGCCTTGTACTATTGCTGTTAGTATCCGCCTGTTGTGTCCAGTAATTATGCCCGGAACTAATGTTCTGGGGTATAATTATCCAGGGTAATGTCCTTTTGTAACATCTGGCGACAATCATAGCGAAGGCGATTAATCTTATAAAAACAGTCACACATTTTAAGAGCAAGAACCATGAATTGACTCTGCGCTCGCTATCAACATTATTGTTGTGGAGACGTGAACAAGGAGCTCGGCAAACCAAACAAATTGTACTTCTAACGTATTGCAATAATAATAAATCAACTCGAATCTTGTACGTAATAGACAGTTCAATGGCTAGATCGGCAAAACAGTTATTTGTGAACCAGACATTTGATAAATAAGTACAATAAAATAACAGCGACATACATCCAGTAAGAGCGTATATGGTCTACTAACAACTGAAGTGAACTGTTCTTGCTTTGCTCTGATTTAACAGCGCAATAAAACACACATTACTTAGTAAATCAACGAGAGTGTAGGCTTCAAGCTGCTCGTATTCCTGGACACGCAGGTCGCGCATGTAGATATTCAGCTCCAGAAAGTTGCGACTGAAACACGTTCGGAGGAAGAGTTGAATTGCAAATTCGATACCATCGTCATAAAAACGAATGCGAATATTTATCACCAATGTGTATGTTTATACGTGTGTAAGTTCGTAGCCGTGTATGCGTGCGAATAGTGTTGTTGGGGGTGATGTTGTTTGATTAAATTATAAGCGTGTTTACTAATGACTGCATTTGTACAAGTGGAGACGTTAGTAGTATAAGAGGGCTCCTAGCACTGGAAATGAATAAAAAGATCAAAGGATTTTGCCATTTGATTGACAGGTATTGGTTCGCAATTAGCTATTTTAATTACCCCTTAATTACCCCCAATTACCTATCTAAATAAATAAATACTTAACTAATTAACAAAGGTGAATGGCTTTTACTAATTAATTAATTAATTGACAAATATCAAAGGGTTTTACTAATTAAGTAATTAATCTAGCACGGCAAAAGATCAAAGGCTTTTACTAATTAACACATTAATTAACCAAGTAACACACATCAAAAGGTTTTACTAATTAATTAATTAATTAACTAAATAACCTAACACGGCAACAGATCAAAGCCTTTTACTAATTAACTAATCAATTAACGGCAAAAGATCAAAGTCTTTTAATATTTAAATAATTAACTAACTATTGCACGCTGTAGCTGAGAGCGGAGTGGTGGGTGCTAGTGACTGTGTATAGCGTACTTACCTTCGTTATCGGTTAAACACTCTTAGGTAAGTGATGGAGAAATGCCTGTACGAGTTGGTGAGCCAGTGGTATAGAGACAGACATATGATGGATATGTCTATACGGTTTGTTGAGTCAGCTTCTTTCCTGTCAATCTTGTAGCCGTGCCAAGGCGAAGCGTACGGTCGGGTGTTTAAGTCTGTTGAACACGCTTATCAGTATAGCAAGGCGATGTTTAATGAAGACGAAGAATGCGCGGAAAGTATCAAAGAGGCGAGGTGGGCGTACATGGCGTAACGGAGAAGTAGAGACATAAGGAAGAAGAGAAGAGCATCCGAGTGGGATGCTATCCGTGTCGACTGTATGCAGAACCTATTGATAACAAAGTTCACGACCTCGAAAGAGTTGAGAGGGAGGGCTTGCTGGCTACTGTAAACATGGAATTGGTGTAGTGGGTGCCGTCGAAAGACGGTTTCTTAGGGGTCGGCTGCGGTAGTAAAAAGGTCGAAACACACTCGGGAAGCTATTGATGGAGGTGCATGATAAATGAAGAAGATAAAACGGGGTTATGTACCTCGCGCGCACCAGTCGCCGATATGGACAAGTCGTTGAAGCATCCTTTTACGTATATTGTAGCCGGGTGTCGTAAGACCACTTTCGTCACCCGCCTCTTGCGTTTCGATTCATCTATGATCGAGCCGCCACCCGAGAAGCTCTTGTGGTGCTACGGTAAGTGGCAAACCGCGTGCATGAAATACATGCAGGACGCATTCAAAGACCCCTCATCATCAGCCTATGGTTACCTCCTGGTTGACTTGAAACAGGAGCGCCGGAAATGGGGCGCCTGCGCACGAGAATCTTCCCCGACGACGCCGTTCAGTATGTCTTCGTGCCGAGAGTATATAAGTCGAGATGCGTCTTAGTCGTCATTTGTTAATATGTCAGAGCACGTTAAGAGACATATATTGTGTTTGTAGACACTGAATAGGAACAAGAATACAAAGTTGATAAACGCCATCCTCGCCGACGCCGACGCCGACCTTTTTGCGGATTTGCGGTCTATGCGAGTGCGCCTATAACATTCTGAAAGGAAACGTGAAGTTGACTCCGCAGTAGAAAACAATCTGCGTCAGCTATCGTCAAGGAAAATGATTGTCGGAAAGAAGCGCATGATCCTGCAAAAAGGCGGTTTCCAATCGGCCTTGCTGGCTCCCTTGGAGGGTTCGATCATTCTACCGTTGCTCAGAGAGGTCATAGGGTGATGGAGCACCTGAAGGAGATGACTTTGGTAGACTCCCGTTTGGTGGAGAATTACCTACCGTTGCTCACACCACTGAAAACGACCAAGACCTGTGTGGTGAGTAATCTGAATGCAGACATGAAGACCGTCCTCGAGCGCACGGACCTGTACAATCAGATGTTGGACCGAAACAAAACCTTGGTGGAGAAACGGGTGCAGTGACCGGTTCGAGTATATATGGTGAAAGAGGCACCAACAGCTGAAGCTCCACCACCACCACCATCACCACCACCCGAAATCGTGGAAAGCGCCGAAAAGTATGAAAAGAAAAGCCCGTCTCCTGTTGGAAGACGAACTCATTGACCCGGTGGAATGAACGGGCGGAGTTCGCGTACGACGGTGTTCGTATCATGGTAAGTAACATGGTGGATCTCGTAAACGACGCCCTGAGAAAGAGGAAGATGACTCCACCAGTGGGGCGGGAAGCGTTCGCGCGTCAAATGATGAACATCCCTATGGAACTCGTCGGCAACGTCGATCGTCGGGCGAACTTGCAGCAGCAAAGCGCGAATTCGAGGCCGCCTCGCCGAGGTCACTCTCGCGGTAGTCAGTGGGAGGTCTATTAAAAAGAGGTGAACCGCGCGGCGGGTTTGAAGGGCGAGATGAAGCGGGGTCGAGCGGTAATTGTCGTAGCAGCAGCATTTTTTATAGGTTATAATGCAATTCGTTATTTGGTCATCCTCCTTATAGTGCAACGGTGGGCTCGTCGTACGCAACGACACGCCATGGGACAACTCAACGTACTCAACCGTGCCTACTTCGACCAGAACACCTGTGCCCTTCACAAACCAGTCAAACGCCGTTTCAAGCGGTGCTGCGTCGTCATGTGCGGTCGACACCAACAGTGGCAGGCCGACCTCGTCGACGTATCAAGCCTGAAAAAAAAACATAACGACGCGCAACGAGGAGACCAAAGCGGTTATCGTGGAACGCATTAATAGCACACTGAAGACTCGCATGTGGCGGTACTTCACGAAACACCAGACGTTGAGATACATCGAAGCTTTGCTGTGGATCGTGCGGTCGTACAGCAACACCTACGATCGACGTGTTCAGGCAAGACCGCAACCTGCTGAATGTGGTCGACGTTAAGCTCGTCTGGTGCGAAGCAAGGACGCGTTTGCGCTCATGGCGCCAACCAAGGGTTCAAGATAAAATTGCTCGAGACGTCCCTGCATGTGCGAAAGGCCAAACTGTACCCGGCTGTACAGCATGGTCACATCAAAGCGTTGACGAATGGGACGGCCAAGAACCCCTTGATGCCGAATCGGGTGGTCGTGTGCTTCATCGACAACGACGCCTATAACGGGGTCTACAATAAAAACCCGTTTAACGCGAAGCACAACGACATCAACGTCCTCGCGCTCTACGTGGATGGTCGACAGGTCCCGAGCTAGCCACTGCAGTTGAACTTTGTCAGAAGTGCGTACGTCAGACGCTACCTGGAACTGTTTGCCTCGACCAGTAAAGTTTCCGAAAACGAGGGCAAAGACGTGAGAGGCGCGGACTTTGGCAACGGCTACACCTTCTTTGTATTCGAAGCAGTAGTACGTCTTGCTGCAGAGAGCGATCATTCCGCATTTATATTTTAAAATAAACTCGCTGCGCGCACGGTGACCCACAGCTGGAGTCGCTGCCGGGCTGTTGATCATGTCTACGTGACACCGCGCGCATTCTTTCACTGCACACCCACCTGTCAATGGCATTAAAAAATGACGTATGCCGTTCTACATGACACCACGCATGTTCATTCCGATTGTCTTTGACTGTTTTGTAACAAAGGAATCATTGCGTAAAGATGTATGTATCGATTGGTACTGATCAATAAAGATGCTGCGAACTGTATGTATCGATTGGTACTCATCAATAAAGATGCTGCGAACGGTATGTATCGATTGGTACTCATCAATAAAGATGCTGCGAACTGTATGTATCGATTGGTACTCATCAATAAAGATGTTGCGAACTGTATGTATCGATTGGTACTCATTAATAAAGACGCTGCGAACTGTATGTATCGATTGGTACTCATCAATAAAGATGCTGCGAACAGTAAGTATCGATTGGTACTCATCAATAATGATGCTGCGAACTGTATGTTTTGATTGGTACTTATCAATAAAGATGCTGCGAACTGTATGTATTGATTGGTACTCATCAATAAAGATGCTGCGAACTGTATGTATTGATTGGTACTCATCAATAAAGATGCTGCGAACTGTATGTATTGATTGGTACTCATCAATAAAGATGCTGCGAACTGTATGTATCGATTGGTACTCATCAGTAATCGCATTATTTATACTACCAACCATTTCCAGGTTCAAAAATTGGCAACTCGACTAATAATACAGGGATAATAATAATAATAATACTTGAAGTGAATAGTACAGGTTACAATGTGTAAGTGTCACTCCAGGTTTCAACTTTTTATTCATGAGGAAAATTATAATGAAATTTCGCATTCCATGGAATGTATACGGACATGTTTTTTCAAGTTGAGAATTACGTGCTACATGTATCGCATTTATAGGGTTTCTCCCAGTATGGAAACGAACATGGGTCTTGAAATTACAACAATGTGAGAATTGAGCACCGCAAGTCCGACATTTATATGGTTTCTCACCAGTATGTATACGGACATGCGTCTTCAAAGTACAACTGGCTGAAATTCGTGCACTACAGGTATCGCATTTGTAGGGTTTATCTCCAGTATGTGTACGGATATGTTTTTTTAAGTTACCATTTTCTGTGTATTTTGCGCCACAGGTATCATATATGTAGGGTCTCTCCCCAGAGTGAGAGAGATATGTTTCTTCAAAGCACTGTTGTCTGAGAATCGTGCACCACAGGTATCACATTTGTAGGATCTCTCCTCAGTATGGGTGCGGACGTGTCTCTTCTATGCTCCACAGCTTGTAAACTGCGCCCCACAGGTATGCCATGTGTAGGGTTTCTCCCCAGACTGGATACAGATATGTTTCTTCAAAGCACTATTGCCTGTGAATCGTGCACCACAAGTATCACATTTGTAGGGTCTCTCCCCAGTATGGATGCGGAAACCTTTGTTCAAGTTACAATTTTCTGTGAATTTTTCCCCGCAGGTATCACTTGTGTAGGGTTTCTCCGTAGTGTGGACACGGATATGATTCTTGAAAACACTATTGTCTGTAAATCGTGCACCACAGGTATCACATTTGTAGGGTTTCTATCTAGTATGGATGCAGACACGTCCCTTCAAAGCTCCACGGCTTGTAATCTGTGCTACACAGGTGTCACATGTGAAGGGTTTTTCACCTCTGTGACGGCGCACATGTATTGTTAAGGCACTGTTGTTTATAAAACGTTTTCCACAAGTGTCATATTCGAATCGTTTCTCAACAGTTTGAGTGTGCGCTTTCACATTCTTATTGTATGTAGACATTGAAGGGTGTTTCACAAGTCCGTTGACACGCGTAAGCGTCGTCTGAAACAACATGAGTCATTAGATCTGGGAAAAGTTAGTGACACTACTGTCTGTTCGTTACGACCTCCTATAGGTATTAGAAATACCCACGACCACTACGGAACTTTAATAAATACATGTCTTTAAAAAGACATACAAGCATTACGACCTCTCTCTTTTAAAATACACACAGGTGTTATTACGGAACTTTAATAAACGGGTGTTAAATACAGTTCTTCAACAATACATTACGACCTATCATGCTTAATAATTTACAGAAATATAATATAACGGAAATGACATCAATACAATTATCGTCTTTAAAATTACTATCAAGCTTAATCAGAATAAAAACATATTAAAACACATTATCATGCTTAATCGGAATAATTGTCGGAAATATAACGGAATATCATAACGGAAACGGCATTAATACAGGTAGTATCTTTTAAAACATGCTCAAACTTAATCGGAATAATAGCCCACAATCACCTGTTAAACCTCTGTTCCTCCTCCTCCTGTACGCCCCGGACTGGCTTTCCCACAGCACTGTTAAATTAACGTTGCATGATTCATTCACGCTGTTATAACAACCTCGCACGTAGTCCACATTTCACACAGCGCCGTTGGAAATCCGTAGGCAATAATCCAGCAGGCGAACCACGCCACAGCTAGAGTGACGGTAGGTGCACGACATTAAATGCGTTCTCTGCGTTTTCACACAACGTTGTATTTCCCAGACTATGCCGCCATCCATCACACAACACTATTAGCGTGCGTAAACACAACACTCTTAGCGCGCATAAACAAGCATCAACACCATTAGCACGTTAAACATTAGTCGGAAGTGGTGAGATAGGCCAACGGTCATGGGGTAAGATATGAATGAATGCAGAGTATGCCTACATTTCGTGCAAGTTTAAATACTAGTTTTTGCAAGTGCATTGACCAATGTATGTGTTCATCTACAGTATATACACGCCAAGAAATTTATAGATTTTAACTTGAGGGATGGTC
>CM034541.1:51562354-51628342 GCA_020002185.1 Paraescarpia echinospica
GTATAACTGGACAAAGCAGGAGAGTATATTTATTCACATCGAGCCAATTACAAGGCGATCAAACGGTTTCTCACTTTGCTCACGAAAACAAGCATCACTTTGCTTTGTTCTCCCTCCACCCTGCATTGATGTCTCAGGTGGACCTCAATAGTTTGTGCAGTTCTTGAGATATAGGAATATTATGCTTTGATGGGCTGGATGATTGGACGATATCTTTATAAACGTCGGATGTAGGCATGTCGACGAAGGTAAAACGTTACTTCTTGCATTCGCTGTCATCCATGCTATTCAAAAATTATGCGGTTCTACGCAACAATTTTTTTTAATGGCCACCATTTTTAACGCAGCAAAATCTGGAATACCTCCAATCTTTCCAATAGAATAAATGAGCAAAGTGGTGTACTCTTATCCCAAAGTGCTCAATCTGTTCACCTATCAGCTGGGCTATACGGGAATAACAGGCTTTGTTTGCATCATCTTGTGAGTTGATGTTTCGGTACAGAAGACAGTCATCAGCAAATAGGCGTACGTTAGAGGACATTTGGTCTGGTAGGTCATTTATGTAGCAAAGAAAGAGGATGGATCCAATGACTGAACCCTGTGTGACACCTGGGGTCATTGCAGTTGATGATCTTTTGCCTTCCAGAATCCCTTCCTGGGTGCGGCTGCTCAGGAAGCTTCTGACCCAGTCCAACATTTTCCCTCGCACCCCTTAGTGGTGACGTTTAGCAGCCAGTTGGGCACTTTGGTGGGACACTTTGTCGAACGCCTTTGAGAAATCCAGCAACACAGCGTCGATCTGTCCACCCTCGTTAAGGCACTTCGCTTGGTTGTCGACAGCTTGGATGAGTTGGGTTTCACAGGACCTACGTTTGCGAAAGCCCATGCTTGTAGTCATATAGAATTATATGATGTTCCAAATGGTCCATTAACTTATTGTGTGTGATGTGTTCCAATGTCTTGCAGGAGATGCTCGTGAGGGATATAGCTCTATATTTTGAAGCAGTAGTACTTGTTCCCTTCTTATATACTAGTATGACCCAGGCGTGCTTCCAGTCTGCTGGTACAGTTCCTTGGTTGAGTGATGCCTGGTAGATGATTGTTAGGACTGGTGCAAGTTCGGCGGTATAGACTTTCACGAACCTGGCTGCGATCCCTCCAGGTCTTGTGGCTTTGTGGGGTTTGACTGCTTCCAGTAATTTTCTTACTCCTGCTACAGGTACGCTGATATGCGGAAAGTCACTGTATGAGTTCATTCCAAGGCTCGGTACATTGCTCGTGTCTCTGTCGGTGAAGACTGATGAGAACTACATATTAAGAATTTCAGCTTCAGTCTGGCTATCGCTGTGGATAATGCCAATCTTCGTGAGTGGGGCTACTCCGCTGTTGTCTTTTTTTTTTATTTTGATGAAGGATCAAAACGTCTTTAAATTTCCTTCATTTTTATTGTTTTCGCCTAACATGGAATTGATATATCCGTAATACGTCTTTCTGCACACTGATTGGACAAGCTTTTTATTTCTCGATGTGTTGTCATGTCGTGGGCACTCTTGTTACGCTGGGCCTTCTTCAAGTATTTATTTTTCTTTCGTGACAGGTGTCTTATTATGTCATAGGCCCAGGGTTGGTTGTAACGTTGGGAAGACAGTCTTGTAGGGACGTGCATGATTGGACAATACGTTTTGACACTTGGAAATTTGCAACACCCACAGTGTTTCCACAGGTGTGTCTGGATTATGTTGGGTTTGCATTTCATCAGTAAATGTTGCTAAATCTTCTTGAATCTGCTCGGTGTCTGCTTTCCTCCAGATGTGGATCTTCCTCTGGATAGTGTCCGTCTTTTTGGTAATATGTCAGAATTTACATAGACGGTTGCATCGTGATCACTGACCCCTGGTACAGGTTCGCACCTGTTGACGAGGGATGGCCGGCTCGTGATGAAGACATGTAGGATGTTGTGAAGTCTTGTCGGGAAAGTGACCATTTGAGATTAGCCCAACATGGAGAACGTGTCGAGGAAGAGTTCGTTTATCTGTTTTGTGCACTGGTGTTTCGTTACTGTGTTTGTTTTCCATTCTATATCCGGGAGGTTTGTGTCTCCTGCTATCCATTATGGGCTGCTTGGGAATTACTTGGCTATGCTGGATATGGCGCCACACATAGAGGTTGAGTAGTCAGTATTATTATCTGTGGGTCTGTAAATTCCAAGTAGTATGAGAGTCTGTGCTGCCTGGATTTTCACAGCAACCATCTCACATGGTGTCATTATCGGTAACTGTTCAGCAACCAAACCAGTCTTGATGGCAATCATGACGCCACCATGGCTATCCGCTCGGTCTTTCCTGAAAAGGCGATCATATCCAGGCGGCATGAATCCATTGCTATTGACAGCGGGCTTCAACCAAGTTTCGCATGCAACTATGACGTTAGGTTTTGCATCGTCTATTATCAGGTGAAATTATAATTTCTTTGCGCAGATTGACAGCGTATTAACGTTATGTAGGATGATGCTTCGTCTGCTAGGAGGCTTTGCTGTTCGATCCATAATTAAATATCTGTATCGCGAGGGTCGTCGTAAAAAATTAAAATCTGAATATGCCCTCGACCAGCAATGGCTTTACCTTAAATGGAAGGCGTAAAATTGTATATAATAAAAAACTATAACTAAAAAATAAAGTCATGTTAAAATATAAAACAAGTAAAAATAATAATAGCAAACGGCTAAAAATCTATAAAAACTGGAATGGTTACAAGAGAGCATACGAGAAGGGAAGGCGGTGCAAGATAAAATGGATTTCAAGGTTACGTCGTAGCGATCTAGGCGTATGGCGACTCTAGATAATGTAGCTCAGCGTTAATCAAAAGCCTGGTTAGTACGAGGGGTGGGTATGTGGCAGGTTTTTCACGACTGTGAGATATATCGGTAAATGTTGATGGCCGATTTCGGGCGTCTACTGGGCTAAGTTGCGTTAAACATGATGAGGTTGGTGAGCTAAGAGTATTTGTTTACATCCGGGTCGACCGTGACCAACAAGGCGGGAAATGAAAATATTTGATCTGACAGGCTTAGGTACAAAATAAATGTTTACTTAATTAGCTGATTTCAGCACTTAGTTTTCAAATTTCTCAAATCCAGGGAGAAATTTGCCGGAGACCAAAAGGAACAACAACACCGCTAGCGCCACCTCGCGATCATCCCTGCCCAAGTTGAAGATTATTATATATACCATACTGCGACGTCTGACAGGACGCCTCGCTATAATATTATGATTTGTGGGTGACGCGCTGCCTACATAAGACACACACACACACACACACACACACACACACACACACACACACACACACACACACACACACACACATATATATATACATACATTTAATTATACATTACGTAATTTTGTGCCCTTTAATAATAGGTAAATTGAACGGCTCGTTATTTTTGTTCAAAAATGCAAACGCTTGACACAGTGTATGTTCTAGGGTAACAATAGATAGTACGAATTGTGCGAACCAAACTCCATGTTGATCTCCAGCCCAGGAGATAGTTAAATAAATATAAAGAGTCCACTAAGACACACATATAGTATTATAGATCAACTGACTCCCCTGTGACACACGAAGAGAAGCGTCAAATTGAAGAGAACCATTAGGTACGGATAGTAAGTGCTACAAAAAGGAGGATGGTGGAATTATGATACCAACGTGATGGTGTAATAGACACACACGCAATGGACAGAGTCACTAAGAATAAACACGATAGAAGTGGCAATGAGAAAAGAACGGTGAAAAGATGTGACATCAACGATAAAGCAAACATGGGGAGTAAAATTCGGGATTAAATAGCAGATGAACACTTGTTGTCGATATCGGTTGTGATAATCACGCCGCCCAGAAAATAACGAAATAAAGGAAAACAAGAAAGATAGAGAATAACTACATCAGCTATTCACAAAACATGGTAGAGTACCTCGACAATTCGTTGTCATGTTAGTGACACAACTTGCTTATTTAAAAGATGCACATACGGTGTTTGTGGTGAATCATCATACCATACGGTATTTGTCGTACCAAAAATGATAGTTATAATTGCGTCTCACTCGACACTTGTCGACACTTGTTTCAGGCTAGTGGCTGCTGCAGAAAACGGCTCGTATGATTGGTTGGAAGACATGTACAATCGGACAGACATATCCACGTTCAACTACACGAAGTGGGGCGTCGGCAACCTATCAATGAGTGATGTCTACCTTCAACATGCACATCTCAAGGAAGACATGATTACATCGTACGATGTTTTTATTTTGTTCGTTGATGTTGTTGTATAATATGTACACTGATAGTAATACTTTCAGCATTGTGTCACGTGCAGTAATGTGATGTGTCACGTGCAGTAATGTGATGTGTCACGTGCAGTAATGTGATGTGATGCAATAAATAATAAAATGACTTCTTCGGTGCGTATATTCCCGGAAACCAGAGCTCAATGGCGAAACCAAACCAAATATATTATCGATGACTCTCTATTGATCGATGCCCAACGCGTCATAACATTGACATGCTGCAAAACTTAACAGCTAAAATGCTTAAATGTATTAAAGTATAATGTTATTAAGTGGATGAGAGGTTACATTAATCAACATCACCACATTGTACATGTGAAGATATAGTAGTATATATATTATGATAGTTGTGTCTTTATTTCCCGATCACCTCCACATGTGTAAACATTATTACTGTCCTGTTAGTTGTCAGTGGAAGGGGAAGCCATGCAGTCACGAAGACTTCCAGTTGACCGTAACTGATGCTGGAGTGTGTTACACGTTCAACGCCAAGATCAACGCCAACTCTACAATCAAAACAACGGGTAAATACTATTTTCTGAAGCAACTAAATAAGGAATCAGAGTCACTTTGCGATAAGCCATATTTAAATTGAACGGGCAGTGCCATCTGTTGCGCTGGTTTGATACTGCAACGCTGTGTTTTGGGTGACAATCCCCGTTTTGGTGGCAACAATTAAAAAACACCCACAAGTGTGTTTTATATTCAGCATGTGAAGTGATATGACACTACAGTGCATGTGAACAGTAACCATAATCACATGAATTATCAGAACATAAAGCATAATAATGCTATTTCAAGGCGACGTATGGCGCTACCCGAGTGGCTTGATTTCTTATTCAAATGCGTTGGTTCAACTGTTTGGGTGGATAATGGACTCATTCTGGATGGCAATGCATTATGCTCGGCAGTGTTGACATTGCAGCTAATCCGACCGGGGTTTAGGCCGATTTACATCTACGACCCCAGGAAGGACACATGATACACAGTTTGTCAAAACCACTCCATGAGGCCTGTAACCGTTTATACGAACAATCAAATCACGATTTTTGCTAAATTACATAAACCGCCCTCAACTGGACAGTGGATTTTTGTATTAAGTAGCTTGGAACAATAGTGCAAATGCCGGGATACACTGGCACATTTCGTCCGACCAGACCCGACCAGATCCTACCAGACCAAACATATATTATATACACTACACCGTCTGAGTCATACTGGAAGCCGGTGTGACATGATAAACTTGAATACTTTCGAATACGTCGGCGCTAGTCGGTGTCAGTGTGAGGTGTTCGAAAGTTTTACTGTTTACGTGATTTCGACGTCAGTCGATGTAGTGTATACACTGCAATCTAGGTGAGTTTGGTTTGATATAGTCTCGTCTCGTCTGGTCGGGTCTTAAAATAGGTGTAACGTTGCTAACAACAGTTCAAAGCTACGTAATCTTCGTCAAATGCACGCGGCCCCTGAAAGTTACTACAGTTGTTGTGGTACAAGAACTGTATGTTTATCAATATAAAAAGTTTACTGTAAATTCAAATGTGAAATGCAGAGACCCGTCACCCCGTCATTTGGAAGGGCTGAGTCGGTCGGGAGCGGGTAAGAATTTTGACTGACGGGTACAAACCCGTCAACTATGAAATGCCCCGAACTAGGCTGTGTGAGAGGCGCCGCACACGAGGAGCCTTTCTTTAACGTTGGCACAGCCTTCACAGGGCAGTTCCTGGATATACTCTACGCACCCGTGTCGTGTGTATAATTTGTCGCAATATTCAAATGGATACTGTTTTAATGCAACAGCGTAGATTCATTATTAATTACTGCTATTATAAAAAAAAACTGGCACTACAAAGATTTGTGTATGCACTGTTGTGGGACAGTTTCCGGCGTTTGAATTGTCAATAAACAAACCGCCGACTGTATTTCACACCTTGTTAACGTTGCGTTAACTTCGCCCGCTAAAACTGTTTTGTAACACTCGATTCGGTCAAATTACGACGGCATCGTTTTAGCAGAGTCTACGGACGATTTCTTTATTTAGCGTTCGCGTGCTGGCCCGTTATTCTCCGTATGCAAATATGAGTAATTGGGAGCGTTCTGGTTTTTGGCGCCCAATATACTGAACGCACGTGCTTCGTTATTTCCCTACAGGGGGTTAATTGAAAGCACGTGACACTATCAATTGAAACAACAATGTAGCATTGTTGTCATCTCCATGCCATCTCCGTCGAAGAAAAGTCGAAATGACATTACGCGTTTTTTCGAATCAAAACCAACGAAAATTACGTTGACTGCCACCGTGAAGACGATGGTGTGGACCGAGGGGAGATTGCGCCAGTGTCGTCGGTGATAGCTCAGCGTGTATCGTCGCGTTCGTCGTCGTCGTCATCTTTGCCCGTGCCGTCGCGTTCGTTGTCATCTCTGCCTGTGTAGGCGCGTTCGTCTTCGTCATCTCTGCCCGTGTCGTCGTGTTTGTCGTCATATCTGCCCGTGTCGTCGCGTTCGTCGTCGTCATCTCTGCTCGTGTCGTCACGTTAGTTGTCATATCTGCCCGTGTCGTCGCATTCGTCGTCATCTCTGCCCGTGTCTTCGCGTTCGTCGTCATCTCTGCCCGTATCTTCGCGTTCGGCGTCGTCATCTCTGCTCGTGACGTCACGTTAGTCGTCATCTCTGCTCGTGACGTCACGTTAGTCGTCATCTCTGCTCGTGACGTCACGTTAGTCATCATCTCTGCCCGTGTCGTCGCATTCGTCGTCATCTCTGCCCGTGTCGTCGCGTTCGTCGTCATCTCTGCCCGTATCGTCGCGTTCGGCGTCGTCATCTCTGCTCGTGACGTCACGTTAGTCGTCATCTCTGCTCGTGACGTCACGTTAGTCGTCATCTCTGCCCGTGTCGTCGCGTTCGTTGTCATCTCTGCCCGTATCGTCGCGTTCGGTGTCGTCATCTCTGCTCGTGACGTCACGTTAGTCGTCATCTCTGCTCGTGACGTCACGTTAGTCGTCATCTCTGCTCGTGACGTCACGTTAGTCGTCATCTCTGCTCGTGACGTCACGTTAGTCGTCATCTCTGCCCGTGTCGTCGCGTTCGTCGTCATCTCTGCCCGTGACGTCGCGTTCGGCGTCGTTAGCATGTGGAAACATCCACAACTGATGTTTACCACTCGAACCTGCTTGGCTGTTGTTGTTTTTGTTTATCATGTTGCAGATTCTTGGTGGCGACATGTTTGATTTGTTTAATAAATGTTATTCTACTGGTGACGCAGTGTTGTTATTAATATGGTCAATATATATATATATCAACCGGGAGCGGATAGGAATAGTGTCATTTCGACGGGTAAAATGTCCGGGCACATGATGCATGGCGAAAGTGAGCGATAATCATAACGGCTTTAACGCCGGTTTTATTAAGTTGAATATGACAGGACCAAAACTTGTTAAAATATGCTTATAATTTAAATATACTTAGCTTATGGTTGAATTCTTGATTCTGTAGCGCATTACACGTTACATAATATTAAAAGTAATCTATTCAAAATAATTAGTATGCTATAATTGAACATTAAACGAAGGATACATTTTCAAAAGTAAACATTATGCCACGCCCCCTAGCGTCATTTCGACGGGTAAAATGTCCGGGCACATGATGCATGGCGAGGTCATGACGGGCAAAGATATTATCCTGCATTAGTCCTTACTGGGAATAGTACATTATGTGATTACCTTACTCGCGCGCTAGCGCCGGGTAACAAACGCTCTTTGCATGCGGTATCTTACGGCTGCTATTCTGCGCTATCGCTCAAAGGTAACCACACCGTGCTTTACTCGCTGGCCACATTCCCATCGATTTAACCAAAAAGACACTAACACAACTGTAAAGCTTTCTACTCAGTTCAATTATGTGTTATGAGCTGTTACATTTCAGAATCAATCGCTGTTTTGTAGGAGTCGAACACGGATTGCAACTGGTGGTGAACGTCGAACAGTACGAGTACATGAAGGGTCCACACAATGCGGTCGGGTTAAAGGTTCTTCTGCACCGTCAATATAATGTACCACTGGTGCAGGACTTTGGCGATAACGTCCCAGCAGGAATGCACACTTTTGTTGCTGTAAGCGTCTCGAACGTAAGTTCCTTTTGTTGTGGTTTCTATGGAGACAATTTGTACCGAACATTTGTGTTGAAACGTTACAGAACAAATTGCTTAGAAAGGTTTAATAAAATAAACGTAAAAAAATTCAATCATGCGCATACAGTGCTATATTTAGTTGGTTTTCGAAGTCATAGGGAATCATCTGTTAAATTTCAACATTCTAGGAGACCAATCTGCCGCCTCCACACGGAGATTGTGAGAAACGTCGAGATCTGCAATACTACGATCGTTACTCGCAGGCGGCCTGCTACAGGGAATGCATCACTGACTTCGATATTACAACTTGTGGCTGCAGAGATTACTATATGCCGCCGTTCAATACAAGTTAGCAACACTCATTATTATTTAACTGTTATTCATTATTATTCAACAACATTACTGTTGTATCAATAATCACCCATGATTGTCACATTGCTTGTGTGCAATATGTTATTTACTTTCTTAAATAAAGCTGTTTTCACAACCAATAATCTCATGATGCTGCCTATAATTTTATTTAAGAATGCTAGTATTCTGGCATAGAAGATCAGATTGAATACATTTCCGAGCTGTCGTTGTTATGTATACAATACATCTGCTCACGACAGTTAGCTATGTGTTCATACCAATGACAATAAATTGTACGACACTAAAAACAGCAGAGATATTCGATATTTTCACATGTGCATGGTGCAATGACCATTACAAGTACCTATCTGCTGCACTACTGATTACAGGTGACCCACCTGTGTGCAACGTCTCCCAATATACAAGCTGCCTGCTGCCAGCGAGAGGTAAAGGGCAACTGGAATTTGTGATCGATTTTGTGATAGAGCAAATAGTCAGATGGCAAGTGAATAAGCGTTCTAGTTAGTAACGAAATATCACGACTCTGAGTCAAAGAAAATAACCAGTTACAGCACGTGTACGGCCGAATACAGAGCTCTCGTGGGATGCATGCCTAGATTACGGAACATACACGCAAGCACGCATGCACGCACGCACGCACGCACGCACACATACAACTAGAGTTGTTTCAAATGTTAGCATGAATGCTTGTGTTTTAATGTTAGCATACAATATGGTACATGGCCATACATTAATTATAAATAATGTCTTATATATCCAAATTTAAGGCGGCGTTGTCTTTTCAGAATCATTCTACAAAAACGTGTCTGCGAGGTGCGCGTGCCCGAAAGCGTGCGACATCGTGCTTTACAAAGCGACCACGAGTTATGCGACCGCCAATGAGAACAGCAATAACCGATTCGATGTGTCTGAGGAATTCCTTACGAGAGTGAGGAAGCACCGGAACGAATCACTCGACACCAGGGAGTACATACAGCCAGACAGACGGGAAGCCAACATACAGGAGGTTGAACGAGTCCTCCGTGAACTACCACCAGATGATTACAACATATGGCAAGATTACGCATTACACATGTGGCCTATTGCTAGGGCCGAAAGACGAAGACATGATGAATACAAAGAATGGTTGCAACATGTTGAGAAGTTAGGATTTCAAAATATGAAGAACGTTTTAGAGAATGATTTTATCGCCGGTTGGAAAGACATGAATTTGTATAACGATATTATGTCTGACTCGCTTCTGCCCCTTGAAACAGTAGTTGATTCAATAGACACAATTGAACAGGAACGTTGGCAAACAGCCATCCTTAAAGTACAAGTCATCTTTTTGAAGAGAGCATTACACAACCTAGACAGAGTGCACGATGCCTACCACAACGGCGTCCCATTGGTAAACAACAAGGTTACACCGAACGGCAGGTATGACGCGCTTTACTTAACTAAAGCATTGCTCAAACACACACCGGAAATAAACGAAACGTACACTCGACTCAGAGGACATATAACGAAATACATGGACCAACTGTTGTGCATCAACATCACCGGTGGTCACATGACTGGAAATAAAAACGAATGTACCAATCATAGAAACGCTTCCTGGCGAGCATCCGCGGTGAGAGACCTCGAACTGTACGAGAGGCTGGTCATACACCAACCGCTTGAGCGACTTAAGAATGCAACTGAACGGCTTGAAGAGATCAAAACAATGATTACAGATAATTTGTTTAATTGGCGTAACATACATGGGGAAACTTGGAGGAGCATGTCCTATATGGACACATATTCAGCTGCATACCACAATACAAATACGACCGGGACACTTAAAAGATACTTGGACAATTTGAAGAACGAAAGAAGCACCAGCAAATTATTTCTCGCCAGGGTGCTTACTTCGGACGAAGTATCGCAACTACTCGACAATTTTAAAGAATCGGCTTTGAGAAAACAAGAACGTATGCGTGCATTTATACATGATACGGAACGACTTCGTAGAGATAGGTGCAGGAACGTAGTAGCATATAGTCCATTGATACTTGCATTCTACTCTAAAGTGTATTACCTTCTCAACACAACAACCGGTGCCGAGAAATCTGCCATGGAAGATTATTTCATGCTAGACAATCACACTTTACTCCTGACGAAGCAAAAATACGGCTTTGCTTATTTTGAGTACTACATGAATTGCGTAATTAGATATGTCGCACCCTCGTATTCTTTCAAGAATGTCTCACATCGGCATATAAACTCCTTCAAGAAAACGCTGGTCACTTTACTTCACAAGACTCGATTGGATGGAACTGTATTTAGGTAAGTTATAAAAACGTGCAAATTCAGCCATCATTACAAATTATTTCAAATACAAACATTAATGATTAAACGTAAGCTGGACTGTTTCCTTCAAATTACTTGATTGAATGATTGGTTGTATTTTAATGACATATTGCATACTTTCATATTGTGCATATTTTTATGTAGGCACACAATGATCACAATGAACGTCAGTAGTATATGAGGGCCACTGGCACTGGAAATGATTTAAAAGATCAAAAGGTTTTGCCATTTTGATTGACAGGTAGTGATTCGCAATTAACCATTTTAATTACCCCTTAATTACCCCTAATTACAAGTTCAAAGGGCACCAGTCAAGGTCAAATATCAAGGTCAAAGTTCAAATATCAAGGTCAAATGTCAAGGTTAAAGCCTTTTACATATTAATTAATTAATTAACATTAAAAAAATTAAAAGTTTTTTCATAAAAATTGCAAAAATGTATCAAGATAAAGCTTTTACTAATTACCTAATTACCTAATTAACTAAATAATTATTTTAATTAACACGGTAAACGAGCAAAGGATTTCACTAATTATATAATTACCTAATTGATTAACTAATTAAGTTGTATGTGTTAATTAAAATAAGTATTTAGTTAATTAGGTAATTAGTTAAATAGCTCCTACGTGCCCTAACATATATAATATATATATATATATATTATACATGCATTAACACATACGTATAATCAGGGTAAAATTACCGTTACTATAAAACTGAATTGACAATACTTCCAGATAAAATGTACTTAATTACCATAGGCACAAAACAAACGAAACAGGATATTATATATTTTTATGTTAAATTGCTTGGCACTGATTCATCACCACCCCACACCGTTCGTAGTCTTCGTGTTTTCTTTCACAATGACATTAACTTTCACAAGTATACTTCTCATATATGCAAATGCTCTTTCTACCAGCATACATGCATACATGCATAATATAAAATGTTCAACTCTCCAGAGGGCGTGTGCTGCTCGTTATATGAAACAAAAATAATAATACAGTCGTTCCACACTAATAAACTTTCCCTAAATAAAAAAAACGAAGTCAATAAAATTAACAATATCCCAAACCAAACAATACAAATTAGCGGATCGACCATCCCTCAAGTTAAAATCACTAAATTTCTTGGCGTGTATATACTGTAGATGAACACATACATTGGTCAATGCACTTGCAAAAACTAGTATCTAAACTTGCACGAAATGTAGGCATACTCTGCATTCATTCATATCTTACCCCATGACCGTTGGCCTATCTCACCGCTTCCGACTAACGTATAACGCGCTAATGGTGTTGATGCATGTTTATGCGCGCTAAGAGTGTTGTGTTTACGCACGCTAATAGTGTTGTGTGATGGATGGCGGCATAGTCTGGGAAATACAACGTTGTGTGAAAACGCAGAGAACGCATTTAATGTCGTGCACCTACCGTCACTCTAGCTGTGGCGTGGTTCGCCTGCTGGATTATTGCCTACGGATTTCCAACGGCGCTGTGTGAAATGTGAACTACGCGCGAGGTTGTTATAACAGCGTGAATGAATCATGCAACGTTAATTTAACAGTGCTGTGGGAAAGCCAGTCCGGGGCGTACAGGAGGAGGAGGAACAGAGGTTTAACAGGTGATTGTGGGCTATTATTCCGATTAAGTTTGAGAATGTTTTAAAAGATACTACCTGTATTAATGCCGTTTCCGTTATGATATTCCGTTATATTTCCTACATTTATTCCGATTAAGCATGATAATGTGTTTTAATATGTTTTTATTCTGATTAAGCTTGATAGTAATTTTAAAGACGATAATTGTATTGATGTCATTTCCGTTATATTATATTTCTGTAAATTATTAAGCATGATAGGTCGTAATGTATTGTTGAAGAACTATATTTAACACCCGTTTATTAAAGTTCCGTAATAACACCTGTGTGTATTTTAAAAGAGAGAGGTCGTAATGCTTGTATGTCTTTTTAAAGACATGTATTTATTAAAGTTCAGTAGTGGTTGTGGGTATTTCTAATACCTATAGGAGTTCGTAACGAACAGACAGTAGTGTCACTAATTTTTCCCAGATCTAATGACTTATATTGTTTCAGACGACGCTTACGCGTGTCAACGGACTTGTGAAACACCCTTCAATGTCTACATACAATAAGAATGTGAAAGCGCACACTCAAACTGTTGAGAAACGATTCGAATATGACACTTGTGGAAAACGTTTTATAAACAACAGTGCCTTAACAATACATGTGCGCCGTCACAGAGGTGAAAAACCCTTCATATGTGACACCTGTGTAGCACAGATTACAAGCCGTGGAGCTTTGAAGGGACGTGACTGCATCCATACTAGATGGAAATCCTACAAATGTGATACCTGTGGTGCACGATTTACAGACAACAGTGTTTTCAAGAATCATATCCGTGTCCACACTAGGGAGAAACCCTACACAAGTGATACCTGCGGGGAAAAATTCACAGAAAATTGTAACTTGAACAAAGGTTTCCGCATCCATACTGGGGAGAGACCCTACAAATGTGATACGTGTGGTGCACGATTCACAGGCAATAGTGCTTTGAAGAAACATATCCATATCCACACTGGGAATAAACCCTACACAAGTGATACCTGCGGGAGAAAATTCACAGAAAATGGTAACTTGAACAAAGGTTTCCGCATCCATACTGGGGAGAGACCTTACAAATGTGATACCTGTGGTGCACGATTCACAGGCAATAGTGCTTTGAAGAAACATATCTGTATCCAGTCTGGGGATAAACCCTACACATGTCATACCTGTGGGGCGCAGTTTACAAGCTGTGGAGCATAGAAGAGACACGTCCGCACCCATACTGAGGAGAGATCCTACAAATGTGATACCTGTGGTGCACGATTCTCAGACAATAGTGCTTTGAAGAAACATATCTCTCTCACTCTGGGGAGAGACCCTACATATATGATACCTGTGGCGCAAAATACACAGAAAATGGTAACTTGAAAAAACATATCCGTACACATACTGGAGAGAAACCCTACAAATGCGACACCTGTAGTGCACGAATTTCAGCCAGTTGTACTTTGAAGACGCATGTCCGTATACATACTGGTGAGAAACCATATAAATGTCGGACTAGCGGTGCTCAGTTCTCACATTGTTGTAATTTCAAGACCCATGTTCGTATCCATACTGGGAGAAACCCTATAAATGCGATACATGTAGCACGCAATTCTCAACTTGAAAAAACATGTCCGTATACATACCATGGAATGCGAAATTTCATTATAATTTTCCTCATGAATAAAAAGTTGAAACCTGGAGTGACACTTACACATTGTAACCTGTACTATTCACTTCAAGTATTATTATTATTATTATCCCTGTATTATTAGTCGAGTTGCCAATTTTTGAACCTGGAAATGGTTGGAAGTGTAAATAATGCGATTACTGATGAGTACCAATCGATACATACAGTTCGCAGCATCTTTATTGATGAGTACCAATCAATACATACAGTTCGCAGCATCTTTATTGATGAGTACCACTCAATACATACAGTTCGCAGCATCTTTATTGATGAGTACCAATCAATACATACAGTTCGCAGCATCTTTATTGATGAGTACCAATCAAAACATACAGTTCGCAGCATCATTATTGATGAGTACCAATCGATACTTACTGTTCGCAGCATCTTTATTGATGAGTACCAATCGATACATACAGTTCGCAGCGTCTTTATTAATGAGTACCAATCGATACATACAGTTCGCAACATCTTTATTGATGAGTACCAATCGATACATACAGTTCGCAGCATCTTTATTGATCAGTACCAATCGATACATACCGTTCGCAGCATCTTTATTGATGAGTACCAATCGATACATACAGTTCGCAGCATCTTTATTCATCAGTACCAATCGATACATACATCTTTACGCAATGATTCCTTTGTTACAAAACAGTCAAAGACAATCGGAATGAACATGCGTGGTGTCATGTAGAACGGCATACGTCATTTTTTAATGCCATTGACAGGTGGGTGTGCAGTGAAAGAATGCGCGCGGTGTCACGTAGACATGATCAACAGCCCGGCAGCGACTCCAGCTGTATTTTAAAATATAAATGCGGAATGATCGCTCTCTGCAGCAAGACGTACTACTGCTTCGAATACAAAGAAGGTGTAGCCGTTGCCAAAGTCCGCGCCTCTCACGTCTTTGCCCTCGTTTTCGGAAACTTTACTGGTCGAGGCAAACAGTTCCAGGTAGCTTCTGACGTACGCACCTCTGACAAAGTTCAGCTGCAGTGGCTAGCTCGGGACCTGTCGACCATCCACGTAGAGCGCGAGGACGTTGATGTCGTTGTGCTTCGCGTTAAACGTTTTTTTATTGTAAACCCCGTTATAGGCGTCGTTGTCGATGAAGCACACGACCACCCGATTCGGCATCAAGGGGTTCTTGGCCGTCCCATTCGTCAACGCTTTGATGTGACCATGCTGTACAGCCGGGTACCGTTTGGGCTTTCTCACATGCAGGGACGTCTCGAGCAATTTTATCTTGAACCCTTGGTTGGCGCCATGAGCGCAAACGCGTCCTTGCTTCGCACCAGACGAGCTTAACGTCGACCACATTCAGCAGGTTGCGGTCTTGCCTGAACACGTCGATGGTAGGTGTTGTTGTACGACCGCACGATCCACGGCAAAGCTTCGATGTATCTCAACGTCTGGTATTTCGTGAAGTACCGCCACATGCGAGTCTTCAGTGTGCTATTAATGCGTTCCACGATACCCGCTTTGGTCTCCTCGTTGCGCGTCGTTATGTTTTTTTTTCAGGCTTGATACGTCGACGAGGTCGGCCTGCCACTGTTGGTGTCGACCGCACATGACGACGCAGCACCGCTTGAAACGGCGTTTGAATGGTTTGTGAAGGGCACAGGTGTTCTGGTCGAAGTAGGCACGGTTGAGTACGTTGAGTTGTCCCATGGCGTGTCATTGCGTACAACGAGCCCACCGTTGCACTATAAGGAGGATGACCAAATAACGAATTGCATTATAACCTATAAAAATATGCTGCTGCTACGACAATTACCGCTCGACCCCGCTTCATCTCGCCTTTCAAACCCGCCGCGCGGTTCACCTCTTTTTAATAGACCTCCCACTGACTACCGCGAGAGTGACCTCGGCGAGGCGGCCTCGAATTCGCGCTTTGCTGCTGCAAGTTCGCCCGACGATCGACGTTGCCGACGAGTTCCATAGGGATGTTCATCATTTGACGCGCGAACGCTTCCCGCCCCACCGGTGGAGTCATCTTCCTCTTTCTCAGGGCGTCGTTTACGAGATCCACCATGTTACTTACCATGATACGAACACCGTCGTACGCGAACTCCGCCCGTTTATTCCACCGGGTCAATGAGTTCGTCTTCCAACAGGAGACGGGCTTTTCTTTTCATACTTTTCGGCGCTTTCCACGATTTCGGGTGGAGGTGATGGTGGTGGTGTTGGTGGTGCAGCTTCAGCTGTTGGTGCCTCTTTCACCATATATACTCGAACCGGTCACTGCACCCGTTTCTCCCCCAAGGTTTTGTTTCGGTCCAACATCTGATTGTACAGGTCCGTGCGCTCGAGGACGGTCTTCATGTCTGCATTCAGATTACTCACCACAGGGGTCCTGGTCGTTTTCTACCGCAGCCGACCCCTAAGAAACCGTCTTTCGACGGCACCCACTACACCAATTCCATGTTTACAGTAGCCAGCATGCCCTCCCTCTCAACTCTTTCGAGGTCGTGAACTTTGTTATCAATAGGTTCTGCATACAGTCGACACGGATAGCATCCCACTCGGATGCTCTTCTCTTCTTCCTTATGTCTCTACTTCTCCGTTACGCCATGTACGCCCACCTCGCCTCTTTGGTACTTTCCGCGCATTCTTCGTCTTCATTAAACATCGCCTTGCTATACTGATAAGCGTGTTCAACAGACTTAAACACCCGACCGTACACTTCGCCTTGGCACGGCTACAAGATTGACAGGAAAGAAGCTGACCCAGCAAACCGTATAGACATATCCCTCATATGTCTGTCTCTAGACCACTGGCTCACCAACTCGTACAGGCATTTCTCCATCACTTACCTAAGAGTGTTTAACTGATAACGAAGGTAAGTACGCTATACACAGTCACTAGCACCCACCACTCCGCTCTCAGCTACAGCGTGCAATAGTTAGTTAATTATTTAAATATTAAAAGACTTTGATCTTTTGCCGTTAATTGATTAGTTAATTAGTAAAAGGCTTTGATCTGTTGCCGTGTTAGGTTATTTAGTTAAGTAATTAATTAATTAGTAAAACCTTTTGATGTGTGTTACTTGGTTAATTAATGTGTTAATTAGTAAAAGCCTATGATCTTTTGCCGTGCTAGATTAATTACTTAATTAGTAAAACCCTTTGATATTTGTCAATTAATTAATTAATTAGTAAAAGCCATTCACCTTTGTTAATTAATTAAGTATTTATTTATTTAGATAGGTAATTGGGGGTAATTAAGGGGTAATTAAAATAGCTAATTGCGAATCAATACCTGTCAATCAAATGGCAAAATCCTTTGATCTTTTGAATCATTTCCAGTGCTAGGAGCCCTCTTATACTACTAACGTCTCCACTTGTACAAATGCAGTCATTAGTAAACACGCTTATAATTTAATCAAACAACATCACCCCCAACAACACTATTCGCACGCATACACGGCTACGAACTTACACACGTATAAACATACACATTGATGATAAATATTCGCATTCGTTTTTATGACGATGGTATCGAATTTGCAATTCAACTCTTCCTCCGAACGTGTTTCAGTCGCAACTTTCTGGAGCTGAATATCTACATGCGCGACCTGCGTGTCCAGGAATACGAGCAGCTTGAAGCCTACACTCTCGTTGATTTACTAAGTAATGTGTGTTTTATTGCGCTGTTAAATCAGAGCAAAGCAAGAACAGTTCACTTCAGTTGTTAGTAGACCATATACGCTCTTACTGGATGTATGTCGCTGTTATTTTATTGTACTTATTTATCAAATGTCTGGTTCACAAATAACTGTTTTGCCGATCTAGCCATTGAACTGTCTATTACGTACAAGATTCGAGTTGTTTTATTATTATTGCAATACGTTAGAAGTACAATTTGTTTGGTTTGCCGAGCTCCTTGTTCACGTCTCCACAACAATAATGTTGATAGCGAGCGCAGAGTCAATTCATGGCTCTTGCTCTTAAAATGTGTGACTGTTTTTATAAGATTAATCGCCTTCGCTATGATTGTCGCCAGATGTTACAAAAGGACATTACCCTGGATAATTATACCCCAGAACATTATTTCTGGGTATAATTACTGGACACAACAGGCGGATACTAACAGCAATAGTACAAGGCCTTCAACGTAGGATCAATGACCAAAACGTTATAATAAACTGATAAAATATGTATCACAATATGGATTCGATTATACCTCTTAGCTTAATTGTTAACTAATAAAAGTTAGCGAGTAGATTTTATTGTAAGGGCATGAATTTAGGTACTGGAATTATTCTGGTAGGGTTTCAACGATTGTATTGTTAAATACACACTATTTGAATGAATACTAACGTACCGTTACGGTATAAGATGACAGTGAGCGGAGAATAACGAAGATTGCGTCTTATGATAGTAGACATTACACCTGAGGGGTATTGTCTGGGCTATTGTCACAGGACGTAATGTTCCTGGGTAACACCTCAGATCAGCCACAATCAGAAGTTACAGTAACTTTCATGCCACACGACTCACTTTCGCAAACAATCGTGTTACAGGTGACATCGGGGGTTCGATGGGGTTGCTCATTGGCGCGAGCGTCATAACCTTGGTCGAAGCAATAGATGCCATCGCGATGACATTGGCCGGCCGGTGGCGTAAGAAGAAGATGCGACGACGGCGACCATCGACAAGGGAGACGGAGAGTGAACTGTGAAATGTGTGTACAACAACCGATGACAATACAGCGGAACCTGGCTGATAATAGAATGTCACCGACTAATTCTGACTGGTTTTTTTATCCGTGATTTTAATGAGTTAAACTTTGGTCACTGCGACATGAGACAGGTAGTTCTCAATGGACTGTAGTTTGAACACTTGGCTTGGAATAGCGGTAGGCCTATTCGTTCCTACGTGCGAAAAGCGAAAATCAAGAACAAATTTTCCGTTAGTTTAGAGTTGTCAAGGTAATTAATTAGACAAACGTATTATACTAACAGAGGGGTGACGGTAGGAGGAACTTTCCGGCTTGGTTTGACAGATCTTTAATTGCGGCATGGGTGAAGAGGCTCATTAGACTGGATGGTTTAAATGAGTGATGTTTTTAACTTATTCCACAGTCAGTTTACCTTTTTCCCGTTATGTTTCCGCTGCTATCAGCAGTCTTTCTCAGACGGCGACCGCTAGATAGTAAACATCGGAAAAGGAGATGAAAAAATCAGGCACCACAGACCATATGACACAAGAAAATCACATAGTAGACTGGGAGGGGGTCAAATTTATGGACAGGGAATCGGCTTGGGGGACAAGAGGCATCAAAGAAGCGCTCTGGATTAGAATAACCAAAGACAGCATGAATCGAGATGAAGGCCGATACCGACTCTCATACATCTGTGACGATCCCCAAAAGAGCAACCCAGGACACACGTCTGAGCGGGACTACCGTGTCGCAATCTAGCAGCAAACTGTCTGAAGACGACTGCTGAAAGCAGACGAAACTTCGCGGGAAAAAGGTAAACTGACTGTGAAATAAGTAAAAATGTAACTCATTTCATTGCGACATGTTGTACAAAAGTCGCGAAAATGTGGGGAATACAAAGAGTATGCAGGTCCTGGTACGTGACTAAACGACATTTCAGAATAGAGAAATTGTTAGACATCAACCGGCGACTTTTTCCCGAAGACAAGGGCGACGAGAACAGCAACAAACAATCGATGACAAACGAGGATTGACGACACTATCAACCGGCAACAAAGTAGGACAGACGATAATACCAATAGGTGACAAACGAAGAGAGACGACACTAGCAACCGGTGAAAACAAGGACGAAAGACGCTAGTAACTGACCGGTGGATCAGCCATCAACGACTGTACCTGCTGCATCGCGTATCGGCGGAACGTTTCTCGGCGGCACGACCGGCGGCGGACGAGTGGGTCGACGAAGCGATCATCGTATGACGAACGAGCCTTCGTTGACCGTGACAGCTCCACCACGTACTGACGGGACTGATCCAGGGCGGCCGGCCCAGGCGATCGGACCTGTAACCGTGACGAGCTCGACGATGATGATACGGCTTGTGTTGCAGATACATTTATGCTTTGAAATTCGGGGAATGTCGTGTGCCTAGCACGGACGGGAACAATGCGAATGTAGTTAACATTTGGCGTTGTTGACCATTGCCCTTCATGTATATTACCTGTTCGCGTTATTTTGATTACGTGTGGGTGAATCCAACTTTGTCGTAGAAAAAGTTATCGCCAGGTTGTTAACGTTAACTAGATGTGATTGTGTTGTTAGTTGTTTGAATTTTTCTGGATACAGTAAGAAATATGAAACTTTATGTGGTACGTTTATACTATTCTTATTGACCAGCGTTGAATTATTTAAGTCGTCCTTGAATGATCGAAGTTCTGACATCCGCCGACAGACTAGAACAAGGTGAACAACCACTGCAGGTCCAACTTACGTAGTATGTCGGTGGATATCTTCATGATGTAGGGATAAGGTTTCAGCATAACACATCTAAGGTGGCACCAGAAACATTGCGAAGCAGATTAGCATTGTTACGTTAAAATAGCATTCGAACATAATATAATTAGTAATATGAACATAATATAAAATAACTACATTCTAGATTAATATTTAGTTATTTCGTAGAACTACCGTTTCGAATAATTCCCTGGTATGAATTATTTGCACTGTGTAATATCGACGTTTTGTCTTTGACATTCGGAGAATATGCGTGTGACCAGCATGCTTACGACATGTACGTTCTACGTCGGGACGGTGGGAGGAATTCAGCCGTTTTATATAAAAGGTATCGCCAGACAGCGCGATATCATTATTATATATCCCCTTTTAATTACTTATACATCCCCTTTTAATCAGATGTTTACTTTATATGTACACTAATCAACATTTAAATGTATCATGGAACAATTCCATGTCATTGCATTTCTCCACTACCACTGGTGTGAAGCAGGATGGGGTGTTGTCCCCCATTTTATTTTCTATCTACATTGATGAAATGTTAACAAGACTCTGCATGTCTGGTTTTGGTTGTATGATTGATCATAAGTACTGTGGTGTTGTTGGCTATGCTGATGATATATCTTTGGTAGCTCCATCGATATATGCATTGAACAAAATGTGTTATATATGTTTTAAATTTGCATATGAATATGATTGACAATTCAACCCAGCAAAATGTCAACTTATTAAATATGGCAGTGGTACCGACTGCCCATTTTACTTTGATGGTTTAAAAGTGAAACATACTTAAAAAGGGTTGCATTTAGGCAACATTATTGGTCCTAACACTCACCAGGCAATAGTAAAAGATATGTGCCATCATGGTTTTATATGGCGTGTAAATGCATTATCTGCTAATTTTGGGTTTGGTAATATAAACATAAAACGTCAATTATATATGTCGTACTGTACATCTTTCTATGGTGTATATCTGTGGAACTTACAAAACAAACATCTTGATATGTTTTATACTACGTGGCGCAAAGGTATCAGAAAACTGTTTAATCTACCAGTTTGCACGCATTGTTATATGGTGCCACTTTTAGCCGACTGTTTACCGATTCAAATTCAAATTATGAATCGAATGGCACGATTTATGTAGAGTTGCTTGAAATGCAGTAACTCCAGTTTGAAAATGCTCTCTCATCTAGCCCTTCAAGGTATTGGGTCATACATGTCTAAAAGTGTTAACTATATCATGTCCAAATTCAAAATTGATGCCATGACATTCTTTCGAATGAAGTCTAATCATTGTTATGGTATGATTCAAGATCACTACCAGGAGGGGCTGGATGATGAACTAGTATGTAGAGTCTCATTTGCAAAAGATATATTATATAATATAGATAATGCGGGTAGCTCTTCTTTTTTAGCCATTAACGACCTGCGCTCAATGCTTACTGTTTTATGTAAACAGTAACTTATATACATTGATTTAGTCGAATTGTAAATAATTTTTTTAGTAAGAATAAATGTATTATTATTATAGATGATATTTAATAACACATAACATGTGACTATGGATGTTGTATTGCACATATTCGGATGTATTAAACTTGATACACTGCATGTATAAACTTGAAGCAGTTGCCTTGTAAATTCTCGTGTCATTCCAGTGCCGAATGCAGTGCATGGGAGACGGTGCACTTGTCCAGGGCCCCTACTATTTATATTTTTATGATGCTCCACAATACGCATTTTGGTAATTTCTTTGGGGTTGAAACGTTTTTCGACGTAACTTGAATGCTACGATATTATGCAAATCGGTGTTCAAAATGGGTAAAAGTCGTATTTCGCTTAGAAGACTCTATGGTAGGAGATAGGAAGGAATGAGAAATATGTATTATGATCCAATACTCCAGGACTAATCACTGCCCTGGAGCCCCCACAGTTCCAAATCCAGCACTTGTCTGTTATTACTACATACAAGATTGGTGTTACGTGTTACATAGCATAGCATGATAAGGTGTAGTTACGTCTTAGAATAGCTTCACTGTACAAATGTTTGCGTTATGTTATATCAAGCAATACAATACGAAAACATTGCATACAAAAATTAGTTGTCTCTGTCTCTCTCTGTCTCTCGCTTTTTTTTTTCTCTCTCTCTCTCTCTCTCTCTCTCTCTGCTGTCCATCCTGTTTGATGATGACATCAAAGTAGGGGAGTGAATGTCAGTCCTACCTCTGTAACAAAGCCTCTGCAGCAGTCGGCACAGAAGACGGTAGGTACGTAAGCACACAGAAGGCCATGCCGACGATCGTGACCATGTAGACATTTTTATCCTAACTTTTCTACTATGTGTATCTGTCCATAGTGTAAGCCCGTCTCCGTTTGAATGCAGTCGGAATGAAATCTACACTTGACATGTTCGCCCATCTTTACACTTCTACACTTCAAATGTGGTTTTTCCATGAGATCCGAAGGATTTGTCGCAGATGCCGGAGATTCACATGGGAACATTTCCTGATATGCCGACTGTGGAGTGTTTTTGTCTCAGCTGAGTACATAAGGGATTGAAGTACAATCGCCTTGAGCACCTTGTACTTTGTGGACTGTAATGCCATGTTGTAACCACGCTTCCACAGTCCTCCAGAGGCTCCAGAGGCAGCATATATACGATTTTTAATTACCGTATCGATGGTGTTGTCAGACGCCATCGTGCTGCCCAAGTATGTGAAGTTCTTGATTGACTTCAGTGAGGTGCCATAGATCTCAATATATGGATCGACTCAAGTGTGTCCAGGTGGAGGTCGATATAGTGTTACAGTTTTCTTTGTACTGACTGTAAATCAAAAGAAAGTCGCTTGTTAAAACTTAACTCCATCGCCATAGGAGTTCCCCTACATCTTCATCAGCGATCATGTTTTAGGTGCCAAGACTGTCGCGCACCAATATCTACACCCTCTGGACCAGTGAAACCTTAATCCAGTGAAGCACCCCGTGCAATGACTGGATGTCAAGCTGGTTTCCCCACAGTGGAGATAAGTTGCGTTCTACTCTTAGTTCTAAGACACCGTTGGTTAAGAAAACTTGACTCTTCCGCCAACACCAAATACAAGCATCGCTGCTACCCGACACTGACTATTTACCTATAGTTGGATATTGGAATGGTGAAGGTCGGAAAGTATCCACACGTTGGTGGGCCCTGCGCACGACACCTGGGTCCATAATCTGCTCCGGGATCGTCTCGGGCCGCAAGGTGCCCAGTATCCACAGTGTACCACAAGGAGGTTGTGCTAGAGTCTTGCCAATGGAGAGGCTATGTACTAGCAGTGGAGACTTACGCATTCAGCACCTTTTTATTCGAAGAAACTAGCTGGCGTATGTTGTTGAAAGCGAGAGTATTAAGCAAGAACTACATATTACACTTCATCACTAGGTGCAGCATCACATAGACCTGTGTTAACACACAACACAAAAAAAACAATTATTTACAAGAAAAAGGTAATGTAAAATAGGCAGTAAAACCAGAGGTAGTGTGTAGTATCACTTAGCACGATGCGAAACCACTGGATATAACACATAGTCACACACACACGCACACACGCACGCACGCACATACACACACACACACACACACACACACACACACACACACACACACATGTGAGTATAGAGGCCCAATTGGGGACTCTAATATTTGTAGTGATAAGTGGGGACCTATAAAATACATGAGTTGGCCAGCTCACTGTTTAACCGCATGGTGGTTTATTTGACAAATAGCGCGTACGGTAAGCACATTTTCTATTTGTGTTCAAATTAAGCCACATAAATGAAGTTAGAAATGCGCCTCTGAAGACCGCAGCTGGGGACTTCGTATCACACACACACACATTCACACACTGGAACTGGGGACTTCGGCCAAACATCGCATCTCTGTTGTATTCGACAACTTTTGTACGCAGCCTTTCTGTGAAAAATGGATTACATGCAAACTCCATGGTTCAGGTGTATGTATTATTATAAAGTGATATTTATTTGTATGATACGCTCACGGAAACTCGCGTTGGCGTCGACGTTAATTGCCATGTTTTGTCGCATCGCGAAGGTCAATGTTGTTCTGGCATTTCCTATTAAGTTTTGAGCAAATTTTTAACTCGTACATCATCAATGTATAATGAGCACCAAAGAACATTGCCACTTTAATAACTTGATATTTCAACAGGTTAAATCATATTCAGATGTAAGTTATAAGCAGACACCATACACTGTTTAAATGCATATACTGATGGAGTTACAAAAACGTCACACTTAATCAGTTGTCCGCATATTGACACAGTTGTTTGATGATGTCACACCACAAGTAGCGTTAGGAAGAGACACCGTATGCACATCAACATTATTTCCATGTAAAGATATAGCATCATTCAATTAGTACAAGTACACACAGGGGTAGAATGTACACACAAATGGAAGGATCATAGATTGTCAGCTGTGAAATTCCACACGAAGACTAGGATCTCCAGCACAAGCTGGACGTAAGACAAACTGTCAGGAACAAGTAGACAATAGACGTAATGAGAAGGGCCAAAATGTTAAAATATAATCAGCTGTTAGATTCCATTCGGGGACTTCAAGCGAGAATTAAGTGCCCACATAGCTGACAGAACGTATTTAGTTAGTGCTCAAGCACGTGCTAGAAGTAGAACAAAAATAGGTAGAAAGTATATGTAAATATAAAATAGGTATATATATCAGGTAATGATAAGGACCAGTGTATTGAATAGATATAAATTACATATAATGAGAAGATAATGACCAAAGATAGTCTGCTCAACCACGAGCTGGAAATAGAGACCTTTTCAATTCTGATTCCGATTCCAACACCGGTTGTCTCAGTTCAATTCTAATTCCAACTCCAACACAATTTTTGATTCAAAAGTTGTGCTGGAGTCGGTTTGATTCCGATTCCAGCAAACTTTTCGATTCCGATTTCAACTCCAATCGGGCATACTACTTTTGCTTTATATTTATAAATAATGTAGTAAATGAATAGATTGGATACATTAAACATTACAACAATGTATTTAATGAAGTTTATGTCATGATATGTTCCATATTTGGTAATCGGCATATTGATATATTGAAGCCCATTGTGTCTACCATCAAGTCATTGACATTACATGACATTTTAAGCTGAGTTAATGTTCACAGCATACTGTTGGCTACAGTGACCCAGATTAAGGAAGACCAAATGTTTTACTATCCACTTTATCTAAAATGCAATTAACTCAGACAACCGGAGTTGGAAACGAAATCGGAATCGGAATTGAGAAGGTCTGCTGGAGTCGGAATCGGAGTCGGAATCGTTGAAGCGGAATCGAACCCAGGTCTGGCTTGGTCTTCTCACTTGATGTTGGCTGCCCATGGGAGGGGTCGCCTGCAAACAAAATACAACACTTGCGAACTTTTTACATTTACATACATGAAGTATTTATTGGCCAAGCGAATTGCCCCTGCCCTATAATACGTGATACAACATCAATGATAATAACGATCGTAAAATACACTCTACAAACAAGTATGCTTCTCCACAGAGCTCTGGGTATCGTACAGGAATAAAGGTGACATTGAATGAAATCCATATACCAATTTTCGTGTCGCAATATGCTATATTTATGATTAGAAATGTTATTGATGAACAAGAAATATGTAGAAGTCATGCTACATCCAATTCGTGCATGCTAATCCGTGGTTGATATCAAATTAGCCAAATCAGTAAAATGAAATAGCAGTAATAGTATTACCCACACGAGGCAGTGCAAGTGACTGTCGTCTCCTCAGCTCCGTCCATGTCACTTTCACTGTCGGGATCATCTCGCACAGCCATTTCTGTAAAGTATCAATTTAAGCAAAGGTCGCATCTATGTCAAGTAAAAAGAGATGTCAACAGTGCAATTTGCTTAATCAAGAACTGGATAAAGAACGTAATTGTATACGCACACCAAACGTAGATAAATCAAGGAAAGCAAAAATTGATACAATGACATTTCACTCACCATCCGAATCGACTGTGATGTCTTCAAACTTTGCAGGGGGATGGTGGCGACCCAGATTCGTTGACAGTAGCACCTTGGCCACTTTCGCTCTCTGGACGAGGTCCAACGGTAGCCGGTAGAAATCGCGGTGAACACGAATGGAATGTTCCATGAATTGACCTAGCTGGTCCTGGGACGTTTCAGACAATTCAAACACCTGGGGAGTGTGGCCAAGTGTTTTCTCAGGCCGGTCCTGGTGAAGCCTTCCGGCTGTTTTAAAGCTACTTCCCGGACACATTCTCTAAGGGAATCTGCTTCTCGATAAGGCCTTTCAGAGTTTGGTTGACAAAACAGATAGTTGCCGTGAACGTTGACCGCCTACCTTACCTCTAACATGGTAGAAATATTGTCTAGCATATTTGTCGTTAGAATTAAGGCGACTCGCAGACCAAATTGTCCGCGCAATTCAACCCTCTTCATTATGCTACATAACTCAACTTCCGTTGCTGTCAAGGACAGCTCTATCTCCTTGTCTGGCATGGACATTTCTTTCAGTGCATTTTGCACATTCGTGGTCTTCATTCGTTGAACTTCTCCGCCCCTCTTTCGGTTGAACATTGTAATTTCGCACAGCGTGTAGCGGGCAAATTCAGCGTAGGAACTTGCGTTAACTATCACCTGTCTTCGTAGCTGTGCCGAATTCGTTTTGACATGGGCGAAAAGGTTTTGGACATCTTCGCACAGGGGAAGCAGCTTCAACTTGTTCGACTTGTTGATGTAAATTGTCTGGAGTGCACCCGAAGAAATGCTGTCTGTCCACATTACGTCATAAAGCTCCTCAAACGTCTGGCCGTGTCTCTTCTTCGTTTCATCATCTTCCACCAACCCCCCACAGTGCATAATCTTTGCACATTTCTTAAAAGAATAGCCGAGATTGAGGGCAATGCTAGGTGTTTTGTACTTTCGTGAAATAGCATCATACCCTGCGACCTGCTTGACAGCTTCAAATGTTTCACCGAAGTTCTTCGGATCAATGCAATCTTGAATGCTGTGGATCTTTGCATTTGCATTCTTTGTAGGTTTTAGTGACCCCCCGTTGTTGTTCCAAATATACCTAATGTGCGCCGCGTTTATTCGTATCGTATGTTATAATTATGCATGTTATATATGTCTAGTCATTCACGAATTTATATGAAATGCATAGAAGAAACAATTTTATATGTACAAACTACAAAAAATATTAATACAGACCTACAGTAACTACAGTGATAACAGAGAGGAAACGTAAAATGAAGACAACCCTGCAGTAACTACACTGATAACAGGGAGGAAACGTAAAATGAAGACAGGCCTGCAGTAACTACGCTGATAACAGGGAGGAAACGTAAAATGAAGACAGGCCTGCAGTAACTACGCCGATAACAGGGAGGAAACGTAAAACGAAGACAGGCCTGCAGTAACTACGCCGATAACGGAGGAAACGTAAAATGAAGACAGGCCTGCAGTAACTACGCCGATAACAGGGAGGAAACGTAAAATTAAGACAGGCCTGCAGTAACTACGCCGATAACAGGGAGGAAACGTAAAATTAAGACAGGTCTGCAGTAACTACGCTGATAATAGGGAGGAAACGTAAAATTAAGACAGGCCTGCAGTAACTACGCCGATAACAGGGAGGAAACGTAAAATGAAGACAGGCCTGCAGTAACTACGCCGATAACAGGGAGGAAACGTAAAATGAAGACAGGCCTGCAGTAACTACGACGATAACAGGGAGGAAACGAGAAGAAACGTAAAACGAAGACAGGCCTGCAGTAACTACGCCGATAACAGGGAGGAAACGTAAAATGAAGACAGGCCTGCAGTAACTACGCCGATAACAGGGAGGAAACGTAAAATGAAGACAGGCCTGCAGTAACTACGCCGATAACAGGGAGGAAACGTAAAATGAAGACAGGCCTGCAGTAACTACGCCGATAACAGGGAGGAAACGTAAAATGAAGACAGGGCTGCAGTAACTACGCCGATAACAGGGAGAAACGTAAAATGAAGACAGGCCTGCAGTAACTACGCCGATAACAGGGAGGAAACGTAAATGAAGACAGGCATGCAGTAACTACGCCGATAACAGGGAGGAAACATAAAATGAAGACAGGCCTGCAGTAACTCCGCTGATAACAGGGAGGAAACGTAAAACGAAGACAGGCCTGCAGTAACTACGCCGATAACAGGGAGGAAACGTAAAATTAAGACAGGCCTGCAGTAACTACGCCAATAACAGGGAGGAAACGTAAAATGAAGATAGGTCTGCAGTAACTACGCTGATAGCAGGGAGGAAACGTAAAATGAAGACAGGCCTGCAGTAACTACGCCGATAACAGGGAGAAAAGGTAAAATGAAGACAGGCCTGCAGTAACTACGCTGATAACAGGGAGGAAACGTAAAATGAAGACAGGCATGCAGTGACTACGCTGATAACAGGGAGGAAACGTAAAATGAAGACAGGCCTGCAGTAACTACGCCGATAACAGGGAGGAAACGTAAAACGAAGACAGGCCTGCAGTAACTACGCCGATAACGGAGGAAACGTAAAATGAAGACAGGCCTGCAGTAACTACGCCGATAACAGGGAGGAAACGTAAAATGAAGACAGGCCTGCAGTAACTACTCCGATAACAGGGAGGAAACGTAAAATGAAGACAGGGCTGCAGTAACTACGCCGATAACAGGGAGGAAACGTAAAATGAAGACAGGTCTGCAGTAACTACGCTGATAACAGGGAGGAAACGTAAAATTATGACAGGCCTGCAGTAACTACGCCGATAACAGGGAGGAAACGTAAAATTAAGACAGGCCTGCAGTAACTACGCCGATAACAGGGAGGAAAAGTAAAATTAAGACAGGCCTGCAGTAACTACGCCGACAACAGAGAGGAAACGTCAAATTAAGACAGGCCTGCAGTAACTTCGCCGATAACAGGGAGGAAACGTAAAATGAAGACAGGCCTGTAGTAACTACGCCGATAACAGGGAGGAAACGTAAAATGAAGACAGGCCTGCAGTAACTACGCCGATAACAGGGAGGAAACATAAAATGAAGACAGGCCTGCAGTAACTACGCTGATAACAGGGAGGAAACATAAAATGAAGACAGGCCTGCAGTAACTACGGTGATAACAGGGAGGAAACGTAAAATGAAGACAGGCCTGCAGTAACTACGCCGATAACAGGGAGAAAACGTAAAATGAAGAGAGGACTGCAGTAACTACGCTGATAACAGGGAGGAAACGTAAAATGAAGACAGGCATGCAGTGACTACGCTGATAACAGGGAGGAAACGTAAAATGAAGACAGGCCTGCAGTAACTACGCCGATAACAGGGAGGAAACGTAAAACGAAGACAGGCCTGCAGTAACTACGCCGATAACGGAGGAAACGTAAAATGAAGACAGGCATGCAGTAACTACGCCGATAACAGGGAGGAAACGTAAAATGAAGACAGGCCTGCAGTAACTACGCCGATAGCAGGGAGGAAACGTAAAATTAAGACAGGTCTGCAGTAACTACGCTGATAACAGGGAGGAAACGTAAAATTAAGACAGGCCTGCAGTAACTACGCTGATAACAGGGAGGAAACGTAAAATGAAGACAGGCCTGCAGTAACTACGCCGATAACAGGGAGGAAACGTAAAATGAAGACAAGCCTGCAGTAACTACGCCGATAACAGGGAGGAAACGTAAAGTGAAGACAGGCCTGTAGTAACTACGCCGATAACAGGGAGGAAACGTAAAATGAAAACAGGCCTGCAGTAACTACGCCGATAACAGGGAGGAAACGTAAATGAAGACAGGCCTGCAGTAACTACGCCGATAACAGGGAGGAAACGTAAAATGGAGACATGCCTGCAGTAACTACGCCGATAACAGGGAGGAAACGTAAAATGAAGACAGGCCTGCAGTAACTACGCTGATAACAGGGAGGAAACATAAAATGAAGACAGGCCTGCAGTAACTACGCTGATAACAGGGAGGAAACGTAAAATGAAGACAGGCCTGCAGTAACTACGCCGATAACAGGGAGAAAACGTAAAATGAAGACAGGTCTGCAGTAACTACGCTGACAACAGGGAGGAAACGTAAAATGAAGACAGGCATGCAGTGACTACGCCGATTTCAGGTATGAGTAGGCTGACTGATGCTAGGTGGAGCCATTTAACTGTTAAAATGCAGTGTTATTTGAACGTGTCACTAGTAACACTTTGTGGAGCCACTGGTCTGGCTATTTCCGTTTTCTTCAACTATGTCAGTAGTGATACTAGGTGGAGCCAGTCACCAGTTGAAAATCCATGTCGTCATCAGAAATTGTGTTCGTTACAACCTTGCTTACTCTCGCAACTCTATCATAACGACTTTTAGTCGCTAGGGGACGTCACACCAGTTCAAGTGTGGGCCAAATGAATCAATGGTAACCGTCACCTCGACCCTTGTAGCAAATGCACAACTAAGAACCACCTATTCCTATTCAGAACTAGAAACAAGAACAAATTCCCCCCTCTCTCGCCCCCCCCCCTCTCTATCTCTCTTTCAAGTTGCTGTGTGAGATGATAATTTTGAAAGTTAAACTGTTGAGAAACGTCATTGCATGTGAAGGCAATACGTTTATCGGATGGCGAGGCTTATATTGCCACTATATGTATTAGTGGAACTGACTTGATGACCGTGTCAAGAAAGGCAACAGTTGATGAAATTCAAAAGGTCGGAACGGTAAACTTGACTGCAGGCGGATAATATAATAAACAATTGAGTAAAGCTGTCATTTTAGATGACATTGAATTATACGCAATAGTTGATAAGACAGTGAACCGTGCGAAAGATGCCTCTTGCAACAATACGTCAATTATTTTTGGTACCGAGTGGTAGCAGGTCAGTTGAAATGTACAATACTCTGGTACCAAGACATATTTAACAAGACAAGATTTAACAAGATTGCCATCCAGAGAATTAACTCTAGATGGCAGGTGGACAAGGAAGCCCTTTGGCTTATCGAGAGTCCAACCCTTTTATCTACATATATCCAGCCCTTCTGAGGTATGTGTCGATTTTATTTTTAAACATATTCACACTACTAGCACCCACACAATCATCAGATAATCTGTTCCATTCATTCACAGTCCTTTGTGAAAATGAGAACTTTCTCACGTCTAATCTACACTGCTCCTTTACTAATGTAACTTCATGTCCTCTAGTCTTTCTATCTTTCTTAACTGAAAAAAACATATTTCTATCAATATTTTCATAACCATTCAATATTTTAAACACTTCTATCTGATCTCCTCTCAATCTCCTGGTCTCTAGTGTTGTTAAACCACATTCTTTTAGGCGTTTTTCATAACTAAGATCCCTCAGTTTTGGTATCATTTTAGTCGCTCTCCTCTGTACTCTTTCTACCATATCTATGTCCTTCTTGCGGTATGGCCTCCACGCTTGTATACAATATTCTAAATGAGGCCTAACTATTGTTTTGTACAGCGGTATTATTAATTCTTTTTCTTTATATGCTATATTTCGCCTAATCAATCCAAGGATTTGATTTCCCTTTGAAACTGCAATTCCACACTTCTCTGAAACCTTCATGTCAGCACTAATTGTCAGCCCTAAGTCTTTTTCTTTTACAGTAGTACTTAGTACAGTTCCCCCCATTGTATATTCTACATATTCGTTCCCATGTCCTGTGTGAAGGCATTTACATTTCCCAAAATTGAACAACATTTGCCACTTTTCAGACCATTTGATCAACCTGTCAAGATCATCTTGTAAATGCTGTCTATCCCCATCACTTTTAATCCTTCTAAACACTTTTGTATCATCTGCAAATTTCAACACCTTGCTAGCTATATCATCGTCCAAATCGTTTATATATATTAAGAATAATATAGGTCCCAGTACTGATCCCTGTGGAACCCCACTCAAAACTGATTTCCAGTTTGAAGCCTCCCCATCAACAACTACCCGTTGTCTTCTGTCAATCAGCCATTTTTCTATCCAGTTAATTATACCATTTCCTATGCCATGGGCCTTTAGTTTAAGCAGTAATCTCTGATGTGGCACTTTGTCGAAAGCTTTTTGAAAATCTAAGTAGATGATATCTACTGGTGATCCATCATCTACCCACTTAGTGATATCTTCCAAAAAACATAACATATTTGTTAAGCATGACCTCGCTTTTAGAAACCCATGTTGAGATGGGTTTATCAAGTTATGTTTAACAAGAAAATCCACCATGTGATCTTTAATTAGTCTTTCTAATAATTTACAAATCACTGATGTTAAACTCACTGGTCTATAGTTCTCCGACTTGTTTCTCGAACCTTTTTTAAATAACGGTATAATGTTTGCTTCTTTCCATTCTAAAGGAACCACTCCCTCTTCTAATGACAAATTGAAAACTGTTGCAACCGGTATGCTAATTTGTTCTACAATTTCCACTAGTAGTTTGGGTGGAATACCATCCACTCCAGGTGATTTATTTTCCTTCATAGCCCTAATTTTCTTAGCTACCATTTCTGGGGTTACAATTAACTGTCTTAAATAGTCTGATTCTGCCCCCTTGAACTTAGCCTCTGGTACTGGCAGTGAACTAGTGTCTTCTCTGGTAAACACTGAACTAAAATACTCATTTAGGTCTTTAGCCATTAAGAATCCTTCTGATATTATATTTCCAGCACTATCTTCTAGAGGACCGACCTTATCCTGAACTTTCTGTTTGCTTCGAACATACGCATAAAAACTCTTGCTGTCATGTTTTATATTACAAGCTAATTTATGTTCATAGCTTCTCTTTGAATTTCTAATTTCAGCTGTAGCTTGGTTTAGTGCTTCTTTATAAATGTTGTAGTCTTCGTCATTTCCAGTACGTCTATATGACTTCCACATCATTTGTTTATACTTAATTTTTCTAATGGCTTCTTTCGATAAGTGTTTCTTTTTGGACCGTTTCCCTTGTTTTTTAAGGGAACAAATTTATCGATGATGCATTCAATTTCACTCTTTAAGATATTCCAGCATTCTGTTGCTGTCTTATTCTTCAGTGTGTTATTCCAGTCTATCTTTGCTAAATATTTCCTCATGTCCTTATATCTTCCTTTGTGGAAATTTCTCCTATACTGCTTTTTACTATTCCTTTCTGATTTTACTTTGATGGTAAAATGTATCTGGTTGTGATCACTACTTCCCAGAGGCTCACATAATTTAACATTGTCAACTAATTCATTCTGTGAGGACAAAACTAAGTCTAACACATTCTCTCCCCTGGTTGGTTCTAGCACATGTTGAGAAAGGAAACTATCTTGTACTAAAACTAAAAACTTGTGGTCCTCACTACCCATACTCTGTAGAGATTTCCATTTTATATGCCCATGGTTAAAATCCCCCATAATAACACAGTCCCGTTTGCTTACTTCCCTTATAGCGTTTTGTATTTTTCATTCTCTTCTATGCTTATGTTTGGACTTCGATAAACTAATCCAACTGTTAACGTTGAGTTTCCTGTAACTATGTTACACCAAACAGCTTCTTCGCAATCTGCTTCTCTGTCTAATTTTATTTCATAAGCCTGGATAGATTCTTTAATATATAAAATAACTCCACCTCCCCTTCTTCCTATTCTATCTTTCCTAAACATTACATATCCTGTCAGTCCCAATTCGGCATCTGATATATCGGTGGTTGCCCATGATTCGGTTATACCTATTATGTGAGGGTCAATATCTTCTACCATAATGTTTAGTTCATTTCTTTTGTTTACTATACTCCTTGCATTTAAACAAACACATTTATACCCAGCTTCAGAACAGTTTTCCAGACTGTTCTTTGCTGAATTATTTTTGCTGCCTTTATCTATGCCTCCAGTTTCAGGCTTCTCTGCGAGTCCCCCCTGCGAATTTAGTTTAAATAGATGCAACCTGTCCCACTGTCAACAGATCGCAGCAGATTCTCTAAGAATACTGCTGCCCCCTTTCCACTTAGATGGAGGCCATCTCTCATGTACATATCTTCTCTCCCAACAAAGTACCCCCATAAATCTATGAATCCCACGCCCTCTTCCTCACACATCTGCTCAACTAGTGCGTTGATCGCCATCCTCTTACAGTTTTTGTATCTTGCCCCCCTTCCTCCCATTACTGGCAAAATTCCTGAGAGAATAACCTGTTCCACTCTTGTCTTCTTTAGCTTCCTCACTAGATGTCTGTACTTCTGAACTATACCAGTTGTTCCCTCCTTGTCTGCATTGTTTGTCCCAACGTGTACTAGTATAGACCCTCCCTTGCCATGCCCCAATACCTTCTCTACCCTTTCGGTCACATGCTCTATCCTAGCCCCCGGTAGACATACAACAACGTCCTTCCCCTCGCATATAGTCTTGTCTGTTTTTCTCAGAATTGAATCGCCCATAAACACTCTCTCTTTTCTCCTTGCCCCCTCAATCACTGCCTCGGAGTAGCTCCTCCGGTTTGCATATGTCTGGTTGTTGTCTTTTCCTCTTGTCGTCTTCTCTCCTGTCACATTCTCTTCCATTCCCTTCTTTCCTGTCGCGTTTTCTCTTGTCCCCTTTCCTCCTGTCATCTTCTCTTCTAGCACATTTACTCTCACTTCCTTTCGTCCCTTCTTCTTTCCTCCCATCACATTTTCTTCTCTCCTCTCCCGTCCCTTTTCCCCGGCTACCTCCTTCACTACGGTCACTTTCTCCCCTGTCACCTTCACGCCTGTCATGTTTTCTGTTTTTTGCTGAACACTCTGTCTTCTTCCATCAGTCTTCTGTCTCACAGTCTTACCAACTGCCTCTGTGGTATCTACCTCTTCACCACCTGTATCGCTGTCGTGTCTCTCCTCGTTCTCTACAGTCTGACTACCTGCTGATCTATCCCCACTGGCCCGTTTTCTTTTCCTCTGCCGAACACTTTTCCTCCGTCCCTCTGTTTTCTCAATGTCTTGTTCCTTCACACCGGTCACCTTCCTTCCTCTCAGTCTCCTTTCTTCAGTCTCCGTGTCACAACTCTGCTCCTTCTGTGTTGTAGAATTCTCAACTCTCTCCGCGTCATCCCTCTCTGCTCCATCTATTTCTATGTTGAGTCTCGCCTCCATCTCCTTCACTATATCCGTCAACTTACACACCTCCTTCATCAGACATTCCACCCTCAAACACCCCATACACCGAAAGGTGAATCCGTCATCTTTGGTCTCTGCCCATGATTTTGGACAGTCAGACAACGCAAAATCCACCCAGCTCTGGCAGTCGTTGCAAACTAGGTGTCGTTTTGCCCTGAGTTGCCGCTTGCAAGGTGCCATATCAGAATTTATTTATGTTCAAAGTAGTTTTATGTAGTCTTTGAAAAGACTTTTCTGTGTACAATTTACACCAGATTGTTTAGGTTATAGTTAGTTATATTTGTTAACACACAGTGACACACCGTGCCTTACCTAGTTACGATGTCGATGACAATGTATTCAAGTTAGGCTTAGATACAAGGTAGTCTTTACAAAGACTGTTTCCTGTGTACTGTTATACACTTTAAAAGATTGTTATTTCAGGTTTTAATTACTCATCTAACTACACCGTTTATCTCAAATAACGCTATTCTATTGTCGTTCACGGTACGCTAACTTCGCCAGTGACCTACTTTGTAAACAACGTTCCGATTACATTAACCTCCCCAATTATCGCTCGCAAATCGCCTACTTTTAATCTACCCTAGATTACTCCCTCTAGCTAACCTTTAACAAAAATATTGCTTAATATATATCTATAATTACGTTATGTATCCTATACGCTCAATAATATCACTTATCTTGATCAAATATCCTTATATTTTCGCAAGTTTGCTGCACCAAATTCAAATCAATTCACCACCGGAATTCCCCCAAAATTCTATGAAGCCGCCACCTGAAATGATTGATCAGAAAGCAACATATTTAATATTTACTTGTTGGACATGGAAATAAGGATCCCAAAACAACGTTTCTTACAACACATTTTTTAAACTGGAACGTGAAAGACAATAACAAACACACTTTGAATGGAGAAACCGAGAGAGAATTTAAAAGAAACGCGATATACTCATTATTATGCGTAGGAGATAATTTGAGCGAAAACGTACGACAATACAGTTATAGCGTTCATGCGAGGTATCGTGGTAGTCGATGGCGTGTGTTCATCCCAAGTGTGCCACCTGTGCGCTGCACGAGTAATCCAGTTAGAAACAGAATCACGTGCGAGGAAATTTCGTCTCACGTGCGTATTGAACTCCGATGGCCGGAGAAGATATCACACACACACACATATCTGCTGCTAAATGTGCATTATGTACATATTTGTCGTTTTGGATTCGCGTATGAATAAATTCATACGGAATTGACGTCATTGTTCAGTAGCTGGCTGATAATGTAGGCAGAATCAGAATGCGTTGACCAAGCTCGTCAGTCAGGAGTCGTGCCACGAGTTCGACACCACACATAATTCTGACTGGGCGGTCACAAAAGGACCATTGTCATGTCCCATTCTAGTCCGGAAAGCACGCTTGTACGCATATACGCACGCACATACGCACGGACAAACACACTCATACGCACACACACACACGCACACTCACACACACTCACACACACTCTCTCTCTCACACACACACACACACACACACACACACACACACACACACACACACACACACACACACACACACAAACTCTGCTACTTCTGCGTAGTAGGCGCACGTAATAAATATACGTATACCTAACAACAGAAATACGAAGTATTTATCCCTGATTGTATAACGAGGATAGTACAACATACGAGCATCATTGTTATTATATTATTATTTTACTACTACTACTACTGATGCTGCTGCTGATGTTGCAGCTGCTGCTGCTGCTGCTGCTACTACTACTACTACTACTACTACTACTACTACTACTACTACTACTACTACTACTACTACTACTACTAATAATAATAATAATAATAATAAATATTAAATACTAATACTAGCAGCAAAACCAGTAGTGGTATGAGCAGCAGCAGCAACAGTAGCGGTGTTAACGGAAGTATTAATGTCACGAGGTGTTGAACTCTGTTCTACGTGTTGACAGTGTACTACGTTTTCTTGAACGAATATTCTTTATTAAAGTTGCATTTTGAGTTCAAATTTACAGCGAGTCAACATGTCCCATATAATATATATCACTTCCGTCAACTCCCTATTAACTTGTTTTCACATAATATGCCATTTTAAGATAAAACGGCACAAAAGACGTCTAATTGTATCCACGGGGCTAACGCTTTTTAATTAGCTTCTTCTTCTCGCGTTTATCTACTGCCTAGACTTGCAGAGTGTTGTTGAGCAGCCACTCCCGGGTCGCCAGGTCCAGCTCGGCGATGCCATTCTCTCCGCGTGGAGCACCATAGAGAGTGCAGTGGCTGATAATGTGGTTTGTTGTTTGTAGGGCCGCAATGCATTCACAGCTCGCACTTTCACAAAGTCCCCAAATGTGCCGTTGAAACGTCCAACTCCCGTTCGCAGGCGGTTTACCTTCGTCCAAGCCTTTCGCGAGAGGTCGGAACCCGCACAGTGTACTGATGGTTCTGGAATGAACCTATGTAGGAAGGTTGGTTTGGGCAGCCAGTCCTCTCTCCATTTGGTTGATATCCAGTGTGCTGTTGTTTCACGGGGGCCCATACATTTCATGAGTTCATGTGCCTGGATGTTGAAAGGATGGCGTGACTTCAGGCGCTGTACACAAGCCCTTTCTCAGCAAACGTAGTACAGTAGATGGTCAGTGTTTTTGCACGCTTGCCCAAGGCCAGCACAGTTACCTGTCTTCGAAGTGGCGGTGGGGCATTGCCTGCAAGCACCGATAAGTGTTCATTTGTTGTTTCTCTTAAGTGCATAGTATTCCGCTGGCGCATACATTAATGCCAAGGTAGAGGTGCGTAGGGTCTTGGTGCTTGCTCCCCAAATGGTACCAGCAAGTCGGCGTATTAGCGCTACTTTTGCGCTTAAATTTTCCAGATGTTGCCTGCAAGTCATTGATCAGTCTTGTTTGATGCCCAGGTATGTATGCGCTGCTTGACAGACGAGACGTGTATTATTCACAAACACGTTCATTTCAAGTTTATCTTCTTTGTTGCAGAGATGGAAAAAGACAGAGACCGTTTTCTTCTCACTGAGTTTCAGTCGCCATTGTTTCAGGTATGTGGAGAGAATGTTCATGTCTCGTGTGAGACCGGTCTCAACATGGGACCAATGCTTGTGCCTCATTAAGGTGGCGAGGTCGTCCGCATATCCGTACTTCTTTGAGGTTGTTTCGGGCAGATCGTAGATGTAGATATTGAAGAGAAGTGGTGCTAGGACAGAACCTTGTGGAACACCATTCTTCAGTCGTCTGAGTCTAGCTGCTTCGCTGTCCATCGCTGGAATTCAGTACAAAGCTTCGGTTGGAGATCAGTTGTATGATGAAGCTAACCATTCGTTTGTCTGGTAGGGTCTGCAAGAGCTTGAGTTTCAGGCCTCGGTGCGATGCGGTGTCATAAGCAGCTGTCAAGTCGACAAATGTGACACCAGCATTTTCGTTGACTTAGAAGCTGTCTTCTTTGTGTTGTGTTAGAAGAGTCACTTGATCTGTTGTTGACCTTCCGCGTCTGAAGCCAGCTTGCTCTTTTGGTAGATGCGGGTCGATGATTGGTTTGATGCGTCCATATAGGAGTCTTTCGATGATCTTGGGCAGAGGTACTGGTTTATAGCTCCTGGCGTCATCCTTAGGTTTGTTGGGCTTTGGGATAGCCATTACAGCCGCTCGTCTCCATAGCTTTGGTATCCTGTTTCGAACCATGCACGTTGACAGGAATATTCTTAGCCAGGTCGTAGCCTTACTTCCAGCGTTAATGATGAATTCTGGGTATAGGCCATCAGGTCCGCCGGCGTTTCCGCTTTTCAGTTGTTTGAGTGCAGTTGTCATTTCTACTTCAATGAAGGCCACTGACAGATTCATGTCGGCACTTGCTTTTCTTGTAATGCAGATACATCCATGTGCACTTTGTTGTGAAGTTGCGGTCCATGTTTGGGGATTTTCCATTCTGCATGAGTTGCGATGCGATGACATTAGCTGTCATTGAGCATTTAGTGTGAGTTGGTGTTCTGCCAGTGAGGCGGTTGACAGTCTGCCATGCCCTCGGCTTGAGTGGGTAAAGTCGATTGACTCCACAGTCTCAGCCCAGCGAGTCTTACGTTTTTCGTTACACCTTTACGTTCGACGGATGTCTCCGCCTGCCATGAAGAGGGCGCAGTGCCTGGTGTTTGTTCACCATCATCATGCTGGCGGTTTAGCTGTAGACTTGTTGACGGTATCAGCTTCCTAACTCGAAGAGTTAGTACTGACGGGGAGACCACTTGAAGGATGCCGCCACCTCCCCATTTAATTCCCTGATTGGTTGGACATAATCAACAAGGGGATCCCGATGTCGAGCGGGTGACGTGTCGATTTGTTAACAGTTTGGGGCGTCTGTAAACTGCGGAATGCGGCGGCGGAACGCGGCACCGATGTAAACTCTCTCTAGCATTTGGTGTGTGCTTTGAATCAGACCCACACTTCACGAATAGTTAAATATTCATGTAATACACCCTGTTCGACAATATGTAGACATAATGTATAGATTAAGTTACACTTTTATGATACGAAACGTCGATTGAACGATTGACACCTACCGGCGGTTCCGGCAATCACTAGCGAAATTTCGTCAAATCGCATAGAAATATATCTTAATGCCTTCATATTGCTAGACAGATTGTATTACATGGATATTTAAGTATGTATGAAATACCAATCTGATGCGAAGCACACGTCGAATGTTAGAGAGATTTTACATCGGTTCCGCGTTGTTCCGCCTCGTTCCCCGGTTTATAGATCCCCGACATTTTGGAACGTCAACAATAACACGAAAACATGTCATGTTCGATGTTCTCTAGGCAAAGTCAAGACGTTATTAATCGTGTTATTTGTATCAAATACGTCATGTTCAGTACACATTAATGCCGCGTTATCTGTGATTAAGCTTCCAAGACAAAACGAAGTAACATTGATTATTGGTGTGTGCACTGACAATTCAATATCCGTTTCGTATTGTATCATTTGTTCCATTCTGTTTAAATGCGTCGGTGAAAGTTTATATTGAAATGCAGCTATAATTGTTATATACCTGGTTGGCTTGTCATCATTCAGTTTTGTAGTCAAAATATGCATTGCCACGGAATTGCGCGACGCACCAAATTGGGACACTCAAGATTTATCCCGTTTCGACAGTAAGGTTAATGGAAATCATTATGAGTATACCGTGACGTGAATAATACTTTGAGGAAGTTCGTGACAGTGTGTTTACTGGCTCATATATAGCCCAGGTTGTCATAACATTACTTTATATTTTTTAGTTTTGAAGGTGTTTACTGTTAGTGCATTGACACATTGCATTTATTGTACAGTATAAATGTAGACCTAATTTTACTTGAATACAATTGGTGATTATAACATATTAGTTTTATTTCAATATCAATTATACTAATTATATTATTAAATGTAATAATTACATGTAATTGTAATAATGTTTACTTGTCGGAAATATATAAATCGTAATTGATTACACTCATATTCTAAGTTATCATACATTTCAATAGTAATCATAACAGATTATATTTGTGGTGTAATCACCTCACCCTTGGCATTGGCTTTTATATCAACTATAACTTCTCAACTCAAGTTCTATTTCCAGCATAATTATAAAGCTAAGCAGTATCCAGCCACACACCATGAAAGTGTGACAATCTTATGACATCGTGAGCAACTTTACAATAAGTTTTCTTCACAAACATTAACAATGTTTTTACCCACGTACAATTAAACACATGCTACTGGTAATATTTATATTCACTACGAGATATACACCTTTACTCCACCTTAGACATTTGTGATTTGTCTACATTCATCGCCTAACATATATCCTTTTTTGGATAATAGAAATATATATACCTGACTGCAGGTAACCAGAGTCAAATCAAGTGTAACGACAGACCAGTGAAACCAAAACTAGTGATCCAGCCAGCAGCATTTAATATTTACAAGTACAGTGTATAACAGTTAGGGCTTTGCAGAGTGAAACTCATGCAAGACAACTGGCCATAAATCTAGTGTAGTGGATATATGCTGAAGGTTCCTGTGGCATAATTCTGTCTGGAATGATTCATCATCTCCTACCCAATTCCTATAAATGGTTGTTGTGTTCAAGACACTTTGGTCCTGGACATTCAAGTTGGTCGACCTCTTACAAACAGAATAAAGAATTATAACAGAAGCGTAACAGGACCCAGAAATTAGTCGTGCAAAGAACTGGTTATTAAAATGTATGAACTGATAAACTGTAACATGCAAAATCTATGCCTGTTATTCAATTAACGTTTCCACCTTGTTCTGTTCCTTTTTCTCTTCTCGTACCAGATCCCTTGATATATGTTTTTGAAACAAAATGTTTACTTACCTGATAAATATTAGATTCGCTGCCCATGTTCCAAAATATGAATATTTTCCTAATGTTGATTATATTTCATACGTTGGAAAGAGTAAAACATTATTTACAGAAAGAACAAAACTAAATTAAAAAAACAATTCATTCCTTCATGTGATGATTGAACCAAGAAATAACTACTCTACTAGTCAGTACTTATTTTGGTAGATGTACCATTGTACAATGCATTGCTGGATCGATCAACTCATTTATTATACTAGTGATCCAAGTTCGTGCATCGCGTAATTCCGTGGCAAGGCGGTGTTATCGCTGTTTTTCTAAAACCTAAGACGTTTACATTGAATGATGACATGCCAACCACCTTTGTTCATTGCTATTGTATGCTTAACACAAACCTTAATCGATGCAATCAAATAGAAGATAATAAAAGCACCTTGTAAGAGCTCAATAACATTGCGATATTTTATAATTGGTGGTTATCGGACATCGATACTGTTTACCAGACGTAATTGCGAATATACGTGGACTACAATTCGACGGTTAATTTTATACAAGTACAACATATATGTGAGTTTTAGGCTGTTTTTATGACATTGTATTGTTGAACTGGTGGTGATCACTCAGGCTTGACAACAACCAGAACCAGAAACCGTTCCAACCAGCCGACAGATCGGTCATCATGCGTGACTAGCAGTGACAATTGACTGTATCTGGTTAAGTATGACAGAACCAGACCAAACCTTCTACACCTACACTACTTATTAAATAATTCAAGGCAGTACGTGGACACTGTTGTGTAAACTTCGCAATCCTGTAAGACTTCTTTATGAGCACCGCTGCCGAGGTAGACATAAACAACACCGAATATCCACTGCGGTAGCAGCGACAGCAGCGACAGCAACGTTAATAGCGGCGGCAGCAGTGACGTCGGCGGCGGCAGAAGCGAAAGCAGCGGCACCGGTGACGGCAGCAGTGACAGCTGCGGCACCACCAGCGGCGGCGACCGCGGTGGTGCCAGGGGCGGCAGCAGTGACAGCAGTAAAGTAAAATAAAGGTAAGTTCTTATATAGCGCAGTATCCAGTCCTCAGGACGGCTCAAAGCGCTTTACACTACTCCCTGACAGACCTGTTCAATCGAACACCATCTCGACTTCTCTGGGAAGCATCCAGCCACGCTGCAATTAATGCGCGAAGACTAGTCGTACACAAATATCCACCAGTGGCTATAGCCAGGTACTCATTCATACAGTTGAGTGAACTGGAGCAACGTATGGCGAACGAACTTATCCAAGGTTCGACAACGCCTTACATAACATAACATAACATAACATAACATAACATAACATAACATAACATAACGTTTATTTGACCCCATGTAGGTACACAATTATTTGGTTTTTGAACATCACTTATGCTGTAAAAAACAACAAATATAAACATTATGCAGACATACATAAACGTATATCATTATAATAATGTTCAACATACTATTTGGAAAATACATACAAACGCATGTACAGCTATTATGGTATTGGTGTACCATAAATATTAATCATATAACTTATTCAATCGGGGTCGGTGACTCCTATTAAGACACAATTGTCGCTATCATAGGAGCCACCCTATTTACGTGATAATTTATGTGGTCCTTTTACAAGGTGTCTATCTCATGTATGTTTTTTGGGAGTGCTTGTTTTATGTGAGAATGTAAGTTTGTATGTGTGCTGATTGCCTGAAACTAGCATCAAATGTATTGTATTTAATGGTTTTGTTGACATGTGTAGCAATTTGATAGAGTGCATAAATCATTATATTTGTGTAACAAGTATGTTTTTTATATAAAATGAGAAGCCTCGCAAACTGTGAGTATATATTTTGTCTTTTATTATATCGTGGGTGCCATTTATAGCATGTGGTAGGCTGTATTTGAGACATTTCATTGCAAATTCATGCTTAGTTCTAAAAGTATGTATATAATTTTTTTCACGAGTATTATAATTATGTATGTTTACACTTGGGATAATTTGCCAGTTAAGTAAATAAAGAGGTAACATTTTATGGATGTATTTAAAGTAACATTTTAATTCATGTAACTTTAATATGTCTTCTACTTTTAGTAGTTTAAGTTTTTTTTAAACTGGTTCCGTGTGTGAGTTGTATTTATTTAAGGTTATTATTCGCACGGCTTTTTTATTTTATTTTTGTAATTCTATTTATTTGGTATCCCCAAACCATGATACAATAATTGATATGAGATAATATTAATGTGTTATATAACAACACTTTTATATCTAATGGTAATACATATTTTAATCTGTTTATTATGCCAATTGTTTTGGAGCACTTATTTGAAATTTTCTCAGTGTGTTTTTTCCAATTTAGGTTAGTATCTAAAGTCAATCCTAGAAAGTTAAATTCATCTACTCTTTCAATATTTATATTATCTAATTTAAGCGTAAGAGTCTGCGTGCGTTTATTAGGCATATGAAAAATCATGTATTTTGATTTGCTTTTATTTAAAGATAATTTATTTATGTTTAGCCATTCATTAACTTCAAAAAGTTCTTCATTTATTAAGAATTATGTACTTTTGTTGCATGTGTTGTTGTTAAGAAATGTTAAAGAGCTAGATAATGTGTCAGCAGCGTACATGACGAAATTAAATAATTGACTAGCTTGTGAGAAATCATTTATGTAAATGATAAATAATAGTGGTCCAAGGATTGAACCTTGTGTGACGCCGATTGTTAAAGGTAAGATGTCTGAATTTATTTGTTCAATTTCAGTGTATTGTTTCCTGTTTTGTAAGTAACTTCTGAATAACTGCAAAGTTGAACCATTTAGGCCATAGTAAGTTAATTTGTTAAGTAAAATGTTATGGTCAATAGTATCAAAAGCCTTTGAAAGGTCGAGAAATACATTAATTCATCATTATTATCCATTTGAGTTATAATTCTATATATTAGCTCAAGCGCAGCAAATTCCGTTGAATATTTTGCTCTAAAACCATACTGATTATCAAGTAAAAGCTTCATATCATTGAAATATGAATATAATTGAATAAAAAATAATTTTTCTAATACTTTAGAAATTGTAGGAAGAAGGGAAATTGGTCTGTAATTTTCAAATATGAAATGCCATCATATCCACAGCTGTTTTTTGTGGGAAGATTATTAATAGTTTTCGTAATAGTCTCTTCATCAACATTCTGAAACGTAAATACAGAATTTACGTTTTTGTTTAAATAATAACTATAGTTTTTGTTACCTCTATAATTAATACCTTGTGCGATGGTCTGACCTATATTTGTAAAATAATTAGTAAATTTGTTTGCAATATCCTTTTTATCAGTTATTTTTGTACCATTTTCTATTTTTATAAATGGTAATCTACGGTTTGTACGATTTTTTGAAATAAATTCATTAATAACTTTCCAGGTATTTTTATATCATATTTAAATCGATTAAATCTTTATTCAAAATACACTTGTTTGGCTGCACGAGTATTTTTCTTTAATATCGCATTATAAGTTTTTAGATTAATATTAATAGCTTCATAGCTTGTCGAATTTGGTTGTGTCAATTTTAATTGTTTATAGAGTTTGTCTCGATATTGAATAGATTTTAGCAATCCTTGTGTAATCCACATTGATCTTTTATGTTTATATTTATTAAATTTCACCCGCTTAGTTTGCATATGCTTATTTTTTGCCAGTATAATTTCTTCGTAGATTATATCATAATTTAAATTTGTGTCTGCATTTAAATTTTTATTTAGCTTATTGTATATCTCATTTGATTGTATTTCGTGTTTAACTTCATGCATTGCCTCTTCATTTATTTTAACATATTTAGGTGGAGGTTCAGTCTTTAATGAGACGTTGATGAATATAAAATACGGCTGATGATCAGAATTTTTTTAAATTAAAATCCCTGCAGTACTCTCCAACATAGATTTATTAAGTGTACAGGATTTGAACCCGGGTTCTCTCGGTTGAGAGTCAGAAGCTCTAGTCACCGCAGCACTGCGCTACATCAGAAGCGACAGCCGCGAAAGCAGCAACAACAGCGGCTGCAGCAGCCGCACCAGCGGCGGCAGCAGCGGCATCAGCGGCAGCAGCGGCAGCAGCGGCAGCAGCGGCAGCAGCGGCAGCAGCGGCAGCAGCGGCAGCAGCGGCAGCAGCGGCAGCAGCAGCACCAGCGGCGGCCGCAGTTGCAGTAGCGGCACCAGCGGAGTCAGCTAAATTTTGTGCCATCAATGCACAATCTATTCGTGATAAGACAAGTGAATTCACTGAGTTTATAATTGAGAGCAATCTGGACATAATTGTTATATGCGAAACGTGGCTTAAACAAGAAGATGATTTGACCTGTGTTGAAGAAGACAAACTTGGACCCAACTGTGATGACCACCTATCGCCCTATATCAAACTTACGTTTCCTCAGTAAGATATTGGAGCAAGTTGTAGCCAAACAACTGTCTTCACTCCTGGCCGACAATAATCTTATGGATGAATACCAGTCAGCCTATCGGGCACATCACAGTATAGAAACTTCAATAGTAAACGTTCACAATGATCTACTGCAGGTAATGAACTACGGCAAGATTACCCTTCTTGTGTTACTCGACCTATCCGCAGCTTTTGACACTGTTGACCATTCTATACTTTTATCTCGCATGACCAGCTACTTCGGAATATGCGGTGTTGCACTTGACTGGTTCCAATCCTACTTGAGCGACAGAACCTGCTGTGTGCGCATTGACAATGTAACATCGGATACATCGCAACTAACACACGGACTCCCGCAAGGCTCTGTCCAAGGGCCAATACCTTTCTCAATGTATACGATACCCATTGCTGATATGATCAGGAAGCATGACCTCAATTATCAACTATCATTGCTACGCCGACGGTACACAAATATACCTCTCAGCCGATCCCACACAATCAAAAATTAACGATGCAATACAGCAAATTGAAGCCAGCCTTGACGAGCTACGTCAATGGATGTCGCAGAATTTCCTCAAGCTGAATGATGGAAAGACATAATTCATTGTCGTCGGATCCAAACAACAGAGATCAAAGGTCAACATCACACAGATCAGAGTGGACGACACCATGGTTACTCCTTCGGACAGCGTCAGGAATATCGGTGTTATCTTTGCTGAGAACATTTCCATCAATAAACTTATCGCCGCTGTGTCCAGAGCCGTCTGTCTGTCAATTCGTAATACTGGCCTGATTCGTAAGCACTTCAATCAGCCGGTTGCGGAACTACTTACTCACGCTCTCATTACTTCTAGACTGGACATGGGCAATGCTCTGCTCTGCCAAATTGTTCACGCTCACCATGAAATTCACACACATCACACCTATCCTCAAACAACTACACTGGCTGACAATCGAACAGAGGATCATCTACAAAACCTCAATGCTTGTATTCAACACAAGACAATCCACCGTGTTTCTCCTACCGTGCAACCTTGTCAAACATATAACCGTATAATCTGCCATACCGTGAAAATCTGCGTCTGCAAACAAGTTACTCATAGTAGAACACAAATCGATAAACTCGTGGTTAGCACGATCGTTTATAGTATCCGCAGCAAGGATCTGGAATGCGCTTCCAAACAATGTTAGAGCTACTACAACAATCAACACCTTCAAAACAGCCTTGAAAACCCACCTCTTTAAAGTATACTTAGAATAAGACATGATGTGGACATGTGGACATTTCCTGGACATTGTATAATACTGATCTTATACTATTTACGAATACAATTTATTGTATTTATTATTTATTATATTACTTACACATCATCATTTATTAAGTATACTAGAAACTGATATAGATTTCTGGAAAGGTTGTCTTAACGAGTCTACATTACATTGATAACAATAATTTTTATTAATTTTATTATGTATAATCTCTATAACAGACAAATGTCCAAAGCTAAATCAGATTATTATACAAATATGGCCATAAATAAGTCTGATATTACGCCAGCGACCTCGGTGCGGAATCTAGGAGTGATCTTTGATAGTAAGATTTCAATTTCAATTTCCGACAACGCATATCTCGAACGTGTCGCTGTGTTTTTGATCACATTCGTGATCTTCGCACTATTCGACGGTATATGGCATTTTCTGTTGCTAAAACTATTGCAACAGCGCTTGTTATCAGCAGACTTGACTATTGCAATTCCCTCCTTTATAATATCGCTAGCAAGGATATCACAAAACGTCAGCGTGCCCAAAATTGTCTAGCAAGATATCCTCGTTGTTCTCGCTCTGTACCACTTTTGAAGTCTTTGCATTGGCTTCCTGTACAATATCCTGTAAAATATCGTATAATATCCCTCTTAGTGTTTTCTTATGATACTCATTTTATAATTTCTAGAACGTTGCTCTTATCGTATTTAGAATAATAATAATAATAATAAGATAACTTATATTGCGCCTAAATCCTTGGAAACTAAGCTCAGAGGCGCATCAAAACAAAAGGATTGGTCAACCTCAAAATCCATAAGCAGTATTCCAGTTGTCAACAGATGGGTCAAGGCGCTAGGGAGCTACGGCGGATAAGCAAGGTTCTAAAGATAAGTTGTTTAAAATGATGACGGAATTTTATTTTATTTTCAACTGATCTAACACTAAGAGGGAACATATTCCAAAGAGTTGGTGCAGCAACAGAAAAGGCCCTAGTTCCAATATTAGTGTTGACTCTAGGAACAAAAAGTAGGTCAGAACTAGATGCTTTTACAATTCTTAAAATTACTACTTTAAAGTCATCAATGGTCAAATATTGTGCAAGCGCCATGAGCGCCTCTACGGCGGATACCGGCACTATATAAGATTTCATTATTATTATTATTAAATGAGACAAAAGGCTGCGGGGCACTGAACTGTCTGAACAGGACGATCACGAATTTAGGACACGTAACCCAGACAATAACAAGACAAAAGATGAAGTTGACGCACCACTAATACTAACCATTGGAACCGGTTCAAATTATGTCCAATGCATGTATATGGAACGTCTAATTAAGTAATTAGCACGTTCGTTATAACTGTAAGACATAATCTCAAATGTTTTGGTTAGTGTGCTCCCCCGACTGCAACCATGCCATTCCCGGCGCGGCAGTGCCATTGGCCAGCGCCAGGGGCTACGCACGATTCGATTGTCGTTAGGTAATATACGTAGAGTGGCACAGAGTGAGAGAAGACTTGGGTCGCATATTTAACTCGCGAAGTCAAAAACGGAGGCAAGTCAATGAGCTTGTGTATCGGTTTAGGAGTCATAAGCACAGCATTTCTGGAATCGGTCAAAAAAACTGCCGAATGTAGCTCCACTCAATGCTTTTCACATCTCTTTTGAAGCCTGTTTTCTTGAGGTTGTTCCACATGTTGTTAGCAGATGAGGTGGGTCGTACGTGACATGGATCTTGTTCTCGTTTTGGAGGAAGAAAGACTCATAGAAGTGCCTCAAGTGTCTTTCGATTATTCGACCCCTGGTCACATATGAAGAATTATGATTATTATATATGCACCAAAATTGTCGTACATAACATGTGTGGTCCATTAATCTGTAATCTGGATATACCTGGCTGTGCACAAGATGTTGGCTATTGTATATACTATATGTGCTTAATAAGCTGGCCCGAAACACCCATTCAGCCTGTGTCAGTTACGCGACATCCTAATGGCCAGCAGCGGGCGCGGGAAAAATTTGTGGGCAGGAGACGATGCAGTATTTCTGTTCACTTCGATTCGCCTCGCCATCGTGACAACTTCAGATTTTACTCCGAAATTTTGAAAACCCACCCACCCACCCGTTGTATCTGTTGTACATGTACCGTGTTTTAGTTACTTCCATATTAGCATACATAATACGGATGTTACATGAATGCTGTATGATGGGGGGGGTTCTTACTCCCCACTTTTGTATATATCAAACTGGAATTACTGTAGCTAGTACTACAGAAAGGTGTGCAGTCTGCACACCGGGTATCTTTTTCCCTTGTGTTTTATATACTGTGAACAAATGACAGTCGGTATGCTGTAATTTCATATAACAGCAATGAAGGTTTTTTTTTGTAAATGACTGGCAACATTGAAGAATTATGATTATTATATATGTACACAAAATTGTCGTACATAACATGTGTGGTCCATCAATATGTAATCTGGATGTACCTGGCTGTGCACAAGATGTTGACTATTGTATATACTATATGTGCACAGTGGCAACCCCTGTGTTAATAAATTGGATTGCCCATTACCAACCTACGCAATAGTTGGTGTAAATTCAGTACAGACAGAGAAAGGGTTGCAAGGACATGTTCATAACACAGATACACCGGGAATAGGGGGTGTACCGAGTGGAGTAGTACACGAAATTACCACCTTGATGTTCAAATCAGTGCTGGTCAAACTGTCGACACACATTTCTAGACGTGATTTCAGTGTGTCACCACGGAATGGTCCGCTGGATGAAAAATATCCAACAGCTTGTTTCCAAGGTGCGAATAGACCACGAACCATAAACACCGTTGTGTGGTTTGCTATGAACCGACTTCTTCCGAGATGTCCCAAATCCTCCAGTCCTTCCTCGTAGTCCTTCTCACAATTGTAAGGGATATTTTCTTTCAGGCACATCTCGTCAAAAACCAGGGAACAAACATGGCTGTTTGGGGAGGACAAATATATTTGTTTTCAACGCCTCCAGAATATTGTTGTTGAAGCCAGGGGAATCGATGTTTTACATGGCTTTTTGGAGTACTGTAACAGACGGCAAACTGAATACTTTGCGAAGAATCATGTACGCCTTAGGACTTGCATGGAGTAGTGACAGTGCCAACGATTTGTCAGCTGTCGTCCATCGTGCTCCTCTCGGCTTCCTGGACACCATCCGAATTTGAGTTAAAATAAAATTCAGAGCAGTACCAGAAACACTTGATGCCAATTCATCGATCAGATGCTGCTGTTTTTCTGCAAGATTTTGTTTCCTTTTCAAGATTTTGTTTCCTTTTCTTGTTTGAGTTTTTTATCTGTGGGCCCTTTCGCGCTTTCAGACGGCGGTACTTCTGCCGTAATCTTAGCATGCAGGGAAACTTTCCCGTGCGAAGTCCAGTCACATCTAAATCTACCGGCACAAAGAAGAATACACAATACACATTTAATAAAACACAAACACATAAGACTATCAAACAAAGGTAAGGTAAATGATGTGGTGGCTATTGTTACTACGGGGCAATGACAAATTTACAAGAAAGTTATTTCGTTTATCTATCTTTCCCCTCCCTTCTCTGGACTCACAAGCTTATCTCTATTTTCACACCCTCTTTCTCCCAGCTCCCCCATACCCACTCACCCTCTCTTCATCCCTCCCTCCCCTCATCTCCACCCACTCTCTCCGGCTCTCTCACTTTTCCTCCCTCCTTTTCCCCCTCTATGTGCTTGACTAAGACATTAGGCCATATCCACTAATCAAAATAAGCATCTTACAATGTACCTGCCATAACGTTGTGTGGCTGATACGTAAGCGGTTGTCTCCGTCGCTTGCTCGGTGACGGTCTCTGGTGGATGCAATCTTGGGTGGCTTATTTGACACATCAAAGAGGGTGGGGACAGCACACCAGATTAATGACTTCTTTTGTTGGATATTCATGAATTGTGAATTTTCAAAATGATCTTAGCAGATGAAGCAATTATTGTACAGGTATTCCGATGGCTTGCCAAGACAATCTGTTCGTCTGCTAAATTGCACCCATTTACGGCGTCTGTACACATAAAATATTATTGGATTATTTGATATTCCAAATGGTAACGGATTTTTGTCCGTCTGAAACCGCGGCATCATTGTCAATATCCTCCTGTTTGAATGTAAGAACGAGCAGACAGAAACATATCCACGGCGTTAGGTTACTACAAGAGTTATTAAATATATATATATGAACAAAACGTATTTATATGGATGCAAGTTGAAAATCATCTAATTCATAGTCGTAACGAATTCTCGTCCATTTCGAATAACGGCACTGTTAGTTGACATTCTAGTAACACCAGTCGAAGTACACAATTATCTAGATTATAATTGATCACAAGGCCCTGAATATTGTATGTAAACTACAAAAACAACTTGCTGGTCTCTCTCTCTTCCTCCACCAATTGCTACATATAAGTGAACATTCAATTCGTCAGTAGTCTAGTGTACGCGTAGGATGGGCTTCTTCGATTTGTTTCATCAGTTATAACATATAAAGAATGTCAACATATAAAGAATGTCAACAGTGATCTATATATAACACAACCATGTTCAATTGTTTGTACTTTTCTGCATTTTTCGGAAACCGAAAAAAACACTGATCGGGACATTTACTTTTAGAATTTGAACAATTCTGTGCGCTGCACCAAGTTGTGCCATCGTGTAGTTCTCCTAGATCGCCGCCGGAGGGCGCTGTTACATGCCGGCTTCACTAAAAACAGCGTAGAGTTGCCTCTTTCCGTCTATTCTTTTTGGTCAAACTAGTAATTGACTTCGCTAGTCGGGATTCGTCACCCGTGATAACAGCGCAAATACCCGCCCCAATTTGAAGACGGATAAACGTTTCTTGGAATTCTGGAAATCCCAATATTGTGTATTCGAATAATTGCTTCTACTTCCTAAACATTGCATGTAACACGATCCACGGTTGGTTGAAATTAGTTTTATTTTGACCACCTGACCTGCCACCAACCACTGATATATTGAGCGATTTCATAGGATGAGCTTAAATTCAGAGTTTCGCAAAGCGATCAGCCAGGGTTGCTGCTGGCTGACATTGACGTAATCAGCAGCAGCGACCCCTGGCGCGCGAGGATGACTGAGACTGACATAATCAACAGCGTCATTTGGCGCGCGAAAACGCGACCTTGCCTCCTGGACTACATAGGAGATATTTAATTCCGTAAGTTGACCACGTATACAGTATGTATTACGGCCACGAGATTAGTTTGGTTGGTTCTCGGTCCACAGAGTGGCGCCACTGTCACGATCACTTAAAGGGAAGCAAAAGGCATAATTTGGGACCTATTCTTGTACGATAGTTAATAAAAACTATTAAATATTACAACTACAATCAAGAATATGTATTTTCTGAGCTGATCATGCCACCATCAGTGATGTAGGTTGTTTTATGTAGGCCTATATTCTGACATGTTTATATTCACACACGGTAGGGCCTACGGCAGATGATGCAATTATTCAACATTTCTGTGTACTTCATTGCCACTTTAATTGTTACATCCGCATGTTACATGGTATGACATCATAACAGTTTTTCCTGCATATCAATTTTAACTCAGCATCTGATTTGAAAGGAATAGGGGAAGGTATTATCTAGTAGCTTTCATAGCTCAATGTTCACCATAACAGGTCGAGCGGTTGGCGAATTCTGCGCACCATAGTCGTCGTTTTGTATCCCTTTAAATAAATTTCCATCTAAGTTATTCTAACTGGTAATTTATTGGTACCCGTAACACAGTTGGCCCGCAGTTTGTATGATCAATCTCACGCGGTGACGTATGGATGTGTTCATAATCTCGATAGTGACAGATCATCCATGTGTGACTATCAAGATTTATTATCAAGTTTTGTTAAGATGATAATAGAGTGAGCTATTAGTATACCGTCGACGCGTGACTCTCAACGCTTTCCTTACAACGTTTTTCTTAAAATTTCCGCTCTTCCAAAGTCACTGTCATATTGCTGCATGGATAATCGGGGATGTGTTATCAACGTTCCTTCACTTCTGCGTATTTTATCAACTTGTTCTCCTGCTCACTTTTTCTAACTCCGATCTTTGGTCGATACTAGCCGACATTTTCCGTGAATTTCGTAAACAGCCATCTAATTTTTACAGCTTTGTTCTCACGCGCTATAACAGCGCACGTTTTAAACTATATTTCCTTTCACTATTCCTGTCTCTCGTTGGAACTTCTCGTTCAGGGCTTCCACGCGTGTAAAGTGTCGAAGCCCGCCTCCTCGTGCTTTCAACGCTCTCCTGCGTTCTTCTACTTCAATCGCCTTTAGAAATAACCATGTCATTGTTATTCCTCTTTCTACCGACAGTTGGGGTGTGCCTCGTGGCGTGTTTTTTATTGTTGCGCCATGCGTGGGTATGTGGGAGGTGGAGAACCTATTTATATAACGTCACCGAAGAACGAAGAACACAGCATTTTGTTCGCTGGCCTTGTCGCCCAGTACACAGAATGTTCTGTTCTTCCTTCTTCACCCAAAAGGAAACATCAACCAATTCGTTCTTTACACTCACTTCACTTCACCTTGGCACATTTCACCTTGCCTGAGGAGGCAGGGACCACAGCCACTAAACTAGAATAAATTATCAATACAAATTAATTTGTTTTACTTTGACATGTATCAATGCAAAACATGCATTTTTTTACCGTGATGAGTTTCGCAAATGGTGATGAAATATTATCAAATATTATCAAGACAATTACATGTATTTTATATTAACATGGAAAACGTACATATTTTTTTTACAAAGAATGGGTCCAGGTGCTGGTAGCGTGCAGTGGACAATAGTATTACCCCCATACCAATGCCGTACTTCGCTAGTTTGAATGCCCTCACTACAAAATATAATCCTGTCTAGGCTCCTGAGTTCAGTTAGACATTAACTCGACCTATGTGGGAATCATTGAGGGATATAATTTAATTCGACTGTCACGAAGGTCACAAAAACGTGGATCACCGACGATTCTTACTGAGACGTTAAAGCGGGATGAAACGCTTGAACAATCCCAGCCCAAACATAACAACATACAATTTACAGTATAAGTCACCATGATTTGATGAGATAGGTAGGTAGGTAGGTAGGTAGGTAGGTAGGTAGGTAGGTAGGTAGGTAGGTAGGTAGGTAGGTAGAACAAAATGCTGTGTTCTTCGTTCTTCGGTGACGTTATATAAATAGGTTCTCCACCTCCCACATACCCACGCATGGCGCAACAATAAAAAACACGCCACGAGGCACACCCCAACTGTCGGTAGAAAGAGGAATAACAATGACATGGTTATTTCTAAAGGCGATTGAAGTAGAAGAACGCAGGAGAGCGTTGAAAGCACGAGGAGGCGGGCTTCGACACTTTACACGCGTGGAAGCCCTGAACGAGAAGTTCCAACGAGAGACAGGAACAGTGAAAGGAAATATAGTTTAAAACGTGCGCTGTTATAGCGCGTGAGAACAAAGCTGTAAAAATCAGATGGCTGTTTACGAAATTCACGGAAAATGTCGGCTAGTATCGACCAAAGATCGGAGTTAGAAAAAGTGAGCAGGAGAAAAAGTTGATAAAATACGCAGAAGTGAAGGAACGTTGATAACACATCCCCGATTATCCATGCAGCAATATGACAGTGACTTTGGAAGAGCGGAAATTTTAAGAAAAACGTTGTAAGGAAAGCGTTGAGAGTCACGCGTCGACGGTATACTAATAGCTAACTCTATTATCATCTTAACAAAACTTGATAATAAATCTTGATAGTCACACATGGATGATACTGTTTAAATTAAAGGCCCATGGCATAGGAAATAGTATAATTAATTGGATAGAAAAATGGCTGATTGACAGAAGACAACTGGTAATTGTTGATGGGGAGGCTTCAAACTGGAAATCAGTTTTGAGTGGGGTACCACAGGGATCAGTACTGGGACCTATATTATTATTATTATAAATATATATATATATATATACAAAATGTTTAGAACGATTAAAGGTAAAGGAGATAGACATATTTTACAAGATGATCTTAACTGGTTGATCAAATGGTCTGAAAAGTGGCAAATGTTGTTCAATTTTTGGAAATGTAAACGGAGAAGGAGAATATACAATGGGTGTACTGTACTAAGTACTACTGTAAAAGAAAAGTACTTAGGGTTAACCATTAGTGCTGATATGAAGGTTTCAGAGCAGTGCGGAATTGCAGCTTCAAAGGACAAATCAAATCCTTGCATTAATTAGGCGAAATACAGCGTATAAGGAAAAAGAACTAATAATACCGCTGTTCACAAAAATGTTAAGCCTCATTTAGAATATTGTATACAAGCGTGGAGGCCATACCGCAAGAAGGGCATAGATATGCTAGAAAGAGTACATAGGAGAGCGACTAAAACGAAACCAAAACTGAGGGATCTTAGTTATGAAAAACGCCTAAAAAATGTGGTTTAACAACATTAGAGACCAAGAGATTGAGAGGAGATCAGATAGAAATATTGAAAATATTCAATGGTTAGGAAAATATTGATACAAATATTTTTTGGTCAGTTAAGAAAGATAGAAAGACTAGAGGACATGAAGTTACATTAGTAAAGGAGCAGTGTAGATTATATATAAGAAAGTTCTTATTTTCACAAAGGACTCTAAATTAATGGAACAGATTATCTGCCGATTGTGTGAGTGCTAGTTGAGAGAATATGTTTAAAAATTAAATCGACACATACCTCAGAAGAGCGGGATATACATAGATAAAAAGGTTTGACTCTCGATAAGCCAAAGGGCTTCCTTTTCCACCTGCCATCTAGAGTTAATTATCTAGGTGGCCATCTTGTTAAATCTTGTTAATCACAGCTGCCACGCCTCAAGAGTAGAAGTCAATATAAAAGTCGATAAAAACTGAAGATCCACGGCACGATCGATTCCCAAATGTCCCGCATATATTCCTATATAAAATTCAAAACAATGAAGTTTTGACTACTTTACACTCTGAATCCCGGGAGCAGCCACACTGCAGCGCATCAACCGTAGTATGTGATCGATAGAAGCCCACGTAGAAAATTAAAGTGATGCCATTTATTGTAATTATTATTACCATTTGGATGTACATATCATTTGAAAGGTCCGCCAAGTTCTCCGCGGTGCTACAGTTCAGTATTTCCGTTTCAAAACACAACGTGCATAACAATTGACTTACCTTTTATAGAGTGTTCTGTCATTGGATAGTTGTTATATTAAACAGTGTCAGACAATAAATACGTATTCCCAACAAAATACTCTAACAGGAGCTAAGACTAAACACCATCCAGTGCATGCGTCACCAAAATAAATGCATTCGCAGCAACCGATCCTTTTATCTTTCTTGACCAACTCATCGGTTTCTGTTTCGGTAAAGCAGATAAGAAGCGAAACAAACGAAACAGACAAAGAAAAAGCACCTATGTGTCTCCCAGCACTGCAGTTAGTCGCCCTGATGCTCTCGCAAATTTCAGGCGATAGCGCCACGGATTTTGAAGTCGTTTTCAATCAGTGATCGTTGATGTCTGGCATAGTACGTTGCTGGCATCTCTAAGCAAGTGGCCTCGTTTCCGTTGGCCGCACACCCAGGACAGCGTCAGCGCTCACGGCTATGACCCGCGGAAGGCGGGGACGCGCTAGATAGCGGAGTCGGTGGCGTCGTCAGTGGGCGCTGGTGGTGCCGTAAACCTGTAGCGAAGGTGAATGGCCTCGATTCGGGTTTCACTGTACGTGGTGTGGTCGTGAGCTGTGTATACCTATGTAAGGATGTAAGTTCAGTGTCTGGCGAACAGTGTAGAACATTGGTGTGGTGTGTGACTACACACTGCATATGTGAATAAGAATCCAACAAAGTCGCATATTAATTACTGTTTTATCATATATGCGGCCACACACAGTAGCGGGTTCACGTACTCCTTTCATTCGTTCACAGATGTCTGTTCACGCAGGTTGCATATAATTCCCTGCGGCTGTGTTGACCTGCTTTGCCTACAAGGCAACCTGTTTGCGCCTTGCCGTATGAGCGAGCCGAAAATCAGTAACGTTGTGTAGAGTCAATAAATTTATAAAAAAGCTAAAATTGAGATTATTGTATTGCAAAACATGTACATTTGTGTGTGTGTGTGTGTGTGTGTGTGTGTGTGTGTGTGTGTGTGTGTGTGTGTGTGTGTGTGTGTGTGTGTGTGTGTGTGTGTGTGTGTGTGTGTGTAATATATATATATATATATATATATATTCATATTTTATTATGATTATGATCGAGATTGCTGGCAGATGTCAGGTTCTGTCGTTTGTTTACATATATTCATATTTTTATTATGAATACCTCGTTTTAATTTTAATGTAACTGAATAGATCTATGCTACTTCGAAATTATGCATTTTCCTGAAACAAACTGCACCATTCCAGAGCACGAAGGCCTTAATGATCGGAACATGAATAGCGCTTGCCACAGCATGTCTAGATTTGCCTACGGTCCTGGATTGTCTGCGTAAATGGACGGTTTTAGGTATCAATGGTATTTAACGTAGGGTAAATGGGAAATATTGATATACTTGTTTTGAGACACTTTCCCAATTTTCTTTTATGTATACATAGCAAAGGAGTTGTTCATGTGACTCACGTCTTACGAATACAAATGCGGCCAAGTGTCTACGTCCACCTAGAAACTACCTTGTAATCTCCCCTTAACGACGGCTCCACTGCGATGTGTTTCTTGTAGGAATAATTATACTAAATAGACTTTGAGACAGCTATCTTTTGCAGGGGTAGTTTATCATCGGCTGAAAGTTAGACCATGTTTGACGCGTGTCACACATGGACGATGCACTTAAATATACTTAATGCTGATATGATCATTTGCTAAAAGACTACATTTACTTTCTCGCAAAACCAGTAGAGCTGGTAACATTCAACCACCATACGAGTCTTTCCGGAAAAGTGCGGATTACGTCCGATGTGTGAATTCTAGTGCATATTTGCGTACGATAAATTGACACAGTTTACATTGTACGTATTAACGCATCACAGGCATGGGGTTGAGCCCCCAATATTTTTGGTGGAGGGCAGAAGATAGGATTAGCCTCCCAATATTTAGGGAAGTAGTGTGCATTTTTGGGTGGAATGTTTCGGTTGTGGGCTGGAAATAGGTTATTAGCCCCCAATTTTTAGACAAGGGTGCATTCTGGTGTGTAATTTGATGTTTTGAAGAGCTTGAAGATGGGGTTGTGCCGAGCCTTAAGCGGGAGCCAATCGAGGTTTTTTGGAAGCGTGAATATGTTTTTGCGAACCTCAGGGGGTGTCAATTGAAGTGTTTTGAGAGCCTGGATGTGTTTTGACAAGCCGCAAGGTGGGTGCAAATCGAGGTTTTTGGAGAGCCTGAAGGTGGGTTTTCACGAGCCTCATGGGGATGGATTGGCCACACGCTCCGGAAACCAGCGTCAAGAATCACCAGACTTGGAATCCCCAAGGAAAGTGAAAAAGAGGCCGGCCGAAGAACACTTGGCGAAAGGACCTCCAGGCAGACACCAAGCAGATGGGCTACACAGAGAAACAGCTGGAGAGAAGTGCCCAGGACAGAGGAGTTTGTTGTTGCCTCATGTGCCGGGAGGGACAATGGGCTTAAGTAAGTAAGTAGGTAAGTCATGGGGGTGCAATTGGAGGTTTCTGGTGAGCTTCAAAAATGTTGAAAGTCGCCGCGAAAATCCCACCACCAAAATTCCCCCTCCCGTTGTCATGATACCACAGCGAAGTGGTGCTGAAGCCATGTTCCGCACTCCCATTATTAATTTAATTCCGGCGCCTATGTGTCACTATTATGTCGGAAGCTCCAACAACGTGGACTGGGTCGGAATTGTGCTGTGTGAATGTTGGGTGTGTTTTATGAGAAAAAGCGAGATAAACGAAGTCAATTAATTTCCGTTTAATGTGCTGAAAAAAGCCATTGTACAAATAGTTCGCAGTGCCTTGGTAATGCTGCAATGGCCGCATATAGCCACAGTGATTGTTGTGTTGCCGTAAGCGTTGACGCTGTCGCCATATCAAATGTAGTCACGCCTCTCCAGTTATGAAATGTGATTGAACTCAGATTACCCGTTACACTGGTGGTCACTATACGTACAACACAATCATAATTTAATATACCCTCTTGCTGTGTTGCTATTTTTTCACCATACGGGGTCACTCGGGTGCACCCTACTGCTTAATTTGTCGTCAATGTCAAATTTGTCCAAATAAGAAATGTTAATAAAACGTGCATATCAGTAAAGTGACTGCCTACTAATGGTGCACAGCCTAACATATTTGCGATATTTGTAACATCATTTTGTGTGTTGTGATTTGGTGTCTGAATTAACACGGTTGATTTTACACAGAATCGCACTGTCCACATGCTGTGGAAGTATTATAATTTGACTGTTCTGTGTGTTGAGAACTAGCAGCCAGTTCCCTGCAGTAACCGATGAGCAGCGTCGTCGCAACAGAGCATCGCCAGTCGGCTGTATACATTACGTAAATGCCTCGCGGTTGTCATCAGAATATGTAAAACAATATTTCTAAAATTTGTATCGCTGTTTGGTTGAGTGACATAACGACACAAAGGGAAGCAAAAGCATCTTGTGGACCCATGCATCTAAACAAATTAACACTGACAATTAACAACTACTGTCAAGAATATTATGACAGCAGTATATTAGAATAACCTTATCGAAAACACATATTTTAAATTGCACGGACAGCGCCCTTTTGATAGAAAGCATGACGTCACCAATGCCTACTCTTCCCAATTCGCCAGTCTCCAAACTGAGAATATTAGTTTGCGTCGCCGATTATTTGTTTTTTATTAAAACTAGTTTGGCAACATTGTGCACCGTATGGTAATTTGTACAAGTATAACTATGTATCGAATGAATCGGAGGGAATACAAGAAACCAACATAGGAGCTGGCATACTCATACAGGTCGAGGAAACACAGGCATTCGACGCGTCACCGCAACGTCATGGTAAAACAAACTCTAGGCGTTTATTGGTCAAGCGTCGGGGGTGTATCTCAATGTATCCGCCGCCGCTGTGTTGTAGTTGCAAATGGTTAGTATATTTTAACACTTTTAGGTATATAGGTCCACATAACTGCCTTTTGTTTCTCTACAATAAGATTGTCATCTAAACCAAAAAAACCTCGATGGGGTAGATGGCAAGTGGACAAACACACGATAGTATATTATAGTTCAGTATGTATTATATAAGTGTGCATTAATGGTGACAGCAACGTTCTCATTTACGAGAAAAACTTATTTTGTTCGATGCCAAAATCGGCAAACTAGAGCACTGCGTATCGCTATCTTTTTCCTTGCAAGTTCTAAGCGAATGGTTTGAGTCGCGCCTATCTATTCAATGGATATTTTCGTTTTTTACGATATATTTAATAAATATACATTTCTGGGCGAAAACTAAACTATGAAGCCTTGTTACATATTACATCCTTGCACAGTACAACACATGCATTGTTACGCGTTCAAAATTTAAAACGTGGAAGAAAACTAACTATGATTTAGCCAATGAAAACGTAGCCTGAATGCGGTTGAGTGCAGGCGTACCCAGAATATGGGCGATAGAATATTGAACAGATACGCCGAACATTACCTCATAGATGCTTAGTTATATGCAGATAAATCGACCAAAGAGGGACATGTATCCTCGATAAAGAATATGTTTTCACCTTCACCGTCTTTCCTTGCTCGTCACATTCGTATTTAGTCTTGCAATCAGCGTCCAAAAGTGACCACCGCAGACTCTTGCACAGCTTGCCGCCGGCGAACATGGCAAATTTATCATCTATAACCAGCTTTTTACTCTGGGAATCCTTCCGTAGACGTATGTGAAAAGTTGTTTCATAGCATTTATAGTATATCCAGTAGCCATTACATGCATTAAATGTTAATTTTTTTGTTTTTATATGCTATTCATTAGGTTGTTTGGGAGCAATGCTGCATAGCCTATTGAATTACTGTGTGCAGCGGTGCCCTGCATTTCGCGACTCAAACCACTGACCGCTGGATAGTCCGCCGCCCAGTGTTAATAATAGCCAAAACTTACTACAAATATACCGTTGCACTGTACACTCGCCATCCAACGTCTGAGATGTCAGACGTCGATGTCAAATATGTTCATTTTTTTTCTGTTTTGTTATTGTGATTCTTGTTTCAATATTCGTAAAGTGAAAACTATAATTATTTGTTTTACAAGTATGATGACATATTAGCCAGAAGGCACATTATTTTCATATTTCTGAATTGTTTTTTTCATTTTCTGGAAAGCCGGCCAGGAGGGGTCTATTTTGGAAAAGTCATTAATGAGCTTTTCATCATTCATGATGTTACTTCATTTAATGTACCGTATTAGCGTACATGCCCTAATTAGCGTACACCCCCACTTTTTTGCGATGTCGGGAATCCGTAATGCTATGTCCTCTCCCTCGATATCAAATTACTGCGACATTTGACGATCTTTTTTCATAACATTTTTTCTCACATATCTGGAGACTTTGCAGCGTTCTTGTATCCTCTTGACCACACGTGAATATATCAATAGCTGGTAACACTACTACTTTAATAGTATTAAACATGTCATATATTACAATGTTTGACCGAAGCGTGAATGTGTCCAACTCGGACGACACGCTAACTTGGTGTACGCCATTAGCACGCGCAAACGGCGAGATGATGGTGCCACCTGACGAATATACTGCTAGCTATGTAGTAAGGGACAGGTTAGCATTTAATCTCTTGCAATAGGCAGTTTCGTTGTTGGCTAAGCGGAACAATCGAGTGTTCAAAAAGTATTGTCTTGATTGAATAAAATAACTGGGATAATACAAACACAATACATTGATAAATGGTCACAAAATTATGTTACGATAAGAATGCGAGGGTATAAATGATGTTTTAAATACCATCACCATCAACCTAACAAAATAACGGTCCCCTGGAAATCAGGTTATCCACATCCACCAGATGACGCTGTACATATGAGTATGTTTGCGACTTCGACTACTGAACTATAATATACTATCGTGTGTTTGTCCACTTGCCATCTACCCCATCGAGGTTTTTTTGGTTTAGATGACAATCTTATTGTAGAGAAACAAAAGGCAGTTATGTGGACCTATATACCTAAAAGTGTTAAAATATACTAACCATTTGCAACTACAACACAGCGGCGGCGGAGACATTGAGATACACCCCCGACGCTTGACCAATAAACGCCTAGAGTTTGTTTTACCATGACGTTGCGGTGACGCGTCGAATGCCTGTGTTTCCTCGACCTGTATGAGTATGCCAGCTTATATGTTGGTTTCTTGTATTCCCTCCGATTCATTCGATACATAGTTATACTTGTACAAATTACCATACGGTGCACAATGTTGCCAAACTAGTTTTAATAAAAAACAAATAATCGGCGACGAAAACTAATATTCTCAGTTTGGAGACTGGCGAATTGGGAAGAGTAGGCATTGGTGACGTCATGCTTTCTATCAAAAGGGCGCTGTCCGTGCAATTTAAAATATGTGTTTTCGATAAGGTTATTCTAATATAGTGTTAATTTGTTTAGATGCATGGGTCCACAAGATGCTTTTGCTTCCCTTTGTGTCGTTATGTCACTCAACCAAACAGCGATACAAATTTTAGAAATATTGTTTTACATATTCTGATGACAACCGCGAGGCATTTACGTAATGTATACAGCCGACTGGCGATGCTCTGTTGCGACGACGCTGCTCATCGGTTACTGCAGGGAACTGGCTGCTAGTTCTCAACACACAGAACAGTCAAATTATAATACTTCCACAGCATGTGGACAGTGCGATTCTGTGTAAAATCAACCGTGTTAATTCAGACACCAAATCACAACACACAAAATGATGTTACAAATATCGCAAATATGTTAGGCTGTGCACCATTAGTAGGCAGTCACTTTACTGATATGCACGTTTTATTAACATTTCTTATTTGGACAAATTTGACATTGACGACAAATTAAGCAGTAGGGTGCACCCGAGTGACCCGGTATGGTGAAAAAATAGCAACACAGCAAGAGGGTATATTAAATTATGATTGTGTTGTACGTATAGTGACCACCAGTGTAACGGGTAATCTGAGTTCAATCACATTTCATAACTGGAGAGGCGTGACTACATTTGATATGGCGACAGCGTCAACGCTTACGGCAACACAACAATCACTGTGGCTATATGCGGCCATTGCAGCATTACCAAGGCACTGCGAACAATTTGTACAATGGCTTTTTTCAGCACATTAAACGGAAATTAATTGACTTCGTTTATCTCGCTTTTTCTCATAAAACACACCGAACATTCACACAGCACAATTCCGACCCAGTCCACGTTGTTGGAGCTTCCGACATAATAGTGACACATAGGCGCCGGAATTAAATTAATAATGGGAGTGCGGAACATGGCTTCAGCACCACTTCGCTGTGGTATCATGACAACGGGAGGGGGAATTTTGGTGGTGGGATTTTCGCGGCGACTTTCAACATTTTTGAAGCTCACCAGAAACCTCCAATTGCACCCCCATGACTTACTTACTTACTTACTTAAGCCCATTGTCCCTCCCGGCACATGAGGCAACAACAGACTCCTCTGTCCTGGGCACTTCTCTCCAGCTGTTTCTCTGTGTAGCCCATCTGCTTGGTGTCTGCCTGGAGGTCCTTTCGCCAAGTGTTCTTCGGCCGGCCTCTTTTTCACTTTCCTTGGGGATTCCAAGTCTGGTGATTCTTGACGCTGGTTTCCGGAGCGTGTGGCCAATCCATCCCCATGAGGCTCGTGAAAACCCACCTTCAGGCTCTCCAAAAACCTCGATTTGCACCCACCTTGCGGCTTGTCAAAACACATCCAGGCTCTCAAAACACTTCAATTGACACCCCCTGAGGTTCGCAAAAACATATTCACGCTTCCAAAAAACCTCGATTGGCTCCCGCTTAAGGCTCGGCACAACCCCATCTTCAAGCTCTTCAAAACATCAAATTACACACCAGAATGCACCCTTGTCTAAAAATTGGGGGCAAATAACCTATTTCCAGCCCACAACCAAAACATTCCACCCGAAAATGCACACTACTTCCCTAAATATTGGGAGGCTAATCCTATCTCCTGCCCTCCACCAAAAATATTGGGGGCTCAACCCCATGCCTGTGATGCGTTAATACGTACAATGTAAACTATGTCAATTTATCGTACGCAAATATGCACTAGAATTCACACATCGGACGTAATCCGCACTTTTCCGGAAAGACTCGTATGGTGGTTGAATGTTACCAGCTCTACTGGTTGTGCGAGAAAGTAAATGTAGTCTTTTAGCAAATGATCATATCAGCATAAAGTATATTTAAGTGCATCGTCCATGTGTGACACGCGTCAAACATGGTCTAACTTTCAGCCGATGATAAACTACCCCTGCAAAAGATAGCTGTCTCAAAGTCTATTTAGTATAATTATTCCTACAAGAAACACATCGCAGTGGAGCCGTCGTTAAGGGGAGATTACAAGGTAGTTTCTAGGTGGACGTAGACACTTGGCCGCATTTGTATTCGTAAGACGTGAGTCACATGAACAACTCCTTTGCTATGTATACATAAAAGAAAATTGGGAAAGTGT
>CM034541.1:51629342-51669342 GCA_020002185.1 Paraescarpia echinospica
AATCACATCTAGTTAACGTTAAAAACAACAAACAACACAATCACATCTAGTTAACGTTAAAAACAACAAACAACACAATCACATCTAGTTAACGTTAAAAACAACAAACAACACAATCACATCTAGTTAACGTTAAAAACAACAAACAACTCAATCACATCTAGTTAACGTTAAAAACAACAAACAACACAATCACATCTAGTTAACGTTAAAAACAACAAACAACACAATCACATCTAGTTAACGTTAAAAACAACAAACAACACAATCACATCTAGTTAACGTTAAAAACAACAAACAACACAATCACATCTAGTTAACGTTAAAAACAACAAACAACTCAATCACATCTAGTTAACGTTAAAAACAACAAACAACACAATCACATCTAGTTAACGTTAAAAACAACAAACAATACAATCACATCTAGTTAACGTTAAAAACAACAAACAACACAATCACATCTAGTTAACGTTAAAAACAACAAACAACACAATCACATCTAGTTAACGTTAAAAACAACAAACAACACAATCACATCTAGTTAACGTTAAAAACAACAAACAACACAATCACATCTAGTTAACGTTAAAAACAACAAACAACACAATCACATCTAGTTAACGTTAAAAACAACAAACAACACAATCACATCTAGTTAACGTTAAAAACAACAAACAACACAATCACATCTAGTTAACGTTAAAAACAACAAACAACACAATCACATCTAGTTAACGTTAAAAACAACAAACAACACCATCACATCTAGTTAACGTTAAAAACAACAAACAACACAATCACATCTAGTTAACGTTAAAAACAACAAACAACACAATCACATCTAGTTAACGTTAAAAACCTGGCGATAACTTTTTCTACGACAAAGTTGGATTCATCCATACGTAATCAAAATAACGCGAACAGGTAATATACATGAAGGGCAATGCACATCAACGCCAACTGTTAAGTACATTCGCATTGTTCCCGTCCGTGCTAGGCACACGACATTCCCCGAATTTCAAAGCATAAATGTATCTGCAACACAAGCCGTATCATCATCGTCGAGCTCGTCACGGTTACAGGTCCGATCGCCTGGGCCGGCCGCCCTGGATCAGTCCCGTCAGTACGTGGTGGAGCTGTCACGGTCAACGAAGGCTCGTTCGTCATACGATGATCGCTTCGTCGACCCACTCGTCCGCCGCCGGTCGTGCCGCCGAGAAACGTTCCGCCGATACGCGATGCAGCAGGTACAGTCGTTGATGGCTGATCCACCGGTCAGTTACTAGCGTCTTTCGTCCTTGTTTTCACCGGTTGCTAGTGTCGTCTCTCTTCGTTTGTCACCTATTGGTATTATCGTCTGTCCTACTCTGTTGCCGGTTGATAGTGTCGTCAATCCTCGTTTGTCACCGATTGTTTGTTGCTGTTCTCGTCGCCCTTGTCTTCGGGAAAAAGTCGCCGGTTGATGTCTAACAATTTCTCTATTCTGAAATGTCGTTCAGTCACGTACCAGGACCTGCATCTCTTTGTATTCCCCACATTTTCGTGACTTTTGTACAACATGTCGCAATGAAATGAGTTACATTTTTACTTATTGCACAGTCAGTTTACCTTTTTCCCGCGACGTTTCGTCTGCTTTCAGCAGTCGTCTTCAGACAGTTACTGCTAGATTGCGACACGGTAGTCCCGCTCAGACGTGTGTCCTGGGTTGCTCTTTTGGGGATCGTCACAGATGTATGAGAGTCGGTATCGGCCTTCACCAGCCGATTCCCTGTCCATAAATTTGGCCCCCTCCCAGTCTACTATGTGATTTTCTTGTGTCATATGGTCTGTGGTGCCTGATTTGTTCATCTCCTTTTCCGATGTTTACTATCTAGCGGTCGCCGTCTGAGAAAGACTGCTGATAGCAGCGGAAACATCACGGGAAAAAGGTAAACTGACTGTGGAATAAGTTAAAAACATCACTCATTTAAACCATCCAGTCTAATGAGCCTCTTCACCCATGCCGCAATTAAAGATCTGTCAAACCAAGCCGGAAAGTTCCTTCTACCGTCACCCCTCTGTTAGTATAATACGTTTGTCTAATTAATTACCTTGACAACTCTAAACTGACGGAAAATTTCTTCTTGATTTTCGCTTTTCGCACGTAGGAACGAATAGGCCTACCGCTATTCCAAGCCAAGTGTTCAAACTACAGTCCATTGAGAACTACCTGTCTCATGTCGCAGTGACCAAAGTTTAACTCATTAAAATCACGGATAAAAAAAACAGTCACAATTAGTCGGTGACATTCTATTATCAGACAGGTTCCGCTGTATTGTCATCGGTTGTTGTACACACATTTCACAGTTCACTCTCCGTCTCCCTTGTTGATGGTCGCCGTCGTCGCATCTTCTTCTTACGCCACCGGCCGGCCAATGTCATCGCGATGGCATCTATTGCTTCGACCAAGGTTATGACGCTCGCGCCAATGAGCAACCCCATCAAACCCCCGATGTCACCTGTAACACGATTGTTTGCCAAAGTGAGTCGTGTGGCATGAAAGTTACTGTAACTGCTGATTGTGGCTGATCTGAGGTGTTACCCAGGAACATTACGTCCTGTGACAATAGCCCAGACAATACCCCTCAGGTGTAATGTCTACTATCATAAGACGCAATCTTCGTTATTCTCCGCTCACTGTCATCTTATACCGTAACGGTACGTTAGTATTCATTCAAATAGTGTGTATTTAACAATACAATCGTTGAAACCCTACCAGAATAATTCCAGTACCTAAATTCATGCCCTTACAATAAAATCTACTCGCTAACTTTTATTAGTTAACAATTAAGCTAAGAGGTATAATCGAATCCATATTGTGATACATATTTTATCAGTTTATTATAATGTTTTGGTCATTGATCCTACGTTGAAGGCCTTGTACTATTGCTGTTAGTATCCGCCTGTTGTGTCCATTAATTATGCCCGGAACTAATGTTCTGGGGTATAATTATCCAGGGTAATGTCCTTTTGTAACATCTGGCGACAATCATAGCGAAGGCGATTAATCTTATAAAAGCAGTCACAAATTTTAAGAGCAAGAACCATGAATTGACTCTGCGCTCGCTATCAACATTATTGTTGTGGAGACGTGAACAAGGAGCTCGGCAAACCAAACAAATTGTACTTCTAACGTATTGCAATAATAATACATCAACTCGAATCTTGTACGTAATAGACAGTTCAATGGCTAGATCGGCAAAACAGTTATTTGTGAACCAGACATTTAATAAATAAGTACAATAAAATAACAGCGACATACATCCAGTAAGAGCGCATATGGTCTATTAACAACTGAAGTGAACTGTTCTTGCTTTGCTCTGATTTAACAGCGCAATAAAACACACATTACTTAGTAAATCAACGAGAGTGTAGGCTTCAAGCTGCTCGTATTCCTGGACACGCAGGTCGCGCATGTAGATATTCAGCTCCAGAAAGTTGCCACTGAAACACGTTCGGAGGAAGAGTTGAATTGCAAATTCGATACCATCGTCATAAAAACGAATGCGAATATTTATCACCAATGTGTATGTTTATACGTGTGTAAGTTCGTAGCCGTGTATGCGTGCGAATAGTGTTGTTGGGGGTGATGTTGTTTGATTAAATTATAAGCGTGTTTACTAATGACTGCATTTGTACAAGTGGAGACGTTAGTAGTATAAGAGGGCTCCTAGCACTGGAAATGATTCAAAAGATCAAAGGATTTTGCCATTTGATTGACAGGTATTGATTCGCAATTAGCTATTTTAATTACCCCTTAATTAGCCCCCAATTACCTATCTAAATAAATAAATACTTAACTAATTAACAAAGGTGAATGGCTTTTACTAATTAATTAATTAATTGACAAATATCAAAGGGTTTTACTAATTAAGTAATTAATCTAGCACGGCAAAAGATCAAAGGCTTTTACTAATTAACACATTAATTAACCAAGTAACAAACATCAAAAGGTTTTACTAATTAATTAATTAATTAACTAAATAACCTAACACGGCAACAGATCAAAGCCTTTTACTAATTAACTAATCAATTAACGGCAAAAGATCAAAGTATTTTAATATTTAAATAATTAACTAACTATTGCACGCTGTAGCTGAGAGCGGAGTGGTGGGTGCTAGTGACTGTGTATAGCGTACTTACCTTCGTTATCGGTTAAACACTCTTAGGTAAGTGATGGAGAAATGCCTGTACGAGTTGGTGAGACAGTGGTATAGAGACAGACATATGATGGATATGTCTATACGGTTTGCTGGGTCAGCTTCTTTCCTGTCAATCTTGTAGCCGTGCCAAGGCGAAGCGTACAGTCGGGTGTTTAAGTCTGTTGAACACGCTTATCAGTATAGCAAGGCGATGTTTAATGAAGACGAAGAATGCGCGGAAAGTATCAAAGAGGCGAGGTGGGCGTACATGGCGTAACGGAGAAGTAGAGACATAAGGAAGAAGAGAAGAGCATCCGAGTGGGATGCTATCCGTGTCGACTGTATGCAGAACCTATTGATAACAAAGTTCACGACCTCGAAAGAGTTGAGAGGGAGGGCTTGCTGGCTACTGTAAACATGGAATTGGTGTAGTGGGTGCCGTCGAAAGACGGTTTCTTAGGGGTCGGCTGCGGTAGTAAAAAGGTCGAAACACACTCGGGAAGCTATTGATGGAGGTGCATGATAAATGAAGAAGATAAAACGGGGTTATGTACCTCGCGCGCACCAGTCGCCGATATGGACAAGTCGTTGAAGCATCCATTTACGTATATTGTAGCCGGGTGTCGTAAGACCACTTTCGTCACCCGCCTCTAGCGTTTCGATTCATCTATGATCGAGCCGCCACCCGAGAAGCTCTTGTGGTGCTACGGTAAGTGGCAAACCGCGTGCATGAAATACATGCAGGACGCATTCAAAGACCCCTCATCATCAGCCTATGGTTACCTCCTGGTTGACTTGAAACAGGACCGCCGGAAATGGGGCGCCTGCGCACGAGAATCTTCCCCGACGACGCCGTTCAGTATGTCTTCGTGCCGAGAGTATATAAGTCGAGATGCGTCTTAGTCGTCATTTGTTAATATGTCAGAGCGCGTTAAGAGACATATATTGTGTTTGTAGACACTGAATAGGAACAAGAATACAAAGTTGATAAACGCCATCCTCGCCGACGCCGACGCCGACCTTTTTGCGGATTTGCGGTCTATGCGAGTGCGCCTATAACATTCTGAAAGGAAACGTGAAGTTGACTCCGCAGTAGAAAACAATCTGCGTCAGCTATCGTCAAGAAAAATGATTGTCGGAAAGAAGCGCATGATCCTGCAAAAAGGCGGTTTCCAATCGGCCTTGCTGGCTCCCTTGGAGGGTTCGATCATTCTACCGTTGCTCAGAGAGGTCATAGGTTGATGGAGCACCTGAAGGAGATGACTTTGGTAGACTCCCGTTTGGTGGAGAATTACCTACCGTTGCTCACACCACTGAAAACGACCAGGACCCGTGTGGTGAGTAATCTGAATGCAGACATAAAGACCGTCCTCGAGCGCACGGACCTGTACAATCAGATGTTGGACCGAAACAAAACCTTGGGGGAGAAACGGGTGCAGTGACCGGTTCGAGTATATATGGTGAAAGAGGCACCAACAGCTGAAGCTCCACCACCACCACCATCACCACCACCAGAAATCGTGGAAAGCGCCGAAAAGTATGAAAAGAAAAGTCCGTCTCCTGTTGGAAGACGGACTCATTGACCCGGTGGAATGAACGGGCGGAGTTCGCGTACGACGGTGTTCGTATCATGGTAAGTAACATGGTGGATCTCGTAAACGACGCCCTGAGAAAGAGGAAGATGACTCCACCGGTGGGGCGGGAAACGTTCGCGCGTCAAATGATGAACATCCCTATGGAACTCGTCGGCAACGTCGATCGTCGGGCGAACTTGCAGCAGCAAAGCGCGAATTCGAGGCCGCCTCGCCGAGGTCACTCTCGCGGTAGTCAGTGGGAGGTCTATTAAAAAGAGGTGAACCGCGCGGCGGGTTTGAAGCGCGAGATGAAGTGGGGTTGAGCGGTAATTGTCGTAGCAGCAGCATTTTTTTATAGGTTATAATGCAATTCGTTATTTGGTCATCCTCCTTATAGTACAACGGTGGGCTCGTCGTACGCAACGACACGCCATGGGACAACTCAACGTACTCAACCGTGCCTACTTCGACCAGAACACCTGTGCCCTTCACAAACCTGTCAAACGCCGTTTCAAGCGGTGCTGCGTCGTCATGTGCGGTCGACACCAACAGTGGCAGGCCGACCTCGTCGACGTATCAAGCCTGAACAAAAAACATAACGACGCGCAACGAGGAGACCAAAGCGGGTATCGTGGAACGCATTAATAGCACACTGAAGACTCGCATGTGGCGGTACTTCACGAAACACCAGACGTTGAGATACATCGAAGCTTTGCCGTGGATCGTGCGGTCGTACAGCAACACCTACCATCGACGTGTTCAGGCAAGACCGCAACCTGCTGAATGTGGTCGACGTTAAACTCGTCTGGTGCGAAGCAAGGACGCGTTTGCGCTGATGGCGCCAACCAAGGGTTCAAGATAAAAGACGTTCCTGCATGTGCGAAAGGCCAAACTGGACCCGGCTGTACAGCATGGTCACATCAAAGCGTTGACGAATGGGATGGCCAAGAACCCGCTACGACGAATCGACTGCAAGGTGTTCTCCATCCCGCAGGAGACCATGTCTCACACTCACGAGAACGCCTACCTCGGCTTGATGCCGAATCAGGTGGTCGTGTGCTTCATCGACAACGACGCCTATAACGGGGTCTACAATAAAAACCCGTTTAACGCGAAGCACAACGACATCAACGTCCATGCGCTCTACATGGATGGTCGACAGGTCCCGAGCCAGCCACTGCAGCTGAACTTTGTCAGAGGTGCGTACGTCAGAAGCTACCTGGAACTGTTTGCCTCGACCAGTAAAGTTTCCGAAAACGAGGGCAAAGACGTGAGAGGCGCGGACTTTGGCAACGGCTACACCTTCTTTGTATTCGAAGCTGTAGTACGTCTTTCTGTAAGTATCGATTGGTACTCATCAATAATGATGCTGCGAACTGTATGTTTTGATTGGTACTTATCAATAAAGATGCTGCGAACTGTATGTATTGATTAGTACTCATCAATAAAGATGCTGCGAACTGTATGTATTGATTGGTACTCATCAATAAAGATGCTGCGAACTGTATGTATCGATTGGTACTCATCAGTAGTCGCATTATTTACACTACCAACCATTTCCAGGTTCAAAAATTGGCAACTCGACTAATAATACAGGGATAATAATAATAATAATACTTGAAGTGAATAGTACAGGTTACAATGTGTAAGTGTCACTCCAGGTTTCCAGTATGGAAACGAACATGGGTCTTGAAATTACAACAATGTGAGAATTGAGCACCGCAAGTCCGACATTTATATGGTTTCTCACCAGTATGTATACGGACATGCGTCTTCAAAGTACAACTGGCTGAAATTCGTGCACTACAGGTATCGCATTTGTAGGGTTTCTCTCCAGTATGTGTACGGATATGTTTTTTCAAGTTACCATTTTCTGTGTATTTTGCGCCACAGGTATCATATATGTAGGGTCTCTCCCCAGAGTGAGAGAGATATGTTTCTTCAAAGCACTGTTGTCTGAGAATCGTGCACCACAGGTATCACATTTGTAGGATCTCTCCTCAGTATGGGTGCGGACGTGTCTCTTCTATGCTCCACAGCTTGTAAACTGCGCCCCACAGGTATGCCATGTGTAGGGTTTCTCCCCAGACTGGATATAGATATGTTTCTTCAAAGCACTATTGTCTGTGAATCGTGCACCACAGGTATCACATTTGTAGGGTCTCTCCCCAGTATGGATGCGGAAACCTTTGTTCAAGTTACCATTTTCTGTGAATTTTCTCCCGCAGGTATCACTTGTGTAGGGTTTATCCCCAGTGTGGATATGGATATGTTTTTTCAAAGCACTATTGCCTGTGAATCGTGCACCACACGTATCACATTTGTAGGGTCTCTCCCCAGTATGGATGCGGAAACCTTTGTTCAAGTTACAATTTTCTGTGAATTTTTCCCCGCAGGTATCACTTGTGTAGGGTTTCTCCGTAGTGTGGACACGGATATGATTCTTGAAAACACTATTGTCTGTAAATCGTGCACCACAGGTATCACATTTGTAGGGTTTCTATCTAGTATGGATGCAGACACGTCCCTTCAAAGCTCCACGGCTTGTAATCTGTGCTACACAGGTGTCACATGTGAAGGGTTTTTCACCTCTGTGACGGCGCACATATATTGTTAAGGCACTGTTGTTTATAAAACGTTTTCCACAAGTGTCATATTCGAATCGTTTCTCAACAGTTTGAGTGTGCGCTTTCACATTCTTATTGTATGTAGACATTGAAGGGTGTTTCACAAGTCCGTTGACACGCGTAAGCGTCGTCTGAAACAACATGAGTCATTAGATCTGGGAAAAGTTAGTGACACTACTGTCTGTTCGTTACGACCTCCTGTAGGTATTAGAAATACCCACGACCACTACGGAACTGTAATAAATACATGTCTTTAAAAAGACATACAAGCATTACGACCTCTCTCTTTTAAAATACACACAGGTGTTATTACGGAACTTTAATAAACGGGTGTTAAATACAGTTCTTCAACAATACATTACGACCTATCATGCTTAATAATTTACAGAAATATAATATAACGGAAATGACATCAATACAATTATCGTCTTTAAAATTACTATCAAGCTCAATCAGAATAAAAACATATTAAAACACATTATCATGCTTAATCGGAATAATTGTCGGAAATATAACGGAATATCATAACGGAAACGGCATTAATACAGGTAGTATCTTTTAAAACATGCTCAAACTTAATCGGAATAATAGCCCACAATCACCTGTTAAACCTCTGTTCCTCCTCCTCCTGTACGCCCCGGACTGGCTTTCCCATAGCACTGTTAAATTAACGTTGCATGATTCATTCACGCTGTTATAACAACCTCGCACGTAGTCCACATTTCACACAGCGCCGTTGGAAATCCGTAGGCAATAATCCAGCAGGCGAACCACGCCACAGCTAGAGTGACGGTAGGTGCACGACATTAAATGCGTTCTCTGCGTTTTCACACAACGTTGTCTTTCCCAGACTATGCCGCCATCCATCACACAACACTATTAGCGTGCGTAAACACAACACTCTTGGCGCGCATAAACAAGCATCAACACCATTAGCACGTTAAACATTAGTCGGAAGCGGTGAGATAGGCCAACGGTCATGGGGTAAGATATGAATGAATGCAGAGTATGCCTACATTTCGTGCAAGTTTAAATACTAGTTTTTGCAAGTGCATTGACCAATGTATGTGTTCATCTATAGTATATAGACGCCAAGAAATTTAGTGATTTTAACTTGAGGGATGGTCGATCCGCTAATTTGTGTTGTTTGGTTTGGGATATTGTTAATTTTATTGACTTCGTTTTTTTTTTATTTAGGGAAAGTTTATTAGTGTGGAACGACTGTATTATTATTATTTTTTCATATAACGAGCAGCACACGCCTACTGGAGAGTTGAACATTTTATATTATGCATGTATGCATGTATGCTGGTAGAAAGAGCATTTGCATATATTAGAAGTATACTTGTGAAAGTTAATGTCATTTTGAAAGAAAACACGAAGACTACGAACGGTGTGGGGTGGTGATGAATCAGTGCCAAGCAATTTTACAGTAAAATATATAATATCCTGTTTCGTTTGTTTTGTGCCTATGGTAATTAGGTACATTTTATCTGGAAGTATTGTCAATTCAGTTTTATAGTAACGGTTATTTTACCCTGATTATACGTATGTGTTAATGCATGTATAATATATATATATATATATATATATTATGTTAGGGCTCGTAGGAGCTATTTAACTAATTACCTAATTAACTAAATAATTATTTTAATTAACACATACAAATTAATTAGTTAATCAATTAGGTAATGAGATAATTAGTGAAATCCTTTGCTCGTTTACCGTGTTAATTAAAATAATTATTTAGTTAATTAGGTAATTAGGTAATTAGTTATTTAGTAAAAGCTTTATCTTTATACATTTTTGCTATTTTTATGAAAAAAACTTATTTTTTTAATGTTAATTAATTAATTAATATGTAAAAGGCTTTAACCTTGACATTTGACCTTGATATTTGAACTTTGACCTTGATATTTGACCTTGACTGGTGCCCTTTGAACTTGTAATTAGGGGTATTTAAGGGGTAATTAAAATGGTTAATTGCGAATCACTACCTGTCAATCAAAATGGCAAAATCCTTTGATCTTTTAATACTGACGTTCATTGTAATCATTGTGTGCCTACATAAAAATATGCACAATATGAAAGTATGCAATATGTCATTAAAATACAACCAATCATTCAATCAAGTAATTTGAAGGAAACAGTCCAGCTTACGTTTAATCATTAATGTTTGTATTTGAAATAATTTGTAATGATGGCTGAATTTGCACGTTTTTATAACTTACCTAAATACAGTTCCATCCAATCGAGTCTTGTGAAGTAAAGTGACCAGCGTTTTCTTGAAGGAGTTTAGTTGCCGATGTGAGACATTCTTGAAAGAATACGAGGGTGTGACATATGTAGAGTAGCATTTGTTCCTGTAGTACCAGTAATAGTCACCGTCGTGTTTTGGCCTCGCCATGAGTGAAGTGTGGTTGTCTAGCTTGAAATAATCTTCCATGGCAGATTTCTCGGCACCGGTTGTTATGTTGAGAAGGTAATACACTTTAGAGTAGAATGCGCGCATCAATGGCCTATATCCTACGTACCTGCACCTATCAATATGAAGTCGTTTCGTATCACGTATAAGTGCACGTATACCTTCTTGTGTTCTCAAAGCCGATTCTTTAAAATTGTCGAGTAGTTGCGTCACTTCGTCCGAAGTAAGCACCCTGGCGAGAAGTAATTTGCTGGTGCGTCTTTTGTTCTTCAAATCGTCCAAGTATCTTTCAAGTGTCCCGGTCGTCTTTGTATTGTGGTATGCAGCTGAACATTTCTCCATATAGCTGAAGCTCTTCACACTTTCCACACGCGTGTTACGCCAATTAGGTAAAAGATCTGTAATACTTGTTTTGATCCATTCAAACCGTTCAGATGCACTCTTAAGTCGCTCAAGCGGTTGGTGTATGACCAGCCTCTCATACAGTTCGAGGTCTCTCACCGCGGATGCTCGCCAGGAAGCATTTCCATGATTGATACATTCGTTTTTATTTCTAGTCATGTGACCACCGGTGATGTTGATGCACAACAGTTGATCCATGTATTTCGTTATATGTCCTCTGAGTCGAGTGTACGTTTCGTTTATTTCCGGTGTGTGTCTGAGCAATTCTTTAGTTAAGTAAAGCGCGTCATAACTTCCGTTAGGTGTAACCTTGTTGTTTACCAATGGGACGCCGTTGTGGTAGGCGTCGTGCACTCTGTCTAGGTTGTGTAATGCTCTCTTCAAAAAGATGACTTGTACTTTAAGGATGGCTGTTTGCCAACGTTCCTGTTCAATCGTGTCTAATGAATCAACTACTGTTTCAAGGGGCAGAAGTGAGTCAGATATAATATCGTTATACAAATTCATGTCTTTCCAACCGGCGATAAAATCATTCTCTAAAACGTTGTTCATATTTTGAAATCCTAACTTCTCAATATGTTGCACCCATTCATCGTATTCATCATTACTTCGCCATTCGGCCCTAGTAATAGGCGAGATGCATAAATGGTAATCTTGTATTATCTTGTCAACATCTGGTGGTAGTTCACGGAGGACTCGTTCAACCTCCTGTATGTTGGCTTCCCGTCTGTCTGGCTGTATGTACTCCCTGGTGTCGAGTGATTCGTTCAGGTGCTTCCTCACTCTCGTAAGGAATTCCTCAGACACATCGAATCGGTTATTGCTGTTCTCATTGGCGGTCGCATAACTCGTGGTCGTTTTGTAAAGCACGTTGACGCACGCTTTCGGGCACGCGCACCGCGCAGACAAGTTTTTGTAGAATGATTCTGAAATGACAACGCCGCCTTAAATTTGGATATATAAGACATTATTTATAATTAATGTATGGCCATGTACCATATTGTATGCTAACATTAAAACACAAGCATTCATGCTAACATTTGAAACAACTCTAGTTGTATGTGTGCGTGCGTGCGTGCATGCGTGCTTGCGTGTATGTTCCGTAATCTAGGCATGCATCCGACGAGAGCTCTGTATTCGGCCGTACACGTGCTGTAACTGGTTATTTTCTTTGACTCAGAGTCGTGATATTTCGTTACTAACTAGAACGCTTATTCACTTGCCATCTGACTATTTGCTCTATCACAAAATCGATCACAAATTCCAGTTGCCCTTTACCTCTCGCTGGCAGCAGGCAGCTTGTATATTGGGAGACGTTGCACACAGGTGGGTCACCTGTAATCAGTAGTGCAGCAGATAGGTACTTGTAATGGTCATTGCACCATGCATATGTGAAAATATCGAATATCTCTGCTGTTTTTAGTGTCGTACAATTTATTGTCATTGGTATGAACACATAGCTAACTGTCGTGAGCAGATGTATTGTATACATAACAACGACAGCTCGGAAATGTATTCAATCGGATCTTCTATGCCAGAATACTAAAATTCTTAAATAAAATTACAGGCAGCAATATGAGAATATTGGTTGTGAAAACAACTTTATTTAAGAAACTAAATAACATATTGCACACAAGCAATGGGAAATTCATGGATGGTTATTGATACAACAGTAATCTTGTTGAATAATAATAAATAATGGTGAAATAACAATGAGTGTTGCTAACTTGTATCGAACGGCGGCATATAGTAATCTCTGCAGCCACAAGTTGAGATAACGAAGTCAGTGATACATTGCCTGTGGCAGGCCGCCTGCGAGTAACGATCGTAGTATCGCAGCTTTCGACGTTTCTCACAATCTCCGTGTGGAGGCGGCAGGTTGGTCTCCTAGAATGTTGAAATTTAACAAAAGATTCCCTAGGACTTCGAAAACTAACTAAATCCAACAATGTATGCGCATAATTAAATTTTGTGTATGTTTATTTTGATAAACATTTCTAAGCAATTTGTTCTGTAACGTTTCAACACAAATGTTCGGCACAAATTGTTTCCATAGAAACCACAACAAAAGGAACTTACGTTCGAGACGCTTACAGCAACAAAAGTGCACATTCCTGCTGGGACGTGATCGCCAAAGTCCCGCACCAGTGGCCTATTATCATCTTGGTGATGCAGAAGAACCTTCAACCCGATCGCATTGTGTGGTCCTTTCATGTACTCGTAGGGTTCGATATTCACCAATAGTCGCAGTCCGTGTTCGACTCCTATAAAACAGCGATTGATTCAGAAATGTAACAGTTCATGACACATAATTGAACTAAGTAGAAAGCTTTACTGTGATGGCCGAGAAGCGCCATCGCATTTTTGTGTGGAAATCTGAACCGCCATGGGGCGGTGACGCGATGCGCGATGCGATGGACGATGCGCGATGCGATGAGCGATATGATGCGCGATGCGATGGACGATGCGCGATGCGATGCGCGATGCAATACACTATGCGCGATGCGTTGCACGATGCGACATGCGATGCGCCATGCGATGTGCGATGCGATGCTCGATGCGCGATACGATGCGCGGTGCGAAGCGCGATGCGATGCGTGATGTGATACACGATGCGTGATGCGATGCGCGATGCGATGGTATAAATTATAAAGATGTCGTAATGAGCATGAGTACGCCGAAAACGAGACTTAGGCAGCCATTTGTATTTTATTAAACGCATTCCTTGTTGTGTTCAGTGCATGTGATGATGACTTTAGCTTATTGCAAATGCCGTTCCTTTGTGTCCAAATTTATAATGTTTCAATACTATAAATAGCTACAATATTTGAAGTCGGTTTAATGCGAAAAATGTACATTTGTTTAAATCATCGAACAATCTTAAATTTAGTCGTCACTTGCGTCACGTGTTTTCTTCCTGTGTACCGTGTAATTGTTTCTTTTTCGTTAAGTGAATCGCATTGCTAAGACACCGTTTAACAAAACGTAGATACGCTACAGTATAACTGCCTGTCAATCGCAACGGTATAAGATGCCGCCCAATATAGCACCCGGCCCGAAGGGGTAATTATTAAGATTGTCTGGTCATAGTTGTGTGTAGGTAACTGCTTTGACGTGGTCATATGTGGATACGGTTATTGTTTTGAAATAGGTGCCACTAGTGATGCCAGACATATTCATTACTACAGCATACAGTGAATTTATATTAAACATTGTGAGTGTATGCGCGCGTGTGTGCGTGCGTGTGTGATTATAAACTATAATTATAGCATGCATATGTGTCAATTTTATTATTGTAAATACAGTTGTAGCATCATAGCCAGGTCAAATAAAGCTACCTGCTGCAAACTTGTCGCGTATTTTTTCATAAGCGTGCATTTCACAAAAGGTGTATATGTTCATTTCAGTTCACAGTATAGTAAGACAGTGTTTCGTGGCAGGATACGCCAAACCAATGTTGAAATCTGTGCGATATACAGCCACAATGGTATATCCATTAGGTGTTTTCTAAAAAAATATAATATGGTAATAATATATTAATCTTAGTAAAAAGCATAATAGGTTCATAGATGACTTCCTCGCGCGCCAGGGGCGCTGCTGATTGCATCAGTCTTTGTTGGCAGATCGCCTTGCGAAACTTCGAATATAAGCTACGCCTATACTATCGCTGGCCGGCAAATTCCGGTGATCTTCATTTCGGCCACATCAGTTTGCTGATGTTATGTGTAATGTTGGGGAAGTCGAAGTAATTATTTGAATATACAATACCGCTCAGCCCCTCGAGAAAATGTTGTGATTCCGTGAAGTCACTGGCTTCGTCTTAAAATTGAGATGTGGGATGGCGGGTGTCTGCACTGTTCTAACGGGTGGTAAAGTTGCGTCGAAGCTAATTACTAATTTGAATCAGCTGACATCCATACATTGCGTAGGATATCTGCCAGGCGTAGTGTACGTTGTCATCGACCTGGCTTGCGAGGATGATATAGGATACTCTTTCAAATTGTATTTGTCGCTTAGGTCCCTACTACGCAATTGTTTAGATAACTGCTGCACTTCCATTCGCTCTTTGTAAAGAGAATGACAGTATGTTATTGAGTAAATGCGTCCTGAATACTGAAAACGTATTGATTAACTAACCATGCACATTGAACGCATTAATGTTTACAAACTCAATAAATTCATACGTACGCACACGCACATGCACACCAAGGAAGGGCGGTAGGAAGGGAGGGAGGGATGGAGGGAGGGAGGAAGGGAGAGAGGGAGAGAGGGAGAGAGGGAGAGAGGGAGAGAGGGAGAGAGAGGAGGGAGAGAGGGAGAGAGGAATTTATTGACCCGGACATTAAAAAAACATTTTTTATTTAAAACATTTTATTTTTACTTTTTGTTTACATTTATTATTATTTTTATTATTTATTTTACATCTTGATGCTGATTACACAATATTATTATTTATTATTATTTATTATATTCCATTGATGATGACATGGTTTGCCATTATTATTTATTTTACACCAAGATATTATTATTATTACCATTAAAACCATAACGATCATGATTAATATTTATTTTTATTTTACGCGATTATTTTTATGACATTTTACTATTTTTATTTTACGATTATTTACTGACCCATCATTACATTACCGATGAGAACGGAGAGAGAGAGAGAGCAGGAGAGAGGGGGGAGAGTTATAGTAAAATATATAATGCATTCAATAAGCACAATTACTTAATGGCAAGCGGGCTTAATGCAAGTTGTAAACCACTTAATGTTGTGCAGTGTGCAGACGTTAAAACACCTGCAAATATTTGGCTTAAGGGGCAGACAAGTAATTGACTAAGTTAGGGTTGCAACAGCAATGTAGGCACTTTCAAGTTTAAATAAGTACACATTTTTATGTTGTACATGCTCACGGCTACTGGAAATAATTAAAAATGATATTTATGTAACACAAAAAATAAAAGGATAGTTCGTAAATTAAGTAGATTTTAAATATATTTGAATATGTGATAAATATGAGCAGCGATTCAGTATTAAATAAATTCGTTATGATTTTCTGTATTCCCGTACGCCATTGAAACAATAATGTAATGGGAAGATATAGTGGTTTCTGTCTAGTATCATGTCAAAGAAAATAGCACAAAGTGTCACGGTATATTCAGGGATAACAAGTTGAATCATCACTATGAAAATATGAAATATATCACTCATGTCTACCAATAAATGTACACAGTTGAATAGTTGTCTTGTTGAGTGTGCTAACTAACCTTCTTATGCAATATGCATCAATATCTTAACAACCAGTTAAATATATTCGCTTTGTTGTGTATAATGTATACCTTACCTGAGAGTAAAGTATAATTAATCGCTTTAACGATTTAACACATTAAAGCAAAACTATATGAATGATACACTATATCTTTGTTTTTTGGTGTACAACAATATATATATATATATATATATACTCCTAACAGCAACATACGTCCACCAAATATGCATAAGGGACCGCCTAAGGCAGACCGTCGTTTTTAAGCAGACCAGAGCCGGTCTGCAAAAAGTTTTGACCCCTGGTTGCGAGGACAATATCTTTTATTTAAATATTTGAACCGTTATTATACGTAGTATACCCAGACGTATAATGATAACAATAATTATTTGCACACACAAAATATTTTTAGTGATTATGAGATACATTTTCTCGGAGGTTGTATATCCTATCTCTCATAATGGAGCGGTCGACCTATGCTGCCCTTAGGCTTATATATATATATACATACATATATATATATAATTATATATATACATACATATGTATATATATATATATATATTTATGATACAATGTGTTTACGAAATCAACACGCTGATTACTATGACTATACGTACAACTAATACCGTAAATACTTATGTAACACTTTAATTACTAAGTTATCTAAACCGATACTCATTCAATATTTTATTGTTGAGGCGTATGCACCTGGTTTCTATGGGAACTTCCATAGACCACACTGTTTTTTGTAACATAGCATCAAGGTGGTCCCATCTGAACGATCATCCTCCAAAAACACATTCGCCTTTTCTCGTCCCATTCTGATACATCGTTGTACAACTGTAACACAGCTACATTTATTGAGACTTGAGAGCAATATCGTTTTCTATATAATTCAGCACAAACGAGTATGTCACAAAATTGTCAATTACATGTGGAATTGCCGAGGGACTAAAGTGGTTAAGTATCACTTTCGGCTAATTGTATCTCTTGTCATGTCGTGTCTGTGGATATTCCCTGGGCCAGGAACTAGGCCTATAATTAAAACGGCACCACTTCCCAAAATTATAGCAGGCAGTGGACTAGAATGATGCTACTTAGTGACACCAGATGGTCGTAGTACCGCCTGCGGTTAATGGTGTCTTTGATGTGACAAAATTGTTTCTGAACCTCATAAGCGTGAGTCGACTAAGATGGGCAGGGCATGTAGAATTTCATATGAGGGAGAGAGTGGGGGGCTGAGCGCACCGTGTACCTCCTAGTAGACCTGCTACAAGTTAACTACTGCCTAAATAACATGTTTTGCATTCTGTACAGATATTGTGTCATTAATTAATAAGTACAAACAAATAGGCTTCAATACTGTTGGTTACAGTTCAACTGAGAAATGTCGTAACCTTCCCTGGTTCATCGTGTCTGGAGATACAATATAAACACAAAATAATGTTTATATTTGCGACCAAGGATATCCAGATGGAAACAATTTAACAAATAAAATTGGGAACCGAATTTGAATAGGTACACATTTCATGTTATAAAGTAACCTATTTCGACCCCTAGTCTACTTGCCTGCCTGGCACCCATTTTTGTTTGACTAAATTCAATCCCAGTAGACTTCCGTGACAATATTTAGAAGTACAAACGCATAATATGTTGTGAACAATAACTAGATGTGTAACAGTATACGTACAATCAGCGTCATCAGCCCTCGTCACATGCACTGATCAAACAAACAAAGGTGTTTAATCAAATACAAATGGTTGCCTAAGTCTCGTTTTCGGCGTATGCATGTTCATTACGGCATCTTTATAATTTATACCATCGCATCGCGCATCGCGCATCGCGCATCGCGCAACGCATCGCGCATATCATCGCGCATCGCGCATTGAGCAACGTGCATCGCGCATCGCATCGCATCGCGCATCGTCCATCGCATCGCGCATCGTCCATCGCATAGCGCATCGCATCGCATCGCGCATCGTCCATCGCATCGCCCATGGCATCGCGCATCGCTCATCGAATCGCCCATCGCATCGCGCATCGCGCATTGCGCATCGCGTCATCGCCCCATGGCGGTGCAGATTGCCATATAAAAAGGCGGTGGCCCTTCTCGGCCATCATACTTTACACTTGTGTTAGTGTCTTCTTGGTTAATTCGATGGGAATATAGCCAGCGAGTAAAGCACGATGTGGTTACCTTTGAGCGATAGCGCAGAGTAGCAGCCCTAAGATACCGCATGCAAAGAGCGGCTGTTATCCGGCGGTGTCGCGCGAGTAATGTAATCACATAATATACTGTTCCAGGTATATAAGGACACATTGACTGTTTTTAGTTTTGAATTTATAGTGTGTAATTTGTATTTTTTTAAACACATAATTCTTGTACCACAACAGCTGTAATAACTTTCAAGGAGCCGCGTGCATTTGACGAAAATTACGTAGCTTTTAACGGTTGTTCGCGACGTTACACCTATTTTATGACCCGACCAGACGAGACCAGACCAAACCAAACTCACCCACATTGCAGTGCATACACTATACCGACTGTCATCTAAATCACGTAAACAGTAAAACTTTCGAACACATCACACTGACACCGACTAGGCGACGTATTCGAAAGTTTTCAAGTTTATGACGTCACACCGGCTTCCAGTATGACTCAGTCGGTGCAGTGTATATAATATAGGTTTGGTCCGGTCGGGTCTGGTCGGATCTAGTCGGGCGAAATGTGTCAGTGTATCCCGGCATTTGCACTATTGTTCCAAGCAACGTAATTACAAATCCACTGATCAGTCGAGGGCGTTTTAAGTAATTTAGCAAAAATCGTATCGGATTTGATTCTCCGTATAAACGGTTACAGGCCTCATGGAGTGACTTTCACAAACTGTATTACGTGTCTTCCTGGGGACGTAGATGTAAGCCGTCCTAAATCGCGGTCGGATTAGCCGCAATGTCAACATTGTCGAGCATAATGCATTGCCATCGAGAATGAGTCCATTATCCACCCAAACAGTTGAACCAACGCATTTGAATAAGAAATCAAGCCACTCGGATAGCGCCGTAAAATAGTATTATTATGTTTTATTTTCTGACAGTTATGTCACTATGGTTACTGTTCACATGCATTATAGTGTCGTATCACTTCACATGCTGAATGAAAAACACACTTGTGGAAGTTTTTTGTAAGGTGATTTTTGCCACTAAAACGGGGATTGTCACCCAAACCACAGCGTTGCAATATCAAACCAGAGCAACAGATGGCACTGCCCGATCAATTTAAATATGGCGTATCGCAGAGTGACTCTGCTTCCTTTTTCAGATGCTTTAGAACATAGTATTTACCAGTTGCTTTGATCGTCGAGTTGGCGCTGATGTTGGCGTTGAACGTATAACACACTCCAGCATCAGTTACGGTCAACTTGAAGTCTTCGTGACTGCACGGCTTCTCCCTCCACCGACAACTAACGGGACAGTAATAATTTGTACACATGTGGAGGTGATCGGAAGTAAAGACACAACTATCATAATATAGTTATTACTATATCTTCAAATGTACAATAATATTTGTACACATGTGGAGGTGATCGGAAGTAAAGACACAACTATCATAATATAGTTATTACTATATCTTCAAATGTACAATAATATTTGTACACATGTGGAGGTGATCGGAAGTAAAGACACAACTATCATAATATAGTTATTACTATATCTTCAAATGTACAATAATATTTGTACACATGTGGAGGTGATCGGAAGTAAAGACACAACTATCATAATATAGTTATTACTATATCTTCAAATGTACAATAATATTTGTACACATGTGGAGGTGATCGGAAGTAAAGACACAACTATCATAATATAGTTATTACTATATCTTCAAATGTACAATAATATTTGTACACATGTGGAGGTGATCGGAAGTAAAGACACAACTATCATAATATAGTTATTACTATATCTTCAAATGTACAATAATATTTGTACACATGTGGAGGTGATCGGAAGTAAAGACACAACTATCATAATATAGTTATTACTATATCTTCAAATGTACACTAATATTTGTACACATGTGGAGGTGATCGGAAGTAAAGACACAACTATCATAATATAGTTATTACTATATCTTCAAATGTACAATAATATTTGTACACATGTGGAGGTGATCAGAAGTAAAGACACAACTATCATAATATAGTTATTACTATATCTTCAAATGTACAATAATATTTGTACACATGTGGAGGTGATCGGCTAACTCCGCCGTGGCCGGTCCCAAGCCCGGATGAGAAAGGAGGAGAGTTTAGCGTAGGCCCACATCATAAAAAACTACTTGCTACAGAAACGAAGGTGATCGGGAAATAAAGACAAAACTATCATAATATAGATATTATCTTCACATGTACAATGTGGTGATGTTGATTAATGTAACCTATCATCCACTTAATAACATTATATTTTAATACATTTAAGCATTTTAGCTGCTTAGCTTCGTAGTATGTCAATGTTATGACGGGTTGTACATCGATCACGAGAATACATTTGGTTTTGTTGCGCCATTGAGTTCGGGTTTCCGGGAATAAAGTCATTTAATTATTCATTGCATCACATCACATCACATCACATCACTGCACGTGACACATCACATCACTGCACGTGACACAATGCTGAAAGTGTACATATTATACAACAACATCAACGAACAAAATAAAAACAACTTACGACGCAATCATGTCTTCCTTGAGGTGTGCATGCTGAAGGTAGACATCACTCATTGACAGGTTGCCGACGCCCCACTTCGTGTAGTTGAACGTGGATATGTCTGTCCGGTTGTACATGTCTTCCAACCAATGGTACGAGCCACTTTCTACAGCAGCCACTAGTCTGAAACAAGTGTCGACAAGGGTCCAGCGAGTGAGACTTAAATTATAACTATCATTTTTGGTACGACAAATACCGTATGGTGTGATGATTCACCACACAAACAACGTCTGTGCTTCTTTTAAATACGCAAGTTATGACAACACTAAAATGACAGCGAGTTGCACTAATTGTCGAGGTACTCTACCATGTTTTGAGAATAGCTTGTGTATTTACTGCCTATCTTTCCAGTTTTACATTATTTCCTGCGTGGCATGATTATCACAACTGATAGCAATGACAAGTGTTCATCTGCTATTTAATCCCGAATTTTACACTTCATGTTTGCTTTATTTTTGATGTCAAATCACCATGTCTTTTCACCGTTCCGTTCTCATTGCCACTTCTATCGTGTTTATTCTTAGTGGCTCTGTCCATTGCGTGTGTGTCTATTAGACCATCAATTTGGTAACATAATTCCACCATTCTCCTTTTTGTAGCACTTACTATCCGCACCTAATTGTTCTCTTCAATTTGAAGCTTCTCTTCGTGTGTCACAATGGAGTCAGTTGATCTATAATAATATATGTGTGTCTCAGTGGAGTCAGTTGATCTATAATAATATATGTGTGTCTCTGTGGAGTCAGTTGATCTATAATAATATATGTGTGTCTCTGTGGAGTCAGTTGATCTATAATAATATATATGTGTGTCCCAGTGGACTCATAATATTTATTTAACTATCTCTTGGGCTGGAGCTCAACGTGAAGTTTGGTTCGTACAATTCGTATCATCAATTATTACCCTAAAACATACTTTGTGTCAAGCGTTTGTATTTTTTGAACAAATAAAACGAGCCGTTCCATTTACCTATTATCAAAGGGCACATAATTATGTAATATAAATTTAAATGTATGTATGTATGTATATATATATATATATATATATATATATATATACATACGATACGGTGACGTCCGACCGGATGCCACGCTATAATATTATGATGTGTGGGTGACGGTAGATTCTCCACAGGTTCGAGTGTATTCATAAAGCAGTTCTGTATGGTTGATTGCCTGTGCGTGGTATGGCAGACAGAAATGAGTTAGTGGAACCGCGCTGCCTAAATAAGATCTGTGTGTTGCGCGCAACACCTATCTCTCCTCATTCTCCAGGAAGCTTAGGTCCATCACTCTCACCATGCGACTCTCGCCCACCTTGTTTCGCTAGGTCGCAAGCCAGGCTTGCACCGGTCTGTCTGACTGACAAACCGCGGGGCTGGGGAGTGTGTGGTTACAAACATCACTAAAAGGTGGTAAGCAGGTTGAAGGACAACGAATAGACATGCTCAACATTACACTCACTGACGTCTCACACATGGCCGACACATCACACTCACTGTCAGCACTCGATCCCGAAGAGTCACTGTCTTGAATGTTTACCTGGTGCTTAGTTGTGCTAGTGAAAGGAATATAATGCTTCCGTCCATTTGTTGTCATCTCACTGCACTCAGAACCCTTGTCAATGGCATCGACGCAAGTTTGCTCTAGCGACGGACTGCCTGTACACTCAACCACGCCACCACCGTGTTTGGTCTTCAAAATCGAAGTGATGACGTCAACCACAGTGTTTTGCACGTACCTGCCCTCCAAGGCTAGCGCTGTGTAGCCGTCGTTGTTATATAGACGACATTCTGTATCGTATTCAATCAGCGCCCTGGTTATGTTGACATGACCACGACGGGCCGCCAGGCATATTGGCGTTCTGCCTATCTCGTCAAAACAATTCAGTTGAGAACCACGATATAGTAATGTCGGCACTCAATTCCTATCTCCCTCTGAAGCGGCAACCGACAACTACTGATTTTCTCACTTGTCATCGCCACCCTACTGAAGGAAAAGAGCAGTATCAATGACCGGTGGAGAGAACACTTCAGCAGTCTTATAAACAGACCCAGCAGAAACCCACCGCAGATGACCTTAACCTGCCTCCCACCTTAGACGAGATCAAGAAAGCTACAAGCCGCACAAACTAAGGCAAAATCCCAGGTATGGACGGGATTCCTGCAGAATTCTTCAAAACAGTCGGACCAATGGCGCATGACGTCTTCCACGACGTTATGGTCAGCATCTGGGAAGAGGAGATGCTGACAGATTTCAATGACGCCACATATGTTTCGCTCTTTAAAAAACAAGGGCAGTAAAGCCGACTGCGGAAACTATCGAGGCATTATTCTTCTCTCAATCGACGGGAAGATCTTGGCTCGCGTCGTTCTCCATCGCCTGTTTAACAGCATCTCCGAGGAAAACCTGCTTGTCTGAGTTGTGAATAAAACGCATTGAGCAAAACATGAAACTGTACACTATGTTCAAAAACCTAACAACAGGCCTTTGATACAGTCAACAGGAAGGCCCTCTGGATCATCCTGGCAAAGCATGGCTGCCCAAGAAAATTCCTGAAATCATCCGCTATTTCACGACGACATGACTGGATTCGTCCTCTCGAATGGAAACATCTCTGCCCCGATCACAATCTCCAACGGCGTCAAGCAGGGATGCGTGATTGTCCTAGTTCTTTTCAACCACTTTTCACGTCCACAACGACTGAGCCATCAGTTGTCCACCCCTGCCCCATTGTGGACGACCACGCAAGTCCTGCATTGGCCTCATCGCCCAAATGAGCACTCGCAATATATGAGAAATGCGAAATCGTCATCATCGGAAATGTTGGACTACAAAGGGGTTATTGTCATTTCCCCATTGACCCCATGGTCCAGCAACAACAAACTCCTCCAGTACGTAGGATGTCCACATGCACACATCATAAGTACTGTCAGAACGAAACGAAAAAAGACCACCCAGAGTCAAAACCTAGAAACAAAAGACGAGTCAATAACAAAATCTGAAGAAGATCCAAATATCATCGCAATTACAGAAACTTGATTCGATTCTGACATTGCAGATTTATAATTTACACCAGATAAATATACATGTTCTAGAAAATATATTACTCAATGCACATCTCCCTTTATGTATGATTTTCGAAGGATTTATTGACTGTGCGGGGTGTGACAAGCAGCTGTGCGTGTCAGCGGTTGTTGCGCAACGCTCTCTGACAGATGCCAAAAAACCACGCAAATACCATGGCAACACACTGCGACACTACAAAAAGAATGGCTATAGACTAAAAAACGCAGAAGCCAATGGTTCTCAATGTTGACAATATTGATCCACACAAACTACGTACCAAAATGTCATGGGTATTTGCATGGCAGTAGTGTAATGAAACAGATATATCACTGCGTTTAGTTTAAATTTTACTCGGCGACGACATGTCTTCAACAATATACAACACCTGAATGCGTTTTGGTTGCAAATGGTGACGGCGGGAAAGACGACAGACTCTTCTCGTGAGATCGTCATCTTCAATCTGACAGGCCGGCTGAAGTAATGTCGTACTTGGTTATGACATTGGGTGAGGTATGTCAGCGTGGTGATTAGCACGACTGCAGTCCAGATAATACTGCAACAAACGAACGTAGCGGATGAGGAATCTCTCTGATTAATCCCACTAATGGCGTGGCATTATTGTTATATAACAATATATATATACACACACACACGCACACACACACACACACACACACACACACACACACACACACACACACACACACACACACACACACACACACACACACACACACACACACACACACACACACACATACACACACACACACATAACAGCAGCATACATACGCAAATATGCATAAGGGGCCGCGTTAGACAGACCTCTCTTTTTATTCAGACCAAAGCCGGTCTCCTTAACGTTTTGACCCCTGGTTGCGTGGATAATGTATTTTATTTTAACATTCGAACTGTTATTATACGTCGCATAACCATAAATATAATTACGTGAATAACTATTTTGGTGATTGCTGAGAGCAAAGTTTTCGGAGGTTATATATCCTATCTCTTATAATGGTGTTGTCTGCATAAGCTGCCGGTAATATAACTAGGCCAATAGTGTGACATTTTCAAATTTACCTATTATGCTCGTGAAAAACTTAGTTACACCATTAACCTGAATCCGTGTTAAGTGAGACTGATTGCATGAACACCACTACCTACCTGCGAGCTCTATTATTTGTCGACTCTGCGACGTTCCGCAGACCGTGGAACGTGGTTGTTTCACAGAACGCCTTCAAGGCGCGACTCCACTGCTTGCTTTCCTCGCCCGGCTCGTCTCCAGCTTCACCGAGCTGCAGTGACGTCACCATTAACATACTTTCTGACGGTTGGGATTCTTTCATCTGGTTCGCTGAAGTTGTGCCTTTCACGGTTACAAGAAAGTACCATTTATTAATGAAGTACAATGCATTCGAGTCAACTAAGAGTAGACGGCGCAACTCATACTGTCATATGCTCATTCGACAAAAAGGTTGTTATAGGCACATCGGCATTGAAGTGTGTGCGAGAAACAAAAGTGAGGATGTTGGAAGCAATGTAGAGAGAGAACACCATGAAGAGTTATGTTGTTATAGGCACATCGGCATTGATGTGTGTGCCAGAAACAGAAGTGAGGATGTTGGAAGCAATGTAGAGAGAACACCATGAAGAGTTATGTTGTTACAAGTACAACGGCATTGATGTGTGTGCCAGAAACAGAAGTGAGGATGTTGGAAGCAATGTAGAGAGAACACCATGAAGAGTTATGTTGTGACAAGTACATCGGTATTGATGTGTGTGCGAGAAACAGAAGTGAGGATGTTGGAAGCAATGTAGAGAGAACACCATGGAGAGTTATGTTGTTACAAGTACAACGGCATTGATGTGTGTGTGCCAGAAACAGAAATGAGGATGTTGGAAGCAATGTAGAGAGAACACCATGAAGAGTTATGTTGTTACAAGTACACCGGCATTGATGTGTGCCAGAGACAGAAGTGAGGATGTTGGAAGCAATGTAGAGAGAACACCATAAAGAGTTATGTTGTTACAAGTACATCTGTATTGATGTGTGTGCGAGAAACAGAAGTGAAGATGCTGGAAGCAATGTAGAGAGAACACCATGAAGAGTTATGTTGTTACAAGTACACCGGCATTGATGTGTGCCAGAAACAGAAGTGAGGATGTTGGAAGCAATGTAGAGAGAACACCATAAAGAGTTATGTTGTTACAAGTACATCTGTATTGATGTGTGTGCGAGAAACAGAAGTGAGGATGCTGGAAGCAATGTAGAGAGAACACCATGAAGAGTTATGTTGTTACAGGTACAACGGTATTGATGTGTATGCCAGAAACAGAAGGGAGGATGTTGGAAGCAATGTAGAGAGAACACCATGAAGAGTTATGTTGTTAAAGGTACAACGGCATTGATATGTGTGCGAGAAACAGAAGTGAGGATGTTGGAAGCAATGTAGAGAGAACACCATAAAGAGTTATGTTGTTACAAGTACATCGGCATAGATGTGTGTGCCAGAAACAGAAGTGAGGATGTTGGAAGCAATGTAGAGAGAACACCATGAAGAGTTATGTTGTTACAAGTACATCGGCATTGATGTGTGTGCCACAAACAAAAGTGAGGATGTTGGAAGCAATGTAGAGAGAACACCATGAAGAGTTATGCTGTTACAGGTACATCGGCATTGTTGTGTGTGCCAGAAACAGAAGGGAGGATGTTGGAAGCAATGTAGAGAGAACACCATAAAGAGTTATGGTTGGATCTGGGATATTTGTGGGGTTTTCACTTAATATTGATTAAAGGCAAATAAATGCTGTATTCCCTTTTCTGTTTATCAGTTTGGCGGATTTAATCACACGGAAGATCAGTACGGTGTTGAAGTTCTCAGAACATGATATATGCAGACGATCTGACCATCATAGCAGAAAGCAAAATAAATAAGAACTACAAGTCGATTTAAAAAGAAGCAATGTGACCCTAGTTTTTAATTAATTAATTAATATAATGTTCTTAAGATTACATTAGCTATATTTAAGGTATGCTGCCCGCCAAATTGAGTTTAGTAACCCCGTAATAACATTTGCAATTTTGAAGGTAAGATCACAGTGCATGCTCAAATAGTTAAGAAAACATCAAATTTCAAAACAAGCTTATTGACAATACAGCCGAATCGGGCTGAGTTAACTGCAAGAAGCTTTGATGTTCAACGATGTCCCATTTTCCCACGTTCAACACAGCATACTTCCTGTTACATATTATTACGCCCGCTAAGTCCAGTATAGGAACTGACTGACTCCCTTTAGACACTGGAGCTCTACCCCAGGTTGGGTGGGAAGGAGATCAAGCATGTGGGTGGTTGTGTGTACGTTGGAGGAACAGCTGTGGGAGATGGGTATCCAGACGTAGGGGTGCAACGTCGGATACAAGCCGTAGAACATTCTTTGATAAGGCAGAGAGCGTCATACAGGACAAACACATTTCGAAGAATCTGAGGAAGAAATTCCTGAAAGTGGATGTTGCACTGGCACACCTGTTACGTCTGGTGATAGTGCCACAGAACAACAACAACAACATCATCAACAACACAACAACAATAACAACGGAAGTTTGGGAAAACATCTGGCATTGGACAATCTCAATAACAAGTAGGGTGGACAGAACAAGAAAGAGTGACATGACGAATGAGATTGTGGTGCACTGCAGCCCGATGGGAAGATTGTATGTATCCGGGTGATGAAGGCAGTCCACTTGCTAAGAACGGATGCAGGCACATTAGCGAAGCGAGCAGAGGTGGCAGAAAACATAAAGGACGGAGGAGAGGAAAACAATAGGTGAGGTGAGAGGACTGTGAGAAGAACACAAAGAGCTGTACAACAATACAGTATCAGACATTCTTATCTGCTCAATATGGAGCAAGGATGAAAGACAGGTTTACCCACCCAAAACTGAACATAGACCAACATGACTCTCAAATCAACCATATGCACATTGCCAGAAAATGGCCGCGAATTCAAATTCGAAGGACACAAGATCGAATGGAGACGTGGATGTGATATCAGACCACCATCCTCAAATGGAAACATTATGTGATAGGTGGAATGCATACACATGCACACCCAATTATTAATCACATCGATGTCAAGAGACTAAAGTCAAGACTCAAGAAACTATATTTTCAACTGTATAAAGAGAACCATGCTTGAGACCACCGAATGTACCGACTGAAATGTCCCCTGTCTATACACACATACGTATTATATCAGTTACAGTACTACATTTCCTCCTCCAAACGAGGCCTGCGTAGAGCTACCAAGTGGTGCAGTGCATGAATCCAAGGTCAAACAAGATCACCATCAAATTATGAATTTTCGAAATTGAGCTCGTCTGCAAATGTTTTAACAATACGACATTACAATGGTTAACTAGAAAATGAACGTGTTAGATACTTTTCGAAAGCGTATTTTCTCTCGTCAAACCGTGGCATGACGTGGAGTTGTTACCGGATATCGTAAGCGTGAAGCTAAGGTCAAACAAGGCCAGCATTCCTTAGAAGTCATACGGTCAGGGTTGGGTGCGCATGATACGTCATTAGTCGTGTATTAAAGCGTGACTGAATTTATGTGGCTCTGTAATGTTGACTATTGCATCTGGTAGGGAATTCCAATATTTTTATTGTTCGGGGAAAATAGGGAATTTTTGTTGTTGGTGTGGATAGTGTGAAATGCTACGACCTTCACATTTTTCGAACATATACCCTCTGGGTAAAATGAAATAATAATAAAGCACAGTGCCTGAATGAATGTTTTTGAAATAGAAAAATCTGTGTAGAAATTAGCTAGAGGATAAAAAACCGATCAGTGCATAACTAAGCGTGGGAAATGATCTTTACATTTGCACATGGGTTAAATAATGGGTTAAATAATCCATCCAAGGACAGCCACAGGAGGGTTGTTCGTGGGCCCCTGCCCTTCGGGCCGCGGATTTGAAAAATGCAAATGTTTGTTCTTCTGGAATATATCATTTGTTCTATGTATGTATAAATAAATCATATTTAGCACTATATACGCCTTATAATTGAAAACTAATTGATATTTCTTTCTTTGTACACTCTACGTTGTCATCATTGTTGTTACTTATTATTTATGAAAATGTATTTGTTGTCCGTTTATGTTTATTATTTGCAAGCTGTATCTATGTTATACCAACCGATCTACCATTATCAGCGGTTGGCAGCGACCAATAACAATTGTTTTGTATATATATATATATTGCCTATATTGTAATATTTGTATATTTCATGTTTCATTTATTCATTTTAGTATCATTTAATTCCGAATTAAAGCATTCACTCACAAACTATTCCAGACTCACAAACTACTCCCGACTATTGCACTATTGTTGGTGTGTGGTGGGAAAACAGCACTAATTGAAACAAACCATTCAAAGACGGTACCTTACCTTTGTCGGAGGGGTCAATGGCTACTTCGGGCAGACTCTCCACTGTTGGGAAAGCAGTCAGGGCAGTCGCCAGATTACTTGATGACGCAGAAACTGCACCAACGTTTGTCACATTCGATGTCACCGCCGTAAACATACCCATCACTTCCTGCCGCAGCGCACCCGTCTCCTCTAGCATCTTCTGCCCCATCTCACTCAACTCGCTCCCCATTTCCAGCCGCATGTCCTTCATGTCGCTCCCCATCTCCTGTCTCATCTTGCTCCCCATCTCCATCCACATATCTTTCATCTCTCTCCTCATCTCTTGACGCATCTCCCGCATCCCGAGTCCCACCTCCACCCCCACCTCGTGCACCATTTCTTCTCCGATCTTCTGCCCAAACTGGCGCATCTCCAACCTCATCTCTTGCTCCATCTCTTGCCGCACCCCACGCATCTCCTGCCGTATCTCCTGATTCAACTCAAGCACCCTCCGACCCAACTCCTCCCCCGTCTCCCGTCCCGTCTCCAGCCTCAGTAGCTCGGTAGCAGCCACACTCTTCTCGGTCTCCGGTCCACAATTAGCTGCATTCGTGGCTGTGTCCGAGTGGGAATCTGTCGCAGTGACCTGCTCCACTTCAGACTCCACGACGTCTGTCTGCGACGGACGATTCGACGCTTCCGTCTTTACACTTGGGTCTGCTGAACGCCTCATCGGAAACATTCTGTAATCAAACACAAAATGGTTGCACTCATGACGTGAACCATCATTAGTAGACAAACAAATGGCACCACACTTTTTCAACAACATTGCCGAACAATATGTGATTTCACTCGTACCTTTCTGGATTCACCGTAAGTCAACCCCTTCCATTCCGGTGACCAGCCTCGGTCAACCCATACCATTCCAGTAACCAGCCTCGTTAAACCCCTACCATTCCGGTGACCAGCCTCGGTCAATCCATACCATTCCGCTAACCAGCCTCGGTCAAACCCTTCCATTCCGGTGACCAGCCTCGGTCAACCCCTACCATTCCGTCGACAGCATTTTAGCAACTCAGTCGAGGTAAATTCATATTATAATATAAAAAGTTTATAAAATAATGCATTAAAATCAAACACTTGTAATTAAATCTTCTTATTGTCTTTTAGGATACGTAAGGTTGCCAATGGCGTAATTCCCATGGTATTAAATAGTTTCACTATATGTTCGTCCGAGTTACTGGCATTGTGTACATATTACACAAGTTTGTAAAACAATTTATATTTCAATGATTAGGTATGAGATCATTTAATCTGTGTGTGCTAACTTTCATCTTATTGAAATGTTTCACAAACAGACAGTCCCGTCTTTCCTTCGAGGTGTAGACACCAGAATAGTTGAGTATCTCGGCATAACGTATGCCGGGGAAAATGTATGTTAGTGCTCTTTTCTTTAACATTTTAGAACTGCCTGATAAATAATTGGCATACAAGCAGGGCATGCACATTCCAATAAAATGTATTATTTGTTAGACGAGAAATTATAAATAATCAGTATATTTATACACTAAAATCCAGAGTATATCTCTGTTCGACAGTGCCTCCAACAGCCAACTGATATGTTAAAGAATAAATATAATAATACAATAAAGTAAATAAGAATCCCAAAGATTGGCATATTTAACTAGAGAAACTGTATCACACTTATGAATTTGTGTAAAACACAAAGTGTCATTTGTAGGTAAATGACTAAGTGAATAAATAAACGTTGGGAGTTGCATTAAAATAAAATTTATATAAAATTGAATAATCAGGTACTATAAATAAAAATTTGTAAATAATTAAACTAATGCTTTATTGGTTGTACAAGCAAAAATGCCTTTCATGGAATGCCTTGGTAGTTGACAGTCATGATAGTAGTATTTACCGAATGTTAGAAACCACACACCATTGTTTCATCAACACAATATCGCACTCGCAGATATTTCCTGTTTGTTCAAAAGAATGAACGTCGGGGAGAATGTGACGTTCATGTCCATCGATAAGCCTTGGCTATGATAGTGTTGAATTGTCAAATAATAATGATAATAATAAAGTCTTATATAGCGCTGTATTCAGTCCTTAGTTCTGTTCAAAGCGCTTTACAAAAAAATCACGATTATATGTCACTCATTTAGGTAGTGAAAGCGATTTTAAAAAGGTGAGTCTTCAGCGCCGTCTTAAACGACGCAATAGTGTCACACTGTCTAATTGAATGTGGCAGATTGTTCCAAAGTACAGGGGCCGCTTTGGAGAACGCACGGTCTCCGAAAGACTTGAGGCGTGTGGTTGGTACTCTCAGCAGACCAGCAGAATTTGATCGGAGAGAGCGTGTGGGCTGATATTCAACAAGAAGCTCGTAAATTTATTGCGGTGCAAGTCCGTGGAGTGCCATGAAGGTGATCAGGAGAATTATAAACGTAATTCTTTCTTGGATGGGAAGCCAATGGAGATATTTCAGGACTGGTGTTACGTGTTCGTGTTTCCTAGTTCGTGTGATCAGACGAACAGTCGTGTTCTGAATGCATTGCAGTCTACATAGCTGACAGTTGTTAATTCCGAACATCAGCGAATTACAACCATCCAGTCTGGACGTTATAAATGAATGGATGATTTGTTCGGCAGCTCCTGGCGTAAGAAATTTGATGATTTTGCCCATATTTCGGATTTGCAGACCAGAAGAACTACATACGGCACTGACTTGTTGATCCATTATAAGTCCAACATCGAACATGACCCCAAGTTTTCTTACACATGTACTGGGGGTCACTTGGACGTCTCAAACGTCGATCTTTGTTGTTTTAGGTATCTTTCTGCGCAGCGCCTCTGATCCCGTGAACAGAACTTCAGTTTTGTCATCATTTAATTGAAGTTTGTTTGCTGTCATCCAACCGTTGATGTCAGCAATGTATGTTTCTAGCTGAGATGCGGCAACAGATGTGTCGGGGATCTTGAATGTTGTGTAGAGCTGCTTATCATCGGCGTACATATGAAAATCCAAGCCATGTTGTCGGATTTTGCAACCCAGTTCACCAGCCGTGAATATCTTGAACAGTGACGGTCCCAAGACCGACCCTTGAGGGACACCGCATGTCAGCACGGACACGTTCGAGATGGCTTCTCCAATCTTAAGAGGTAAACCAGTTTAGTGCTGTGCCCGAAAGGCCGATCTTCTTAGACAGACGTGACACATGCACCTGGTGGTCAATCGTGTCAAAGGCAGCAGACAAGTCAAGGAGGACTACATACGAGACACACCGATTATACGCAAATAAGAGTAAATCGTTCTTTATTCTCAGCAGTGCAGTCTCTGTACTGTGGCCCTTTCTGTATGCTGACTGATTCACTTCAAATATGTTGTGCAGTGCCATGTGATGTGACAAACATGACGACACCACCTTCTGAATTACTTTGGACAGGAAACTGAGAATATATATCGGCCGGTTGCTTGTAAGACATTCGCTATCCAGGGACGGCTTCTTAAGAAGCGGAGTCACAACTGCGGCTTTCTAGTTAGCTGACATCTTCTGTGGCCAGCGAGATGTTCACAATCCTGGTAATGACAGGGACAAGTGCGTCAAGACAATTCTTCAGCACCCATGTCGACAGAGGATCGAGAGCGCAGGATCGAGGAGCAGATGACGTAACGATGTTTCTGACCTCATCCTCAAAGGCTGGCGACAGACTGTCCAACGGATGACTTCCACCGTGTTCATAAGTAGTGATCTGGGCATCACGTTGTGCTCCCGCTCGGCGATCTAGTGCACAGCGAATGCTTGCAATTTTCTCTTGGATGTAATTTCGGAAAACTTCAGCCAGAGCTTCTTGAGAAGCATGCGTTGGCAGTGGTGGGTCCACCCGAGTGTGCATCAATGTTTGCACAATGCTGTAAAGTTTCTTTTGGTTTGATCCAGCCTCAACAACCTTGTTGGAATAGTATCGATGTTTGGCTTGACGAAGACAGTTATTTGCGACCGTGCACTGGTGCCTGAACATCTTGCGATGAATTTCATGTCCATATTTCCGGCATAGACGTTCATATTTCCGACATGTCTGTATCTCCTTGCGTAAATCTTTGTTGTACCATTTCACGTCGGGTCGCATCGTAATCGTCTTCTGCCTTGCGGGAGCATGTTTATCCAACAAGCCGCGCAAGGCCGAGTCATACTGGCGAACGAGTCCATCCAATTTATCAGCTGGAGCAGTATACAGCTCTGACTGAGAAATGTCTGCCTGCATGGCAGACGCACTTACATTGCGGTATAATCTGTAGCTGACTCGTTTCTTAGTAGCTCAAGGTTTGCAACCTTGTAACTTGAATGTAACTACAGAGTGGTCGGATATACCCGGATTCTCAACCAAGATATCACCAATGATAATATGTCTATGCTATTGGCAGGAGGGTAGACATAAGCATATTATTGTGTTAGCATCTACATCATGTTGCCAAGTCCATGACGCAGGGGCCATTTTCCCGGAATATTTGCTGTGAGCGTGTTGTTCCTTCAATTATTAGGTTACGTTTTAAGCATTATGCGCACACTACGTCTTACGTTCCGAGCAACTGATTTACCCCACAAAAAGGTAATAATTTTGACATGAGAGAATATCACCTTATTTCTATAGCAGAATACAATAAAATGTGATAATAATAATAAGCAAAATACCTGTGTAAATAAAATAAATAGCTAGGTATAGTAGCATATTGTAACAGGTTATGGTAAATAATGACTAGTGGCTAAAGTAAGTCATAGTGAAGATGGACACGTTTACGTATAGGATTACTTGCTGATGAAAGGGATTTTATTTTGTAATTACTAACATGTTTGGGGTGATGACTATTATATTTCAATTAGTCCTGGATCAAACCATTGTGGTTCGTCTTTGCATTTAAAAAGTGTGAATAACGTTAGCAGGGCTACTTTAGACAAGGATAGAGTTAGTTGTTTTGTTTGTTTTGTTGGTGGTTTTATTCCAAGAGATTTTAAGGATGTTGTCAGTCAAGATTTGTTGGTTTCAGATACATAGCCTCTGCAACCTATTTCAATGCATGTTAATTCTGATTTTATTCCGTTATTGTTTATATCATGGATTAAAGTGACATACTTGTTAGATTTTAAGAGATGGTCTTCCTCGATTGTAGTTTCAAATGGTACAGTCAGTTCAATGTGGATTTGCTTAGTATGTGGATTATAGATGACAAGGTCTGGGCAATCAGAGGTAACTAATACCTCAGGGGGTATGGTAAGTCCACTAAGCGATTTCCCTGGAAGATCGCTAATAATTTGGACATCAGGCATGAGATCACTAACGAAATTTCCGAGATGGTTTAGGATACAGTTATGCCTTCAACTGTAGCGGCCCTGTTCTAACATAGTCTTACAACCGGCTAACACACAAAGGAGAGTTTAGGTGTTGCCATATAGGTTGTATTTTGCTTAAATTTTTTGCCCCAGAGTTTCAAGTTTCGGAATGTAGGGAGGGTATCCATGGATGCATTAATTGCAAAACTTAGAACACGACGAGGAAGACTATAGATATGACTACGCCATGTGAGGTCTGACTCTTCTAGGTGGGCAAGATTAAGTAGATCACCTTGAACAATTAAGTTTTTAGATGATCTAGCCACATTTTGGATTGATCAGTGTTGATAATGGTAATATTTTATACTTTATGCTTTTCCATGACTGAGATCCTAAGGATATAGGTTCCTGGCAATACTGATGAGCCTTTGTGTTACCAAGATCTTTCCTGGCGAAGTTTGCTTCTCTAGCAAATTTGGTTTTAAGGGCATGTACTGTTCTTACATCAGCTTTTTTCATTTGTTCTTGCAATAGCAAAAGAGAGGCATTGGGAATAGAAATGTGACACTGATGGAATATTTAGACTAGCTGGGCTACAGATGATGGCCGATGTGGCACCATGTTTGGGCATTCCAAGCCAAAGTTTGAAATAACGATTGGCGAGTGAGTCGAGTGATTTTCTATGTGTGGTGGTGAGATCATGGACAGTTAGAGACAATCTAAAGGATTATATTACATGCTGGGTGTATGTACGTGCCTTGTATTCTGGGAGATCATGGACCGTTAGAGACAATCTGAAGGATGATATCACATACTGAGTGTATACACGTGCCTTGTATTCTGGGCGTACCTGTGTTGCTTTAATATTTTTGAGCATGGAATCAATATGAATGTGTATCCTTCATTGCATGTTGCTTTGAAGGAGACCCATGCACCAAGACAATAAAATATCACTGTGCAATATTCAATACTAATGTAATCATGAAATGGTTTACAGACGACAAAAACAAAAATATCAATCCGATTCAGATCCATCAAACGCTATTCAAAAATAGCATTGTCTTATAAAAAAAGAGAACACGTTTCAACAATACTTTAAAATCGTTGAGATTTTAAAGTACATGAAACATGCGAATTTACAACCATTTATAATTGAATGTGACATAGCTTAGTATCATTCAACATGTTGATATATGACATTAGCATTGTTCTTGTTGGACTCACTCCATTGTCAAACCTGAGAAAGTGCTGCCGTGTCGAACCTTAGGCAAGTTCGTTCAATCTACGTTGCTCCAGTTCACATAGCTTTCCAGTGTACGCATAGTTTTCGCGCATTCATTGCACCGTGGCTGAATTCTTCTTCTGAATGCAGTCTTAACGGCTGGATACTGCGCTGTACGAGAACGTTACAACAATGGTGTTGACATAATATGTACACGAGAACTGTTATTGAGTTCCTGAATTCTGTTCCTAAACAGAACATACAAGACAAATGGCAAATGATAATATACATCTTAGGATGATTTTTTTTTGTATCTATAATACAATTTTAAATAATTACGTTTACATGTATGTAAAACGCCCGAGAACAATCTGATTGATTCGGGCGCTATGCAAATAAATTTTATTATTATATTATTATTAATGGTAGTAGGAGCCATTTCGAAGCGAACGGCTTCATGTTTCTCCACACGTTTTCTGAAGAACCTGCCGGGAGAGCTGATATTTTTGTATTAAATATTCGTCTGTAGTAAACATATATGGTTCATTTTGGTACCGCATATATGTGTATTGATGTATCTTAATTGTTTTTAGAGAAAACACATTTCGTGATACCCCAATTTATTGAAAGCAAGCACGGTGAAAGTGTTCAGCAACACTGTTCAGTCATTTTGAAATCTTAGCTATCATAAACCAGAATCTACTTATGCATATTAGTTCTTTTAGACATGTCGCATACGTGAATGTTTACCTTGTAAAGGCGTCCGTCCGTGTAGCGCACAACTTCTTCAGTACTATGTAAAAATCATCACGTATTGGTTATGTCCGAAAGAACTAACTTGCATAGAAATATTAATTATCCTGAAGAATGTTCAGCACTCAGAGTCTACTACAGAGTCTACTTCAATCATCCGTGCATGTGTTTTTGCAATTGTATTTGATAAAACATTCATGAATAGTGCATATACCATCAACGACTCTCAAAAAGCGGTGGATTCACATCAGATACAGGTAAATTAAAAGCGTGAATTGAGTGTTTATGCTGAACCACGAAGGAAGCTCATGGTATTCCATCTATGAAACTCTACGTAACTGCAATGTGAATTTTCCATTTCATTTGCCGAAAGTGATTATATTCAGAACGATGTTTATGCATTATTGTTTGGATCTATGGAACCTAGACATCCATATTCCCATAACTGTCTCGAATTGGGAAAACAGTGGTATCGACAACCGCTTGGCACGCACGATGTCGAACTAAATATCAATGCAAGCGCTTTTAATTTCCGAAATGGTGTTTCAAATATAAACGTATGTGCGTCGGTGACATAAGAGACTAATTATAATCACACTGAAATGTGGCATCGGTGGAAAATATTCCCTCAAGTCAGACCGAATAACCGCACGGCAGCATACACAATTATCATAGCCTCTACTACTTGGAAACCCGATCATCGTTCTTGCTCGTGGAAACGACGCCCAGAACAGATGAGTATATTAACGTTTGTAGTTTATTGTTCTTGTTGGTAGTGAAAATTCCGCAAATATTGAGTGTATATACTTTTTTTGTTTGGCATTCTTGTTCGTAGTAGCAACTCCGGAGAAGTTGAGTATTATGTTAACATTTACAGTTGTGTTGTGTAGTATATTACTGCGTACAACGGTGATCAGTCAGGATGTGAAAACATTCGTGTGGCGGTGGCCAGGAATATTATGGTTGATGATTTTATGGCAACAGCGACAGTGAGTGTTTCATAAGTGTCTTCACTAGACGGAATGGAATGTAGGATTTGCCTTGGAGAATGTTTTGAGCTGACAATCTCCCTCAGGCGGGATTGTATACCGAGAGAAGGAGCGACCTCGATATTGTGAGGTGTCTCACCCACTCCTAGTAGGCATGTATTCGCAGAATTGTGCGCAGGCGTCGGCAATTTCGGAGGTGTGATAGCTGGTGTGATCAGCATCCAGCTATAAGGATGCAACATCGATTTTGCAATACACGTCAACAGCTGTTTTCGAACACATATTAAATACGTAGGAAACTGTTTTATAATTATTGTTGTAGCATTACCAGTAAATTCACACGTTAATTCTGGAACGCTTTCAAAACAGACAGACGGCTCCGAAATTACACAAAGTCGGTCTTCCAGGTCGCGTCGACAACGATATCATTTCGGCAGCAATACCACCTTCCGCGACTAAGTTTTCCCATCGACGCAACCAAGCTAACTGAAATGGTAAAACGGCCGAAAGATCAAGTTGCTAGAGAAAGAGAAACAAAAAAACGAGTGCAAGGCGATGCAATCGTTTTTCTTTCTGGTGCAAGAAACACGAAAAACGCTTTGTAATATTTTTATTTTGTTTTTCGGTTTAATTATATCAAATTGGAAAACGGAAAGCTGACATTGTTTGCTTTCTCGTTTTTTTATTATAAAGTTTGCGAACGAAAAATGAAAAGACGGTATATACACGGACCCAGGGTAGTGTTTCCAAATTCATGTAAAAACACAGCCGCAGAGTTTTCTGGGGGCTGTACAGAAGTTGCTACACCGATGCCGTTTTCACGTATACTACTCTACTCGGTTTCTGCTGTATGCATTCATAATTATGCAGTTTTCACAAATAATTTTAGAAATCATACTCCAACGTATTGTTATTATTAACCGGAACCACTTCTTTCATCAACGGCCTGCAAACAAAGCGTCAAATAAGATGTATTGTGAAACACAATATTCGTGAGACGACACCACGTCACGAACTAAACGGAGGTACTCAGTTTCTCTTGCTTCGTGTTCAGAATCATCATTGTACGACAAAACGCAACGCATTAATTGTATACACGCCATTGGCTGTTCAACAAGTTGTTTACAATTTCGATAAATTGAAATATTATGGATGTTTACATCACCGTCACCGATATAATAATGATGATAATATATTTTATTTCTGTAGTGTCATATCTCCGGATATAAAAAAAACTGTTCGGTACAATATAATAATTATTTTACATGTAAAAAGTATAATATAATAAGAAACTAATGATAAATTTAAATATACATTTCTAAATATATAAAATATATAACATAAAGTATCGGCTTTATATTGACTAGATTTTATTATCTAAAAATTACACTGTTTGCTGTTTTAAAATCAACCACGTAATTAAATTAAATAAATGCTTAACATGCAGTATAAAATAAACCATGCAGTGACGTTAGAATGAATATATCTTATAAATAATCTTGAAATGTATTCTTGAAAAGATGTGTCTTTAGCTGAGATTTGAAAAGTTCCATAGAGTCAGCGTCACGGATATACAACGGCAGACCGTTTCATAGGCGCGGTGCCGTCGCGGAGAAACCCCGTCGACCGTATGAAGATTTAACAAGATGAGAACTTTCTTATATCTAATGTACACTGCTCCTTTACTAATGTAACTTCATGTCCTCTGGTCCATCTATCTTTCTTAACTGAGAACAAAATATTTCTATAAATATTTTCATAACCATTCAATATTTTAAACACTTCTATCTGATCTCCTCTCAATCTCCTGGTCTCTAGTGTTGTTAAACCACATTTTGTATGCGTATTTCGTAACTAAGATCCCTCAGTTTTGTGTCTTTTAGTCGCTCTCCTCTGCACTCTTTCTAGCATATTTATGTCCTTCCTGCGATATGGCCTCCACGCTTGAATACAATATCCTA